>CM056995.1:179017248-179617248 GCA_029891345.1 Dryococelus australis | reverse complement strand
GCTACAAGCTGGTGATGTTCTGCTTGTCTAAGCTGAACCACTCGTTTTCGTTACTGGCTCCCAGCTAGCAATGTTCTACTTCTTTAAGCAGAAACCCTAACTTTCAAGCCTGCCTTCCAGCTGAAGATATTCTACTCCTCTAAGAAGACATCTTCACGTTAAAGCCTGACTCCTATCAGGGGGTGATATACTGCTCTAAGCACAATCGTTCACTTTAAAGCCTGGCTCTCCACTGGCAATGTTCTACTAATCTTACCGGAACCCATCACATTCGAGCCTGGCTTACAGCCGTCGATGTTATACTGCACTAAGCGGAACCTCTTACTTTCGAGCCGCACTCCCAACTGGTGACGTTCTTTTGCTCTATGTAGAAACTCTCACTTTCGAACCTAGCTCAGAGCCAGCGATGTTATACTGCACATTGCATCGCTATGCCCCACCGGCGATTTTATACTGCACTAAGAGAAACCCTCAGTTTCAAGCCTGGCTTCCAGCTGGTGACGTTCGATGTGGTATTCAGAAACCCTCACTTTCTAGCCTAGAACGTAGCTGGTAACATTATACTCCTCTAAGAAGAATCGCTCATTCTCAAGACTGACACCAATCTGGCAATGTTCTAATGCTCTAAGGTGAACCACTCGCTTTCGAGCCTGGCTCCCAGCTTATGAAATTCTACTGGTCTAAGAGGGAACCTTCAATTTTGTGACTGGCTGCCAGCCAGCAATTTTCTACTGCTCTAAGCGGAAACCCTCACTTTTGAGCCACGCTCCCATGCGGCGATGTTATACTGCACTAAGCGGAACCACTCTCTTTCAACCTGACTCCCCGCTGGCGATTTTATACTGCACTAAGCGAATCCACTCACTTTCGAGAATGAGTAGCAGCAGGAGATTTTATACTTCACTAAGCGGAATCACTCACTTTCGAGCCTGTCTCCCAGCCAGCTTTGTTACATTGTAGTAAGCAGAACCACTCACTTTCGATCCTGACTCCCAACTGGTGACATTCAACTGCTCTAAGCAATAAACATCACTTTCAAGCCTGGCTCCCAGATTGTGACATTCTAGTGTTCGAAGTGGAAAACCTCACTTTCGAGCCTGGCTCCCAGCCGACGACATTCTTCTGCTCTGAGCAGAAACCCTCACTTTCCATCTGGGCTCTCTGCAGGCAATGTTCTACTGCTCTTAGTGAAACCCCTCACTTTAGAGCCTAGCTCTAAGCAAACAGACTCACTTTCCAACCCGTCTCCTCTCTGGTGACGTTCTACAGCTCTAAGCGAACCCCTTCCTTTGAAACCTGGCTCCCAGCTGGCGATGTTCTACTGCTACAAAAGAAAATTCTCACATTCGAGCCTGGCTCCCAAATGGTAATTTTCAACAGCTCTAAGCGGAGCCATTACTTTCAAGCCTGGCTCCCATCCGGTGACATTCTAGTGCTCTATGTGGAAAAGCTGCCTTTTAGGCCTTACTATTAGCTAGGGACGTTCTAAAGCTCCAAGCGGAACCTCTCATTTACGAGTATGACTCCAGGTGATTATTTTATACAATTCTAAGAGGAACCCCTCTGTTTCATGCATGGCTAGGAGCTGGTGATGTTCTACGGCTCTACTCTCAACCACTCGCTTTCGTTTCTTGCTCCCAGCTGTCAATGTTCTCCTTATTATGGCAGAAACCCTCAATTTCGTGCCTCGCAACTCCCGGCGATGGTCTACTGATATAAACAGAAACCCTCAATTTCGAGCCTGCCTCCCAGCTGACGACGTTCTACTGCTCTAAGAAGAAACCTTCACTTTTAAGCCTAACACCCAGCTTGTGACTTTCTACTGCTATATATAGAAATCCAACTTTCGTTGGCGATATTTAAGTCCTCTAAGCAGAACCACTCACTCTCAAGCCTGGCACCAACCTGGCGACGATCTACTGCTCTTAGCGGAAACCCTCACTTTCAAGCCTGGCTCCCAGGCAGCGCAGGTCATACTACAATTAGCGGAGCCACTTACTTTCGAGCATGACTCCCAGCCGGCGATTTTATACTGCACTGAGTGGAACTACTCACTTTCGAGCCTGGCTACCAGCTGGTGACATTCTACTGCTCTAAGCAGAAAACATCAGTTCCGAGCCTGGGTACCTGCTGGTGATGTTCTACTGCTCTTAGTGGAATTCCTCACTTTCGAGCCTGGGTCACAGATCGTGAAGTTCTATTGGTCAGTAAGGGAACCCTCACTTTCAAGCCTGGCTACCAGCCAGCGAAGTTCTACAGCTCTAAGCAGAAGACCTCACATTTGAGCCTGGCTCCCAGCTGTCGATGTCATAATGCTCTAAGCAAACAGAATCTTTTTCCAGCCTATCTGCTTATCTGGTGATGTTCTACTGCTCTAAGCGGAACCACTCCCTATAAAACCTGGCTCCCAGCAGCCGACGTTCTACTGTTCTAAACGATATTCCTCACAATCCAGCCTGGCACCTAATGGAAATGGCGGTTTTCAACAGCACTAAGCGGATCCCTTACTTTCGGACTTATCTCCCAGCCTGCAATGTTCTAGTTTTCTATGCATAAAAGCTCTCTTTCAAGCCTGGCTATCAACTAGGGATATTCTATAGCTCCAAGCAAAACCTCTTACTTTAGAGCATGCCTCCCAGATTATTATTTTCTACAACTCTAAGCAGAACACCTCTATTGTAAGCTTGGCATCAATCTGGGGATGTTATAGTTCTCTAAGCTAAACCACGCGCTTTCGTTTCTGCCTCTCAGCTGGAAAAGTTCTACTTCTTTAAGCAGAAACCCTAACATTCAACCTCACTCCCAGCCAGCGACTTTTATCTGCTCTAAGCTAAAATCCCCATTTTATAGCCCAACTCCCAGATGGTGGTGTTCTACTGCTCAAAGCAGAAACCCTCACTTTCAATCCTGGCTCCCAGCCGGCAATGTTATACTGCACAAAGCGGAACCACTCAATTTCGAACCTGACTACCATACGGAGATATTCTACTGCACTAAGCGGAACAAATCGCTTTAAAGCCTGACTCCCAACTGGTTACATTCTACAGCTCTAACCATTAATCATCACTATCGTTCCTGGCTCCAATTTGGTGACATTATAGTGTCCTAGAAGAAAACCTCACTTTAGCGCCTGGCTCCAAAGCAGGCGACATTCTACTACTCTAAGCGGAAATCCCCACTTTCGAGCCTGGCTCCCAGCCGGCGATGATACATTGCACTAACCGAAACCACTCACTTTCGAGCCTGATTCCCAGGGGTGGAAGTTATATTGCAGTGAGCGGAACCACTCACTTTCGAGCATGACTCCCAACTGGAGACGTTATACTGCTCTAAACAATAACCACCACATTCGTGCCTGGTTCCCTTATGGTGATATTTTAGAGTTCAATGAGGAAATCCTCATTTCGAGCCTGGCTCACAGCAGGTGACGTTCTATTGCTCTAAGGAGAAAACCTCAATTTCTATCCAGGCTCCCAGATGGCGATGTTCTACTGCTGTGAGCAGAAACCCTCAATTTCGAGCCTGGCTCTCTGCTGGCTATATTCTACTGCTTTAAGCGATAGCCCTCATTTCTGATACTCGATACCACCTGACGACGTTCTACTGCTATAAGAGGAATCGCTCACATTCTAATCTGGCTACCAGCCGGCGGTTTTATACTATATCAAGTGTAGCCACTCAATTTCGAGCCTGATTCCCAGCCGGCGATGTTATACTGCACTAAATGGAAAAAATCACTTTCGAGGCTGACTCCCAACTGGTGACATTCTACTGCTCTAATCATTAAACCATCATATTCGAGCCTGGCTTCCAGATGGTGACAATCTACTGTTCTAACTCTAAACTCTCACTTTTTTGCCTGGTTCCCAGCTGGAGATGCTATACTGCAGTAAGCAAACCCCAATCACTTTTGAGATTGACTCGCAACTGGTGATGTTCTTCTGCTCTAAACAACAACCATCACTTTCGTGCCTGGCTCCCATATTGTGACATACTAGAGATTTAAGAGGAAAACCGCACTTTCGAGCTTGGCTCCCAGCTTGTGACATTCTACTGTTCAAAGCAGAAACTATCACTTTCGAGCCTGCCTCCCAGCTGGCGATGTTCTATTGCTCTAAGCTAACAGACTCACTTTCCAGACTGACTCCTAACTGGTGACGTTCTACAACTCTAAGCGTAAGCCCTCACTATTAAACCTGGTTTTCAGCTGACGACGTTCCACTGCTCTAAAATAAAATCCTCACATTCGAACCTGGCACACTAATGGTGACTTTCTACAGTTCTAAGCGGAACCCTTACTTTCGAGCTAGGCTCCCTGCTGATAATTTTTTACAACCCTTAGCAGAGCCCCTCTTTTTCAAGTCAGGCTCCAAGCTGGAAATTTTCTACTGCTTTAAGCTGAACCACTTGCTTTCTTTCCTAGCTTTCTGCTTGCATTGATATACTTCTTGAAGCAGAAACCCTCACTTTCGAGTCTCGCTTGCAGATGGCGTTGTTCTACTGCTATAAGCAGAACCCCTCGATTTCGTGCTTGCCTCCCAGTTAACGATGTTCTTCTGCTCTCAACAGAAACGTTCATTAACGATCCTAGCACCCAGCCTGTGACGTTCTACTGCTCTACGTGGAATCACTCAATTTAATGCCTGGCTCCCAGTTGGCGACTTTGTAATCCTCTAAGCGGAAACACTCATTCTCAAACATGGCATCCAACTGGCAATGTTCTAAGGCTCTAATGTGAACCACTCGTGACCGGGTTTGGCTCCCAGCTGATTAAATTCTACTAGTCTAACTGGCAACCCTCACTTTCGAGCTTTGAGTCAGCCAGCAACTTTATACTACTCTAAGCGGAAACCCTCACATTCGAGTCTAGCTCCCAGCCGACGATGTTGTACTGCACTAAGCAGAACCACTCGGTTTTGAGCCTGTTTAACAGCTAGCGAGTAAAGTGTTCACGTTACTGTGAACAGGCTTCAAAACTGCATTGCAGGGATGTACAGCCTCCAAAATCAATGTCTCACTTTACTGTGAACAACCTAAACAATTTCATTGCAGAGCTGTACATCTGTACGAATCAAGCGCTCATTTTACAGTAAACATCCGAAAGAACTGTGTTGCATGTCTGTACAACCGCTCGAGTTTATTACTCACTTTGCTGTGAAAAGCCATAGTAACTGCATTACAGGCTATTCAGCTGCACATGTGAAGCGCTCACTATACTATCAACAGCCTAAACAAATGTGCTGCAGGTCTTTACAGCCAGCCGAGTTAAAGCTCACTTCACTGTAAACAGCCTTAACAAATGCATTGCAGGTATTTAAATCGGCCCAAGACAAACGCTCACTTGATTGTGGTCAGCCTTAACAACTGCAATGCAGGGATATACAGCCACCCGAGACAAGCGCTCAAATAAATGTGAAAAACCTAAATAATTGGATTGCATGACTTAACAGCTCCACGAGTCAAGCGCGCAATTTCCTGTGAACAACATAAAATACCGTGCTACAGGTATAAACACACGACCGAGTTAAGTGTTCACTTTTTGTGAACAGCCTTAACAATTGTGTTACAGGGCTCTACATCTGCTCAACTCAATCTCTTACTTTACTGTGAACATAATTATCAAATGCGCTGCAGGGCTGTACAGCCATTTGAGTCAAGCACCAACATAACCATGAACCACCATATCAATTGTGCTGCATGGCTATACAGCCGACCCGACTAAAGTGCACTATTTATTTTAAACAATCTAAACAAATGTATTGCAGGGCTTTACAACTGCACGAGTAAAGTTCTCAGTTTACCGCAAACAGCGTTAACATCTGCGCTGCAGGAATCTACTGCCACCCGATTCAAACAAGCACTAAACTATGAACAGCCTTAACATCTTTGCTGCATGACTGTATAGCTTCCCGAGTCAATCGCTCACTTAACTGTGAATAGCATTAACAACTGGATTGAAGAACTGTACACCCACCCGAGTGAAGTGCTCACTTTACAGTAAACAACCGAAACAATTGTATTGCAGGTATGTATAGCTTCCGAGATAATTGCTCACTTTACTGTGAACTACAATAAAATTGTTTTGCAGCGATTTACATATGTACGATTCAAGTACTCACGTTACTGTGTACAACCCTAACCACTGTGCTGCAGGTGTGAACAGCCATTTGAGTCAAGCACTCACTTAATAGTAAATTTCCTTTTCAATTGCACGGCAGGGCTGTACAGCCGCCCGAGTGAAGTGCTCACTTTTCTGTGAACCACCTAAATAAATACGTTGCAGGGCTCTACAGCCACCTGAATCGAGCGCTCACGAGTCAGCTACACGAGTCAAGCACTCAATTTAGTGCGAGAGACCTTAAAAACTGCTCTATAGGATTGTACAACCATCCAAGTAAAGTGCTCTCTTTAGAGTGAACAGCCTCAACAACTGTGCATCATGGCTGTACACCCACCCTATTCAAGCACAATCTTTAAGGTGAACTGCCTTAACAAATGCGCTGCACGACTGTACAGCTAACCGAGTCAAGTGCTCACTCTAACTGTGAACATATTTAACAATTGTGCTGCAAGGCTGTACAATCGACCTAGTCAAGTGGTCACTTTACTGTGAACAACTTAAACAATTGTGTTGCAGGGCTGTAGAGCTGCAAGAGTAAAGCGCACAATATACTGTGAACTGTCTAAATAAATGTACGGCAAGTCTGTACAGCCGCCCAAGTTAAGTGCTCACTTCTATGAACAGCCCTAACAATTGCGATGCAGAACTGTACAGCTACCCGGCTTAAGCTCTAACTTTACTGCGAACAGCATTAACAAATGTGCTGAAAGCCTGTTCTGTAACCCGAGTCAAGCTCCCAATATACTGTGAACAACCTAAACAATTGCGTTGCATGGCTTTACAGAACCCAGGAGTCGGCACTCATTTTACTGTGAACAATTGTAACAACCGTGCTGCAGATCTGTTAAGACGCCCGAGTCAATTGCTCCCTTTTTGTGAACAGCCGTAACAATTGTGAAGCAGGACTGTACATTTGCAAAACTCAGGCCCTTACTCTCCTGTGAACACAATTAACAAATGCACTGCAGGTCTGTACAGCCACACGTGTTTAGCTACAATATTACTGAGAAACAACTGTGCAGCAGGTCTGAACAGCCGCATGAGTCAAGCACTTTCTTTACAGCTCTTTAAAGCAAACAGCCTTATCAAATGCACTGCAGGATTGTGCAGTCTCCTGATTCGAGCACCAACATTACCGTCAATATCTGAAATAATTTCGTTTCTAGTCTGTACAGCAACCCGAGTCAAGTACAAATTTTATTGTGAACATTTTAAACAACGGCCTGCAGGGCTTTACAGATGCCTGAGTCAAGAGCTCACATAAATTTGAACAATCCAAACAATTATTTCGAAGGGCTCTACAGCTGCACGTTTCAAGCCCTCAGGTAACTGTGAACATCCTTATGAACTGTGCTGCAGGTCTGATAGTCATCTGAGTCAAGCAATAACATTACAATGAACAGTAGTATCAATTGCATGGCAGGGTTGTACAGCCGCCTAAGTCAAGTGCTCCCTTTACTGTGAAGAGCATTAAAAAACTGCATTGCAAGGCTATACAGCAGCCCGAGTCAAGCGCTCACTTTACTGTGATCAACCAAAACAATTGTGTTGCAGGGCTAAACAGTCAAGTATTCACTTTACTGTGAACAGCCTTAAAATCTGGGCATCAGGGCTGTACAATCTCCCGAGTCTAATTCTTGCTTTACTAAAAACAGCCTTAAAAAGTGTTTTGCAGGGCTGTACAGCCGCCCGAGTTAAGCGCACATGTTATATTGATCAACGTAATAAATTAGTTTTGCAGAGTGATCAAGCTGCATGAGTCAAGCACTCATGTTACTGTTAACAACATTAACAACTGCGCTGCAGGACTGTACAACTTCCAGAGTCATGCGCTCGCGCTTACTGTGATCAGCCTTAAAATCTGTAAAGCAGGGCTATACAGCCATCCGAGTCAAGCACTCACTTTAGAGTGAACAGCATTATCAAGTGCACTGCAGGATTTTGTAGCCGCCGAGTAATGCACCAACAATAGCTTCAATAACTGTAAGAATTGCGCTGCAAGGCTGTACAGCCGCCCGAGTCAATTGCTAATTTTACTGTGGGGCAGTTCTACACACCTGCACGAGTCGAGTGCTCTCTTTACCGTGAACAGCCTTAACAACTGCGGTGCAGTACTGTACAGCCACCCAAGTCATGCAATCACTAAACTTTGAAAACCATTAACAAATATTCTGCAGGTCTGTACAGCCACCCAAATCAAGTGCTCACTTTACCGTGAGCAGACATATCAACTGCATTGCAGGTCTGTACAACGGTCCAAGTCAAGTACTTACTGTACTGTGAACATTCTAAAAATTGTTTCCTTGGCTGTACATCTGAATGAGTTACGCACTTACATTACTATGAACTAACTAACAACTGGGCTGCACGAATGTAAAAATTCCCCAGTCAAGCACTCACTCTTACTGTGAACTGCCTTAAAAACTGTGCTGTAGGACTGTACGCCATCCCCCCCCCCCAGTCAAGTGCTCACTTTACTGAGAACATCATAATAAACTGCATTGCAGGGCTGTACAGCAGCCCGAGTCAGGCACTCACTTTACAGAGATCAGCCTAAACAATTGATTTGCAGGGCTGTACAGATCCACTATTCAAGCGCTCACTTTACTGTGAAAACTTTAAACAAATGTTCAGCACGTCTGTAGAACCGCCTTAGTTTATTCATCACTTTACTCTGACCAAGATAAATAATTGCATTACATACCTGTACAGCCGCTCGAGTAAAGTGCTCCCTTTTTGTGAACCACCTTAAAAATTGTGATGCAGGGCTGTACATCTGTACGAGTCAAGCACTCACTCTACTTTGAACAACCTTAACATATGCTCTACAGGACCGTACAGCAGCCCGATTGAAGTGCTAACTTTAAAGTGAAAAGCTTCCACATGTATGATGCAGGGCAGTTCACCTGCACGAGTCAAACATTCTCTTTACCGTGAACAGCCATAATAACTTCGCTGCAGGACTGTACAGACACCCGAGTCTAGCAAACACTAAACTGTGAACAGATTTAACAAATATTCTGCAGGAGAACCCGAGTCGAGTGCTCACTTTACTGTAAACATTCTAAAAAATTGCATTGCAGGGCTTTACAGCTGCACGAATCAAGCGCTCAATTTACTGTAAACACGTTAAAAATTTGTGCTGTAATACTGTACAGCCACCCGAGTAAAAACTAACTTTACAGTGAACAGACATAAAACTATTCTGCAGAACTGCAAAACTTCTCGATGCAAGCGCTTCCTGTTACTGTAAATAAACTTAACATTTGTGATGCAGGTCTGAACAGCCTCCCGAGTCATGCGGTCATTTTAATGTGAGCAACTTAAACCACTGCGATGCAGGGCTTTACAGCCTCACAAGTAAAGTGCTCGCTTTGCTGCGGAAAATCCAAACATTTTTGCTGGCGAACTGTACAGCAGCCTGAATCAAGAGTACACAATCATGTGAAAAACCTTAACAATTGTGCTGCAGGACTGTACAGTCGCCTATGTCAAGCAATCACTTTACTATAAACAACCTTAAAAACGGTGCTACAGAATTATGCAGCTGTCCGAGTCAAGCTCTTACTTTACTGTGTACAGCCTTAACAAATGTGCCGCAAGGCACTAGAGCCTGACGAGTCAAGTAATCACTTTACTGTGAACGGCCATCACTAATGCATTGCAGAACTCTACAGCCTCCCGCGACAAGCGCGCACAATTTTCTATGAATACGATAAACAACTGTGCTGCAGGTCTGTACATCCTCCCGAGTAAATTGAACACTTTTCTGAAAAACAGCCTTAACAACTTCCTTTCATGGCTGTACAGCCACCCAAGTCAAGCGCTTAATTTATTGCGGTAGGCCTTAACAAATGCATTGCAGGGCTGTACAGCTGCACAAGTCAATCTCTCACTTTACTGTGAACAGTCTTAACAATTCTGCTGCACGTGCTTACAGCCACACGAGTCTTGTACTCGCTTTTCTGTGAAAAGCCTAAACAAGTGTGTTGCAGAGTAGTACAGAATTAGAATTTCTAGTCAAGAGCTCACATAAATGTGAACATCTTTAATAATTGTGCTGCAGGACTATATAATCGACAGAGTAAAGTGCTCAATTTACTCTAAAGAATCTAAAAATGGGGTCCGGGGCTGTACAGCTGCTCGAGTCAAGAGCTCATTTTAATGTATGCATCCTTAACAACTTCAAAGCATTACTCTACAGTTTCGCGAGTCAAGCTCTCACTATACTGTAAACAGCCTAAAACACTGTTCTGCAAAGCTGTACAGCCTCCCGAGTCAAGTGGTCAATTTACTGTGAACAGCCTTAACTCCATGGCAAGTCTGTACAGCTTACCCCATTAAACTCACAATTGTGAACAACCTAAAAAACAGTGTTGCAGGACAGTACAAGTGCACGAGTAAAGAGCTCATATTACTGTGAACGAACTTAACAACTGTGCTGGACGACTCTACAGTAGCCCGAGTCAAATGCTCACTTTACTGTGAACAGCCTTAACAACAGCGCTGCAGAATTCTACAGCTGCCCGAGTCAAGCGCTTACTCTTACTGTAAACCGCCTTAAAATCTGCATTGCAGGGCTGTACAGCCGCCCAAGTCAATCGCTCACTTTACTGTAGTCAGCCTTAACCTATACATTCCAGGAATGTAAAGACGCCCGAGTCAAGACTTGCTTTACTGCGAACACCATTAACAAATGCGCTGAAGGGCTGTACAGCCACGAGAGTCAAGCACCAACATTTCCGTTAATAACCGTAACAATTGCATTGTAACGCTTTACAGCCACTTGATACAAGGGAGTACTTTATTGTGTACATTCTAAACAATTGCGTTGCAGAGATTTACAGCTGCACGAGTCAATCGCTGTCTCTAATGTAAACTGCTTTACCAAATGCACTGCAGGATTGTACAGCCAGCCGAGTCAAACAATAACTGGACTGCGTACAGCATTAACAGAGATTATGCAGCACAGTATATCCGCTCGAGACAAGTGCTCGCTTTGCTGTGAATAGTCTTAAAAACTGCATTGCATAGCTGTACAGCCACCCGAGTGAAGTGCTCAATTTACAGTGAACAACCTAAACAATTGTACTGCAGGTCAGAATGGCCGTGCGAGATAAATCCTAACTTTACTGTGAACTACATAAATATATGAATTGCAGGGCTGTACAGCTGCACGAGTCAAGCGATCACTTTATTGTGAACCTTCTTAAAAACTGCAATACAATACTGTATTGCTGCCTGAGTCAAGCTTCTTACTTTGTTGCGAACAGACTTAAAAACACAGCCACCCGTGTTTAGGTGCAACATTACCTTGAAGAGCCTTAACAACTATGCTGCAGGTCTGTACAGCTACACGAGTCAAGCGCTCACGTCACTGTGAACATGTTAAACAAATGTACTGCAATTCTGTACAGCCGCCCAGTTAATTGCTCACTCTAACAGTAAACAGCCATAAATCTGTGCTGCAGGGCCGCACAGCCACCCGCATCAAGTGCTCACTTTACTGAGAACAGCATTATAAACTGCATTGCATGGCTGTACAGCCGCCCGAGGCAAGAGAACACTTTACAGTGAACAACATAAACAAATGAAATGCAGGGCTGTACAGCTGCAAATATCAAGCACTCACTTTAATGTGAACAATCTATACATTTGCATTGCAGGACTTTACATCTGCACGAGTCAAGCGTCCAATTTACTGCGAACAGCCTAAAAAACGAAGCTGCAGGTCTGACAGACGCCCGAGTCAAGTGATTATTTTTTGTGAACAGCATTAACAATTGTGATGCAGGGCTGTACAACTAGTCGTCTCAAGCTCTAACTTTACTGTGAACAAAATAACAAATTCTCTGCAGGTCTGTACAGCCACACGTGAATAGCTGCAAAATTACTGTGAACCAGCTTAAAAACTGTACAGCAGGTCTGGACAGCCGCATGAGTAAAGCACTCACTTTACAGTGAACAGCCTTCTCAAATCCACTGCAGGAATGTGCGGTCACCCGATTCGAGCACCAACATTACCGTTAATATCTGAAGCAATTGCGCTGCTCGTCTGTAGTCACCCGTGTCAACTGCTCACTTTATTGTGAACGTTCTAAACAACAGTATGCAAGGCTGTACAGATGCCCGATTCAAGAGCTCACATAAATTTTAACAACCTAAACAATTATTTAGAAGGGCTGTACAGCTGCACGTGTCAAGGCCTCAGGTAACAGTGAACAACCTTAAGAACTGTGCTAAAGGTTTGAATAGTCATATGAGTCAAGCAATGACTGTACAATGAACAGTCGTATCATTTGCATGGCAGGGTTGTACAGCCGCCCAAGTCAAGTGCTCACTTTGCTGTGAAAAGCATTAAAAATGCATTGCAGGGCTGTACAGTCGCCCAAGTCAAACGCTCACTTTACTCTGGTCTGCCTCAACAACTGCATTGCAGGGCTGTCCAGCCACCCGAGTCAAATGCTGACTTCTCTGAGAACCGAAACAATTGCGTTGCAGGGCTGTACTGCCACACTAGGGAAGCTCTCACTTTACAGTGAACAACTTAAACAAATTGTGCTGCAGGAATGTACAGCCCCCCGAGGTTATTCCTTGCTTTAATGTGAACATCCTTACCAACTTCATAGCAGGTCTCTTCAATCGCACATACCAAGCACCCCCACTTTACTGTGAACCTAAACAATTGTGCTGCAGAGATATACTGTAGCGTCAGTTAAGAGCTCATATTATTGTGAACAGTAATGACAATTGTATTGCAGAACTGTACCCCTGCCTCAGACAAGCACTTAATGTTAATTTGGACAGCCTTTAAACTGTGTTTGAGGCTGTACAGCAGCACGAGTCATGTTATCATTTTACTGAGAACAGCCTTAAAAACTGCTTTGCAAGTCCATACAGCCACATTATTGAAGATCACACTTCACAGTGAACAACCCTTACAAATGCATTAAAGCACTGTTCTGCTACACGAGACAAGCACTGACTTTACTGTGAACATGCTAAACACTTAACAACTCTGCCGCAGATCTGTACATCCACCCTAGTTAATTGTTCACCCTACTCAAAATAGTCTAATAACTGCATTGCCGGGCAGTACAGTAGCCCAGTCAAGCTCTTACTTAACTGTAATCTGTCTAAACAACTGCAATGCAGGGCTGTACAAAAACTCGTGTCAAGCTCTCTCGGTTTACTGTGAATAGACCTTAACAACTGCGCTGCAGTACTGTAAATCACCCGTATCAAGCAATCAAATCAACTCGTGAATTGTCCTAAACAACTTGCTGCTGGTCGGGTACAGCCGCCAAGTTCAAATGCTCACTTTACTATGAATGCCCTTAACCACTGCATTGCAAAGTGTACAGCCGCCCAAGTCAATCGTTCACTTTACTGTAGTCAACCTTAACCTATACATTGCAGGAATGTACAGCCGCCCGAGTTAAGCTCACTTACTGTGAACAGCTTTATCAAATGCACTGAAGGGCTGTACAGCCACGGTAGTCAAGCAGCAACAATTCTGTGAACAACCATAACAATTGCGCTGCAAAACTTTAGACCCGCCCGGGTCAAGTGCTCACATTATTGCGAAAATTGTAAACAATTGATTTCTAGGACTTCACAGCTCCACGAGTCAACCACTCACTTGATTGTGAATGGTCTTAAGAAATTCTCTACAATACTGTACCGCCGCCCGATTGAAGTGCTAACTTAAGAGGAAACAGCCTCAACATATTGGCTGCAAGGCTGTACACCCACCCGAGTCAAGCGCTCACTTTACTGCGAACAGCCTAAACATCTGTGCTGCAGGTCTGTACAGACGGCCGAGTCAAGTGTTCAATTTACTTTGAACAGGCTTAACAAATATTTTGCAGAGCTGTACACCCATCCAAGGGAAGAGCTCACTTTACTGTGAACAGTCTTAACAAATGCATTGCAGGGCTGTACAGCCATGCAAGTGAAGAGCTCAATTTACTGTGAACAACCATAAAAATTGTTTTGCAGGGCTGTACAGCTGAATGAACCAAGTGCTCACTTTACTGTGAACATCCTAACAACTGCGCTGCAATACTGTAGATCTGCTCGAGTGAAGCTTTCTCTTTACTGTGAACAGCCTAAACTGTGCTACAGGGCTGTACAGACTCACGAGTCAACTGCCCACTTTTCTGTGAACAGCCTTAATAATTGCATTGCTGGGCTGTACAGACACCAATGTCAAGAGCATATATTACAGTGACCAACATAACAAATTATCTACTGCGCTGTACAGCTAACCACGTCGAGCAACAACAAAACTTGAACAGCCGTAACAACTGTGCAGCAGATCTGAGCAGCCACTGGATTTAAGCAAACACTTTAGAGTGAACAGCCTCATGAAATGCACTGCAGGTTTTTGCAGCCGCCCGAGTCAAGTGATAACTTTATTGTGAACAGCCTCAACAACTGTCCTGCCAGGCTGTACAGCCACTCGAGTCAACGCTCACTTTAGTACGAACATTCTAAACAATAGTGATGCAGGGCTTTACAGTTGTACGAGTCAAGTTATTACTTTACTGTGAATAGCCTGAACAATTATGCTCCACGGGTTTAGAACCCCACGGGACAAGTGCTCGCTTTACTGTGAAAAATCTAAACAAATGTGTTGCACCGCTGTACAGCTGCACGAATCAAGCTCACACTTTACTGTGAAAAAAACCTAACAACTCCGCTGCACGACTGTACAGCGTCCCGTGTCAAGCGCTCACTCTTACTGTGAATATCCCTAAAACATATGCTGAAGGTCTGTCAGATGCTCGAGTTAAGTGCTCTCTTTACTGTTAACATCCTTAATATCTGCTTTACAGGGCTGTACAGCCGCACAAGTCAAGCATTTAATTTACTGGAAACAGCATTAACAAAGGCGTCACTGGGCTGTACAGCAACCCGAGTCAACCAACAACACTTTTTGAGCAAACATAACAACTGTGCAGCAGGCCTGAACAATCGCCCGAGTAAAGTGCTCAAATTATTGTGAACAGCCTTAACAACAGCAGTGCATGGCTGTACAGACATCCAAGTAAAGAGTTCAGTTTACTGCGAACAGTCTTAACAAACTCATTGCAGGATTGTACAACCGTCAAAGTGAAGCGCTCACTTTACTGTGAACAGCCATAAAATTGCTGTTTAATGATGTGCGGCTCAAAGAAATTAGTGCACACTTTACTATAAGCATTCTTAACAACAGCGCTGCAATATTATAGCTCTGCCAGAGTCAAGCTCTCACTTTATTTACAACAGCCTTAGTAACTGCACTGCCGGGCTGTACAATCGCCAAAATCAAGCGCTCACTTTACTGTAAACAGCATTAATAAATGCACTGCTGCGCTTTACAGACAACCGATGCATGAAACAACATACCTTTATCTGCCGTAACAACTGCCCATTAGGTCTGAACATCCAGTGCTAACTTTAATGTAAAAAGCCTTAAAAATATAAATGTAAGGCTGTACAGCCGCCTGTGTCAGCGCTCATTTCACTGTGAACATTCTAAACAATTGCGATGCAGGGCTTTACAGCTGCACGCGTCAGCTTTCAATTTGCTGTGAACAGCCTTAACAATTGTGATGCTCGGGTAAACAGCCGCACGTGTCAATTACTCCCTTTACGGTAAAACATCTAAACAATTGTGATGCAGGGCTGTACAGCTGCTTGACTCAAGCTCTTCCTAGAATGTGAACAGAATTTACAAATCGCTGAAGATCTGTACAGCAATCTAGGTCTAGTTTCCACATTACAGTGACCATCCTTAACACCTGTTCAGCGGGTCTAAACAACCGGCCGAGAAAAACACTCACTTTTCAGTGAACAACCTTATTAAATGCACTGCAAAGCTGTTCAGCCGCCCGAATTAATAACACACTATATTGTGAACAAACTTAAAAACTGCACTGCAGGTCTGTACATCCGCCCCAGTCAAGCGCTCACTTTACAGTAAATATAATTAATAATTGAGTTGCAGGTCTTTACAGCTGCAGGAGTGAATAGCTCTTTTTACTGTGAACTGCCTAAACAACTGTGCTGCAAGTCTGTAAAGCCTCCTGATTCAAGTGCTCACTTAGCTATGAACAGTCTTAATAACTGTACTGGAAAACTGTACAGCCGCCCAAGTAAATCGCTCAATTTACTGTGGTAGAACTTAACAAATGTATTGCAGGGCTGTAAAGCCGCCTGAGTCAAGCATCACTTTACTGTGAACAACGTAAACAATTGCGTTCCAAGGCTGTACAGTTGCACGAGTCGGGCACGTAATTTGCCGTGAACTGCCTAAACCACTATGCTGCAGGGCTGTACAGTCACCCTAGTCATGTGCTCACTTTATTGTTAACAGCCGTAACAATTCTGTTGCAGGACTATAGATTTGCACGAGTCAACCGTCCAATTCACTGTGAACTGCCTAAAAAATTGTGTTGCAAATTTGTACAGCAGTCCGACTCAAGTGCTCATTTTTTTTGAACGGCCTAAACAATTGTGTTGCAGGGCCGTACAGCTACCCGACTCAACTTCTTACTTAACGGTGAACAGCATTAGCAAATGCGCTGAAGGACAGTACAGCCACCAGAGTCAAGCAAAAACATAAGCGTGATAACAATAACACTTACGTTCTAAAGCTCTACAGCCGCCCGAGTAAAGAGCTCACTGTTTTTCTTACATTATAAACAATTGCGTTGCAGTGGTTTACAGCTAAATTAGTAAAGCGCTCACTTTACTGTGAAAAATATAGTAAATTGTGCTGCAGAGCTCTACTGCAGTCCCAACCAAGAGGTCACAACAAATGTTCTTCGGAAAAGTACAAACGCTCGAAGCAAACACTCACTTTACTTCGAACAGCCTTAACTGCTCTGCAGAATTGTACAGCTGCCCGAATCAAGCTCTAACCTTATGGTGTACAGCCTTAACAACTATACTGCAGGGCTGTACAGCCTTCCGAGTCAAGCGTACACTTTACTTTCATCAACCTAAACAATTGTGTTACAGTGATTTATAGCTGTACGAGACGAGCGCTCATGTAACTGTGAACAAACCTAACAACTGCGTTGAACGACTGTACAGCTGCCCGAGTCAAGCACACACTCTTACTCTGAACAGCCTTAAAAATTGTGGTGCAGGGCTGTACAGCTGCCTGAGTCAAGTGCTTACCTTTCTGAGAACAGCCGTAAATACTGAATTGCAGATCTATAAAGCCAGCCGTGTCAAGAGTACACTTTATAGTGAACAACCTCAAAAATTGCATTGCAGGGCCGTACAGCTGCACGAGACAAACGTTAAATTTATTGTGAACATGCTAAACGACTGTGCTGCAGTCTGTACATCAACCCGATATAAATTCTCACTTTACTGTAAACTGCCTTAATAACTGCATTGCTGGTCTCTACAGCCACCCGAGTCAAGCTGTCACTTTACTGTGAACATATTTAACAACTGTGCTTGAATACTGTTTAGTTGCCCCAGTCAAACTCTCAGCTTTCTGTGAACAGCATTAACAAATGTGCTGAAGGGCTGTACAGTCACCCGAGTCAAGGACCAACATTACTGGCAAAAACCGTGACAAATGTGCAGCAGGTCTGAACAGCCGCCCGAGTAAAGCATTTTATTTAGAATGAATGGAATTAACAAAGGCCTTGCAGGACTGCGCAGGGCTGTATGGCCACTCAAATCAAATGCTCACTTTTCTGTGAACAGATTTAAAAATTATTTGAAGGGTTGTAAAACCGGTCGAGTTAAGAGCACACTTTACAGTGAACAACTTAAACTATTGTGATCAGGGCTGTACAGCTGCACGAATCAAGCGCTCACTTTATTTCGAACATCCTGAACAACTGCGCTGCAATACTCTAGAGCTGCCCGAGCTCACTTTATTGGGAACAAACTTCAGAACTGTGCTGCAGGGATATACTGCCTACCGATTCAAGTACTCACTTTACTGTGATCAGCCTCACCAGCTGAACTGCAGGGTTTTTCGGTCGCTCGAATCAAGCTCTCTTTACATTGTAAACAGCCTTATTTAACTGCGCTGCAAGAATGTACACACGCTTGAGTCAAGTGCTCACGTTGCTGTGAACATGCTAAAGAACTGCGCTACCGCTTTACCTCCACCCCAAATAATTTCTCACTTTACTGTAAACTGCTTTAACACTTACTTGCAGGGTTATACAGCCACCCAATTTAATTGCATACTTTAGTGTGATCAGCCTTAACAACTACCCTTCAGAATTGTACAGCTACCCGAGTCAAGCGCTCACTCATACTGTTAACAGACCTAACAACTGATTTGGACGGCTGTACAACCGGCCGAGTCAAGAGAACACTTTAAAGTGAACATTCTAAACAATTGCATTGCTAGGCTGCACAGTCACAGTAGTCAAGCACAAACAATGCCGTGAACAACTGTAACAAATCCGCTGCAAAGCTGTACAAACGACCGAGGCATTTGCTCACTTTACTTTAAACAACCTAAACAATTGCGCTGAAATATTTGAAATATCTGAAATATTTGCATTGCATGTCTGTACAGCAACCCGAGTGAAGTGCTCAATTTATTGTGAACATTCTAAACAACAGCATGCAAGGCTGTGCAGATGTCCGAGTCAAGAGCTCACTTAACTTTGAACAACCTAAATAATTATATCGAAGGGCTGTACAACTGCACGTGTCAAGCCCTCGGGTAACTGTGAACAACCTTAAGAACTGTGCTGCAGATCTGAAGAGTCATCTGAGTTAGACAATCATTTTACAATGAACAGTCGTATCAATTCCATGGCAGGGTTGTACAGTCGCTCAAATTAAGTGCTCAGTTTACTGTGGAAAGCATTAAAAATGCATTACAGGGCTGTACAGGAGCCCTAGTCAAGCACTAATTTTACTGCGAACAACCAAAACAATTGCGTTGCAGGGCTATACAGCTGCACAAATCAAGTGCTCACTTTACTCTGAACATCAACAACTGCATTGCAGAGCTTTACAGACATCCCAGAGATGTGCGCACTTAAGAGTCAACAACCTAAACATTTATACCGAAGGTCTGTACAGCCACCCAAATCATGTGCTCACTTTACTGTGTACAGACATATCAACTGCATTGCAGGGCTGTAAACAGTCCAAGTCAAGTGCTCACTGTACTGTGAACATCTTAAAAAATTGTTTCCGTGGCTGTAAAATTGAATGAGTCAAGCATAGGGCTGTAGAACAGCCCTAGTTTATTCATCACTTTACTATGAACAACATAAATAATTGCATTGCATTGCTGTACAGCCACCCTATCCAAGTGCTCCCTATTTGTGAGCAGCCTTAAAAAATTGTGATGCAGGGCTTTACTGCTGTTCGAGTCAAGCACTCACTCCACTATTAACGGCCATAACATATGCTCTACAGGACCGTATAGCAGCCCGAGGAAGTGCTAACTTTAAAGTGAAAAGCCTCAACAAGTATGCTGCAGGGCAGTACACCTGCACAATAAAAACATTCTCTTTACCGTCAACAGCATTAACAACTACGCTGCAGGCCTGTACAGACACCCGAGTCAAACAAAAACTAAATTGTGAACAGATTTAATAAAATTCTGCAGGACTATACAGCTACCCCAGTCAAGTGCTTACTTTACTGTAAACACACTAAAAAATAGTGTTTGGGCTTTAAGCTGCACGAGACAATTACTCACATTACTGTGAAAAACCTTAACAATTGCACTGAAGGACTGTACAGCTGCCCGAGTCAACAGCCCATGCTAACTGTGAACAGCCTTTAAATCTATACAGCAGGGCTACATAGCTGCCCGAGCCAAGTTCTCACTTTACTGAGAACAGTCTTTAAACATGCTTTCTAAGGTGAGTTCAGCAGACCAAATCAAGCTCTCACTTTACAGTGATCAACGAAAACAATTGATTTGAAGTGATGAACAGCTGTACGAATCAAGCGCGCACTTTACTGTGAACACTTTAAACAATTGTGCTGTAATATTGTATAGCTGCCCGAGTAAACACTAACTTTACTGTGAACAGCAATAACAACAGCGCTGCAGAACTGAAAAATTTCGGGAGGCAAGTGCTCCCTCTTACTGTAAACTGACTTAACATTTGTGCTGCTGGGCTGTATAGCCGCCCGAATCAAGTGTACACTTTACTGTGAGCAGCCTTTACAATTGCATTACATGGCTCTACAGCCATCCAAGTGAAAGCGCTCATTTTACAGTGAACTACCTAAACAATTGTGCTGCAGAGATGTACAATCCCCCGAGGTTATTCTCCACTTTAATGTGAACAGCCTTACCAACTGCATTACAGGTATGTTCAGACAGCCATGTCAAGCCATCACTTCACTGTGAACAAACAAACAACTGTGATGCAGCTGTGTACATCCGCCATAGTTAATTGCTCACTCTAATGTAAATAGTCTTAACATATGCAATTCAAGGCTGTACAGCCACCCGAGTCAAGCGTTCACTTTATTATGATTAACAGTAAAAACTGCATTGCACGGCTATACAGCCGCCCGAGTCAAGTGCTCACTTTAATTTAAACAACTTAAACAATTGGTTTGCTGGGCTGTACATCCAACCACGTCAAGCAACAACATAACTTGAACAACCATAACAACTGTGCAGCAGGTCTGAACAGCCTCCCGAATCAAGGGGTCACTTTAATGTGAGCAAGTTAAACAATTGCGTTGCAGGGCTTTACAGCCGCACGAGTCAAGTGCTCGCTTTGCTGTGAAAAATCCAAACATTTGTGCTGGCGAGCTGTACAGCAGCCTGAGTCAAGCGCTCTCTTTACTGTGAATAACATAAACAAGTGTGTTGCAGATCTGTACAGCAGTCCGAGTCAAGCGCTCACTTTACTGTGAACATTCTTAACAAATGCGCCGCAATACTGTACAGCTGTCCGAGTCAAGCTCTTACTTTACTGTGCACAGCCTTAACAAAAGTGCCGCAAGGCACTAGAGCCTGATGAGTCAAGTAATCACTTTACTGTGAACGGCCATCACTAATGCATTGCAGAACTCTACAGCCTCCCTCGACAAGCGCACACAATTCTCTGTGAACATGCTAAACAACTGTGCTGCAGGTCTGTACATCCGCCCGAGTTAATTGAACACTATACTGAAAAACATCCTTAACTTCTTTGCATGGCTGTACAGCCATCCAATTCAAGCACTCAATTTAGTGGGGTAAGCCTTTACAAATGCATTGCAGGGCTGTACAGATGCACGATTCAATCTCTCATTTTACTGTGAAGAGTCTTAACAATTGTGCTGCACGGGTTTACAGCCACGCGAGTCAAGTACTCGCTTTAATGTGAAAAACTTAAACAAATATGTTGCAGAGCAGTATAGAATTCTGAGTCCAGAGTTCACATTAATATGAACAACTTTAACAATTGTGCTGCAGGACTCTATAATCGCCCGAGTCAAGCGCTCAATTTACTGTTAAGAATCTAAACAATTCCTGTGCATACCTGTACAGCTTCACGAATCAAGTTCATTTGTTACTGTGAACAAACTTAACAACTGCGCTGCACGACTGTACAGCGTCCCATATCAAGCGCTCACTCTTACTGTGAATATCCTTAAAACCTGTGCTGCATGTTTATCAGCCGCTCGAGCTAAGTGCTCAATTTACTGTAAACATCCTTAATAAATGCATTGCAGGGCTGAACGGCCGCACAAGTCAAGCTTTTACTATAGTGGAAACAGCATTAACAAATGCGTTGCTGGGATGTACAGCCACCCGTGTCACGCGCTCAATTTATTAAGGTCAGCCTTAACAAATGCATTGAGGGGCTGTACAGCTGTACGAGTCAATCGCTAACTTGACTGTGAACGGCCTAACAAATGCTCTATAGGACTGTACAGCCACCCGAGTCAAGCAATCACTGAACTGTGTACAGCCTTAACAACTATACTGCAGGGCTGTACAATCTTCCAAGTAAAGTGCTGACATTACAGTGAAAAACCTAAACATTTGTACTGCAGCTATGTACAGCTTGCCTAATTATTTCTCACTTTAATGTGACCAGCCTTACCAACAGCATTGTAGGGCTATACAGCTGCCCGAGACAAGAGATCACTATTCTGTAATCAGCCTTAACAACTGCATGCAGGGCTGTTCAGCCGAACGGATCAAGCGCTCACTTAATTGTAAACAGTCTTAACAACTGCATTGCAGGGTTGTACAGACATACAAGTGAAGCGTTCACTTTACTGTGATCAGCCTTAACGAACGCATTGCAGGGTTGTACAGCCGTCAAAGTGGGGCGCTCAATTTACTGTGAACTGCAATAAAAAATTGCTGTTTAATGCATTACAACTGTACGAAATTAGTACACACTTTACTATCAACATTCTTAACAACAGCGCTTCAATTTTATAGAACTGCCAGAGTCAAGCTCTCAGTTTATTGTGAACAGCCTTAACAACTGTGCTGCAGGGCTGCCTCACGAGTCAAGTGCTCAATTTACTGTGATCAGCATTAACAAATGACTGCAGGAGTGTGCAGCAGCCCGAGTCCAGTGCTAACTTTATTGTAAAAAGCCTTAACAACAGCAACACAAGACTGTACAGCCGCCCGTGTCAGCGCTCACTTTAGTGTAAACAATCTAAACAATTGCATTGCAGTGCTTTACAGGTGAACGAGTCAGCTTTCGATTTACTGTGAACAGCCTTTACAACTCTGCTGCTTGGGTAAACAGCTTCACTAGTCAATTGCTCGCTTTACGGTAAAAAATCTAAACAATTATAATTCAGAGCTGTACACCAGCCCGAGTCAAGAGCTCACATTAGCGTAAACAACATTAACCATTGTTCTGCAGTACTGTACATCCGCCCGAGTCAAGCGCCAAGATTATCATAAACAACCGAAACAACTGTTCAGCAGGTCTAAACAGCCGCCCGAGACAAGCACTCCCTTTAAAGTGAACAGCCTTATCAAATGCACTGCAAAACTGTACAGCCTCCCGAATTAAGAACTCGCTTTATTCTGAACAATCTTAACAACTGCATTCCAGAGCTATCCATCCACCACAGTCAAGCACTCATTTTACAGTAAACAACATTAATAATTGCAGTGCAGCGCTTTACAGCTGCAGGAGTGAAGCGCTCTTTTTACTGCGAACTGTCAAATTAACTGTGCTGCAGGTCTATACAGTCCCCCGATTCAAGAGCTAACTTAACTGTGAACAGCCTTAACAAATGCATTGCAGTGCTGTACAGCCGCCCAATTCAATCGCTCAATTTACTGTGGTAAACCTTAACAACTGCATTTCTGCACTGTACAGCCGCCTGATTCAAGCATCAATTGACTGTGAACAACCGAAACAATTGCATTGCAGGGCTTTAGAGCTACACGAGTTAACCACCCAATTTGCTGTGAACTGCCTAAACAACAATGCTGCAGGTCTGTACAGCCGCCCGAATCAAGTGCTCACTTTTCTGTGAACAGCTTTATCAATTGCGCCGCAGGGCTGTGCAGTCGTCCAAGTCATGTGCTCAATTCACTCTGAACAACTTAAGCAATTGTGTTACCTGGCTATACAGTTGCACGAGTTAAGTACTCACTTAAGTGTGAACAGCATTAACAAATGCGTTGAAGGGCTGTACAGCCCCCAGAGTCAAGCAAAAACATAAGCGTGAACAACCATAAAACTTGCGCTGCAATGCTGTATAGTCGTCCGAGTAAAGTGCTCACTTTATTTCTTACATTCTAAACAATTACGTTGCAGGGCTATACCGCTGCACGAGTAAAGGGCTCACTATAATGTGAAAAATTAAAGCAATTGTAGCGCAGAGTTCTACTGCAGTACAAACCAAAAGCTTACATTAATGTGAACAGCCTCAACAAACCTGCTTCAGAAAAGAACAAATGGCAGAAGCAAAACACTAAATTTAATTTGAACAGCCTTAACAACTGCTCTGCAGAATTATACAGCTGCCCGAGTCAAGTTCTAACTTTAATGTGTACAGCCTTAACAACTCTGCTGCAGGGCTGTACAGTCTCCCTAGACAAGCGTACACTTTACTTTCAACATCCTTGCAGTGCTTTACAGCTGCACGAGACGAGCGCTCATGTTACTGTGAACAAACCTAACAACTACGTTGCAGCACTATACAGCTGCCCGAGTCAAGCACACACTCTTACTCTGAACAGCCTTAAAAACTGTGCTGCAGGGCTGTACAGCCGCCCGAGTGAAGTGGTCGCCTTACTGAGAACAGCCTTAAAAACTGAACAGCAGGGTTATAAAGCCAGCCGTGTCAAGAGTACACTTTACTGTGAGCTACCTCAACAATTGCATTGCAGGGCTTACAGATGCACGAGTCAAACGTTCACTGTATTGTGAACATGCTAAAATCTGTGCTGCAGGTCTATACATCCGCCCGAGATAAATGCTCACTTAACTGTAAACTGCCATAATAACTGCATTGCAGGTCTGTACAGCCATCCGAGTAAAGTGCTCGCTTTACTGTGAAAAACTTAAACAATTGTGCTGCAGACCTCTATGGCAGCCCCAGTCAAGTGCTAACATAAATGTGAACAACCTTAACAATTGTGATGCAGGACTGTACAGCCACCCGAGTCGTGTTCACTTTCCTGTAAACAGTCTTAACAATTACATTGCTGCGATGTACAGCCTCCCGAGTTAAGTGCTCACTTTACAGTGATCAATCTAAACATTTCTGCTGCAGGTATATACAGAAGCCCGTGTCAAGAGCTCAATTAAAAGTGGATAGTCTTTACAATTGCACTGCAGGGCTGTACAGCTACCGGACTCATTGTTCGTACTCTAGGTGTGAACATCTAACAAATGCACTGCAAGACTACACGGTCACCCGTGTCAATCATCAACATTACCGTGAACTACTGCAACAACTGTGTAGCAGGTGTGTAGGGCTGCCCTAATAAAGTGTTCACATTAATGTGAAAAGCATTTAAAAACTACGGTACAGGGCTGTACAGCAACATGAATCAAGTGCTTACTTTTCCTTGAAAGTCTTAACAAATGCATTGCGGGGCTGTCAAGCCACCCGAGTCAGTACTTACTTCACTGTGAACATTCAAAACAATTGTGCTGCAGGGCTTTACAGCTGCACGAGTCAAGCACTTGCATTACTGTGAACAACCGTAATAACTTTGCTGCAGGTCTGAACAGGCGACTGAGACAATCTCTTACTTTACAGTAAATTGCCTTATCAATTGCAAGGCAGGGCTGTATGGCCACACAAATAAAATGCTCACTTTACTCTGAACAGATTTAAAACTTATTTGCAGGGCTGCAAAACCGGTAGAGTCGAGAGGAAACTTAAGTGTGAACAACATAAACTATTGTGATCCGGGCTGTACAACTGCACGAGGCAAAGCGCTCACATTACTTTGAACATCCTTAACAAAAGCGCTGCAGTATTGTAGATCTGCCCAAGTATAGCTCTTACTTTATTATGAACAGTATTAAAAATTTTATTGGAACTCTGTACAGCCTGCCGAGTCATGTGCTCGATTTACTGTGATCAGCCTTACCAAATGCATTGCGGAACTCTACGCTAGCTTGAATAAAGTGTTCACTTTACTGTAAACAGCCTTCGCAACTGTGTTGAAATACTGTACAGACGCTTGAGGCAAGTGCTCACTTTGCTGTGAACATGGTAAAGAACTCAACTCCAGTGCTTACTTCATTGTGATCAGTCTTAACAACTGCTCTGCAGAATTGTACAGCTGACCGAGTCAAGCACTCAATCATACTGTGAACAGACTTAACTGTGCTGCTGGGCTTTGCATACACCGAGTCAAATTATCTCTTTACTGAAAACAGACATAACAACTGCACTGCAGGCTGTACAGCCGCCCAAGTCAAACACCATATTTACAGTGAACAACACAAATAATTGAATTAAAAGCCTGTACATCTGCACGAGACGAGTGCTCACTTTACTGTGAACCGCCTAAACGTCTGTGCGTCATGCCTGTACTGCTGGCCGAGTCAAGAGTACTCTTTACAGTGAACAACCTAAACTATTCTGTTGCAGGGCTGTACAGCTGCACGAGTGCAGACTCATGAGCTTATTTTACTGTGATCAGCCTCAACAACTGCATTGCAGTTCTGTACAGCCACTTTAGTTAAACTCTCTCTTTATTGTGAACAATATTAACAAATGAGCTGTATGGATATACAGCCACCCGGATTAATGCACCCACATTATCTTAAACAACCGTAACATCTGTGTAGCATGTCTGAACAGCGCCCGAGTCAAACTCTCACTTTACTATGAATATCCTTATGAAATGCACTGCATGACTGTGCAGTCACCCGAGTCAAGAACTCACTTTACTGTGAACAACCTTAACTACACTGAAGCACTGTAGAGCCGCCCGAGTCAAGCACTGTTTTTGCTGTTAACAACCTAAAAAATTTCACTGCAGGGCTGTGCAGCTGCTGAAGTCTAGCTTCTGTTTACTGTGAAGACTTAACATCTGTGCTGCAGGGCCGTACAGCCCTTGGAGACATGTGCTCACTTTATTGTCGATCAGCCTTAACAACTACATGGCAAGGCCGTATATCCGCACGAATCAAACTCTCACTTTACTGTGAACAAACTAACAATTTACGCTGCAGAGATGTGCAGGTGCTCGAGTCAAGCACTTTCTTTACTGTGAAGTCTTAAAAACTGTGCTGCAGGGCTGTACAGCCACCCGATTAAAGTGCTCACTTTACTGTAAACAGCCGTAACAAATACTTTGAAGGGCTGTATATTCTCCCGTGTCAAGTGCGCACTTTACTGTGAACATCCTCTACAGCAGCATTGCCTGATCTGTACAACCTCCCGTATCAAACGCACGCTTTAATGTAAAACAACCTAAACAATTGTGTTACAACGCTGTATATATGCACGAGGCAAGCGCTCGCGTTATTTTTAACTAATTTAACAACTGTGCTGCAGGTATGTACAGCCCAAGTCAAATGCTTTCTTTACTGTGAACAAACTTAACATCTGCATTTTGAGGCTGTACAGCCGCCCAAGTCAAACGCTTACTTTACTGTGGTCGGCCTTAAAAACTTTATTGCAGAGTTGTACAGCCGCGCGAATCTATTGCTCATTTTAATACAAACAACATATAGAAATGTTCTGTAGAGCTGTACAGCAGACCGAATCATGAGCTCACATTAATTTGAACAACCTTAACAACACCGCTGCAGCACTGTACAGCCGCCCGATTCAAGTGCTATCTTGAATGTGAACAACATTAACAAATGAGCTGCAGGACTATACAGCCACCCGAGATAAGCAACATCATTACCGTGAACAAACGTAACAACTGTGCTGCAAGTCTGTACAGCTGCCCTAATAAAGTGCTTACTTTACTTAGAACATCCTTAACAAATGCATTGCAGGGCTAGACAGACGGCTGAGTCAAGTGCTCACTTTTTGTGACAAGCCTTAACAATTGCGATGCAGGGCTGTACAGATGCCCGACACAAGCTCTTACTTTACTGTGAACAGAATTAACAAATATGCTGCAGATCTGTACAGCTGCCTGTGTCTAGTTCCCACATTACCATGAACAAACATAACAAATGTTTTTCTCGTCTGAATAGCCGCCTGTGTTAAGTAGTGTCAAGAGCTCACTTTACTGTGAACAATCTTAACAACTGTATTCTATGGCTGTACGTCCACCCGAATCAAGCGTTCACTTTACAGTAATCAACTTTAATATTTGCATTGCAGAGCTTTACAGTAGCACGAGTCAAGCGCTCATTGTACTGTGAACAGTCATATAAACTGTGCCCTCGAACTGTACAGCGGGTCTTGTCAAGCTCTAACTTACCATAAACAGCACTTATATACGGCTCTGAAAGACTATTCAGCCACCCAAAACAAGTGCTCAATTTACTGTGAACTACATAAATAACTGTGATGCAGATCTGTACAGCAGCTCATGTCAAGAGCTCACATTAATGCGAACAGTCTTAACAATTGTGACCCAGGACTGTACAACCATCCGAGTCAAGCATTCACTTTTCCGTTAACATTGTTAACAATTGCGTTGATGGACTATACATCTGCCCGCGTCAAGCACGCACTTTACTGTGAATTGCCTTAACCACTTTTCTGCTGGACTGAACAGCAGTCCTAGTCAAGTACTCACTTTACTGTGAACAGCCTTAACAACTGTGTAGCAGGACTCTTAAGCCGCCCGTATCAAGCGATTGCTTTACTGTGAACAACATTAATAAATACTCTACAGGACTGTACAACCACCCGAGTATTAAGCTCACTTTACTGATAATTGCCTTAACCAATGCGCTGCAGGGCTGTACAGCTGCCCAAGTCAAGCGCTCACTGAGGTGTGAAAAACATTAACAATTGTTTTGCAGAACTCTATAGCTGCCCGAGTCAAGTGATCATTTTTACTGTTAACATATTTACATATGTATTGCAGGGCTGTACAGCCGCTCGATTCAAATGTTCGCTTGGCTCTAAACAGCCTTAACAACTGAATTGCAGAGCTATACAACCGCCCGAGTCAAGCGCCCCCATTACTGTGAACAGACCTAATAACCACGCTGCAGGACTGTAAGGCCACCTAAGTCAGGCACTCACTTTTCCGTGAACATTCTAAACAATTGCGCTAAAGGACTGTACAGCTGCCCGTGTCAAGCCGCACAATTTTCTGTGAATTGCCTTTGCACCTTTACAGCAGTCCGAGTCAAGAGCTCAACACTTATGTAAACAGACTTATCAATTGATCTCTAGTACTGTACAGCCGCCCGAGTAAAACACCGATATTACTGAGAACATCCATAACATCTGCGCTGAAGGACTGTACAGCTCCTCGATTCAAGTGCTTACTTAACTGTGAACAGCCTTAACAGCTGCGCAGTATGACTGTACAGTCGCCCTAGTCAAGCACTCACGTTACCGTGAACAGCATTTACAAATGTGCTGCAAGACTCTAAAGCCGCCGGAATCAAGCGCTAACTTTACTGTGAACAACGTTAATAAATACGCTGCAAGGCTGTACAACCGCCCGAGTAGAGTGCTCCCATTACTGAGAACTACCTCATCAATTGCGATGCAGGGCTGTATTGCCGCATGAATCAAGAGCACCTTTTACTGTAAATAGTCTTAAAAATTGTGCTGCAGGGCTGTACAGCAGCCCGAATGAATTGTTGACATTGCTATGAATAGCATTAACAACTGCATTTAAAGTCAGTACAGTCGCCAGAGTCACGCGCACACTTCAGTGTGATCAATCTTAACAACTGCATTGCGACGATGTACAGCCGCCCGAGTCTAGAGATCACTTTACTGTGAACAACTAAACAATTGTGCTGCAGAGTTGGACAGCAGCCAAAGTCATGAGCTCACATTAATATGAACTGGCTAAACTATTATCCTTAAAGGCTATACAGCCGCCCCGGTCAAGAGATCACTTTACTGTGAACAACCTTAACAACTGTGTTGCATGGCTATACAGCCACACGAGTCTAGCTTCCACAATACTGTGAACAACCTTAACAACTATGCAGCAGGTCTGAACGGACGCTAGAGGCAAGCACTCACATAACTGTGAACAGCCTTATCAAATGCACTGCAGGGCTGTACTGCCACCCATGTCAAGTGCTCATTATACTTTTAACAGCCATAGCAACCCTAATGCAGTGCTGTACATCTGCCTGAGTCAAGCGCTCCCTTTACTGTAAACAGCCTTAACAAATTAGTTACAGTACTTTACAGCCGCCTGATTCAAAAGCTCAAAATTACTGTGAACAGTCGTAACAACTGTGCTGCAGAGCTGTAAAACCACCTGAATCAAGTACTTAGTTAAGTGTGTACAGCTTTAACCGCTGATCAGCAGGACTGTACTGCCACACGAGTCGCGCACTTATTTTACTGTGAAAAACGTTAATAACTGCACTGCAGGGCTGTACAGCAGCTCGATTCAAGTACTCACTTTACACTGAACTACATTAACAAATGTACTACACGAATGTACAAACGCACGAGTCATGTGCTACCAATACTTTGAATACCCTTAACAACTCCCCTGCACGATTGTACAGCAGCTTAAGTAAAGCGTTCAATTTACTGCGAACAGACTTATCATGTGTACTGCAGGGCTGTTCAGATGCCAGTATCAGGCGCTCACTTTACCGTAAAGAGCGTTAACAACTGCACAGCAGCACTGTTCAGACGCTCGAGTGAAGTGCTCACTTTTCTGTGAACAGCCTTTACAATTGGGCTGAAGGGCTGTACATTCTCCCAAGTCAAGCACTTACTTTAATGTGATTAACTGTTACAACTGCACTGCAGGACTGTATATCCAACTGAATCAAGTGCTCACATTACAGTGAACAAATTTATCAATTGTTCTGCATGATTGTACAACCGCACGAGTCAAGCGTTCTCTTTACTGTAAACAACCTTTTCAAGTGCGCTGCCAGGGCTGTAAAGACGTCCTAGTAAACTGTTCACTTTGTTGCGAATAACATTAACAACCTTGCAACAGAGCTGCACAGCCGCCCGAGTCAAACGCTTACTTAAATGTGAACAACTATGCATAGCAGCTAAATATAGTTATTACTTTTCTGTGAACAGCCTTCACAACTGCACAGCAGGGCTGTACAGCGCACCGAGTCAAGTACTCACTTTTCCGTGAACATCCTTAACAACTGCGCTGCAGTAATGTACATTCACCCGAGTACAATTTACCATGAACAACTGCACTGCAGGACTGTACAACTACACGAATTAAGTGCTTACTTTAATGTGAACAGCCTTAATAGTTGTGCTGCAGGACTGCACAACAGCCCAAAAAAGCACTTACTTTACTTTGAACAATATAAACAAATATGCTGCAGCTGTCTAAGTCAAGCATCCGCATCACCGTAAAAAAACTTAACTTTGCAGCAGGTCTAAACAGCCGCCTCAGTCAAGCACTCACTTTACTATGAATAGCCTTAACAATTGCACTGCTGTGCTGTACATCTGCCCCGAAAAGAGCACTTAAATTACTGAGTACAGCCTTAACTACTGCGCAGCAGAGCTGTAGAGCTGCCTGAGTCAAGAATTTACTTCACTGTGAACAATCTTAACACCTTCACTGCAAGGACAATACAGTAGCCCGTGTCAAGCATTCACTTTACTGCGAACAACCTTATCCAATACGCATCAGGGTTGTACAGACGCCCGAGTTAAGTGCTCGCTTTATTGTGAACAACCTTACAAGCATGTACTATACAAGCACCCGAGTCAAGCGCTTAGTTTACTCTGAACAGAAATAACTGCGCGACTGGGCTGTACAGCCACCCGAGTATAGTGACAACATAATTGCGAACTATCCTAGCAATTGCGGTGCAGGGCTATATAGCCACCCGAGTAAAGCGTTCTCTTTACTGAGAACATTAAAAATTGTACCGCAGTGCTGTACAGCTACCCGAGTCACTTTATTTCCTTACTGTGAACAGCCTTAATAATTGCACTGCATGAATGTTCAGCCACTTGACACAAGCACTCACTTAACTTTAAACATTCTTATCAAATGTGCTGCAAGGCTGTACAGCAGCCCAACTCATGAGCTCATTTTACTGTTAAAAGCCCTAACAACTGCATAGCAGGACTATACAACCACCCGAGTAAAGTGCTCACTTTACCGTAAACGATCTTATCAACTGCATTGTAGAGGGTTGTACAGCCGCCCTAGTAAAGCGTTCAGTTTACTGTGAACAACTTTAATAAATGCGCTGCAGAGCTATACAGACACCTGTTTGAAATGTATACTTTATTGTGAATAACATTAACTGCGCAGCAAATCTGTACAGCCGCCTAAGACAAGCTCGTATTTCTGTGAACAATCTTAAAAACTGCGCGGCAGGGTTGTTCAGCCACCCGAGTCAAGTCCTCACTTTACTGTGAAGAACTTTAAAAACTGGACTGCCAGGGCTGTACAGCTGCCCGAGTCAAGCTCTCACTTTACTGAAAACAACCTTAACAATTATGCTTAAGGACTAACAAAAGTCGCCTGAATCAATCACTCACTCCTCTGAGAACAGCTTTATAAACTGTGCTACATGGCTGTACAGTAACCGTAAGCAAATGCTCATTTTAGTGTAAAAAGTTGCTGCAAGGCTGTACAGTTTCCCAAATCAGGTGCTCAATTTATTGAGAACAACCTTAACAACTGCGTCAAATAACTGTACTGCCGCCCGTGTCAAGAGCTCACTTTACTGTGAACAGCTTTAACAACAGCACTGCAGGTCTGTACAGTCGCCCCAGGCAAGAGTTTAATTAACAACGAACAGCCTTAACAACTGTTCTGAAGTGCTGTTCAGCCGCCCGAGTTAAAAGAGCTCACTTTAATGTGAACAATATTAACAACTCTGCTGCAGGGCTTTACAGCCAACCATTCAAGTGCCCACTTTACAGTGAACAGACCTAACCACTCAGTTACAGGGCTGTACAGCCGTCCGATTCAAGCAAGTTCTTTACCATGAACAGACATAACAAATCTGCTACAATGATGTACTTCCACACGAGCTGTGTGCTCAGTTTAATGTGAACAATCATAACAATTGTGCTCCAGTGCTGTGCACGAATCAAGTGCTCACTTTAATGTGAACAGCCTTTACAACTGGACCGCAGGGCTGTACAGCCACGCGAGTCAAGCGCTCTTTTGCCATGAACAGAATTAACAACTGTGCTGTAGGACTGTACAGCCACACGTGCCATAAACAGCGATAACAACAAAGCTGCAGGAATGTAGAGTCGCCCGAGTAAAGTGCTCATTTTAGCGTTAGGAAATTTAACAACCGTGCTGCAGGGCTTTACAGCCGCTCGAGTCAAGTACTCAATTTACCAATACAAGCATTAACAACTGTGCTGCAGGGCTGTACAGCCACCCGATGCAAGTGCTCATTTTACTGTGAACAACCTATACAACTGTGCTGCAGGCCTGTACAGCCGCCCGTGTCAAGCGTTCACTTTACTGTGAACAATGTTAACAACTGCGCTGCAGGAATTTTCTGCTGCCCGAGACAAGTGCTCACATAACTTTAAACATCCTAACAAAATGTGCTGCAGGGTTGTACAGCGTAACAAATCAAGTACTTACTTTACTGTGAACAGCCTTACCAACTGTACTGCAGGGCTATACAATAGCCTAAGGCAAGTGCTCATTTTACCATAAAGAACCTTAACAAATGTGCTGCACGACAGTATAGTTGCCCGAATCAAGTGATCACTGTACCGTGGACAAAATACGAACTGTACTGCAAGGCTGTACAGACGCCCGAAGCCAGTGCTCATTTTACATTGTGAAGCCTTAACAACTGTACTGCAGCGCTATACAGCCGGACGATACAAGTGCTCACATTTCTGAGAATGGTCATAAAAACTGTACCGCAGGGCTGTACAGCCGTGTGAGTCAAGCGTTCTATTTACCATGAACAGCCATAACAACTTTTATACAGGACTGTACAGCTCACATTTCTGTGAATGGCCTTAACACATGTACTGCAATGCTTTACAGTCGCCCGAGACAACTGCTCACTTTACTGTAAATAGCCTTAACAACTGTGTTTCAGTGCTGTACAGTCGCCCGATGCAAGTGTTCACTTTTCTGTGAATAGCCTTAACTTAACCGCAGCGCTGTACAGACGCCCAGGTCAAGCGCAAACTTTACCAAAAATAGCCTTGAGAACTATGCTGCAGACCCGTACAGCCGCCGTAGTTAAGTATTCTCTTTACTCTGACAAGCCTTAACAACTGTGCTGCACAGCCAAACGAAGCAAGTAGGCTCACTTTACTGTGAACAACCTTAACAACAGTGCTGCAGAACTGTACATCCGCCTGTTTCAAGCGCTCACATTACTGTGAACAATATTAACAACTGCGCTGCAGAACTGTACTCCTTCCCCAGACAAATGCTCGCATATCTGTGAACATCCTAAGTAATTGTCCTGCGGAGCTGTACAGCCACCCGAGTCATGCACTCACTTTACCGTGAATAGCCTTAACAACTGTCCTGCACGCCTGTACAGCCACCTGTTCAAGCACTCACTTTAATCCGAACAACCTAAGCAAATGCGCTGCAGGGTTGCACAGCTGCCCGTGTCACGTGCTCAATTTACCATGAACAGCCTAAACAAATGCGCAGCATGGCTGTACAGATTCCTCAGTTTTGTGCTCACTTTACCGTGAACAGCCTTTACAAATGAGAAGAAGGGTTATACAGCCGCCCGAGGCATGTGCTCACATTACCGTGTACAACCTTAACAACTGCGCTGCAGGGCTGTACTGCCGCCCCTATCAACCGCTCACTTTACCATGACCAGCCTTATCAACTGCACATTCAGGTCTATACAGACGTCTGTGGCAAGTGCTCACTTTACTGTAAACAGCCTTAACAACTGTACTGCAAGACTATAGAATCGCCTGAGTCAATTGTCCACTTTACCGTGAAAAACATTAACAATTGTGCTGAAGAAAAGTACAATGCCCGTGGCAAATACTCACTTTGCTGTGAACAACCTTAAAAACTACGCTGCAGGGTTGTACAACCGCCTGAACGAAGTGCTCATTTTACCGTGAATATTCTTAACAACTGAGCTGCAGGGCTGTACAACCGCCCGAGTCAAGCCCTCACTTTACCGTGCAGAACCTTAACAACTGAGCTGAAGAGTTGTAGAGCCGCCCTAGGCAAGTGATCACATTACCACGAACAGCCTATACAAATGCGCTACAGGGCTGTACAGCCGCCCGAGTCAAGTGCTCACTTTACCGTGAACAGCGTTAACAACTGTGATGCATGGCTGTACAAAAGCCCGAGTGAAATGTTCGCATTACTGTGAACCGCCTTAATAACTGACTGCAGGGCTAAATAGCCGCCCGAGTCAAGCATTCTCTTAAACATTAACAGATTTGACAATTACGTTGTGGAATTGTACAGCCACACCAGTTATATGCTCAGTTTACTGTAAAAAGCATAAAAAACTGTGCTGCAGTGCTACACAGCCGCCAGAGGCAAGTGCTCCATTTACCATAAACAGCGTTAACAACTGTGCTGCAGGACTGCAGAGTCGCCCGAGTCAAGTGCTCACTTAAACGTGAACAACATTAACAATCGTGCTGCAGGGCTGTAGAGCCGCCCGAGACATGTGCTTACTTTAACCATGACAAGCCTTAACAATTGTGCTGGGGGGTCTACAGCGACCCGAGGCAAGTTTCCATATTACTGTGAACAGCCTTAAGAACTGAGCTGTAGTACTGTACAGCTGCCCGAGTCAAATGCTCAATTTACTGTGAACAGTCTTAACAAATATGCTGAAGGGCTGTACAGCAGTCCGAATCAAGACCCCCCTTTACTGTGAACATTCTTAACAACTGCACTACAGTGCTGAAAAGTCGCCCGGGACAAGCACTCACTTTACTGTGATCAACTTTAACAACTGTGATACAGGGCTGTACATCCGCCTGAGTTAAGAGCTCCCTTTATTGTGAACAGCCTAAGCATCTGCACTGCAGGAATGTACAGCAGCAGTACGAAACCAGCGCTCACTTTAGTATGAAGATCCTTGACAACTGCGCTGCATGAGTGTACCGCCACACGAGACAAAAAACTGTACTTTACTGTGAACAGCCTTAATAATTGAGCTGCAGGGCTGTACAACAGGCCGAGTCAAGCACTCTCTTTATCATGAACTGACACAACAACTTTGCTGCAGGGCTGTATATCCACACTAGTCAAGTGCCCAATTTACTGAGAACAGCATTATCACCTGTGATGCAGGGCAGTACATTTATACGAGTCGAGTGCTAAATTTACTGTGAACGGAATAAACAACTCTACCGCGGGATTATACAGCCCCACAAGTCAACCGCCCACTTTACCGTGAACAGCGATACGAACTTCACTGCAATGCTATACAGCCACCCAAGGCAAGTGCTCACTTTGCCGTAAACAGCCTTAACAAATGTTCTGCAGGACTGTAGATAACCCGGATTCAAGTGCTGATGACTTTACCGTGAAAAAAACTAACAACTGTGGTTCAAGGCTGTACAGCCACCCGACGCAAGTACTCACGTTACCGTGACAAGCCATAACATCTGTGCTGCAGGGCTGTATAGCTTCCCGAGGCTAGTGCTCTCTTTACCACGAACATACATTAAAACTTCGCTGCAGCACTGTACATCCGCCTGAATCATGCACACACGTTACCATAAACAACCTTGACAACTGTGCTACACGCCTGTATAGCTGTCCGAGTATAGCGTTCACTTTACCAAGAACAGCCTAAACAAATGCGCTGCACAGCTGTACAACCACCCGCGTCAAGCTCTCACTTTACCGTGTACAACCTTAACACAGCGCTGCAGAGCTGTACAGCCGCCCGAGTCAAGTGCTCACTTTAATGTGAACGGCCGTAACAACTGACTGCAAAGCTATACAGCCGTCGGAGTAAGGCACTCTATTTACCATGAACACACTTAACAACTGTGCTGCAGGGTTGTACAGTCACACGAGTTATGTGCTCAGTTTACTGTGAAAAGTATTAACAAGCGTGCTGCAGGGCTATGTAGCCTCCAAAGGAAAGTGATAACATTACCATAAACAACGTTAACACCTCTTCTGCAGGACAGTATATTCGCCCGAGACAAATACTCACTTTACTGTGAACAACATTAACAACTGTGCTGCAGGGCTCTACAGCTGCCGCAGAGAAAGTGCTCACATTACCGTGAACAACATTAACAAATTTCTGCAGTGCTGCATAGCCACCCGATTCAAGATCTCACTTTACCGTGAACAACATTAACAAATTTCTGCAGGGCTGCATAGCCACCCGAGTCAAGATCTCACTTTACCGTGAACAACATTAACAACTGTACTGTAGTGATGTACAGTCGAACAGGACAAGTGCAACTATTACCATGATCAGACTTATCAAATGTGCTGTAGGGCTGTACAGCCGCCCTAGTAAAGTGTTCCCATTACCGTGAGAAAAATTAACAATTTTTCTACAGAACTGTACAGCCGCTCGAGTCAGTGTTCACTTTACTATGAACAGCCATAACAACTGCCCTGCGGGGCTTTACAGTAACCCGACTCATGTGATCACATTACTGTGAACGGAGATAACAGCTGAGATGCAGGGCTGTACAGATGCACGAGTCAATTGCTCACTTTAATGTGTACAGCCTTAACAGCTGTGCTATAGGGCAGTACAGCCACTGGAGACAATTGCTCACTTGACTATGATTAGCCTTAACAAAAATTCTGCAGAGCTCTACAAGCGCCCGAGGCTGGTGCTAACTTTACCATCAACACACTTAGCATCTGCACTGTAGGGCCGTACAGCCGCCCGAGTCAAGCATTCACTTTACCGTGAGCAGCCTTATTAAATGCACAGCATATCTGTACAGCCTCCAGAGGCAAATGCTTGCTTAATTGCGAACAGCCGTAACAGCTGTGCTGCAGAGCTATACAGCCGCGCGAGGCTATTGATAACTTTTCCCTGAACAACCTTAATATATGAGATGCAGGGCTGTACAGCCACCTAGGAAAGTTCTTTCTTTACAGTGAACATCATTACCAACTTTGCTGCAGGGCTGTACACATGCCCGTGTCAAGCGTTTATTCTACTGTGAACATCCATAACAAAACGTGCTGCAGATGTGTACAAACAACCGAGACAAGTTTCTCTTTTATGTGAACAGCCTTAACAACTGCACTGCAGGACTGTACAGCAGCACGAATCAGGTGCTCACTTAAACAGCCTTAATACCTGCACTGTATGACTGTACAGCCACGCGAGACAAGAACTCGCTGTACTGTGAACAGCCTTAACAAATGTACTGCAGGGCTGTACAGTTATCTGAGTAAAGCAATCAATTTACTTTTAACAGCCTAAACAACTGCCCTGCAGGACTATACAGCCACCAGAGGCAAGTGCTACTTCTTGCATGAACAACATTAATAACTGCGCTGCTGGGCATTACAGCAGCCCAAACCAAATTATCTATTTACTATAAACTGCCTTAACAACATTACCATAGTACTGTACAGCCCCCTAGACAAGCCTTCCCTTTATCATGAACAGACTTAACAAATGTGCTGCAGGACTGTATAGCCACACGAGTCAAGTGCCCAATTAACTGTGAACAGCGTTAAAAGCTGTGCTGCATGACTGTACAACCGTTCGAGTTAAGCATTCCCTTACCTTTGAACAGCCTAAACAACTGCACTGAAGGGCTGTACAGCCGCCCGAAGCATGAGCTCACTTGACTGTGAACAGTCTTAACATCTGTGTTGCACACCTGTACAGCCACCCGAGTCAAGTGCTGACTTTACCGTTAACATAGTTAACAGCTGGATCACTGCACTATACAGCCGCCAAAGTCCAGCGCTCTTTTTTTCCACGAACAGACTTAAAATCTGTAGTGCAGGTCTGTATAGTCGCACAAGACAAAAGCTCAATTTACAATGAAGACCATGAACAACTGTGAGTAAAGAGCTGTATAGCCATAAGAGTCAAGTCCTCAATATAATGTGAACAACATTAACAACTGCGGTGCAGAGCCGTACAGTAGCCCGAGTCAAGAGCTCACATTTCCATGAACGGCCGTAACATCTGTGCTGCAGGTCTTTACAGCCGTCCGAGTTAAGCGCTCTCTTTAGCATGAACAGCCTTAATAACTGCGATTAAGGACTGTATAGCCGACCAAGTCAAACTCTTAATTTAAAGTGAAACGCCTTATCAACTCCGCTGAAGGACTGTACAGTCGCTAGATTTTTGCGCTCACTTTACCCTAAACGGCTTTAACAACTTTGCTGCATGGCTGTGCAAAAGCCCGAGTCAGCGATCACTTTACCATTTACAGCCTCAACAACTGTACTACAGGACTTTACAGCCACCCGAGGTAAGTACTCACTTGACTGTTAACGGAATTAACACATGTGCTGGCAGCGCTCTACATCCGTCCGTGTCAAACTCTCACTTTACGGAGAACAGCCTTACAAACTGTGCTGAAGAGCTATACAGTCGCCCGAGAAATGTTCTCTCTCTATACCATGACACCCTTAACAAATGAACTGCAGATCTGTGCAGCTTCCCGAGTCAAATGCTCGCATCACTGTGAACACACTTTACAACTGTGCTGCAGGGCTGTACAGCAGCGCGAGACAAGTGTTCAATCAACTGTGAACAGCTTTATCAAATGCGCTGCAGAGCTGTACTGCAGGGTTGTATAGCTGTCCCATGTCAGAGCTCACTTTTCTCTGAACAGACTAATTACCTGTTTTTACAGGTTTCTACAGCCGCCTGTGTTAAGTGTTCAATTGCCTGTGAACAGCCTTGATAACTGCGACACAGGGCTCTACAGCTGAACGAATCAAGCGCTCACTTTACTCTGAACAGCCTTATAACATTTGTCACAGTACTGTACACCCGTCGTGTCAAGTGTTCAATTGACTATGAACAGCATTAACAACTGTGTTACAGGTGGAAAGAGCTCACTTTACCATGAACATCATATCAACTGTGCTGCATGACTGTACAACCGCCCAAGTCAAGTCCTCACTTTACTGTGAAGAACTGTACAGTCGTCCGAGTCAAGCTTTCAATTTACTGCGAAAGACCTTTACAAATGCGTTGTAGGGCTGTACAAAAAATCGAATTAAGTGCTCATTGTCGTAAGAAAAAACTTAATAAATGTGCTGCATTGACGTACAGCCTCCCGAGTCAAATGCTCACAGTAATGTAAACAGCATTAACAACTGCACAGCAGGTATGTACAGCCGCCTGTGTCAAGTGCTCACTTTACTTGAACAACATTAACAAATGCGCTGCAGGGCAGTACACCCGCACTATTAGAGTGTTGACTTACGGCCCTTTGAATCTAGCGCTCAACATACCGTGAACATTCTCAACAACTGCGATGCAGGGCATTACAGCCGCCCGAGTCAAGTGCTCACTTTACTGTGAACAGCCTAAACAATTGCATTGCAGGACTGTACAACCACCCGAATCAAGCGCTCACTGTACTATAAACAGTCATAACAACTGTGGTGCAGAACTGTACAGCCGCATGAGTCAAGCGCTTAATTTACTGTAAACAGCATTAAAAAACGACATTGCAGGACTATACAGCCACACGAGTAAAGTGCTCACTGTACTGTGGGTAGTCTTAACAACGGTGCTGCAGGGCTGTACAGACACCCAAATCAAGCACTCACTTACCTGTCAACAACCTTAACAACTGTGCTGCAGGGCTGTACAGCTGCCCGAGACAAGTGCTCACTACCATGAATAGCCTAAATAAATGCGCAGCAAGGCTGTACAGCAGCCGGAATCATGCGCTCACTATACTACGTACAACCTTAACATTGAGTTGCATGGCTGTACAGCTGTCCGAATCAAGTGCCTATTTTATGGTGAATAGCATTAACAATTGTACCGCAGCGCTGTAGAGCCACCTACGTTTAGCTTTCTAATAGCAATGATCAATTTTAACAACTTCGCTACTGAACTGTACAGCTCTCGAAACAAGAGCTCACTTTACCGTGAACAGTAAAATCCACTGTGCCGCACACCGGTACAGCTGCCAAATTCAAGTACTCACTTTACTGTGAACAACATTAACATCAACACTGCAGGGTCAAACCCAAGTCAAGCACCAGCTTAACTGCGACTAGCCTAACAACTGCACTCTATGGCTGTACAGCAGGCCGACTCAATCACTTACTTTACCATTAAACGCCTTAATAATTGTGCTGCATGACTGTACAGTCATACGATACAAGCAATTTCTTTACTGTGAACCATCCTAACAAATGTGCTTCAGATCTGTGCAGCCGCACGAGTTAAGCGCTCACTATACTGTAAACAGCCTGAACAACTCCGCTGCTCGACTGTACGGGCGCCCTAGTCAAACATTTAATTTACTGTGAACAGCCTTAACAACTACACTGCGAGGCTGTACACACGCCGGAGTCAAGTACTCACCGAGATCTGAACAACACATCATCAGCTGTGCAGCAGCCCGTGTCAAAAGCTCGTGTTACTGTGAACTACTTTAACAACTGCGCTACAGGACTGTGCAGCCGGCTGAGACAACTGCTCACTTTACTGTAAACAGCCTTAACAATTGCAAAGCTGGACTGTACAGCCGCCCGAGTCAAGTGCCAATTTTACGGTGAACGGCTTTAACATTTGTACCGCAGGGCTGTACAGCCGGCAACGTCAAGCGTCCTCTTTACTATGATCAATTTTAACAACTGCTCTGTAGGCTGTACAGCAGCCTGAGTCAAGAGCTGACAATAATATAAACGGTATTAACAACTGTGCTGCAGAACCGTTCAGCTGCCTGAGTCAAGAGCTGACATTAATATGAACAGTATTAACAACTGTGCTGAAGGACCGTACAGCTGCCCGAGTAAAACACTAATTTGCCTCTGAACAGCCTTAACAAATGCACTGCGAGGCTGTACAGACGCCGGAGTCAAGTGCTCACTGAGCTGTGAACAAAATGAACATTTGCGCTGCAGGGCTGTACAGCCGCACAAGTCAAGTGCTCACTTTACAATGAACACCTTAAACAGCTGCATTGAATGGCTGTACAGTCACCCGAAGCATGAGCTCACTTTACTGAGAACAGCCTTAACATCTATGTCCACACCTGTACAGCCGCCCGATTCAAGTGCTAAGACTACCGACTGAACAACTGTACCGCAGGGATGTACAGCCGCCTGAGTCAAACACTCAAATTACTGTGAACTACCTTAACAACTGCTCTGCGAAGCTGTACATACGTCGGTGTCAAGTGCTAATTGAGAAGTGAACAATCGGAACATTTGTGCTGGAGGGCTGTACAGCCACCCAAGTCAAGCACTCATTTTACTATTAATAACTTTAATTTCTACGATGCAGGGCTGTATAGCCGCCTGAGACAACTGCTCACTTTACTATAAACAGCCTTAACATCTGCAATGCTGGGTTATACAACCGTCTGGATCAAGTACTCAATTTACTGTGAATAACATCAACAAATATGTTTTACAGATCTGTAGAACTGGCCAATTCAAGCGCTCATTTGACTGAGAACAACCTTAAAAACTGTGCTGCGATGCTGTACAGTCACCCGAGGAAAGTTCTCTCTTTATTGTAAACAGCCTTTAACAACTGCGCTGCAGGGCTTTATAGCAGCCCTAGTCAAGATCTTACTTAACTGTGAACAACCGTAACAATTATGCTGCAGGACAGAAACATTTGCACGAGTCAATCATACATTTTACTGTGAACAGCCTTAAAACATGTGCTACAAGGCTGTAGAGCTGCCTGAGTTTTGTGCTCACTTTAATGTGAACAGCCATAACAATTGCCCTGCGGTGATTTACAGTCCTCCAACTAATGTGCTCGCATTACTGTGAACAGACACTGCAGCTGAGATGCAGAACTGTACAGATGCATGAGTCAATTGGTCAATTCACTGTGAACAGCCTTAAAAACTGTGCTACAGATATGTACAGCCCCCGGAGACAATTGCTCACCTAACTACGAACAGCCTTAAAGTTTCTGCAGGGCTCTACAACCGCCCGTGTCAAGTGCTCACTTTCCTAAGAACAGCTTGAAAAACTGTGCTACTGTAACAACCTTAACACATTTGCTGCAGAGCTGTACAGCCTCCCGAGTCAAATGCTCACTCTACTATGAACAGCCATAACATCTGTGCTGCAGGGCTGTACAGCCGTCCTTGTCAAGTGCTCACTTAATTGTGAACAACCTTAACAATTTTCATAAATGGCTGTACAGCTACGTGAGACAAGGACTCAATTTACAGTGAACAACATTAAGAACTGGGCTGTAGTGATGTACAGCCGACTGGGTCAAGTGCTAACATTACTGTGTAAAGCCTTAACAATGTAACGTAGGGCTGTACACCGCCCGATTGAAGTAATATCTTTACCATGAACAGGCTAAACAAATGCGCTGCAGGGCTGACAACTGCCAGTGTCAAGAGCTCACTATACTGTAAACAATATCAACAATTGCACTGCATGGCTGTACAGCCGCACGAGTCAACAGCTTACATTACTACAAACAGTATTAATATCTGCGCTGCAGAACTATACAGCAGCCAAAGGTAAGTGCTCACTTTACCGTGACAAGCATTAATAACTGTGCTACAATGCTGTACAGCCACCCAACTCAAACTCTCTTTTTACTGCGATTAGCCATAACAACTTTGCAGCAAATTGTACAGTTGCACGAGTCGAGTACTCAGTTTACCGTGCACAGCTTTAACAACTATGTGCAGGACTGTAGAATCGCGCCACTCAAGCGCCCACTTTACCGTGTACCTCCATAAAAAATGCACTGTAGAACTGTACAGCCGCCCGAATCATTCGCTCACTCAACCGTGAACAGTCTTAACAACTGCACTGGAGGGGTGTACAGCCACCCGAGAAAAATTATCACTTTACTGCAAACAGCCTTAAAATCTGTACAGCTCCAGGGCTGTACAGCCGCAAGAACCAAGCGCTCTCCTTGCAATGAACAGATTACAGCAGCCCGAGTCAAGCTAACATTTTTAACATGAACAGACTTAACAACTGCACTGCAGGGCTGTAGAGCCGCACATATGGAGTGCTTAGTTTACCGTGCACAGCTTTAAAAACTGTGCTGCAAGGCTGTAGAACCACCCGAGTCAAGCGCTCACTTTACTATGAAAATTTTAACAACTTCGCTGCAGGGTTTTACATCCACCCGAGTCAAGCTCTCACTTTACTATAAAAAGCTTTATCAAATACGCTTAAGAGCTGTACAGCCACCCGAGTCAAGGGCTCATTTTACAATGAACAGCCCTAACAACTGCGCAGCACAGCTCTACAGCCACACGAGTCATCTGCTCACTTTAACATGAACAGCATTAACAACTGCGCTGCAGAACTGGTTAGCTGCCCTAGACATCTGCTTACTTTACACTTACAAGCGTTAACATCTTTGCTGCAATGCTGTACAGCCACCCGAGTCAAGTGTTGACTTTACCATGAACATATTTGGCAAAATTAAGAACTAGTCTGCAGGGCTGTACAGCAGTCCGAGTCAAGTGCTCACTTTACCGTGAACAACATTAACCAATTTTCTGTAGTGCTGTACAGCTGCCCGAGGCAAATGCTGACTTTACAATGAACAGCCTTAAAAACTGTGCTTCAGGGCTGTTCATCCACCCGAGTCAAGCGTTCTCTTAACTGTGAACAGACTGAACAACTGTGCTGCAGGAATGTACAGCCACCCGAGTAGAGCGCTCACTTAGTGGTGAACAGCTTTAAAAACTGTGCTGAACAGCTTTACAGACACCCGGATCTAGCGCTCACTTTACCATGAACAGCCTTAACAACTGTGGTACAGGACAGTGAGGCTGCCAGCGTAAAAGCTCTTTTTACCGTGAACAGCCCTAACACCTGTGCTGCAGTGCTGTATAGCTACACACGGCAAATGCTCACAAATTACCAACTGTGATGCATGGCTGTAGTCGCCCGAGTCAAGTGCTTACTGTACTATGAGCAACCTTATTAAATTCGGTGCAGGCTGTACAGCCGCCCAAGTCAAGCGCTCACTTTACCGTGAAAAGCCTCACCAACTTCTCTGCAGGGCTATACAGCCGCCCGAGTAAGGTGCTCACTTCACCGTGAACAACATTACCAATTGTGCGGTACAGCTGCCCGAGTCATGAGCACACACTACCGTGAACACCATTAACATCTGCGCTGCAGGGCTGTATACTCGCCCGATTCAATCACTCACATTGCAGTGAACAGCCTTTAACAACTCCGCTCTACGGCTGTACAGCCATCCCGTTCAAGGTTAACACTGTCGTTAACAGCCTTAACACCTGTGCTACAAGACTGTAGAGTCGCCCGACTCAATTGCTAACGTTACCATGAACAATATTAACAAATGTTCTGCATTGCAGTACAGCCACCCAACTCAATTGCTCACTTTAATATGAACAGCATTAACAACTACGCTGCATGGCTGTTCACCCGATCGAATCAAGCGCTCACTTTACAGTGAACAAGCTTGGCAACTGCGCAGCAGGGCTGTACGGTTTCCAATTAAACCACTCACTTTACCCTGAACATCCTTAACAACTACACATAAGGGCTCTGCAGCCATCCAACTAAAGTAGTCAGTTTACAGTGCACAGATTTAACAAATGTGCTTTAGGGCTGTAGAACTGTCCGAGTCAAGCGCTCATTTTACTGTAACAATGATAATAACTGCGCTGCACGGCTGTACAGCCACCCAACTCAAGTGCTCACTTTACTTTGATCAGCCTTCACAACTGCGCTGCACTGCTGTACAGTGAGGCAAGTGCTCACTTTACCGTGACCAGCCTTAACAACTGTGTTGCAGCGCTGTACAGCTGCTCTAGACAAGCGCTTACTATACCGTAAACCACTATAGCAACTGTGCTGCAGGACTGTACAGTCGCCCAATTAAAGAAATCACTTTTTCTATGAACAGCATTAATAAATATGCTGCACGGTTGCACAGACGCTCGAGTAAAGTTAAAACTTTACCATGAACAGGCTTAACAAATCCACTGCAGGGCGTTACTGTCGCCCGACTTAAGAGGGCATTTTACCGTGAACCACCTGAAGGGCTGTACAGCCACCCGAAAAAAGAGCACAATTTACAGTGAACATCATTAACAGCTGTGATGCATGACTGTACAGCCACCCGAGTCAAGTGCTCACTTTACCGTGAACAGCCTTAGCAACTACTGTGCAGGGCTGTACAGCAGCCCTAGTCAAGCACTCTCTTTATCATGTCAGGACGTAATAAATTCACTGCAGAGCTGTACTGCGGCCCGAGTCAACTACTCACGTAATGTGAATAGCCTTAACAACTGTGCTGACTGGCTGTACAACAGCCCGAGTCAAGTGCCACTTTGCACCGTGAACAGCCATAATAATGCGTTGCAGAGCAGTATAGATTCCCGAGTCAAGGGCTCACTTTACCATGAACGACCCCCAACAACTTTACTGCAGGGCTGTACAGCCACCCAAGTGAAGCTCTCACTTGACCATGAACATCCTTTACAACGGTGCTGCAAAGCTGTACAGCCGCTTCAGGCAAATGCTCACTTTACCGTGTACAACCCGTGACAGTTTAACTGGAATTCTACTTTAAATACTCTTGCCTATCCGATTTGCAAAATTTATGTCTGTTCCACGTACCTGCCGATTGGTGATGAAAGCAGCGGGCAGTTTGAGCGGTCCGGTTGATGGCATCTGGTGGCGTTGACATCCTTAGGCGCAGGTCACGAACGACAGCGATACCGTCCCACACATTTATTCTCACGTAATGAACGGTTGCAGGCTCTGTCTTTCTGTGCGCGCCAGGCCGGCTGCGATGGCGCGTGTGGTGGCCACCGTCTGCTACCTTGTTTTGTGAAAGGTATTTTGATTCGTCGGTAAATTCATGACACCCCTATAATAAACATTCCTGTCCGCTTCCTCAATTTTATACGTAGTCAATGATTGGTGGAAGAGTAATACTACACCGACAGGGGTATTGCTTGATTTGCTGAATAAATAAGGTCCTCACTTATAGCTTGAGCTCATTTCACCACCTTCGAGGACAGCAGCTACAACCTCTAGATAAGTTTGACTTTTAACATATATTTAATTTGGTGAGCTATTATAGCTAAAATTACGTAAATCACATTTTGTAATTTTAAAAAGCAGCTGTAAGTACCATGTTGGCGAGTAACTTCAAAATGTTGTCCTTTTGAGCTTGCTATGTCACAATCTAAAAAAAGGGTTGATTAAAGAAACATTAGAAAAACACGTAGTTTTTTTTTAAATGAAGTATTAATGAATGATATACTTACTTGGAATGTTATAAAGTTTGCCAAATAAATAATACTAAGGTGCAAATGTTCAGGCTAGGCATTTTAAGACTCTTTGTAAATGCAAATATTCATGAATAATTAGGTCACCTTTTAAAATTCTGGTTGTTCACCTGACCTATGGATTAGACAGGCCCAACATTTAAAGTAATTTTTTTTTATAGAATTTGAGACCTCGTCTAGTGGTAAAAGAATAATCTACAAATACATTTTGATCATTTTGGGCAATGGCCTCAATAGCTTGGATGGCATGATAGTTTTATATTTGGGCAGAAGTTCGTCGTTAATCTCAACATCTGCCCAAATGATTAATGTGTATTAAAAGTTGGGAAATATTGTCATATAATATATGGCAGAACTACTTTCATTTTCAGAATAAAATTTCTTGCCAAAATGTTAATGTTAACACATATTTAAAACCATTTTCGGAACTGACAGAATGTCAGTAGAAATGCTGCATGCGAGATTTTTCCCCTTTAGCAAAATCCTCGTTTTAGTCTGGGGTATTTGTAGTCGAAATAATGAAGTTATTAATAAAAGAGTGTAAATTGCATATTCTGAAATCGTTTTAAGTCAAACCAAGGAAATGTTTGTATTTTACATATTTTGAAAACCTTCAAGATATATGTTCATATTTCATATAGGTATTAAAACAAACAAACTTCATATTACTTAAAACATAATTGCTCATGTTTGGGTATATTCAATTGATTAAACCGAATGGAAAATAATAAAAAATATATATTATTCTTTACAGTGGTACATGGATTATCTGTGTTCTTATTTATGATATGGTTTTAAAATTTTGCCCTTATTATGACGTTTCTTTGCTCAATGATGGTTTACTTCGTATGTTAAAGGGGTATTTATTACGGAGGTGTGGATGTACACATTGCCACGCCTTTGTGGCGACAAGGTCGTACCAAACGATAGCAACTTTACTACAGGAATGTACAGCCACCCGAGTCAAGAACTCACTTTACTGTGAACAGCCTTAACAACTCCGCTGCTTAACTGTACAGCTGCCCGAGGCAAGTTCTCAGTTAACTGGTAACAAATGCTTTACAGGGCTGTACAGCCGTCCGAGACAAGTGCATACTTTACTATGAACAGCATTAACAACTGTTCTGCAGGGCTGTACTGCCTCTTGAGTAAAATTCTAACTTTACTACGAACGGCATTAACAAATGTGCTGCAGCGATGTACAGCCGCCAGAGTCAAGCGTTCACGTTACTGTGGACAGCCTTAACAAGTGCGCTGCAACGCTGTACAGCCAAACGAGTCAAGCGCTCTCTTAACCACGAACAGATTATTCAAATTGTGCTGGAGAGTTGTACATCCAAACGTGCCATGTACTAAGTTTACTGTGAACAGCATTTACAACTGAGCTTCATGGCTGCAAAGCCAAGTGCTCAATTTACTGTGAACAGCGTTTCCAACCGCGCTGCAAGGCTGTACAGCTGCACGAGTCAACTGCTTACCTTACCGTGAAAAGCAATAACAATTGCACTCCAGAACAGTACAAAAGCACGAGGCAAGTGCTCACTTATCCGTGACAAGCCTTAACAACTGTGCTGCAGGGTCGTACAGCAGCTTGAGTCAATTGCTCACTTTACCGTGGAGGACAGCCGGAACAACTGCGCTGCGGCGCTGTACAGCCACCCGAGTGAAATAATAACTTTACCATGAACAGGCTTAACAAATGCCCTGCAAGGCTGTACAGCCGCACCAGTCAATTTCTCTCTTTACCGTGAACAGCATTTACCACTGCGCTGCAGAACTGTACAGTAGCCGGCAGCAAGTACTCACGTTTACCGTGTCAAGCCTTAACAACTGTGCTGCAGCGCTGTACAGCCTACCGAGTCAAGCGCTCACTTTACCGTGAACCACCTTAGCAACAACGCTGCATTACTGTAGAGCCACCCTAGTCATGCACTCACTTTACTGTGAACAGCCCTAAAATATGTGCTGGACTGCTGTACAATCGCCTGGTTCAAGTGTTCACATTATCATGAAAAACCATTACAACTGCGCTGCAGTGCTATACAACCGCCGGGGCAAGTGCTCACATTACCATGAACATCATTACCAACAATGACTCATGGCTGTTCAGTCACCCGAGTCAAGTGCTCACTTTACAATAAACAGCCTATACCAATGTGCTGCAGGATTGTACATTCGCCCGAGTATAGTGCACACTTTACTGTTAACAAAATTAACAACTGTGCTGCAGGGCTGTACAGCCGCCCGAGTAAAGTGCTAACTTTGCAATGAAAAACCTTAACAACTACGCTTCAGGGCCGTACAACCGCCCGCGGCAAGTGCTCATATAACTTAGAACAACATTACCATCTGTGCTAGAGGGATGTACAGCCACCCGAATCAACTGCTCACTTTACCGTGACCAGCCTTACCAACTGCACTGCAAGGCTAAGGAGCTGCCCGAGGCAGGTGTCCACTCTATAGTAAACATCCTTTATAAATGCGCTGAATGACTGTGGATTCGCCCGAGTCGAATGTACACTTTACTATTAAAAAATTTACAACTCTGCTGCAGGTCGGTACAGTGGCCCGAGTCAATTGCTCACTTAACCGTGAACAACCTTAAGATCTGTACTGCAGGACTGTACAGCCACCCGAGGCAAGTGCTCACTTTACCGTGAACAACACTTCCAAATGTGATGTATCGCTATATTGTCGCTCGATTCAACTGCTCACTTTACATAGAGCAAATAACGAATGTGTAGCAGGGCTCTACAGCCGCCCAACTCCAGCGCTCAATTTACCGTGGAACACCCTAACAACTTCACTACATGACTGTACATCCGCCTGAATTATGTGCTTATATTTTCATGAACAGCCTTAAAAAATGTGCTGAATGGTAGTGCATCTGCCGAAGTCAAGTGCTCACTTTACCGTAAACTCCTTTACAAACTGCACAGCAGGGCTATAGAGCCGCCCGAGGCAAGCACTCACTTTACCGTTAATAGCCTGAACGAGTTCGCTGCATAGCTGTACAGCCGCTTCAGGCAAAAGCTAACTTTACCGTGTACAACCTATGAGAGTTGTCACGAATTTCCTGAATTTTTAACTTTACATACTCCTGCCTACCCGATTTGGTAAGACTATGTTTGGTCCAAGTACATGCAGTTTGGTGATGGAAACAGCGGGCTGTGTGAGCGGCCCGGTAGACGGCATCTAGTGGCGAGCGGCAACATCCTTGGGCGTAAGTCACGAACGACAGCGATACCATCCCACACATTTATTTTCACGTCATGAACGGTGGCAGGCTTTGTCTTTTTGTGTGTGCCAGGCTGGCTGCTATGGCACGTGTGGTGGCCACCATCTGTAATATCATCAGTGATGTCATCCTGCCAATCAGACAGTGATAGCAAACTCCCTGTGCCCTGTGTGCACACGCCGATGGTGCTTCATGTGCAGCATGATGTCACATCGCTCTTCGAAATTCCCTGTGTGCTGCCTTGTATTGTCAAAGGTTTTCTTATTCATCAGTGATATCATGACACCCCTCTCGCTTCCTTAATTGTATATGTAATCAATGATTGGTGGAACAGTAATACCACCCCGCAGAGGGGGTATTGCTTGCCTTGCAAAATAAATAAGGTTTTCACTTGTTGATTGAGCTCATTTCATCACCTTCGAGGACAGCAGCTACAACATCTATACAAGTTTGACTTTGACCGATTTTAAATTTGGTGAGCTATGATGGTTAAAATTATGCAAATCATGTTTTGTAATTTTAAATAGCTGCTGTATGCACTATGTTGGCGAGTAACTTTAAAATTTAGTATTTATTTTGAGCTTGCAATGTCACAATCTAAAAAAAAAGGGTCGATCATAGAAACATTTAAAAAAAAGTTTTTTTTAAATGAAGCATTAATGAAAGATCACTTTACTTGAAATTTTATAAAGTTTACCAAATTAATAATGCTAATGTGCAAATGTTCAGGCTAGGCATTTTAAGACGCTTTGTAAAGGCATATATGCATGAATAATATTACTGTGACTTTTTAAAATTTTAGTTGGTCACATGACCTATGGTTTAGCCAGGGCTAACTGTTAGAGTAATTATTTTTTTGATAATATTTGCGACCTCGTGTAGTGGTAAAAGAATAGTCTAAAAATATATTTTGATCATTTTGGGCAATGGCCTCGAAATGTTTGTATGGTCATGATAGTTTTATATTTGAGAAAAAGTTCCTCGTTAATCACAATGTCTGCCCAAAGGATTAATGTGCAATGGAAGTGGGGAAAAATTTGTCATTTAATATATGGCAGAACTACTCTCATTTTCAGTATAAAATTTCTTGCCAAAATGTTAATATTAAGACATATTTTAAACAATTTTGCTAAACTGTCAGAATGCCTGTAGACTTGCTGCATGCGAGATTTTTCACTTTTGTAATATGCCCGTTTTTGAACTGGGGAATTTGTAGGCGAAAAAAATAAAGTTATTATTAAATTAGTGTAAATTGCATATTATGAAATCGTTTTAAGTCAAGCCAAGGAAGTGGTTGTATTTTACCTACTTTAAAGACCTTTTTGACATATATTCAAATTACATGTTGGTATTATACCAAACAAATTTCATATTATTTAAAACATAAATGCCCATATTTGGGGATATTCAATTGACTAAACCGTATAGAAAATGATAAAACTAATAAAAAAATTATCTTTACAATATTACACGGATTGTGTGTGTACTTATTTATGCAATGGTTTAAAATTATTCTTCGGATTGCCAAGTTTCTTTGCTTAATGAGAGTTTTCTTAGTGTATTAAAAGTATTTTATTGCGTAGGTATGGAAGTACACTTTGCCACACCTTTGTGGGGACAATAGCGTCGCAAACCTTAACAAGTGTTCTACAAGGCTACAGCCGCCCGAGTCAAGTGCTCACTTTACCATGAACAACCTGAACAACTGTACTGCAGGGTCGTACAGCCGCCCGAGCTATGCCCTCACTTTACCGTTAACAGCCTTAATAACTTCTCTGCAGGGCTGTACAACGGCCCAGTCAAGAGCTTACTTTATCGTGGACAGCATCAAAAACTACAGGTTAGGGCTGTACATGCGCTCGAGTGAAGAGTTCACACAACTGTGAACAGCCTTAATAACTGCGCTTCTGAGATGTTCGCTGCTTGAGGCAAGCGCTCAATTTACCATGTGCAAACTTAGCACTGCGTTACAGAGCTGTACAACTGCCCCAGTCTAATGCTCCCTTAAATAAGATCGGACTTAACAACTGACTGCAGGGCCGTACAACCAACCGAATAAAGCAATAACTTTACCATGAACAAGCTTATCAAATACATTACAGAGCTGTACAGCCACTCGAGTCAAGAGATTAATTTACCGTGAAAAATATTGACAACTGCTCAGCAGGGCTGTACAGCCTTGCGAGTTATGCGCTCACTTTACCGTGAACAGCTTTAAAAACTGCGTTTAAAGGCTGTAAAGCCGACCGACTCGAGCGCTCAATTTACGGTAAAACACCTTAACTGCGATACAGAACTGTACAAAACCACGAGTTCTGTACTCGCTTTACCGTGAACAACCTTAAAAATTGCGCTACAGCGCTGTACAGCCACCCGAGTCAAGAGCTCATTTTATCATGAAACAAATTACCAACTATGCAGCAGAACTGTTTGGCAGCTCGAAGCAAGTGCTCACTTTAACATGACAAATATATACAACTATGTTGAAATGCTGTACAGCTGCATCAGTCAAGTGTTCACTTTACCGTGTATAGCCTTGGAAAATGTAATGCAGTACTGTACAGCTGTGCGAATTAAGTGCTGAATTTACCGTGAACATTCTGTGAAATGCCCTGCACGGTCGTACAGCCGCCCGAGTCATGGGCTTTTTTTTTTACCATGAACAGCCTTAACAACTGTGCTGCAGGGCTGTACAGTTGTCAGAGTAAAGATCTTACTTTACCATTAACAGCACTGATAGATGTGCCACAGGGCTTTACAGCCGCCCGAGTCAAGAGCTCACTTTACTGTGACCAGCCTTAACAATTGAGCTGCACGGCTTTACAGCCGCACGAGTCAATAGCTCACTTTACAGTGAACATCCTGAACAACTGCAATACAGAGTCGTACAGCCGCCCGAGGGATGCTCTCTCTTTACCGTTAACAGCCATAAGATCTTCGCTACAGGGCTGTATAGCCGCCCGAGTCAAGAGCTTATTTTACCACGAACAGCATTATAAACTCCACTGCAGGGCTGTACAGCCGCTCGAGTAAAATGCACAATTAACTGCGAAAGGATTTAACAACTGACTGCAAGGCTGTACAGCCATCCAAATTATATTAATAACTTTACCATGAACAGGCTTAACAAATGCGCTGCAGGGCTGTACAGCCGCCCGAGACAATAGCTCACTCTACCGTGAAAAACATTAATAAATGTGCTGCAGGATCTAACAGCCGGCCGAGCCATGCGCTCACATTAACGTGTACAAATATTAACATCTGCGCTGCTGGGCAGTACAGCCACCCGAATTAAGTGCTTGCTATGACATGAACAACATTACCAACTGTGCTGCAGAACTGTATGGCAGCCCGAGGCATGTGCTCATTTTACCGTGACAAGCACAAACAACTGTGCTGCAATCCTTTACAGCCACCCGAGTCAAGTGTTCACTGTACCGTGAACAGCCTTAACAAATGCGTTGGACTATACAGCCACCCGAGTCAAGTTCTCATTTTACTGTGAACAGCCTTAACAACTGCACTGCAGGTCTGTACCGACACCAGAGGTGAGTGCTCACTTTATTTTAACAAATGTGCTGCAGGGCTGTACAACCGCCTGGGGCAAGTGCTTGCTTGACCATGTACAAACTGTGACAGTTGTCACGAATTTCCTGGATTTCAATTTTATAATACCCCTGTCTACCCGATGTCTATTCCACGTACCTGCAGTTTGGTGATGGAAACAGCGGGCTGTGTGAGCGGCCCGGTTGACGTAATCTGGTGGTCAGCGGCGACATCCTTGGGCTGAATTCACTAACGACAGCGATACCATCCCACAAATTTATTCTCGTGTAATGAACGGTGGCAGGCTCTGTATTTCTGTGCATGCCGGGCCGGCTGCGATGGCACGTGTGTTGGCCACCGTCTGCAATATCATCAGTGATTTCATCCTGCCAATCAGCTAGTGATTGCAAACTCCATGTGCCCTGTGTGCACACGTCGATGGTGCTTCATGTCCAGCATGATGTCACATAGCTCTACGAAATTCCCTGTGTGCTGCCTTGTATTGTCAAAGGTTTTCTGTTTCGTCAGTGAATTTGAGATACTCCTATATTAAACATTTTTGACCGCTTCCTTAATTGGATAAGTAATCAATGATTATTGGACCATTGATAATACCCTGATAGGGGCATTGCTTGCTTTGCTGTATAAATAAGGTCCTCACTTGTAGCTCGAGGTCAATTCTCTACCTTCAAGTATAGCAGCAGCATCCTCTAGATAAGTTTGACTTTGTAACAAATTTAATTTGGTGAGCCATCGTGGCTAAAATTGGGCAAATAACATTTTGTGATTTTAAATAGCAGCTGTAAGTGCCATGTTGGCGAGAATTTTTTAAATTTTGTTCTTCTTTTGAGCTTGCTAGGTCTCAATCTAAGGAAAAAATGCATAGTTTATTTTTCCGTGAAATATTAACTGAAGATTAAATTACTTCAAATCTTATAAAGTATTCCAAATATATAATGCTAAGGTGCAAAATGTTAGACTAGGCATTTTAAGATTCTTTGTAAATGCAAATATGCATGAATAATTTTAATGTCACCTTTTAAAATTTTTGTTGACCACCCGACCTATGGTTTAGCCAAGCCCAACATTTGAGATAATTTATTGATAAAATTCGAGACATCGTTTAGAGGTAAAATAATACTTTACAAATACATTTTGATCACTTTGGGTAATAGCCCCTTAATATTTGAATGGTTATGATAGATTTATATTTGGGAAAAAGTCCCTTGTGAAACCCTATGTCTGCCCATAGAATTAAAGTTTAATGGAAGTTGGGAAAAATTGCCATTTAGTACATGGCAGATCTACTTTCATTACAAGTATAAACGTTTTTTACCAAAATGTTCATATTAACTCATATTTATTACGTTTTTTGAAATTGTCAGAATGTCAGTATAGTTGCTATGTGAAAGATTTTCCCCCTATAATAAAACCATTGTTTTTGATCTGGTGAGTTTTTAGGCGGAATATTAAAATTATCAATGAACTATTGTATATTGCATATTGTGATATATTTTTAAGTCTAGCCATTGAAGTTATTGTAAAATGAATACATGTATAAAAGGACTTCAAAAGACGCAAAATATAATTTGGTATTTAACCAAACAAATTTCATATTACTTAAAACATTATTGCCCTGTATGGGGTTATTCTATTAATTAAAAGGAATGGACAAGTAGACACTCAAAACCAAAAATAATCTTTACTTTATTGCATGGATTATCTGTGTTCTAATTTATGCTACAGATATAAAATTTTGATCTGATTATGAAAATTCTCTGTTCAACGAGTGTTTTCTTAGTGTGTTAAAGGGGTTCTTATTGCGGAGGTTTGGAAGTACACTTTGCCACGCCTTTGTGGGGACAAGAGCTTCGCAGAACTTAACAACTTTGCTACAGAACTGTACAACCGCTCGAGGCAAGTGCTCACTTTACCATGTCAGGCCTTAACAAATGCACTGCAGAGCTGTAAAGCCGGTCAAGTCAAATGCTCGCTTTACCGTTAACAGCCTTAATACTGCGCTGCAGGGCTGTACAGCCAGCGAAGTCAAGAGATCACTTTACCATGAAAAGCCATAACTGTTCTGCAGGGCTGTACAGCCGGCTGAGTCAAGTGTTCACTTAACCGTGAACAAACTGAACAACTGTGCTGCAGGGTTGTACAGCCACCCGTGTCAAACATCACATTGCAAAGTTTTTTCTTGTTGTGAGAGAACGTAGGAATTGTGATCCCCCTACTCGTTTTGGGTCATGCAACCAAGTGCTATTTTTACTTCAAACTGGACGAAAATGCCATTTTTCTCTACTTCCTGTCGGAACCCGAATCGGATTAAAATTTATGAAACGAAATTCGGCGTAAAACTTGGGTGTGAAGCTACAAGTAAGACACTCACTGTAGTGATCACCTAGGAAGACTAGACAAGCTTAGATTATTAGCATATCCGATAAGCAAGCAAACGGCGTTGTGAATACTACACATTTAATTATATCAAATATTACACTTAATCTACTTCGTAATTAAGTGAGAGACTGCTGTGATTATCTAGCGATTTATTACACTTTCATATGTTTGAAAGATTCTCCCTATCCAGCAATGTGGACTCAATTGCACACAGTACAATAAATTCGGTTAGGACAAGAAATCCACGTGGTTCTACATCATTAAGAACTATTTGCTATCAAAGTATACAAACAGTGTAATTACCGTGCTGCGTGACCTAAGACCATTTTTGCCTTCAAAAAAGCTGAAATACACCGGTGCACCCAAGAAAATTTTTGGCGCATTCCGTTCTCTATAAGAAAATTATTGGATTGGAAATGGCTTATTAACTTCCACCAGTGTTATGTCTGAATGTCTGAACGCTTATCAAGAGACGGCTTACAAACTAACTGATGGTGTAACTTGCCTTACCTGGGTCTCTAACCGAGAACCTACTGCACCCAGACAGGAGGTGAACCACCTACTGCACCACGAGAGGTCGGCTACGAAAGCAGTAATGCAGTTCATATTAAATAAAAATTATTCTCATCTGTGTCGATTCCATGATATTTTTTCATGATTATGATTGCTCCAAACAATGATACATGTACCAGCTACTTTAAACGTGAATGGATCGTTAATGGCATTTTAGGAATGTAGTGGGCTGAATTATTGCTGCATGCTATGCACTCGTGAACGATCACCACTTGACCGGATAGGCTGCAAGCAACTAAACTAACACCAGTACGCTTAAAAAAACATTCCGTGCGATGCAGATTGTTTGTGACAGCGCTACTTAGTAAAGTTACAATGAAGAAATCTCCTTTTTAAGTTCCTTCCTAATAGAGATGTAAATTTTCAGGAAATAAAAAATAAATTTAAAGTTACACCTCAGAAATATACACCAATTGTCATATCCAGATTCATTTATGTTAAGGACTATGGGCCGGTCTCACAACACACTAATTCCCAAAACATACAATCAAAACAGAATTTTAAACATTTTATATAATTCGATGGAATTTGTTTTTTCGAAAAAATATGTGAATTAACAAAACCACTTGATACAAAAAATTATGCCTGTTTATCGAACAATAACCACAAAAGTAGTGCAATAAAAAAATAATAAATTAAAAATTTTTATTATGTCTAACTTTGTGGCAAAATATTAACACAAACATTTTTATGCCAACCGAATTATATAATTATTTTAAAATAACGAGTTGGAAAATGTTGTTAAGTATTTTTTGTTTTTCAAAAATGTATAAACTTTAGCATGATAGTTTTGTAGATAATATAATTTCATTAATATTTAAAAAAATAGTTTTCCTTTCTAAATTTTTTTTTGTACTGAATTCGCTAATTTTTTCCATAATATTAGCAGGTTTCAACTTCTAAATTAAAAATTCCATTAGATATTACTGTATATGCTAGTTACGAACAATTTCAACGTCTTGTCATTAAATCTAACCCCATATAAATATGAAGTTCAGATTTTGTTCTTGATTTCATGTTTTGCCCATTCACACACTGCGAGTCCATTCCATCGCTCTCAAAGTATTCCATGCCTCTTCAATTACTCCATATACCACAGTAAACGAATCGCTGATGAGCTCTGGCACAAAGTCGTGATTAGACGCATCTCTAAATCACTCTTCTTGATCGGCTATGTGATCGTACATTTCTTTGTAAGGCCTTGATACACGCTTCACAAATTAAAACCTGTTCCTGAGCCCAAATGTGCTGCAAGGTCTGCCCATATTATCAAACATGTTCTAGAGCCGCGCATCGTATCAATTTGTATCCGCAATATTTTCTCTCCGATCCGTACAGTTCAATGAAATATTTGCATCCTGTGGCTAAATTATAACATTATATATAAGAAACATTGTCACACAGCAGGACTATTTTCTATAAAATAATTTACTATAGTAAGTAAATTTTTGTGGCAAATTACCTAGAAACAATGTTGATAACGTGTGTCTAGTATAGTATAGTAGTGATAGTAGTGTGCTACAGCGTTCATATGTAAGCTAGAGAATAATTCATGGATACACTTTGTATTATCACGAGAGTCCTCGCTTGCCTCGGTAACCAAGGCGGCACTGGATTTTCGAGCAGGCTGGGCCGGTAACAATTCAGCACCAAACTAGGCATCACTCAAAAATATTTAAGATCCGATCCAGATCCGAGAGGTTCAGAATCCACTACAATAAGGAAAACCATAAGATAGTAGTCTCCGTTTGTAATCAGGCTACGTCACACCTGCAGCTGCTTGAAGCAGTGGTTTGTAGCAGTATGTGACTCAACACTCGATATTTTCGGCTTTAAAATATAGATGATGTCACATAACATCTGAACAGCTTGTGATCTCCCTCTCAAGTAGACTACCATTTGTAGTCGCTATTATATATTTGTCCCGTCAAATACGTTAAGTGTACACTAAGTGAAATTCACCTATTTTACTATTTGATTTGACATCTTCATTATTAGCACTTAGACGCCAAAAGTGTTTTCCGTGTCGTAAAAACATGGCATGTAGAGTATAGACTGGCCCCTTCTGAATTTTAGAGAAGGTCCCCACACTACCGTAAATCGAGAGTTAATAGATAAATAAATTGTAATTTAAGTACTGTATAAAATTATAAGTTTTGCCATTAGCCACGAAAAGATGAAAAACTTGCATACTCTACAACCGTACCAAGCGTGTGTTGAGACTGTTTATCATTAACGAAGTATATCACGAACATGTGAATAATGACTAACATGCTAAAGTGTATAAAGTAAAAAAAGTGTTTATCATCTAAATGTTTTTTAATAAATGGTTCTTTATGTATATATATTTATGTTACATATTTGGATCTTCATATATGGATTACAGTTATTGCTCTATTTTAACCATTATTCTTTTGGCCACTGAAAGTATTTAAAAAAATTCCTGAGATTTACGCAAAAATGTCAAATGGGGCGATTAAACAGCTTCCCCTCCCTAAGTTGGAACCGCCGCCGAGTCGGTCATCAGTTAGTTCGGACCCCTTTACAATCACTCGCATAATGGCTCTGGTATACCCTCTAGAGTGCAGCGCCCTTCATTAGTATGCATCTGGATATGCTTGTGAGTGCTTTATTAGTGTGCGCCTCTGTACACTCGTGAGTGCATTATTAGTGTGCGCCTCTGTACACTCGTGAGTGCATTATTAGTGTGCATTTGGGTACATTTGTGAGTGCTTTTAACTTATATTGGCAGTCATTGTGCCCCCTAAGAACGTGAGATTATTTCAGTCTTAGATTGTTTTGTGCTGGATATTACTTTGCATTTCCACGCAGGTGGCAACACCTGTGACACTCTGAGACTCAAAATCTGAACGATGGAGGAAGTTATACCACGGCCTCTTGGACATTAGAGTTTCAATGAGGGCCACCGATGACACTTTCGTTCTTATTCATTACAACTCGCTTCGTAGTCTAGCGAGAGAGTAAATGGTCCAGCACACAGCTGAGTACAGTACGCGACTCACTGGACGTGGAAAATGTAGGATCGTGCTGCGACAGGTTAGTGTCAGGGAAACCTGGAGCGGTACGTAATTTCAATTCTTAGCTAGACAAACATCGATTATGAGTTTTACCCGTTCAGTTCTGTATTCATTCACGAGGTGAGGTGAGGCACTCAGTGTGAGCTGTTGCGGAGGCGAGAGTGCACACCACCACTAGCCAGTCACAAATGAGAGACGCAGAACGTCAACCAATCTGGTTTCTCTGAAGGAAGATGCTCTGAACACCAGCCACTGATTCGTTGTGTGTGTACAACGCCCGCCAACAATATCATGTGCGAGCAACATGTCGAACATGAACTCTCTCGAACACTGAACGTTTTAAAGCTCGCGGCTGTTAAGCTCGAGTCATAAACAGAAACACCCTCTCGAGACATGAGTTCTCCTAACCACAGAAGCTGTAGGTCTACACGTGGACGGTCAAGGCGAGTGAGTGTCGCTCTGAGCAACAGCATGTGTAGGTAATGGGCGAGGACATACCTAGGTTATCAGCGAGGACACGTAGCCCGAGCAGGCACAGCATAAGCGTCCTGGCGCGGGCCAACATCACACTGCATGCTCCGTCTGTCTGCGTGGGTGAGGGGTGGTGACTGGCGGTTCGCACAGGAGCTCCAGCATCACGCCCAGCTACCGCACACTCGCGCACTACGTCCGGCGCTGTCGGCTGTCGTCGCGGCACTGAGGCGCGCGCACGCTGCCTGGCGCCAAGTGCTGGTTCGCGCGCCCTCCACCAGGCGACGACACCGGCCGGCGCCCTCCTCTCCACCCCCCCCCTCAACTAACTACCCTGGCGGCGTACTCGCCCCTCTCACATGCGCGAAATATCTATAAAGGGCACTTGCGTTTATTTCATAGACGCAAGGTAAGCAATGCTTACCCTATATATATTGGAAATATTTGACTATAGATTTCGTCTTAGCTTTAAATTTAAACACATTTAATTCTGAGTTTCCCATTTCCTATTCGATAAACAGAGTTTGGAAACTCCGAACTGTACTCACAAAGAGCAGCTATCTACTATTTATTTCCACAAACAGGAGATACTAGCGATGAAACGAACTCGCAAGCGAGTTACACTTACCGCGTTCCTTCCGCAGGGTAAGCAGTCGTTCTGTTTGTGTCCGCCAGTTTTTATTTCCTTGGAAATTGGATGAAAGTGTTCTCTAAATAATATTCAATTTAATTGATATTACATTAATTTCGTTTCCGTTTATATAATTAATGTTAGGTATTACAAAACTGTAAATACATGCATAGGATAAACAAAGTTGGAGGTTGTGTTTGTTAGTAAAAATTGAAAATAAAAACAACAACCTGGCATTAGCAAATGTTATCTAAAACACTCAATATGTGGGGCTATTACATTGCTCACTCTGTAGAAAAACTCACTACACGCCACTGATAAAGGGGTTTTATATAATAAATATATTGGACAGTAGCAAGAAGTAGGCAGTAGGCTCCCAAAATTCAACCGACACAGTATCAATCCTGCTAAGTATTCGTTAAATAAATATTGTGACTTTAATACGAGTCCGTAGTTCACTTTTTATGTTTTTACTCCTGTGTAAGGTTAAGGTTACTTCTGCTGCTGGAAAAATTGATGTTAAAAGTTTGGATAAGGGCAGAATTTTCGCTACTAGAAAAGCGCTAGTGTCGCACATGTACCAGATTTTCTCTACTTTGTTTGATAAAATAAATATAATTTGAATAATCGTAAATCAATTTATGATATAACTTCGTATCTTAGTAAAATATTACTCTTCAATAATTATCGTACCTTAAAATTCTAATTAAAAATAATTTTTAATAAGACAGTGCACCTAGCGGTGGAAATGTTCCCAGTGCCATACGCCATCTTGTTCCTAACCTGAATAAATATAATCATAGTAAGGTCAACAGCTAGTTAGGAATAACAGTAGATTCTTTCGGAAATTTATTTTTAGGAAAACATAAACAAGCTACAAAGAAAAACCGAGAATAAAAAGTTACGGGGAAAGTTCCCCTTAAGATCGACCCATAGAAACTCATTTCAGTGATCACTTTGATTAAAAATTAAAAAAAAATAATGGTTTTTAATTTACATTTTAGGGTGTTGTTTCTTCAAAGCCGGCCATTATCAATTAATGTTTAATAGCATAATTTAAAATAAAATTTTAAGATACCTTTACTTAAATATGAGTTCCGGTGATTGGCTGAAATAACAAATTTCAGATTTCTGCTGCAGTAAGCAGTAATAACACTATTGGGTTGGACTAGATTTTAGTCAATGTGTTGGGGAAATTTTAACTATTATTATCTAAGTTTTTATTGTGTAAATCCTTTAAGGCCAGCTGCAGTGAGAGAGGAAGCTTATCGGGCTATGATCCCTAAACGAAGCCGCTCGTTCCCTCTCAGGCTCGAAGCAGTAAATATAAAATAAAATTTAATTGCAAAATGTATTACAAATAATCCCTTAGCACGATAAATTGAAAACATATGGTAGAAAAATTATTTATAAAACCAAGTTTTTATTCAAATGTAGTAAAAACATAACATTTAATTTTATATTGGTCTGAGTTACTGCCTCTGAAGAATTTCGTAATATTACAAAAAATAATGCGTGTAGCATTTATATGTATTTCACTACTGTGAAATTTTTTCCCACTTTTTGGTTTAAAAGTGATACAAGAAAGGACACCAATAATGCAGTATATGTTTCAAAATGGAATATAAGAATTTCTTTATACTCAAAATGCCATCATTATTAATGGTTTTTACAGCTTCAGATATAGGCCTACACCAAGAACATCTCAAGTATACAAGTGTCAAGAGAAGGGAGCCCTATTTCTATTCCAAGTACTGGGAAAACAGCTTCACATAGCACATAAAATAGACAGTAGTCTACAACTACACGTACATGCGTACAAACAAATTGCATACCACGAAGGCGAGAGGAACTAGTGCGCTGTGAGGAGAACAGCTGGACATAAACTCGAGGTACGTGGATGCCGCTAGTGATTGCTTGATAGTACACGTTTGTCGAACTGAATTAACATGTGAGATTGGCAACTGAGTAGTGAAAACTGCCAGAAGTGATTGCATTTTATTTCGATGTAGTATTGGAAATGTAGGGTCTGCACACAAATTCATAGTGGCATATGTAGAGGCGGTCGCTGCATGATGCACCAGTTCCTCTCGCCTTCGTCATATGCAACTTTTCAGGTACACAGTTACGTTAAGTTGTGGATTCCCACAAATGTTTTACAACATTTTATTTCAGTTAAAAAATACTAAATGTATGTTTGTAACATTGCACAACTCTGATTAATTGTTTATATTCCGTCATAGATGCCGTGGATTGAATTTCGGCATGTAGTTTAAGTACATCTGGTGTGTGTGTGTGTATATATATATATATATATATAAATATATATATATACACGTTAACACGTTAAAATGTTTTCGTCTCATCGGAATAACGTATATTTGCAAAGTTTCGAGATGGTCAGGTGTGTCGAAGCGGGTCAAAATTGTCTTATAATATTTTATACTAACAAATAACTGAAGCTAAATAAATCTTGTAAAAAATATAGAAACTTGAATTATAAATAGATATAATAGAGATAGTATTTAAAAGCCACATAAATTGAAAATATTGTTAATTGGTATATTTTTCCGTACCTGTTTATCCAGCATTGGTTCACGAATGCCAGCAAAGAGGTCAAGTTGTACTCGTAAATTAAAAGAATGACTTGTGCTTTATATTATTTGTTATAGTGATCGGGGTGTGAATGTGCCGGCGTAACGACCGCATGTTTTACGTCAACACGTCTACGTTAGCAAATCATATTTTATTTGGAATGTGGGATGGGAATAAATAAAACTAAATTGAGTTAAGGGAGTCGAACTCAAAATTAAACTATTTTATAATTGTGCAAACATTGTTCAACTTGTAAATATTGCATGTTTTAAGAATTTCCTAGAATCAAAATATTATATTAAATTATTTTTTTAATAATTTCATATCAAATACAACTTTTTTTGGTTGCTGCAGCAATTATAAAAAATAGTAACAAGGTAGTACAAATGAAAACATTTGCTGTGACGAAAATAGTGCAGTGGTCTTAAAATACATGTAAACTATAACGCCGTGTGCTTAAAATACATGTCAACTATAGTCCCGTGGCTTAACATACATGTAAACTCTAGAGCCGTTAACTTAACAAAACATGTAAATTATAGTGCCACGGGCTTAGCATACATGTAAAATATAGTACCGTGGACATAAAAAAATGTAAACTATAGTGTCGTGGACTTGACAAACGTGTAAACTATATAGCCGTGGGCTCAACATACATGTAAACTATAGTGCCATAGATTTATCATACATGTAAATCTATATTATTATGATATTACCATACATGAAAATCATAGTGTTGTGGGCTTAACATAGATGTAAACTATAGTACCGTGGACTTAATATACATGTAAATTATAATCCAGTGCGCTTAACAAACATATAAACAATACTGTTCTGGCCTTAAAATTCATGTAACCTATATTGCCGTGGTCTTAACATACATATAAACTATATGGTTATATGGGCTTAACATACATGTAAATTATAGTGCTGTAAACTAAAAATACATGTAAATAATAGCGCCATGGACATAACATACATATAAATTATAGTGCCGCTGGCTTAACATACATGGAAACTCTAGTGCCGTCTACTTAACATACATTTAAATTAAAGTGCCGTAGGCTTAACTTACATGTAAATTATAGTGCCATGGGCTTAACATACATGTAAAATATAGTGTCGTGGACTCAACAGACATGTAAACAAAATTTCCTTAGGCTCAATATAGATGTAAATTATAGTGCCGTGGACATAACATACGTGAAAACTATAAAGCCATGGACATATCATACATGTAAACTATAGTGCAGTGGGCTTAACATACATGTACAATAGAGTGTTGTGGATATAAACAACATATAAACAATTGTGCTGTGGGTTTAACATATATGTTAATTACAGCACTGTGGAATTACAATTTATGTACACTATAGAGTCATGAGCTTAACATACATGTAAACTATAGTGGTGTGGTCTTAACCCACATGTAAACTATGGTGTCGTAGGATTAACATATATGTAAATTATAGTGATATGGGTTTATTATACATGTAAAATAAAGAGCAGTAGGCTTAACATTCTTGTAAACTATAAAAACGTGTGATTAACATACATGTAAATCATACTGCTGTGGGCTTAACATACATGAAAACGATAGTGTCGTATACCTAACATGCATGTAAACTATAGTGCTATGTACTTAAAATTAATGCAACATATATGGCCGTGGGATTAAGAAACATGAAACTACAGTGCTGTTGGCTTTACATAAATGTAAACAATGGGGCAAAAGACGTAACATACTTATAAACAATAGCGCCGTGGACTTAACATACATGTAAACAATAGTGCCGTGAGCTTAACCTGCATGTAAACTTCAGTGATATGGGCTTGCATACATGTAATATATAGTGCTGTGGACTTAACATACATCTAACTATAGTGACATGGGCTTAACATATATGTAAACTATAGTGTTATGGACATAGGAAACATTGAACTGTAGTGATGTAAGCTTAACATACATGTAAACAATAGTGTCGTCGAATTAACATGCATTTAAACTATAGTACCATGGATTTAACATACATGTAAATTATAGTGGAGTAAATTAAACATACATGTAAGATATAGTGCAATGGGATTAACATACATGTAAACTAAAGTGCCATAGGCTAAACATGGATGTAAAGTATAGTGTAATAGAATGAAATGTGTGTCAGCTATTGTGCCGTGTGTTTAACAGACACGTAAACTATAGTGCCATGGACTTAACATACAATTAAACTATAGACTGTAGACTGAAATGACAGTGGCTTCACATACATTTAAACAATAGCACTGTGGGCTCAACATTAATGTAAAATATAGTTTCTGTGGGACAAACATACATGTAATCTAAAGTGGAGTGCCCATAACATTTATGTCAACTCTAGTGCTATGATCTTTACATAAATGTAAATACTCGTGCTGTGGGCCTAATATACGTTTTAATTATATAACCATTTACTAAATATGCATGATAACTATAGTGTCATGGATGTAACATAAATGAAAACTATTGTGTCCTGCGCTTAATATACAAGTAAACAATAGTGCTGTGTACTTAACACACATGTAAAATACTGTGCCATGGGCTTAACATACATGAAAACCGTAATGCCATGGACTTATCATACATCTAAAATATATTGTAGTGGGCTTAACATACATGTACAATAGAGTGTTGTGGATTTAAACTATATGTAAATAATTGTGCCATGGGTTTAACATACATGTTCATTTTCGCACTATGTAATTACCATTTATGTACACTATAGTGTCATGGGCTTAACAACATGTAAACTATAGTGCATTGGCGTAACAAACATGTAAACTATTGAGCAAAGATCTTCACATACATGTGAACTATAGTTTTGTGGGATTAATATACATGTAAACTACAGTGCCGTGTTCTGAACATGAATTTAAACTATAGTCGCTTGGGCTTAATGTACATGTAAACTATCATGCTGTGTGCTTAAATAGCATGCCATTTATAGTGTAGTGAGCTTAACATACGGGTAAGCTATAGTGCCAAGGACGTAACATACATGAAAACTACAATGCCATGGGCTGAAAATACATTTAAATTATGTGCTGTGTACTTAACATATGTGTAAATTTTAGTGCTATGGGCATAACATACAGGTAAACTATAGTGATATGGGCTAACATACATGTAATCTATAGTGCCATTGTCTTAACATACATGTAAAATATTTCGCCATGTTAAAAAAACATACATTTTAACTATAGTGCTGTCAGCTTAACATGCATGTTAACTTTAGTGCCATGGTCTTAACATACCTGTAAACTATATTAAAATGCAATTAATATAAATGTGAACTTTAGTGCCATGGACTTAACATACATGTAAACTATATTGCTGTGGGCTTAACATCCATGTAGTCTAAACTATAGTGCCATGGACGTTACAGTCATGTAAACTTAGTGCACTGAATTTAACGTACATGTAAATTATAGTTCCGTGGGCCTAACTTATATGTAAATTATAATACCATAGCCTTTACACACATGTAAACAATTGTGCTGTGGTCTTAAAATAAATGTAATCTATAGTGCCGTGGGCTTAACATACATGTAAACTATAATGCTGTGGGCTTAACTTACATGTTAACTATATTGTCGTGGGCATAGCATACCTGTAAACTATACATTGAATGGATATAACACACATCAAAACTATAGTGCCGTGGTTTTAGCAAACATATGAACTATTGTGCTGTGTGCTTAACATACATGTAACCTATAGTGGTGTGTACTTATAATGCATGTATGCTATAGTGTAAAGCATTTAATATTTATGTAAACTATATGGCCTTGGGCTTAACATACATGTACACAAGAGGGCTGTGTGCTTTGTGCTTAGTAAACATATTATCTATAGGAATGTGGGTTTAATATACATGTATACTAGAGTTCCATGTAATCTATAATACTGTGGTCTTAAATCACATGTAAATTATATTGCCGTGTACGTAACGTACATGTAAACTACATTTTCGTGTACTTAAAATTCATGTATTATATAGTGTCGTGGTTTAACATTAATGTAAAATATAGTGCCGAGGGCTTAACATACATGAAAACTACTCTGCAAGGTGCTGTACACAAGCATCCTAATGTTCAACAGAATATAGCTTGGGAAGTGGGATAATTATTTGAAAAGCATGCTCCACATAGGCGACGAGCTGGTGTGTATTTAAGTCAGGCGCAAGGTTACTCCCCCCCCCCCCCCCCAAAGGCCACAGCAGACTGTCACAACCGTGCAAGATGTCAGCTTTGGAGTTGACCATGAATTATACGGCATCACTATAGACCAGCCCAAGTGGATCTCTAGGCCATACTACAGTCTGCTATTGGTAAACAAATATCCATGTAGCATTAAACATACTACTATCTACCGAGGCCTCGTTACCCATTCAACCTAAACGTAATATAAATGGTAGGGACAGGCAAATCACTTAGTCTCTTGAGAATAAGAATAATATGTAATTTCATGTATTCTTATGAATAAGAATATTCTTATATTCTTATATTTGTGCCAGTAATGACTATCTCTACCTTTGGTGTTGTGATAATGAATTCTGGTCTAGTAATCCATCTTCGAGTTATGTACCTCTTGATTAGTCCCCTCTTAGGATGATGACGTTATTTTACATCAATTGAGTTTAGGAATCAGATGAAGTTGTAGACTAGTGGTAAGGCTAGTAGGAAGTAGAACTGCTACACTGGTGGAGCTGCTGTTCTATCCACCTCGCGCTTATGCGAGTAGTTGTAGTTTGCATACAACTTTTTGACTGTGCTTTGCATTAGATAATTATACGCAGCAAGAAAAAAACATGGCTGTGCTTCACGCAGACCACAACATGCTCATGTGTACATTTCATTGGAATTTATAAATTATGTTCATTGCATTTGCACCCTAGAATATTCAAGTGTAATATGTTTCAAAATAGAATACAATGAGAATGTAATATCTTGCTCTTTACTCATTTACTAAGTTATAATAAAATTCTTGTACTTAAGCAGTCTGTTAAACAGCTTTCAACTACATGCGGTCAGGCACTCACAGTAAGCGATAGTGTGGCAGTTGAGTACGGCACGTGCGCACGTCAACAGATGTAGGTCTTGATAGACCAGCAGTTTGATGTCACGTCACCCTCCCTTCTATCCTTTAGTATTTGCTTGGTATTTGATGAATCTTAGGATAATGCATGTATGCTGCTTTTATGCATGTGGAACAACCTGTTTCAATAAAAGCGAAGAGTTCTGAACGTGTGCTATCTGTGTTTTTCAGAGATATTATATTTTCTGGTCTTTTGTATTTAGTATTACTTATAACTTACATTAATTGAACATCACCAACTACACATACTATAAGGAAATTAGTTATGACACTGTCAGTAGATTTAGGTGATGCTAAACATATAGTTAAATTTTCATGGACATTTGAGAACCCAGTTAATCAATGATAACACAGAACATTTTACACCTCTTGAACACACTTCTTAACACAAAAATCTTTGGTTATTCAACATACCTGGTACAAGTGGTTATATCAGACCATTCCAACTCCACACATTACAGACAAAAAATCCACTTGTATTTTCCATTCCCAGCACACATATTGACATCCCGCAACATGAGTCCACAAACATAAATTACACAATAGGACACACGTCTGTAAATGCCACTGATAATATCGTAATTCCGCTCAACAATCCAAAACACTACCCAAGTTATTTTACAACACACACAAAACATCCCCACTTTCTCAGAGGAAAGTAACAAAAATGTGGAGGTATTTTTAGACACATTCAACACCGCTAGCAAAGTTAGTGGTTGGTCTGAACTTGACAAACCATGCCGCCTAAAGGCCTGTCTGAAAAGGTACTGCTAAGAGAACTTACGAAAACCTCTATTACGAGTGCACAGGAAATCTTTTGGCAACACATTACAGAAAAATTACCACACAAATATTCATAAAACTCAACACTACTGATTACTACAGACAGCTCTTACACTCCACAAAATAACGACCTGGCGAGAGTGCTCAGGCGCATATTGAAAATTTTAATTTTTACAAGAACAATTGTACACAACAAGCGAGGCCCGCAATGATGTGCTTCTGTTGAAAAGCAAACTGATTGGAACCTTGCCTCTATCTAGTTCAAGTAAACAAGTATGTGCCACACCAAATATTGTATGTCAGCATGTAGGACTTCGTAATGCGACACTATGGGTCCTTCTGACAAATACCAGAAACGATAATATGCATTGCTAGATACTGCGTGCTCGTATAGCAGCGTAGCTAGTAGAGTGATATCTAGTCAGCCACTTTACCCTTTAAAATATCCAATGACATTAGTTAAAGCATTATCAGTCTTAACTTCTCCAAAAGGTGAAACAACCAATAACTTAAGCATTCATGGCCGCACCTACCCACAAAGTTTTTTAGTTGCTGGCAATAATAAAAAAAATTTAATTTTAGGTGTTAACTTCTTCAAAAAGTATGACATAATACCGGTTTTGAAATGCAATATTTTGTTAATTCATTCACATAATGCAGACAATATTATGGAAATATCACTACATTCAGGTATCCCAGATAATGAAGGTACTAACTCTGTTGAGCATTATTGTAAACTTTGAGACACTTTTGAAACTGGCTAACGAAAATTTCCTCATATTAATAAAAACCACTTTACTGCTCAAACACAAGCTATTGCCACCATCGTTGACAAATACCAAGTCAGTTTTTAAAATATAATCATAGAATTTTCCGAAGCAAAAACCTTCGGCATCAAATTAGATTTGACTACTGACAAACCTATTGCTACTAGTCCTTATAAAATAAGTCCAAAAATGTATGATGAACTTTAAGTACAAATAAATGGCACGATAAAGGCTGATATTATTGAGGAAGATGGATTCTCTGGATTCTGCTCTGAAATTGGTAGTTTCCAAGGGAAATGACACATTAAGAATTCTGACAGACTTCCGACAACTCAATCAGTATTTGACAATGGTGCAGTACACTGAGGATATTTTTAATGATCTTCAAAATTTACATTACATTACAAGCTTAGATTTATTTTCAGGGTACTAATAGTATAACAGATAGAAAACAAGATCGATATATATTTGCAGTTACTATCGATGGTGTAGGGTTGTTCCACTATAAAAGAATGTCAATGGGGTTACTTATATCATGGCAGTATTTCCCAATGTAAATCAATACTCTATTAGGAACTTGAAGTTGGACAGCAGCAATTGCTTATATCGATGATATTTTCATCCTGGGTAATTCATTAAGGAACATGTTTCTAATGTAGATAAGGTTTTCCAATATCTATGTATACTCAATGTAAAAGTAAACACAAATAAATGCACCTTTGCTGAACAGACTTTGAAATTATTAGGTCATCTAATTACTCTAATGGGATTACTACAGATCCTGACGAAGTCTGCGCTATAGAACAAATAGCAGCTGCAAAAATGTTTAAGCAATTCATTACATTCTTCGGCATGACATTGTACTTGCAGTGGTACAACATTAATTATGCAATAATAGCACAACCCTTATTGAGCTTTCAGTACAAAGAATAATATATAAATGGTAATACGTTCACCAGCAATCATTCCTTAATTTAAAAAAAATCTATATTACAGGCCTCTGTATTGCAGAAGTTCGATGAGGACAATAATATCATCTTAGCTTGCAATGCGAGTAATTATGGAGAAGGCAGGAAACTTTTGCAGGAAGACCTACGAGAAAAACAGCGATACATCATTGTGTTTGCTTCAAAGAATTATTGGTCGGTCTAAATATACATGTAAACTCTAATACTATACACTTAACATACATTTGAAGTATTGTGCCGTGGGCTTAACATACTTGTAAAGTAAAGCATCTTAGATTGAATATTAATGTAAATATTTTAACTAAACAAGCATGTAAATAATAGTGCAGTGGGCCCTACATACATGTAAAGTAAAGTGTTGTGTACTTTACTTACATGTAAACTGTATCGCAGTGGGTTATACATGTAAACTGTAGTGCCATGGGCTTAAAATATATTTAAGCTAAGTGATGTGGGCTTAACATACCTGTAAACAAAATTGCAGTGGGCTTAATATACATGTAAACTATAGTTCCATGGACTTGATACATTTAAATTATTGTGACATTTGTTGAACAATTATGTAAATACAATTTCCTTGTACATAATGTACATGTAAACTTAAGTGCAGTGAATAAAACAAACATGTAAAAAATTGTGCAGTGGGCTTAACATACATGTAAACTAAAGTGCCGTGTACATAAAAAATATGTGACCTATAGTGCTCTGGCCTTAACACACATGCAATCTATCGTGCTGTAAGCTTATCTTAATTGTAATTTATAGTGTCGTGGGCTACACATACTTGTTAACCATAATGATGTGGATATAGCATACATGAATTCTATAGTTCCAGGGGCTTAACTTGCATCTAAAGAATGGTGCCGTGGTCGTAATATGCATGCAAACAATAGTGCTGTAGAATTATCATACATATAAAGTATAGTGCCGTGGTCTTAAAAATACATGTTAACTGTAGTGATATTGGCCTAACATTCATGTAAACTATACTACCGTGGAATCAACATACATTTAAACTATACTGCCGTGGGGTAGCATTCATGTAAACAAAAGTGCCATGGGCCTTACATACCTGCAAGTTACAGTGCCGTGTGTTTAATATAAATGTAAACTATTGTAATGTGGGCTTAACATACATAAAAACTATAGAGGAGTGGGCTTAATAAACATGTAGATTTTAGTGCTAAAAACATAACATACATATAAACTCTGGAGACGTGAACTTAGTATACATGTTATTTAAAGAACTGTAGGATTAACATATTTGTTAACTATAGTGCTGTGGGCTTAACGTACATGTAAACTATAGTGTTGTGGGCATTAGGTAGATTGAAATATATTGCCTTGCACATGACACACATGTAAGGTATAATGCAATAGGTTTAACACATGTTCACTCTAGTGACATGGACTTAACATAAATGGGCTGAGGCCGTAGCCCACATGTGAACTGTAATGCATTGGGCTTAAGATACATGCGAACTATAGTGAAGTCAGCGTAACATATACATATATTATCGTGTTGTGAACATAACATATATGTAAACAATTATGCCATGGAATTAACATTCATGTAAATTATTGTGCCGTGAGCTAAACAACCCTGTAAACAATAGTGTACTCAACATAACAGACTTGTAAACTACAGTGCTGTGTATGTAACATACATGTAACCTATATGTCCATGGGCTTAACATACATGTAAACTCTAGTGCCGTGTACTTAACATAAATTTAAACTATAGAGCAATTGCTTAATATGCATGTAAACCATTGTAGTGTGGGCTTAACATACATCCTAACTATAGTGCTGTGGTCTTAACATACAAGCCAACTATAGTGTCATGTACTTTACAAATATGTAAAATATAATGTCGTGGCTTTAATATGCATGTAAACTAATAGTGCCTGTAGACATAACATACATGTAAACTATAGCGCAGAGGATTTAAAATACATGTAAACTATGGTGTTGTAAGCTTTACATACATTGGGTACTGTACAGCCGTGTACATAACACACATGTAAGATATAATGCCGTAGATTTAACATGCATGTTATCTCTAGTACAGTGGACTCAACATACATTAATACTATGGTGCCGAGAGAATTACATACATGTGAACTATAGTGCCATAGGCTTAATATAAATGTATAATATAGTTCCGTTGACTTAACATACATTTAAACTGTAACACCGTTGACTGAAATACATGTAAACTAACGTGCCATGAGCTTAACATATATGTGAACTGAAGTGCTGTTTATTTAATTTTCATGTAAACTGAAAATATTGCTTTTGAAATACATGTTAATTGTGGTGCCATAGTCTTAACATGCATGAAATTATAGTGATGTAGGCTTTGCTTACATGCAGACTGTAGCGGATTATACTTAACCCAAATGTACATTAGAGCGCATTGAACTTAACCCACAAGTAAATTATAGAGCCGTTGATTTGCAATACATATTATCTCTAGTGCCGTGGTCTCAACATACATGTAAATTAGAGTGCTGTGGACTTAACATAAATCTGAACAATAATTCAGAGTGCTTAACATATATATATATAATATAGCGCTGTGAACATAATATAAAAGTAAATTATAGTGCAGTGGTCTGAACATACATGTAAACTATTGTGCTGTGCCTTTAACATACATGTAAACTATAATGACGTGGGCTTAACTTCCATGTAATTTATAGTGCAGTTGACTCTACATACATGTAAACTGATATGTTGTGGGCTTGACGTACATGTAAACTATGGCGCCGTGGGCTTAACAAACATATTTTATATACCAGTCGGCTTTACAAATATGTAAACTACAGCACCTTGGACTTAAAACAACATGTAAACTATAGTACAGTACATACACCATAAATGCAAATTCTAGTGCTGTGGAGTTAAAATACATGTAATCTATAGAGCATTAGGTTTATATAAATGTAAATTATGTGATTTAGACATAACATCCATGTAAACTCTAGTGACGTGGACTCAACATAGATGTCCACTAAAGAGCTGTAGGATTAACATGCTTGTAAACTATAGTGCCTCGGGCTTAATATACATGGAAAATATAGTGTTGTGGGCTTAACATACATGTGAACTTTAGTGGTGTGGACATAACATATATGTAAATTGTTATGCAGTGGAATTAACATACATGTAAACTAATGTGCCGTGAGCTAAACAGCACTGTAAACAATAATGCACTGGGCATGACTGACATGAAAATTACAGTGCTGTGTACTTAACACACATGTAAACTATATTGCAATGAGCTCAACATACATGTAAACTATAGTGCAATAGGCTTACCCTAAATTTAAATTATAATTCCGTGGACATAAATACATGAATACTATAGTGCAATGGGCTTAACCTACATGACAACTACTAAGCCATGGGCTTTATATGCATGCAAACATTATTGCCGTGGGCTTAAAAATACATGTATTCTAAAGTGCTATTGGTCTAACATTCAAGTAAATTATAGTGCCGTGGACGTAACCTCTATATAAACTATATTGCAGTGGCGTTAACATGCATGTAAACAAAAGTGCAGTGGGTTAACATACATGTAAAATATAGTGCAGTGGACTTAATATACAGGTTAACTATTGTAATGTGGGTTTAACATAAATATAAACTATAGATGAGTTGGCCTAATACGTATGTAAATTATAGTGCTGTAGACAACATACATGTAAACTATAGTGATTTGGACTAAACATATATGTAAACTAAAGAGATTTGGCTTGACATATATGTAAAGCTTTACATACCTGGAAACTATAGTGGTGTGTACTTAACACACATACAAGGGACAATGCAATACATTTAGCACATATATATATATATATATATATATTCACTCTAGTGCCATGGAATTGAGCCATGCTAATGCATGATCTCTCTTAACGTATTTTTTTTCCTATTGCTTTTCTATCAATACAAGTTTTTGCAAAGCCCGTTTTATTTTCTTTTATTTTTATGATCTTTCTTTGTTTCCAGTCGGAACACTACATTTGTATCAACGTGAAAATAATTGTAATATTTTATTATTAAATTGTGCGAATCAAAAAAAAATTAATGTGCATTTAATTTAATGGTATATAAAACCTTTATCGCTTACAAAAAATTTTGTTTCCATTTCACTCTTGTTTGCTATGTAGTAAAGTCATAATATATTATATTATGTATTTATTTATCTGCTGCTTCTCACTTCAGAGGGCAGCACCTGTAACATATAATCAATACTGTCACTATGATCATTTTGGAAATTTGTTCAAATCACTCATTTTATTGCTGTATAAGTGTGTACACAGTAATTTATAGTCTTGTCTTAATATTACTCTACGCATTGTGTTAGTAATGAACCATACTGGATAATATAGTTTATATTCATTTGCCATAAACAGTGAAATAAAAAACAGAAAATTGTCATTATTGTAACACGTTATACTTTTAAAACTTCATTTAGCGTCTCTATTATTGTGTCTGTCCGCCACTAGGATAGGTGGCATCACTAGTATTGAAATAACGTAAACTATTTATATCAAACTTTTGATTTTCCTGGCTGTAATGTGTTACACTTGTTTGCTACCTTTATTTTAATTTATTTAATGTCAAGCCTATTATTTGTTTTGTTATGTTAATAATGTTTTACACCAATATGTAATTTTTATTGTATTTAATTCCGCGATAAGGCTTTCCGATAGTTATCGACTGGTCATGTCACGAGTTTGCAACATCGTACATTTGCTGTCGTACGTGAAGAAATGTGCTGACCCTGTCTTCTACGATTATTACTTCCACACGATGTAGTTGGTTCTGAAAATTTACTACCTGACTTTCAGCTTTTATATGGAGTAAGTGCCATTCTTCACGGTCTAGGTGAATGATTTGTACTTACCTTTTAGTAAGTGGTTGCGGTAATTGTTTGTTGCATTATCGGTGCTCATTTATTGTGTTTCCCTTGCAATTTTGTTCTGTGCGGTTCCCCGGTTAACGACCTAGCCATTTTGGTGATGTGATCTCAGCCTCGTGCTATTCAAGTGATGGGACCGTGGCCCACGCTATGATTTAAACAACAATGGTGTGTCGACTCCTCGGCTAAAGCCTTTTCATCCCTTGGTCAGAAATAATTTTACTATCGCAAGTGATTTTTTGATTACTGCATGACACCACAACAGTGGCTGCCTCCACCTCGAATCACGATGTTTTATTCGTGATTCAAATATTCTTGAAAACAACATGTTGAAAATGTAATACTTACCTTGTTAGAGGTATTGGCAGGAAATGGTGGGGACAACCATGCGAATTTTCTATTTACAAGTTTTAAGTTTGTTGGTCCTAAAATTAAATAAAGGAGAAAGCGAGGAAGCTGTAGCTATAATGGTTAATTTAGGTTGCACCCTAAGTTGTTAAGAAAAAAATCAGAATATGAAAATATAAAAAAAAGGGGGGGTCAGTGAACTGTTACTATTTTGAAGCATCGTTAATAATCATAACACCAATTATTGTTTTGTTTGAATATCATATATATTTTATCTCTTCTCATTGTGTGTGTGTGGTAAGAAGGAAAAAAGGGTGAAATAGAAACCCAAACCAGAAATCAAATTTTTTTATTTGCTAAAAAATATTACCGAATACCTACTACCTTTGTGTAAGTGCACATTCATGTTTTGTCTTATTTATTTAGGAGAGCTCTTGTGTGTTGTTTTATGATGGGTATTATAAAAAACCCACAACAGTGTACCGGAATGGATAACAAGGTAAGAGAGTGGAGTTAGATTTTTTTTAATAGTTATTGTGGACTGGGCTTCCTTTCCCTATGATTATTTTTTATACAGAGAAGGATTTCACGTGGGAATGGAGATACTTCGTGTCACATCTTCTTCTGGGGCACCTTGGTGCTTATGTTGAGGGCCAGCAGCTGGGGTTTTCCTTTTGCTGGAAAACACTGAGCTGTTTTTCTTGTCCCCTGATGTGGAGCACCAAGGGGTAACTCAGACTTAACAAACATGTAAACAATAGTGCCGTGGCCTTAACATGCATGTAAACTATAATGCAGTGGACTTAATATACATGTAATCTATAGTGAAGTGGGGTTAACATTGGCTACATATAAACTCTAGTGCTGTGGATTTAATATACATGTAAACTTTAATGCCGTGGACTTAACATGCGTGTATACTATAATCCCGTGGAGCTAATATACTTGTAAATTATAGTAGCATTGCTGAGCATACATGTAATCTATACAGCCGCGAGTTCAACATCCATTTAAACTCTTAGTGGCATAGACCTTAAATATATACACTTTTTTCCCGTGTGCATAAAATATATGTAAATTATAGTGACGTGGGCTTAAAATTAAAGTTAACAATAGTGTTGTGTACTTAAAATACATGTAAGCTATTGTGCCTTTCACTAAAATTTTATATAAATATTAGGGGTGTGGACTTAATATGCATGCAAACGATAGTGCCGTGTGTTAATGTATATGTGAACTATATACCCATGTGCATAATATATATATGTTAACTGTTGTACCATTTGATTAACATTCAAACAAACTGTAGTGGAATTTGCCTGACATTAAAGTGAACTATAATGCAGTGGACTTAGCATACATGTAAACTATAGAGCCATTAACATAACATACATGTAAAGTATAGTGCCGATGGCCTAGCATACATTTAATCTATAGTGCTGTGGACTTTCCATACATGTAAACTTTAATGCTGTTGGGTTAACATACATGTAAACTATAGTTCTGTGGGGGTGACATAGATGTTAGTTATACTTCTGTGGACTTAACAGGCATGTAAACTATAGTTCTGTGGACTTAATATATAATGTAATATATTATGCCGTGGACTTAAAATACATGTAAATTCAAGTGCATTCTACTTCACATACATGTAAATTATAGTGCCGCATGCTTAACATACATGTAAACTATATTTCTAAAGGAATATCATACATGTAAACACTAGTAACGTGCGATTAATAAATATGTATACTATTGTGCCATAGGTTTTACATAAATGTAAACAAAATTGTTGTGGGTTTAATATGAATATAAACTATAGTGCTGTGTGCTTAGCATACATGTAATCTATAGAGTCATACACTTAACATACAAATAAAATATAATGCCGCGTCGTTAACATGCATGATAATTATAGTACCATGATCTTACCGTCCATATAAACAACAGTTCAGTGGGCCAAACATACATTTAAACTTAAGTGCCGTGTGCTTAACATACATGTAAACTTAAGTGCCATGGGCTTAACATATGTTTTAGTTATTTTGGCACGGGCTAAACATGTATGTAGACTAAAGAGCCATGGACATAATATACATGTAAACTTTAAAGTTCTGGGCTTAATATACATGTAAAAGATAGTGTCATGGACTTAACGTTCATTTTAGCTATAGTGCTGTGGATTTAACACAAAAGGAATCTATAGTACTGTGGACTTAACATACTATAAAATATAGTGCCTTGGGCTGAATATACATCTAAATTTTAGTGCCATGTGTATAACAAATATATAAATTATAGTACAGTTAGCTTAACATACATGTACACTATAGTGCCCGTGACTTAACATTCATGAAATCTATAGGGCCGTGGGCTTAACTTACATGAAACTATGGTTCAATTAGTCTAATATACATGTAAATTATAAGGTTATGTGGGCTTAACAAACAAGTAATCTATAGTTCTGTGAATTTAGAATACATGTAAATTATATGCCATGGAATTGACATAAATGTAAACTATAATACTGTGAGCTTAACATACGTGTAAAATATGGTGATATGTACATAACATAAATATAAACTATACTGTCGTGGGCTTAATATACATGTAAACTATAGTGCCATTGTATTATCTTACATTTAATTTATTGAGCCATTTGCTTAACATATATTTTTAATATAGTTCAGTGCGCTTATAATAAATGTAAACTATAATGCCGTGCACTTTACATACGTGTAAACTATATGGCCATGGGCTTAACATACATGTAAATTATAGTGCCGTGGACGTGGTATATTGTAAAGTCTAGTGTCGTCGGCTTAATATACATGTTAACTATAGTGCCGTGGGCTTAACATACATATAAACTATAGTACCGTGGACTTTTCATTCATGTAAACTATACTGCCGTAGACTTAGCATGCTTGTTAACTATAATGCCATGGATTTATCATCCATGATATTCCTAGTGTAGTTGACTTAATATAATTAAAAATAGTGGGCCAAATACTTTCGATAAATTTCGAATGAAACTATTTGAATAGGATAAAGTCGAAATGTGCTGAAATTCTGAAAACTTGTGTGAATGACAAATCGTGTCTGGTTGAGTTGTGCATTGCTACAGACAATTTTATTCGAAGAAAGCAGATATTCTACTCATCTCATATATACATCATTAGCTTCAATGTTGTGGATAGCTGGACGAAATTAAAATTGAAATTTATGAGTATTTACCTCAGATATTCGAGGAGATTAGTATTGATTTCTTTGGCCTTAGACTGCACGAGTTTTTTAAATTCGAGTAATCGTTGATGATAAAGCTTAGGGACGAAGTCACACACAAAAACACAGTAATATGCAAACTAATCAACAAGAATTGAGTGTGAGATATCAACAATGTATTGAAAGTCTCGTGAGTTTAGTTCGAGATCGGTCAATAAATTTACATTAATGGGATTTAATATCATGTGATCTTTCTTGCTTGCTGAAGAGCGAAATTATCGGTTTTACATTTGGCATTATGCGTGCAAATCGCTCGTTGATATCATCGATTCTTCCGAGCAGAGAATCCAACTCAGAGTTCAATTCGAAAGAATAAATGGGATGCACGAAATTAATCGGAGTTTTACGGTACCAGCGAGACGCTTGCGATATAAGATCCAACTGTTTGTTTAATGTGGAATCATTATTCTTTTTTGTTCACGGCAGCCAAAATGGCTCGATATTGCTTATGCGTATCGATTGTAAATCTTTTTTTTTTTTTTCAAAATCGCATGGAAAGTGATTTGCAAAATAGACTATTAAGTAGTCGGTTTGTGAAAAGTCGGTGAGAGAATTTAATGGGCTATCAATTATACCAGGGGTCATACGTGCTATAATTTCATGGGCAAGGTACTGTGTGCAGGGTTGATTTCCCCAGTAAAGGGGGAGGGGTTTCAGGGAGTCATTGCCCGGGAAAATTTGGATTTCAAGGTGCAAAATGTTGCCATTTAAACATTTTTTCGTACGTAAATACCTACTACACCGCTTGTAAAAATATTAATATTTTTTAACATCAAATTTTCCCGAGTGAAAAATTAAGTTAAAACAATATGATTCGTGTTGTGCGCGCGAACATGCCCATGCTTCGATATAGTTACTGTAAACTACACGACGCCAACTGCCTGAGGCTATGCCAGCTTCGCCTATGTCTGCTTCAGTTCGGCGAAGAAAGCACTACCATCGTAGCTTCTAACACAGGTTGATGCAGCCATAAGGCCCCCATCCCTCCACGGGCAGTCTTCCTACATTGCCGTCCCTCCAGCGGCTGGGAAACCATTGCGACCGCCTACCTACTGAAAGCATTACTTACAGCGCTTCCAAAAATCTTGGTTTTACTAGCCAACGAAAGAGTTGTTTTCGTATAATGTTCTGTATTATTTACTGAGTAGAATGTGTACCGCATAAGTGAATAGTTACCTTAAAGTAGCCTAAATATAAGTTAGAATTTAATATTTATTTAAAATAAAACATTGTCAAGAAACTGTCTGGGCAAGCACTGCTTGCCTTGCTTGCCCTAACAAGATGCCACTGAATTATAATTATACGATAAGATGCCAAAATATTTGCAAGTAATTAAAAATGCCGATAGGTTAAATTGGGTATCTGCGACAAGATTTCGTACACTACAAACAGCTTGAGTATGGGGTTCCCATTGTCTGCGCTCGTCATTTCCACTTATCTTCCTTTTGCCCTTTAACCACAACTGAGAAAAATCTATTAGGTAGGCGGTAAAACCGAAAATAATGACCCCACTATCAAAAATTAATTCGTAGTACAAATACCGAAAAATGAATTTCGTATAGTTGAATACATTGCCGCCAAAAGCCACAACATTCTCCATGACTTTACCCAATATATAAGCGATCGCATCTATCAATGTGACATCAGCACAACGATGTTCCACATTGATGTCAGTGACTGGAGGATCGTTTCGAGCACCGTCACAATGAACCTACACAATGTCACCATCCGCCCCATCAGCTTTTTAACACCAGGCTTTTTTACCTCGTCGCATGATACTTTATCGTCGCATAAATCCAAGTTACTATCGTTCGAAAACGTCCGACAACTTAGATGATTGATGTTGCACACTTTGAATTTTCTATTAACATTTTTGTAGCGAATGCATCCGCTTATCGTCTCCCTGTACCTATCGATATAGGCGGCTAGACCCAAAACACTGACGATGGATAGAAAGGTGTAACCGAAGAGTTTGTTTTCCGAGAGAGAAAATGTGTTTATAGTTTGGTGAGTTTGGGATGGGTCATTATTAGTTTTACAACATAGTTAGCATTAGTAGCTTTATTCAATGCTCGATTCAATAAGTTTAGTTGTTTGGATCCAAGTTGGATTTTATGCAGTGCATGACACGGTAAATTTTTAATTTCGTAAGTTACAACTTTACGTATATTTTCCTGGAGACGAATTTTCGGATTGATTTGACCGAAAGCGGTAACAAACTGGCCTTTCTTGAGCTTGCTCATAAATTGACGAATCGCAGTTTTGCCGATTCATAAATTTTTTTTTACAATTTTCATTTAATTTGAAGCCATTCAAAGATTGATTGTAAAAATATTTTCGAAAATATAATTGTTTGATAAATTAGTCATGAGCGAATGTCGAATCATTACAAGTTCACTTGACGTCGTGTGGCTGGACCATGGACGGGTGAAGGGAAATTTGCGTGCGGTAAAGGTTGAGGTTAGGATGCGTACGTGTTACCCAGGTGGTCAGACACTGTTCCAGTAGTGTCAATGTTGGTAGAGCTGACTCTTCTGTCTCCGGGAAATGTGACCAAAGACCCAGGGCGTAGAAATCCACACTGCTCCGCTGATTATTTCCTGTTGATGCTAAATAAGTTTTACTAATTTCCCTTCGGCAACATCTCGGCGGGTGCTACGTCTTGTTACGTGATAATTATCGGCGCTGCCGGGTGGTCTATCGGCTGGTCAACACGCCCAAAAATACGGTAAACTTGAAATAATAATAACAGATACTAAACACTGAATGCTTGCATATAAAATGTCTGGTATTTTGAGGGCCCGTGCCCTCAAGAACCTTGTGGTCGGACAAATGAGAAAACGTCGAAGTCCTCTTTCACACTTGTCTCGGTGCCTTTTATTTAAGCTTCCCAGTTGAGAAAACTTACACTTGCGCTCAGCTCAACCCACCAGCAGGGTGATACAGACACAAGACACACACGCGGTCAATAAGAATTACAGTAGTTTGAAGTCCCCCTGGGCGATGCAAAACCACAGGGGAAGAGAGCACGCATTATGGCGGCTAAAGCAAATGGTTCCGGAGTGATTTAAAGTCTACTGTAATTAAGATGATCAGTTGCAAATTTGAATACCGCAGGACGCGCACGATGCAGCCTAGCCCTCGCAAGTCTCAGACGCTAACTAACAGGCCGGCTTGGCGACTTCACCGCCCGAGGGTGGTCGAGCGCGCCAAGAGGGCACTATTTTCTACCATCCACAAAACAACTCTCACACTTGCATAAATAAAAACTTACATGTTAAAAATAAAACATAACAAATTAACAAAACATTTTAAACTATCAAATAAACACAACACCCTTGCAATGACTCACATAAACTATGTAAAAAAATGATGTGAAAATACAAAAAATATATATAAATCTGATTTATTGGCTTTAATTAAAATAAGGCTGATATTAGGATGTAAGCTGTTGCGCATTCTGTTAGGAATATTCCACAAAACCAGTGTTCAACCTTTTTTAACTTGGCCCTATTTTCGTTTGCAACCACGTGTCCTGTACTGCACTTACGTACACCTGACCCTCTGTGCACTAACTTGCACTAGCTTGCACTTTACCCTCTTATTGCACGATGTGCACAGGCGCATCACTCACACGAACTTTGCACTGTGTGTGTTGCTCGTAGTGTGTGCTTCGGTGATAGGCCGGGCGAACAGTCTATGAGGCGGGATACTTAGCACACGTCAACCCCCCCCCCCCCCCCCTTCCCGCCAAACCCCCGGCTAGAGACCATACGCAGGCCTGATACTGCTACTGGCAGCACAAGTATCTCCATGACTGCATCATGGGTCACAGGATGTACAATGGCAATGTTGAGCGGCAAATGGCTGTGGTGACCGATGTTAATGCTGCTGCTACCGTCTCATTGCGCAGGGCATCGCGACGCCCCTGCACGTGATGCACAGCGATGTCGGTTGCACTTTCCGACATGTTCGGCAGGGGCAGAATGAGCCGGTCAACTCGATGCTGCTGTCCCTGTCACTTACGCTTGCTTCTTCTCCGCTGTCATTGCCGCTTGCAAGACACCCGGACAGACAGCCGTTAGGGTCCAACGTGTTCGGCAGGGGAAGAACGAGCCGGCCAACTCTATGCTGCTGTACCCGTCGCTTACGCTTGCTTCTTCTCCGCTGTCACTGTCACTTCCATGACACCCAGACAAACAGCAACTAGGTTCCGATAGCCAGACACATGTGACCACCTAGCCGACTCCTCTCTTCCTTGCTGCTTGCCAGAGTTGCCCATCTCTTCGCCTATGGTGCTTGTACCTATGGGCCGCCCTGACACTGTCGACGTCATGGCAGGGGGACCCGGATAGTCACCTTATGCAGGTGTCCTCAAAAGGCTCCTCTCTTCTCGACGCTTGATGTCACAGTATCGCGCATCGTGGCGTCCTGTTGCTGTTGCTCCACTTGAAGTGCCGGCGCTGTTGGTTGCGCTGATGAAGTGACAGGGGCGCTAATTGCCGCCGTGTCGTCAATCACACCCTGGCCAGCTGTTGAAAGCTCCCTGTAAGGCGCGGTTGCGCCGGGCGACTCCGGCTCTCTGCCCTTGCTGGTGGCTCACTTACTGGAGGTGCTGTCGCAACTTCCACTTCCCTACCTCCCGCTACTTTGGGCAGCTCGTCGTCGGCGAGGCCGTCCTGGCTTGCCAGAGGTGGGTCGCCGATTTGTGCTCTGCCTGGTGGATATTCTAGAGGCTTTCCCAGGAGGAGTGCCTCACCACTTGCTTCCTCGCTGCCAACTTCCGGGAGCTCGGCAGGAGCGTTTCAGTGGAGGGTTGACGGGACATCATGCACGACTTTCTCGGAAATGTGGTATTATGCTAGCTGTAGGTCATCCCATTGTAACCGGATTCTTCTTCTCCCCATCTGGACGGCGTAGGGTATTGATCCGTGGCTTCCTAGGACCTGGTGTGGCCCACTCAACTTTGCCACAAACCCTGCGCAAAAGTCCTTGAGGACTGTGGAATGATGATGGACTCGCACATGTACTTGCTGTCTTGCGTTGATCGGCGGCGGCTGCCGTGAGGTGGTCGGCAGCCAATTTGCTGTGTACTGTTGCTGGTGTTGCCTAACATCGTGAAGTCGCCATTGCCGTCTCCTTGGCAGTGTATCACTGTCGGGGTCTTCATTGCTTTGCCCGACTTGTAGGAACTGTGCCTCACCTGGCAGTTGTAGGTTATGTCCGAGCAGGACATCTGCCAGCGTTTTTCCTGTTGTCGCATTCACGCAACAGCGTATTGTGTACAGGGTGGTGGGCAGGTGGTCTGCCCACGTGGCATGTTATTCACCCACTTGTAGGCGGAGTTGCAATTTTAATCCTTGATTATGCCTTTCTGTTGGTTGGCTCCCGGGTGGTAATTGGAATTTTTCAAATGTTTTCCCGCCCTGAACAAAAGATTAGCCCACTTGCATCCCGTGAACTGTGACTCATTATCGGTCAACAAGTTTTTCGGGTACCCCCAACTGTGGAACAAGTCGTTACTCAATACTTGTGTGATGTTGTCTGTTCTTGCACAGCTGACGGGGTAAACCTACACCCACCATGAGAAACGTCTGTTATACCACTAACCACTTCCTTTGTCTGTTTAGTCTAGGACGAACGAGGCAACTGTTAAACGGTTCTGGAGGCCTGGTTGTATGCCCCCATCTGATACCAGCTTAAAGTGATGGAATGCACCTTAAGAACTGGCTGTGTCCTGACGTTCGCCATAAGAACCGTCGCGCAGTTCTCACTGTCTGTCCACAACGGGTGTCTGCACGTGCCAATGTGCATGGGTATCATTCGCTCCTTAGTTCCTATGGGATATACAACCGCCATGTTGAACCGTCAGTTGGCAAACGTGTTTCAATCTGGCCACCATAACCGCCAGTTTTTCATTTGCTGCACGTAAATTTCCCTCTCACCTGACAAATGAATCCATGCTGTTCCTGTACGTACAGCGTGTAAAGTTCACTTACCAATCATTGCTATCCGCAGTGTAATTTGTTGCACGCTGATCCCTTTTACCTATTCCTTGCAAGACCGGAGGGAAGGAGGTCGTCCTATTCCGTTTCGTCCTTCACAACAACACATGTGCTGTGTGCTCGGTAAAGCGCGTCAGCCAGCTGATTATCCTTTCCCAGTACATGCTGTACAACAAAATTGTACGCCTGCAACATCAAAGCCCACAGTGCTATCTTACTGCGCTCATCGCACAAGTAATGGATCCAAACGACATCTATTGTCCTTATGGAGAGTGAATCTCTGATATTCTAAATATCCACTATACTTTTAGAGAGCGCACACGATCGCTAGGCATTCGCGCTCATTCACGTCGTAACTGCATTCTGTCACGCCGAGCTTAGCACTAGGGAAGTCGATTATCTGTCTGTTCCCCTTATCATCGTATTGGTATAATACAGCTCTTATTCCCTCTTGACTAACATCGGTCTGCAAATACAAATGTTTACTAACATCGTACCTTGCGAGTGTCTGGCAAGTCCGGAATTTTTATTTAATTTCGCAGAATGCATGTTCAACTTCCTCTGTCCATTGAAACAGGAGATGCGGTGACAGCAGATCGGTCAACAGTCCTGTTATTATTGCAAATCCTTCCACATGATTTCGCAACCAGTTTGCCACTTAGAAAAACATTCTGTGCGCAGGGGCAGATAGTCCGTTATCAACTTGATTTGGCCCGGGTTCGGCTTGTTCCCTTCTTCGCTCACAACATGCTCTAGGAAGTCAAGCGTAACTTTAGCCATGTAACACAGATAAGTCCATTCAATTCCAAGTGCTCTAAAACAATTGACAAATTCTCCACGTGCTTCTCCCAACTATTAGACCATACAATAACGTCATAAAAATATGCTAATGTAAATTTTCCAATAAGGCCGTCTAAGACCCCGGAATTCCGTTCCCGCGGCTGGAAATTGCCACTTTGCATCTGCTCTCTGCTCAGTTGTGGTGTATTATTGAATTTTTTTCTGGTGTTGTCCGAATGTTTTTTCATTGTCCGGATGCATGTCACCACTCGCGACTTTTTCGTGGTTACGCAGTTGCTCGTCTCGCCATCGTGCAGCACCTGTCTTGCGATGTGGTTGTCCCAGCATCGTCTCCAACAGGGCTGCGGGTTGCAGCATATCTTTCAGGGCCCCATTCAACAAAGGGATTAAGACTGCACACTATTCTGGTCAGGCAGTCTCGGCCAAAATTTCCAGGGTTTCTCTTTCAGACTGTTCTGGATAAAACCAGTGAACCACTTGCACTTTCCGGGTGATGAAAGCAGTCAGTGATTGGTGCACTGTTTGCTCTTCCATTGTAAGCTGAGTTTTGGTTCGCAGTGTTGTCACCACACCGCTGACCCTGTTACGAAAGGCTTGCTGGATTTCCTACAACTGCACTCCATAGTGTTTGAATGATCACCAGCAAGTGCGAGCGACCCCATAGAGTTACTCTCCGACTCAATCAGCCCACACTTCCTCACAAATACTGTAGTGGGTTAGCCGTGCAGAACATTCTTCGACGAAGACTATTGTATATTCAGATGGTGCGCCCGTGAATGTGGGCAGTAATTGGAATTTCGTGGAGGTTTTAGTAGCGGCCAATCTTGGTGGTTTTTGTGGGGTTGGAGGTGTGATGGCTTCCAGTTGCCTACAGGCGGTACAGGCGGCTATAGTGTAGGTACTGGTTGTAACATAGGCGGGAATATAGGTGTCTTAAAAAAAATGGGAATTGCAGATAATATGGTGCTGGAGTCGTTAATGTGGCAAGATTGGCCATACTGGGCAGTGCTTGCGGAGTGCTGGCCGTGTGCTCACTGGCGAAGTGCGGCAGCTGGGCATCACTGACTGTGACTGTTGTTTCCTGGCCTGTGATCCTGTCCCACTCTACTTCTTAATGCTTCACGAACTCTGTGGCCCGGCAACTTTCCTCCTTGCACACGGTCACTTCTCCTGTTAAATAACCCATGACTGTTCTGCTTGACTTTGGCATGCTGATACTCATCTGGCACTGTTGAGATGAGAATTCTAATCGGAATACTGTTCTTCTCTCTGCATCGCTCATACATTCCCGGCGGTACTTCTCTTGACACTGTTGACATTTAAGCATGGTCGCGCCTAAACCGGTGCACAGTAAATTGTGGCACCAATTCGGTGTGCTATACTTCAAAACTGTTCGTGCTGTTGAATTTTGAAGCCCCAAGCTCTCTTGTGTTTCCACAGTTTTCTCTAACCGTGGCAGGGGTTGTTCCATAAAATTTCCTCACAGTTTCCACGGTTGTTCGTGGCGCGCCTGGTTGGTTGTGCCTTACAGCTGCACTGGCTGTGTGATGTAACAAGTTCATATCTCGCTATTGCGTATTGCGGTAGTGGATGCAAGCACTGCAGACAGAGTGGTGCCGGGGCAGTACGCTGAGTCTGGCCCGACATGTTGGTAAACACAAGTCCCCGTGGTGTGCCTCGTGGATGCGCAGTACTGGAGCACAACACGGCAGATGAGGGAAATCACCTCCCCCCCCCCCCAGGTTGTCCCTCTCGCGAGCATTGAATGTTGGTGGGAGTTTGGCTGATCTATACTGCAGCTGCCCTGCATGGAGTGGGTGGTGGATGGGATGATGTCACGTGCTTTCCTTTGTCCTTTTTCAACGCGTGCTCACCGATTTCGCAAAAATGGTGGCCAACTTCCGTACTTAGAGTGCTTCTCCTTGTAACCCACGCTGTGCATTTCCTGGCATCACCCAGCCATCCAGAAGGCGTCACGATGATACTATTGGTTCCTTCACTGCTGCTTCCGTTGCGGGTATCCAAAGGTTAGAACAAGGATGTACAAGGACTGACTTGGGAAAATAAACACATTTTGGTTTAGGATTTTCTGACAATCAGCGTGATGCGTATTAGGTCCCACGGAAGGGCAAATATTTGATGCCATGTGACTGGACCATGGACCAGTGAAGGAAAATTGACAAGGTTGAGTTTAGGATGTGTACATGTAATCCAGGGCTCTAAATAATGTCCCAGCATTGTCAATATTGGTAGAGCTGAATCTTCTGTCTCCAGGCAGCGTGACCGACGAACCAGGGCGTAATAATCCACACTGCACCGCTGATTCCTTCCTGTTGATGCTAAATAAGATTTACGCATTTCCCTTCGGCAACCTGACGGTGGGTGCTGCACATTGTTACGTGATATTTAACAGCACTGCGGGGTGGCCTATCGGCTGGTCCACACGGCCAAAAAACTGTAAAATTGCAAAAATAATAATTGACCCTGAACACTATATGCTTGCATAGAAAATGGTGGGTATTCTGAGGGCCTGTGCCCTCAAGAACCTTGCGGTCAGACAAATGAGAGAACGTTGAAGTCCTGTTTCACACTTGTCTTAGTGCCTTTTATTTAAACTTCCAAGTTAAGAAAAATTAAAATTGTGCTCAGCTCAACCTACCAGTAGGGCGATACAGACACAAGACACATACGTGGTCAGTAAGGATTATATTCGTTTGAAGTCCCCCTGGGTGATGCAAAACCACAGTGAAGAGGGCAGACGATCTGGCGGCAAAAGCAAATGGTTCCGGAGTGGTTTAAAGTCAATTGTATTTAAAATGATCACTTGCAAACGTGAATACCGCCGGACGCGCAGGACGCAGCCTGGCCCTCACGAGTCTCAAACTCTAAATAACTGGCCAGCTTGGCGAATTCACTGCCCGAGGGTGGGGGAGCACGCCAAGTGGGCACTTTTTCTACCATCCACAAAACAACTCTCTTACTTGCATAAATAAAAACTTACCTATTCAAAATGAAACATAACAAATTAACAAAATATTATTAACTAACAAATAAACTCAACACCATTACAATGACTCACATAAACAATGTAAAGAAATGAGGTGTAATTACTAATCACTATAACTCCGCTTTATTGTCTTTATTAAAATAAGACTGAATTGAGGGCATAAGTTATTGCGTAATCCGTTAGGAATGCTCCACACTACAGGTCTTAAGCACTTTTTAACTTGGCATCCATGTCCCCGGTGCTGCATTTAACTGCACCTGACCCTCTTGCACTAACTTGCACTAGCTTGCACTTTACCCTCTTATTCCACTATGCACACAGGCTCATCACTCACACGAGCTTTGCACTGCGTGTGTTGCTCGTAGTGTGGGCTTTGGTGGTAGGCCGGGCGAATTGTCTATGAGGTGGGAGTCTCAGCACAGGTCACACTAGCCTTGTCGACACCACCAGCGAATTTTCAAGAACCTTCGACATTGTTATGCTGTTATACTTCTTTTCTTATATATCACATGATAAAATTTTAATTAATCAACAACCTGGTGATTGGCTGCAGGCAAGTTTTAATACATTCTATAAACAATAGTACGTTGATGATTAGTATTATTACCGATGTACATAATACTATCTGCTTACTATAATTACATTTCGGGTTAAACAAATAATTTGAAGAAAACTTTATTGTTTGTTCACAAAAAAATTATTTTTATATACCCCTCATTTGTATATATATATATATATATATATATATATATATATATATATATATATATATATATATATATATATATATATATATATATATATTTATTTATTTATTTATTTATTTATTTATATAGTAGTAATTTTTTATAGTGTAAATATCGATTTTGTATTTTGTAATTTGTTAAAAGAAAACATAAGTAAATTTATTCTAGTTTGGTTGTTTTTTCCAGCATCCATTTCTCTACATTATCAATCAACACACCATTCTTGTAAAAATCCTAATTACACGTATACTTATCTGTTTTGAGTATGGTTTCGCCATGTTGAGATGTTGTTAAATGTATTGCCGATGGCGTTTTTGGTTGACGTAAAAAATGCATGTGGTTTACACTATTCTCAGGTGGTCCATATCTGTGTGTATTTTTTGCAAGTGGTTTACAAAAAATATGTATGCCAATATTGCTACAAATATCAATACACTAGAAAAATTATTACACAATTTCTTTTCGATTTCCTTAGTTTTCTAATTTATTTATTTTTTGTTTTCTCAATCAACATTTAGTCGATAATATGTATACCATATACAATATTTTTATTTCTATTCGAACTAAAATATTGAAATAAAAATCCATTATATATGTTTATTATAGTCAGCATCACCCCAAAACGGCAAGATCTCCATACTTAACTCTTATTTTGCCTTTTTGTTTTCGCCGATTTAACTCTGTTGTGCCTTAGCAGATCCCGCAGCAGTAGTTGTATTTAACAATGTGTCAATAGTACCAAAATGGTTAATTGTTGATGTTTAGAGTTTATATTTAGTTTTCCAAATCACAAGGGCCACAACCCCTAATAATAAAATGGTTTCAATACCCATCAGAGATATATTTGGTTTTTACTCTTCTTCTTATATATCATTATGTATGGGAATGCTGTATTATGTCACACGTTGCCCTCTTCAACTCAGTAATCCATCATCTTTTGATTATCATTACTGTTCAACTGATGCATCGTACAAGTGATGGGAAAAAGGAAATCTATTAACTTTACAGGAATTCATGCATTGAAAAGTTTGAGAGACTGACAAGTGAAATGTGTTTGAAATGATTTTTTTATTTCTTCGGGTGAGGAAAGGAAATTTTAATTTAAATAATCTACATAATAGGGTTTTTCTTTGTACTCTGAATCGTAACCAAACGATTAGATTAAGAATGTACTCATACCAGTCAATAAAGTAGATACTTTAATAATTTTCAGTGAAATTTCACTCTTGTTACTATCGTAATATATTTTTACATCTACGTATTCATTTCCTATTTCGTCGGCGAGGTAATGGCTATTTGCGATAAAGGCCAATGTACGTATCGAGTATAAATGTTGAACTTGTTTCATGTTGCTTACAACTCGTCGAAGTTGTCTGGGTAAACAAGTAATTTCGTTCTGAAGCATAATTGTCTCCATCTTCTGATTTTATCCATTGGTTAATCTTGATGTTTACAAATTTTGCATTTAGCGTCATGTACAAAGCAGATGTAAAGTATTTTCCCATGGAATAAATTCCATTTAAGATTTTCGCACCAACGCCATACTTTCGCCTAATCATAGGGCCATCAAATTCCAAAATAGATTGGGGGATGTCGAATTTCACACAGATGAATACTTTATTTGGATTTTCGTCCTCGTGAAATAATTTATCGTTTTCGAAATACAGAGTGTAATTATAGGTTTCGATTAAATTCTCCGAGATGGTTTGTACACTGTCGAAATCACTGTAAACCATGTGAAGCTAACCACTTCGTTAATATATGGTGTACACTGCAACTAATCGAAACTTTGGTTTTCTTGTGTTTCAACTAATTTGGTTAATTCCGGAGTACCCACATGCAGAAACGAATACTTTTGTTTGAATTGGAACTTTGCCATCGCATTGGACGAACGATTGAAAGATGTAACGCATTTACCCAAGTTTACAGAAACTTTTATGGGATCATGGTTAGTTCATGAAGTAGACTGTACTTTATATGCGACTGTGCAGCCCATTTCCAGCACTAAAATAAGTTTAGTCACTTTTATCTGGAAGTTATTTATCGTCCAATCATTATACATACCCATGACGGAATCCAAATGGGCAATGCACGAAAAAGAACTTTGCTGCATGATTGTTGTGGTTTCTATCGTGGTCGGCATAGACACCAATTTATTGTTTATGCTAATAACTCCGGAATAAAATGTGCAAAACTCCGCGAATTTTCGTATCTGAATTTGCATACATAAACATGCGAGCCATGACCCAAAATAGACGCAATATATTATACGTTTGGTCGGATTCATAAAAGCAGAGTTTGGAGCATTCGCCATTGAATTTCAATATCCATGTTTCTGTCTTAGCCGTCTCTGCTTTAACGACTCAATCATAAAAAAAAACTATAAAATCATAAAATAAAGCAACAAAATCCCGAGCTGAAGAATATATATAACCATAGGCTCTGAGAGTTTCGTGAAACATGTACCGTCCTTCGGGATATAAAATATTCATCTGAAGAAAACCACTTCGAATTTTAATCGCGATAATATGTGTTGCTTCGCTTTGGTGTCGGCTTCATATTTCTAATTTCCCATCAAAACATGGGCACCAACGAATGGCACCGCCATCACAACTGAGGACGGTCCCATCTAGGCCAACCTATACTCATTGTAGGTGTGGGTAAATAATTTTAATCACACTAACAAGTTGATTTTGTAAAGTTTCATTAACCTCGTTAAATAAATTTGAAAAGACGAGAAACCTTTGAAAGGAAATATAAAATTTATACCAGTTTGTACACCACTGCCGCGTATAGTCTGTTGATGGTATCGGTAACTTGATGTGAATGGTTTCTATCACAAATTTCACGCAATTCCAACATTTTTTTATTTATGGTACTTTGGACTTCGTTCATTGCAGAAATCATTAGTTTCTCCAAACCTTCAATCATTTTACCAAACTTCTCAGTGTCTTGTAGCCAGGTGTATTGAGGTAAAAGCAGATCGTTATTTTCAAAGGTTTTTATTTCGATATTTGTTATCATCAATAATTGTCGACGAGTATTACTTGTGATAAAGTTGTTCTATCTTTACGAAATGAACAATGTCTGTTTCTATTTTATTCATTTGGACAATCGCCTTTATGGCATCTTTTAAGAGGAAAATTATGAAACCCACCGAAATAATTCGTGGACTTATAAATATAGGGGTACCAAACTTTTTGTGAAATTTTAAAATATAATATATGGTTATGATATATCCCTTATTTATACAATACTACCTTTTCAGTTACACTCGCTGGATTGGCATTTGTCTTCTCATGAAATTTATAAATTATAATTCCGCCACTATCATAACATACCTTGAATTCCAAAATGAAAAACGAATCAACCGCAATGTCTTTGCATGGCGCAATTTTGCTCATCTTGGCAAGAATTTTCTTTAACTTACTCTCGTCAATTACAATGGAATAATCGGGAAACGTTTCTTCAAATATATGTCCATCTTCAGTTTCCAAGACCATTGGCATGAGGTGATTATACACTGAATACCGACCAAGATATTTGTCATGTCGGCTAACGACACTGCCTGTTGGAGGTTTAGTTTTCGGATTTTTTTTCTCTTTAAATACTTTAAAAGAGTTTGCCAATAAAACTTCAAATCTATTGTTTCTTCACTATTTACTTCGACGATCTGGTCCCTGTGGAAATGCAACAGACCTTCGGTGAGAAGTGAGATTGGCACGAAAGAGCATTCCGATCGATGAAACATGTTTGCATATAATTTGTCTTCGTTCAAATGGTACAAACCAGTAGATTGATCAAGACAGCAGTGTTTTTCCATGAGGAATGCTAGTAATCGAATTGATTCCAGAATATAAATTTTGTAGATGTCAGGAATATGGTTTTCAGAACTCAGAAATACCCGTTTCATATCTACCCTCGAAACATTGGTTTTACCCAACACGTCGATGAGAACGAAAACTTGTGAGTTCCCACTTCCTTGGCAAATGCGACGTAATAACCATTCAATTTTAAATTATGCACTTAAACGGCAGGCAAAAAGGGGACGAAAATTAAATTGCGTGTAAGAAAAGTGAGACTGCGCTCGCGGTCTAATTTATTGGTGTAATATTCCGGTCGTTCACTTTCAGCGACACATTCGATAAAGGACAGTTTTTCCATGTGATTGGGCCTGATTCCATTTACAAATCTGGTTTCTCTCTTGTATTCACCCAATAGTCATAAATCAATTCGTCGAATAACACTTCGGGAAGATGTATGAATATTTGGATCGAATCACACGTTTTGTTTTCGACAGCGATTCAAAACGTGTTCAGTAGAGAAGATTCGTCATATACACCATCAAAAGTAATTTGGTTCCCCATCTCGCTATAAGAATACAAGTAACGAACGATTCACAATGTTTCTTCCAAGGTAAAGAGCTTCAAATCACAAACACTGAGATCATTTTCCACAGCTTCGCTCCATCCTATAGGTGCAGTTTCGCACCAATAAAACTTTATTCGACCCGCCAAACAAAGTAAATTTTGAGTTGACGGGTAATGGCGCCAGACTCATTTAAACTTCGGATGTGGATTTCGGGCGATTGGAGGATTTGAAAATTATTTCACAGGCAAGTTTTTTCATCTTGGCTTGCTGACAGTGATGATGATGTGTACAAAGTTTAATCAGTGTAGGTTCGGTGTTTTCCACAAACTTATTAAATTTTGCAAGGGTGATGGGATGTTTGATTGAAAACTTAGTTTCGTGATTTATCTTTCGAGGACATTTGGAAATCCATTCAAGATTATTTCCTGATTGTCGTTGTTACCGTTCTCACATTTTGTACCAAACGTCACAAAGCTTATGACTCGAATAAAGGAAATGTACCTCTTGATATATAAGAGTTAAAAGAATTGCAAATAAAAATTCAAATAGAAACAAAAATGCAAATTATATAAATTTAATTTACTAAATTGTACAATGCGTATATACAATTTTAACATAGTTTGTTTTTGCAAAACAAATCATCCCAATATCAGTTATGGCTTTACAAAAACAATTAATATTTTAAAAAACTAATGCAATTAAACAAAAATGCAAAAAAAATGTAAATGAAAATATATAAACAAAATGAATTAATTTTTCCAAATCTGGCAACAGCAAAAAATATTTCACAACTTATGGATATTGCTATCAAACCAATTAACATCACACAATATATTTAAATAAATTAAAATATTTCAATATTGAAACACTATTGTGTTTGTCAATTGTGCACACTTTCTCTTTTGTCATTGTTCAATCTGGTCGGAGAATATTTCCCGATTTTTCTTGTACCAAATATCACAAAGCTCATGACTCGAACAAAGGACATTGCCCTCTCTTATATATAAGAATTAAAAAAAATACAAAAATAAATAAATGACAAAACATTTTCAAAATAAATTAAACTAAAAAAAACAACAGTGTATGAGTGAAAATGTCATTAGGCCAATCTTTCAGATGAGTAGGATATGTGTGAAATCACACAGTAATGGTTCGAATTCGATGTAATGTTTATGTCATTACATCATCTTAGATTAAATTACTATTCACATTACATTAGCAAGACAAACTTTAAATATTAATTAATTGTATAGAAACAAATAAAAAGTTTGTTTATTTTCATGTGATTTTGCCAGAGCATTCCATAATTGACAATTCTCTCCCCCTCCCTGCTCTTATTTTCAATAACCAATCTTGTTGCAGCATTTCATTTCCCCTCACTTTCCATCCTTTTGATTTGGCCCATGTGTTGCCACAATTTGGAAAAAATATGTTATTTGAGGACAAGAGCTGAACGAAGAACCATCTCCACTCCAGAGAAGACATAAAAAGGTAAGGTATTTATTAAATCTACCTCAATATGTGTAAATATTTTATAAACTATATATATATAACAAATAACTTACCTTTTTGTTCTTCTACTCTGAAGTGGGGATGTTTCCATATTCAGCTTTCGCCATCCACTGACATCTTTTTTCCAAATTTTGCTTCCATATAGGCCAAACCAAAATGAGGGGAAAGGAGGAGAATTGAAATGCTGCAATGTGATTGGTTGTTGAAAGTAATAGTGGGGGAGCAAACTTATCCAATCATCAGCTTGGATTATGATATCACACAAGGTTTACACTTGTATACAGTCATAGGTTTGGTTTATGATGTCACACATGGTTTACACACATATCCATTTATCGGTTTGAATTATATCACATGAGGTTTACATTCATTTATCAATTTAGGTTATTATGTCACATGAAAGTTTGTGTCGTAATCACACTTGTTTAGTTCCAAGAAAAGTTGTTAGTATGTGTTGTAATCACAGTTGTTTGATTCTGAAAAATATATTGATATTTTATTCCAAGAAAAGTGGTGAGTGTATGTGCAGAGATCCACATTTCTTAACCCCCCCTCATACTTTATACAACCAATCACATTGCAGCATTTCATATCCCTCCCTTTCCCCTCCTTACAGTTTGGCTTATATGGTGGTGAAAACTGGAAAAAAGACGTCAGTCCAGGATGAGAGATTAATATGGAAACATCACTCCTCTGCTCCTAGAGCAGAAAAGCAATAAGAAGTATAATATGATAACTATACATTTTAAATTATAAATATTTTATAAGGAAATATTCTTTATAAAACAATAATATTAAAAATACAATATAAATATTTATATAGAAAATGTAAAATTATATTATATATATCTTATAAAATATTTATATTTTATAAGTTACATTTACCATATTATTCACCTACTCCTTATTCGTATTCTGCTCTAGTAGCAGAGGAGTGATGTTTCCACATTCATCACTTGTTCTCGACTGATGTCATTTTGCCACCATATAGGCCAAACTGGAAGGAGAGAAAAGGAGGGGAAATGAAATGTAATGACATGATTGGTTGTGGAAAATAAAAGTGGGGAGAAAGGAATGACGATTGTTCAAATCTCTAGCAATGTCTCTGGAACTAAACAAACATATCCCACTAGTGTTTGAACACAGCTTATCCAAATATCCTTATATAAAATTTTAAACAGTGGCATCACATTAGGGCAAGCAAGGCAGGTGGTGCTTGCCCAGTTACCTGACAATATTATATTTAAAATAAATATTCAGTTCTAACTGATATTAACATTGAGGTAACTTTCCACTCATCTGCTACACATTCTACTTGGGAAACAATACTGCACATTATGAGAAAACAACTCATTGGCCAGTAAAACCAAGATGTTTGGAAGCACTGTAAGTAATGCTTTCAGCAGGTACGCAATTTCAATGATTTCCCACCCGATGGAGGGGTGGTAGGGTAGGATGACCTCCAGGGGAGGGGTGGGTGCTTATTGCAGCTTCAACCTGTTTTAGAAGCTACGATGGTAGTGCTTTCTTCACTGAACTGAAGTGGACATAACCGAAGCTGGCCTAGCCACAGGCAGTTGGTGTGGTGTAGGTTACAGTAACTAAATTGATGTGTGGCCAAGTTCGTATGCACAACACAAATTGTATTGTTTTTATTAAATTTAGTTTTGGGGCTGAGAATGTTATACATATTTGTGTGTGATGTATACTGTACATAAATTTATAAAATTACAGTGTGATATTGAGAACCATGTAGATAGAATGAGTGCAACAGAAACATGTGAATGTATGTGTGGTGTGTGTGGATTATGAGTGAATAATTTTTCCAGCATTGTGTTTCACTTTTCAGGAAAGATGTGGCAAAAAATGATAGACTGACACCTGAAATTATACAAGGAAGGTAATTATATATGTCATTTCCAAAAATATGGTTATCAAATAAATTGTGTTTAGCAGGATGTAATAGCCTAAACAAACTGTTTTGCTGACCAAGTTTATTGTTTTCAAAGTATGTTAACATGTGGACTGCAACTGTGCAATGCTGTTCAAAAAGAAGACTATTCTGAAGTTCACATAAATTAGTTTTTGTCCTTTAAAGAATTAGATCCAAACAGTTAAGCAAACAATGATATAATGAAAACGTTCAAAGAAACAGAGACATTTTAAAGCATTTAATAGACGTTTGTTTCTTCGGTGTACAAGAACTGCCTTTCAGTGGTCATGGTGAGACAAAAGAATCAGAAAACCGTGGCAATTATGTTGAGTTATTTGCTTTAATTGCAACTTATGTTCCAGTATTTTCGCAGCATTTTGAGATGTCCACAGTATTTTCTGGCCTCTCATGCACTATCGAGATTGACCTAATAGAATCCATTCAAAACATTGTGTTAGCTGAAATTAATAATTTAATTGAAAAATTATGTTTTGTTTCGATTTTTCATTTCAAGGCTCGAAAAATATTTTCTGTATAAGCACAATAAAACTATGTACATGTTTGAATGTATCAGCATATAAATATTTTATGTATAAGTACAATAAAACTAAGAACATGTTTGAATTTATCAATGTCACATGTTCCCAAAGCATTAAGCAGCTTTTTGTGACACATTTTTCTGTTGCTATATAATAATGTGGCCTATGGGATGTGTGTATTGTCTAATATAGGCGTATTACATATGTATATGGTTGCAAAACAACCTTTGTGGTGCAAACTATCGCTCAGGGTTACAATGTTCAGTGTCAGTGCATCGAATTACACTGATTAGCAATTCAAGGACATTAGGGAATCGTAAACACCTATTACATCCATGGCTGGTATTTGCATACACACCGCTTGTACCTATATCTTCGCAATTGTGCTGAAGTTGGTTGCAATGTAATCATCAGTTTATTTTTGGTGTAATATAGCCACACGATATGAGTGGTGCACAGATAATGGTAAAAACGTATTTAACTTGGCTGTTATGACATTGGTTACCCTTCCTCTCGCAATCTCTCCCTCCTGTAGGCTATAACTGGACACCTCCCTTTCTATGCTTCCTCCCTTGTTTCGTTTTTTCCTGCCTCCTGCTCGTTCGTGTTGACAGCTTTCCAGCTTTACACAAACAAATAATAATTTTCCTGTCTACACTTCTGTACAAACAAAATTGCTCCGTATATAAATACCACAATATCGACAGGAATTAAAATATGAGGGATTTTAGGTGGACAAGGTTCAGGGTTTGATGAAGGTATCTTTGAAATATTTTTCACTTTGCAAATGTTATGTTAAAAAATAATACTTTAACAAGCAGTGTATTTTATATTTAAGGACGAATAAAAATATTTAAATTACACTATTTTGCCTCTTAAAATCCAAATTTTCTCGGGGAGGAGCCCCACACTGCCCCCCACCTTTATTGAGGAGATCAAGACCCTACTGTCTCCTGCACACAATAGCTTGCCCATGAAATTATAGCATGCATCGCCACTGCATTCACGGTTTCATATTTCTCCTATTTTTAAATCAATTTTTAAATGGGTAGTTTTGAAAAAGGGGGAGTGAGGATTCCGTAATTATTAGTATACATGCAATGAATAAGATGTCATTTTTCAGTGATTTTTTTGAAACATCTTCGATTAATTTTAAGTAAAAAGTGACACTTTTTGGTGATTTTAATTTTTATCATAGTAACAATTTGTTTGTACTTGCATCTTCAAAGTGCTTTACCTTCAGTTTCGAAAAGTTTAAACGACATCGCTCAAATTTCAGATTATCGGTTTTTGACATGTTGCAATTGGAAAAAAAAATTACAAACAAACGAGCAATAATTTTATCGAATGCGATTCTAAATTACTCGTCGCTTGCTTAATTTGCAAAGACCGTAGATCCGCATGCCATCATTTCGATACCGATGTATTTTTCGTAGATCCCCAAATGGGTCTTATTAAAATAATTCCCCGCAACAAAGAGTTCGAGAAGGTGTATTGTATATATTTGGAAGACAGAGGCCAACAAACTTACACTGGCAAGAATGGTGGATAGTGGATGCTTCATTCGGATGGTAATGATAAGTACTTGTGGATTTGCAGCTGTCAATTTCCGAAAATTTTCATTTCTGCAAATTTGTACACTGATTGCAAGATATTTTCCAGTTGTCTGTTCAATTCAAAGGCTGCAAATACCAACGATCCAACATAATGGAACTCATACGAGGAAATTACCTGCAAATGTGATCCCCCAAATCATTTTAAATCCTTCGCTAATGGCGGACATTTGTGCACAATACCAATGTATTTTAAGGCCACACACGATGATTTCATCGATTTCGTACCAATAAGACTTCATTATCTAGATGCAAACTTCAAATTCTTATTTACAAGTATCCAACAACGAAAAATGCCAGATCCTTGCAAAAATGATGTCTTGTCTGGCGAAGAAATTCTCAGCGATAACGGCTCGCGAAACTGAAAAGGTGCTGTTGAATGATACTCGTGCAATTCACGTTACATCCCCGTCACTTTTGAGCATGATTACCTGCTCAACAATAATGGTCGATTACCCAATGTAATCTGCAAAGTTTCAGATTCACAATCTTCCCTGTTGGTCAGTGAAACACATACCATAAAAAAAAATAATACAAACCTCTAATTGCTAATGCTTTCAAAGTTGAAGTGATGAACATTTTTTAAGAACTCCTAGTTATCCTTTTGTCACCACAACAAGATCCTTATCATCGCTGGTTTTTTTTTACTATTCTCATACAGAAATACCCAATTATCCTCATCAATAAGTCGCCTGAAATAATCATAAGTATCACTTGGGAAAGAAAAGTCATTACCAATAGGAATATCACACTCGATTCTATTATTGTAAACTTTTAAATTCCCCCTAGTTTGATCAGTTCGGTCAAAGTTTACCTCTCGAAGCTCAATACTTTTATAGCGCATTTATAAGTAAAAATTATTTATGAATGGCAGAATGGAATGGAATTTCTCGAGTTGAATTAGTCATAGAAATATATATAAGATATAAAAAGTGTCATGAAAAAGTGTATGAAAAAATAAGAAGAAAGAGCAACAATTAATTGACGAACTACGAAATGTTGGTAAAAAAGATGAAAATGTAATTGAAGAAAAAATTAATAACAACATTAGTTCCTGTGCAGTAAAAATTTAAATTAGCCACCACCACCAGAAGAAACATCGTTTGAAAGAGAATTATTTGTAGAAAAAGAATCTTCTAATTTGAAAAATTTACTTCGTATAACAGGTGTTTCAACTACAAATATCGGAATATAAATTGCAAAAAGAATAAATGTTATTAATGAAAAATATTGTTTACGTGGAGTTGGAGAAATTTTTACATTGGTGAAACAAAAGTAAGTATGAACAATGATACACTCTTTGTTAAGTTTAAGGAATACTTTTTTAACTTCAGGACTTTGAAATTCGTTAACAAAAAGTAGCAGTGAAGTTCTAGCGGGTACTTACAATGAAACTTATCTTAAAAATTACACACAAATTGTTCTACTAACCAATGCTGCATTACAAAAATTTATTCATAATAAGAAACGGAATAATCCAAGTTCAAGTAGGGGTTCAAATATGAAATAATAATTGAACCAAATTATTATAACTATATAAAATCAGCACCAAATACACCAGAAAATAAGATTTCTCCAAGTACTGGCGATGGTATAAAAAAAACACATTTGTTTGGCAAAAGAACATATTTGGATGGACGATATTAGAAAATTAATCGATAGATTGTTAATTACTCATGGTGAATAAAATGCTGGAAATAACAATTATTACAATGAAAAATTAAGCATAATGAATATTTTGAACAGCAAGTTTTCTCATTTTGTCATAAATAATCCGAAAGAAATTCTTATCTAATAAGAATTTTAAATGTAATTCCACACTCATTTTGGAATCTGAATACCATGGCAAAGGCATTATAAATTGGGCATTATTCAATTGAAAGTTACCCGAAATGCATTTGCCTGGCTATAATTATTTTGGCCCATTTACAAAATTAAATGAAAGATTAGAAAGAGGCGACACATAAATATATAAATTACATGAAGTGTGAAAATATTTCTATATTGCTTATAGAGATCATAAATATTAAGAATGTAGACAAGATTCTGATAAAAAAAATTTTGTCCACTGCCGTTGCCTCAACGAATAAGAAGAACAAATAAGACACAGTTTAGCAATAGAAAACATTGCTGGAAAAGTATTAGTTGCCAAAAGAGGAAGTCCAAAAAAGATTTAGCACCATTTTATCTAATATTGATATCGAAAACTACTTAAAATAATTAAATATTAAATTTTCATAAATGTTTATATGATTGATGATGAATTACCAAAAATAATGCACAAAAATGAATGGGCAGTGGTTAAATTCAACGTATAACAGGAACTCATTGGGTTTGGTATTTTAAAGAAAATTACGATGTTCACAATTTTGATTTATTTGGAGGTAATATTACTAGTAATTTAATTAATGTTTTCAAAAATAATAAGTGTTTATTGCAATGATGATCGAATTCTGAATTTTAATTCAGTTATCTGTGGACATCTGTTTAATTGTCATAGATCTTTTTTCCAAATGTTTTAAGTTTAATGATATAATTTCTATGTTATTAAATGATGGGTTTCTTTGAGAAACCTTTAAAAAAAAATCTTTAAATTAAATTTTTCACACAAATCATTATGCTTTAAAACATATGTAGATTTGCAATGCAATTCGAGTGTTTCTACTTTACAAACTAAACTAACCACTTGTTTTGATTTTACAAAATCGTGTGTTTTAATATTTTTATCATAGAGTTGTTAATATAGCTGATCCCTTTGATGGAAAAGATGCTGTCAATAAACAATTTTTTGATAAATAAATAGCTGATTTTACTTCAAAATAAAATATAAATTTACAATTCAGTGACATTATTGCTGATTGTATAAAATGAATATATAATGCAAAGCAGGCACTAAAAAATTAAGTCGATCCAAAATACAATCGTATTTCTTCTGCTACACAAGTTAAAATTAGTAAAGCTTTTACTTATACTAACAGTTATGATTATTATCAGCATCGTAGAATTCCCAGTCTGTCTGATCTTATAGATGGAGATAATGCACTCAATAAAATATTTTTTGATAGTGAAATAGCTGATAAATTACAAAATTGTAACATATCAGTATTTAATAATTGTGATACACTTGTCAAATCGAAAGTTGGAAAAATCAAAGAAGCTATTTATGAAGAGTTAGATGTCAAATTACAACATTCAAATGAATCATTTGAAAATAGTAAGTAAGAAAAATCATATATATTTTATTTACCTGTAAGGTGGGATAAAATTAATAACAATATTTACTAAGATAATAATCTAATTTTCTCTTATTTTTTATGGATTATACTGTTTATGAAATAACTACTGCTTATCTTATTTTTTCTGATGATGTGACTGTTATTAAGGAGAGTACAAAAATATATTACAGTCAGCATTTTTATGATTATAGAGGTGATAATTTATCTTTTAAAAACAGAAAAGAGAAAATACCTAACTATAAAGATGGGGTGAAAACTACAATGGGCATATTTATTTGATATAAAGATTAATTATTTTTTATTCTTATTAAATGGAGAACACTTGGTGCTTGAAGTGTAAGAAAGTCACCAAAAATAATAATATAATAACTGAAAATACTCCAAATGGGCGACTAGTTCAGAAAAATAAATATTCAACATGTAATACTAATAAATCAACATAAACAAATTTGTCCACTGCGAGAGAGGGAATGATCAATAAATTATATAACCCTGCAAGAAGAAATTTTCCTAGAATAAAAGTAATTTCCTATGGTATTGATGATTAATGGCAAATTGATCTTTTATAGATGAATACTGGTAATTTGAAAGGAATAATAAATGTAAACAATGGATACAAATATATTATGACAATTATTGATGTTTTTTTTAATTAGCATTTGCTGTACCTATTAAAGATAAAACAGTTAAATGTAGCAATTGCTTTAGAATCTATATTAATTAAAAGAAAAATGAGTAATATTCAAAGCAATAATGGGTCCGACTTTATAATAAAATATTTTATAAACTTATACAAAAATATAATATAAATCATTATTGTTCTTTTAGAAAATTTAAAAAAGCAAGTGTTGTTTAATTATAGAATTGCACAGTGAAAAATAACATGTGGAAGAGATTTGCTTTGAATGGAAACCATAAATGGGTCAATATATTAGATGAATTAGTGAAAGAATACAACAATACAAAACATAGCAACTATAGGCATGAAGCCAATTGAAGTTAATAAAAACAATGAAGAAACTTTAATATCACCATATGTGTTTTCTGAAACAAAACTGCAAGCTAAATACAAAGTTCGCCATTTTATTTGTCTAAACAAACTAAAAATCTTTTCGAGAAGGGTTTAGACTGATAATTTGTCAACAGAATTAGTTATTATTTGTAAAGTTTTAAATTGTAAATACTTACAAATTAAAAGATACTAAAGGAGAAGAAATAGAAGGCGGTTTTTATGAATTCAAAATTATGAAAACAAACTATCCCAATTAATATTTAGTCCAAAAAGTCTTAAAAACTAAATGCGATAAAGTGTCAGGTAAAGCAGACTCGACTGCGCAAATTAATGTAAAGCGGCAAGGTTTCATAATTTGCACAGCTCTTATTTTTTAATAAATCAAATGTTATGAAAAATTTTATAGTTTTTTTATAATTACCTAATTGAAACACAAACAATGTAATGCTCATTGTTTGAATGGCCATTTTCGATGTTCGTTTTAAAATACGCTTTTGACGTTCATTTTAACATCCATTTTAACATAAACATGGTTTGAAATTTTTTTAATTTACTTGTCTATCTTATTTCAGTACTTTCCATAATTAATTTTTCTACTCAGAACTATTATAATAAAACCATTATCTTGATCCCAACATTTTGAACAACTTTCTTAAATTTTTTATATAGCATAAATCCACCAACAAAATCATTCTAGATGTGCTTTAAATTAGTATCATCTTGTCTAAATATACACAAAAGAATTTTATTATCACTTACCAATTGTTTAGGTATTTTTGAATATGCTTGTTTTGTTTCTTTAACTTTAAGTTTTTTGGATAGCATATAAAAAATTTTGTAACTTATAATTTTGTAACTCAATATATTTTGGTTGATTTAAACTTTCTGAACAAATACACAATTTATTAACATTTGTCCATCCTACATTATAAATAACATTAAACATCAAATTAGTTTATTCACATTTGCTTGGCCCTACTGATAACCCTCATTATATCAGGCAATAATTCATCATTCTTTTTAATTTCGGAATTATCTTCATGTATTAAAACAGCGAAACCCCATTTAAGTTAATGCATATAGTGTATCATGCTTTTCTTTCCCAAATGATGTTTATGAACAATTAAGTTTACTAAAGAGAGATAAGGTTGGAGCTGATGCAAAATATGCTGGAAAAGACAATATTGATGTTTGTTCAAACTTTTTTCCTTTCCGATTATATAAGATTATAAATCTCAAAACATAGAAATATTATTGAAGCTGTTGATAAACCAGGTATAACAACCAAAAAAAAATTCTATTTATATTGCCAAGAGAACTAAATTATTTAGAATTTACTGGTGTTGATAATCTATATCGAGAAAATCTGCTTCTAGTTAACAAATGACAAATAGGTTAAATCTGTTTCTTGTATTAAAGCAAATGGAATAATCTGTCCTCTTAGATATATGTTTGGTGTTATTCGTAATATGCATGAAGTTTATTGGAAAGGTGGCTATAAAATTACTTTTTTTCGCCATTTATCTGATAACAACGGTTTATTTCTTTATGATTGATAAACTGTTAAATATGCTACAAATGAGTGTGCCGTGGTAAATATTTATAATTGAACAAATCCTTATACTCATTGGGTTTAATATTTTAAAGAAAATGATATTTTCTATTATTTTGTTTCATTTGGTGGCATAAATACTAATAATATAATTTATTATTTCGAAAACAGTAATGTTTATAATGATGATGATAGAATTCAGAATTTTATTTCTTTTATGTGTGGACATTTATGTTTAATTGTTTTATACCTTTTGTCAAGAAATTTAAAGTTTAATGAAATTATTTCTATGTTATTAAATTGCAGATATATTTAGGAAACCATTAGTCGAATCGTTAAAAAAAAAATTTGAAATATTGCTGAAAATTAAAAAAATATGTACATTCAAAATGCAATTAGAGTGTTTCTTATTTAGAAAGCGAATATATCACTTCTTTTGAGTTCACAAAATCGTATGTCTCATTTTTGGACGAAAAATTGTTAATATAGGCGAACCTCTAGCTAAAAAAGACACGCTCAATAAAAGATATTTCAATATATAAATATCAGATTATGCATTAAAAAAAGATGTCGATTCAAAATATAAAACCGTTGCTGTTGATTATGCTCTTAAAGAATATATAAAATTATAATTCAATAACGCTACCACCAATCACATAAAACAAATAAATAAATCGTCACAAACATTAAAAAAAGATGTATATTCAATTTATAATACCATTGTTTCTGACTATGATTTAAAAAACTATCTAGATTCAAAATATAAAACTATTGTTTCTGTCTATGCATGAAAAATTATGTATATTTAAAATATAAAACTATAATTGCTGATTATGCGTTAAAAACAATGTCAAATAAGAATACAACACTAGTGTTTCTGATTTGAAATTGTATGAGTTATCAAAATATAATACCATTGTTTCTGAATTATAAAATCAAATACATTACTTTTTTTTATACAACAGACTATGTTTCTATTCAAAATCGCACAACTAATAATATGGTATCCATCCTATCGATGGAAAAGGTGCAGTCAATACAAGATATCGCGATAAAGAAATGGGCTAAAATTGCAAGATTTTAACAAAGTAATTTTGAATTATTGCCATTCACTTGTTGAATTTAATGTTGAAAAAATCAAAGAAGATTTGGTAAAAAGTTCGAAGTTAAATCACAAAATTTAAACCAATCTCATGTTTTTTATTTAAATGCAGAGTAAAAAAAAAATACATGTTTTTCACTTCGATAGTGATAATTATTATTTTTTTTTACCTTTTTGATTGATTGTACTATTTATAAAATAGTTACGGATATTTTCATATTTGATAATAATTTTGCATTTTGAAGGGTAATAAGGAAAAAAATCACAGCATGCCTTTTTATGTTAACAGAGGTGATTATTAACTTTTAAAATTAAAAAAACTATAAAACATCTCTTTATGCTGATGGCGAGGTGGTGGCAGTATGAATATTCGCGAAATACACGGATTAACTACATACGTATTTTATTCTTATTTAATGGAGAATGATTGGGGTTGGAAGTGCAAGAAAGCCACTAAAAATAATATAAATATGAGAATACAACTAATGGACAATTAGCCTATAAAAGTGTACACTCATTGTGCAATTTTAAAAAATCAACACTCTTAAAAAAAAAAAAACTTTTGCTGAATGTGACCGAAAGAATTTTTTATGAATTATATATACCTGCACGAAATTTTTCCAAGAAGTTAAGTTAAATCATATGGCATTGATGATTTGTGGCAAATTGAGCTTGTAGATATTGCTACTGGCAATTTTAACGGTATATTTGGCACAAATAACGGCCATAGATATATTATGACAATTATTGGTGTTTTCTCAAAGTTTGCATTTACTTTACCAAACAAAGATAAAACAGCAAATAATGTAGTAAACGCTTTAGAAAATATTTTGGTGAAAAGAAAACCAAATAATTTAAAAACTGACAATGGCTTGGAATTTTATAATAAAATATTTAAAGATCTTATGGAAAAGCAAAATATAAATCATTTTTCTTCATTTTATGAATTGAAAGTTAGTGTTGTTGAAAGATTTATCGAACTTTAATAGATATAATGTGAAAAAAATTTACTTTGAATGGCAATTATAAATGGATACATAATGGGATTAATTAGTGAAAGAAACACAAAGCACAACATTAATGGTATAAAGCCAATTGGATTACATCAAAAAATGAAATAGCAACAGCTAAAGCAGCCTATGCTGCGCAAAATTTATTGCAAACTAATTTTGTGTTTACTGAACTAAAATATTAAGTTGGAGTTATTTTTCACGTGAGCAACCTGATTTTTTTTTTTTTAATGTTTATACTGCTAATTGGCCAACATAATTGCTTACTATTTGTAAAGCTTTAAATTTTGATGTGACAACTTACAAATTAAATGATGCAAAATGAGAAAAGATTATGGGTAGTTTTTATGAATATGAAATTATGAAATCTAACTATCCTGATGAATATTTGATTGAAAAGTTTTATTATCTAAAGGCAATAAAATTTATGTAAGGTGGTTAGATTTTCGTAACTAACATAATTCATCGATTAAAAAAAAACAGACATAGTGTAAATTTAAATTCATTTTAATTGGTTTTAAAATTTCAGGGTAGATGCTTGGATACCCTAAAATACCATAATGTATAAAACATAAAATTAATTATATGTAATTGTAATTTGTATACTGTTATAACTAACTGAGGTTTTACCACCTTTAAATTTTAATAATTATTTTGTTTCAATCCATGATGTTGCATTTTCTGTGTTGCCTAAATATTAGGGCGATATTTTTATTTGTTGTCAGCAATGAAAACAGCTAATACTTTAAATAATTGATAATTCATCATCATTAATTAAAGATATAGGCTTTGGAATAATTGATTTCAAAGTATACATTTCTGTTAAATGATTTTGGGTTAAATTATTGATGTAATCAAAATGTTTATTCATGTCTTCAATTACTGGTTCTACAATTTCAAGCAAATAATTGTAGTGCAAAACTAATATTTGTTTATTCTGTTTTATCACAAAAAACTTTGAGTAATTCGTTAATTAACTTATCTGTTTTGTTTACATCGTAAACTATCTTATGGAAACAAATGTAAAATTTATCTTGCTCACTGTGCGAAGAATTGAAATTTGCAGATTCTGGTGATTAAACAAACTGGTGATTAAACAAAATTACCAACTTTAAATTTGTTAATTGAGCCATATCGCCTAGATATTGCAATGTATATATAACCATTTTTTGTTTTCTGTTGAACTTTGTCTATAAAATTTTTAATACTTATATTTAAATTCTCAGGTTTTTTATTTTCTAAAGCAAGTTATTCATATTTATGTTCTATCATTTTTATCTACTGGTATTTTAACTCAATCGTTTTCTTGTAATTTATAAGAGCCATATTTTGTAATTCTTCAAATACCCATGTTTTAAAAAATGCTGCAATTTCAGTATGCGAACTAAAAATAAGTTCATATAAACCAGGTTAATTTATGTAAATAACTCTACCACTATGATAATCGAGTTCGGACCCTATGTAGGTCCCAACCAACTCTGATAAAAATACTTTATATTTTGCCAGAACATGATTTTGTAAAAATTATTTGTCTTAAAATGCTGTAATATTTCAGCAACATACTTACCACAAAACCAGGGCTCATTTTTATTGCCTAACACAATCTTAGCTTTTTTACTGTTAAAAGTTAAATTATTTAAATAAAATAATGTTTTAATTTTATTGCCATATTCTAGTTGTATGTTCTCTAGTTGTTTTTGTAGCGATTTGGCCATCTTGTATGCAGGGATATATATTTTATTTTTTGTAAATAAAACAAAAATTTTTAAGAAAATAAATTTATTAAATATAGCCCAATGCATTGATAAATATAGTATTTTTTGATATAATTTTCTAGTCCGAAATATTTAGGACCTGGAATATCATATTAGAAATGGCTGAAACACCACAATGAATATAAAGCCATAAGTTTCTACGCATCATAGATACCAGATTCATCGATAAATTCTTACTCAATTTGTCGAAGATTATTTATATCATTAATTGATTGTTGTTGAGCATAGTTATTACTACTAATGTTAAAATAGTAACGAAAGCACTCAATATTGCCATTCATGGTTTCCTTCATTTTGTGGTACAAATTTATAGAATTTAGAATATATTCAAACCTCAAAGATATTTCACAGTTTGGATATATGTATTCTATTCTTTGCAATTGCTTTCGAATATTTCTTCTTTGAGTTCTAATAGAATAATAATCATTTTTACAATTATTATCAAATAATTTTAGAATATTAAAAGTTGTATTAATATATTTTTTTGTGTTTGCAGTACAACATGAGGGGCCATATCTTTAATTACTTCAGTCCTGCGATTTATTCTAACCGTTTGTTTAAATTTTCAATATATTTATCTTTTGTATTATTTATTTATTTTAAATTTTGAATGTGATGATCTTTAATTTTATTTGTATCTTTTAAATGATTAACTTTAATTCCCTTCTTTTTTATGTTTTATTTGACCTGTGAATATTTGCATAAAATATTTTTTTAAATCCTATATTCGCCATGTTTTCTAATTGATTGCGAAACATCTTCATATATCAAGTCTTGAAATTTTTCAGCCATTTCCATTTTAAATTTGTCCAGCAACTGAAACAGCCCAAATTCATTAACAAAACATTTACTACTGTGAAAGTCGACTTGTGTGTTATTTACATGCACACAATTCTTCATATTATTTCAATTACTTTCTTTAATTTGATGAGAAGTAGCAATTCTTGATTGTTTATAACCAAGCATCTCAGTAATTTTATTAGAATAAAACCAAGATTCATTGTTAACATCTAGCACAAAATTTATCGATTTATCATTAGAAATTAAATTATTTAAATCAAATAATATAGTAATTTTATTGCCAACTTCTAGATGTAGTTTCTCTTTTTTATCTAGTGATTCGGCCATCTTGTATGCAGGGAAATATGTTTTTTATATATTTTCTTTTTTATGTAGGAAACCAAAAATTGAAGAAAAATTCTTTATAAATTATATAAAAAATATTGTGTGTGGTTGCATATTTCAGGGACTTCTTCTGAAAGCTAAATAATATTATCTTAATAAAATTTCAAAACCGAATTGTTTCTTCTTATTAAAAAAATTTCTTTGCAAATAACAAAAAAAATGTAATCTCTGCTCTGCAAGTTAAACAATTCACTTGAATTTACCTAACTACAGGATATAGAAAGTAATAAATGGTTTAGGGCAACAGATTTTGAAACTAACGAATCTAATTTTGGTAAAAAAAAATTATTGTATTCTAAATAGAAAATGAAAAAAATTCATTACCAGAGCTCTATGTCAAGATACTTGATAAAGATTCTTTGAAACTAATAAATGACAAAGAATATTTTATGAAGTATAAAGGATTGTAATAAATGAAACAGAAATTCTGTCCATGATCTAGAATTCTCTTAAGCACATTTTTAAAGCAATAGTTTTTTTTTTTGTTTTCAGTAAATTTGTTTCTTTATAAATAAACATGACTTCACATATTTTTCTTTGCAGTTTGTCCAATATTTTAAAAGGTGGCAATGGTGCAGAAATTTTGTTCAACAAATTTAATTTAAATTCACGAAGTTCGCAATTATCACTCTTTGATAACACTGACGAGAAAAATGAACTTCGAGAAATGGGCGAATATCTAGAGAAAATAGAATAAGTTTTAAAAATTAGTCGAGCTTCGAGTATAAAATGTATTTGTTTGTGTGAATTTTCTTGGATAGCACCAAAATTGTGCTATCTGAAGATATGCAAAATATCTACAATGTTTATGAATGAATATGATTTATATAAAAAATGTTAATGTTATTTTCTTTTTCTTAATAAAAATTGTTACTTTATAAATAAAAATGGAAAATATTAGTATAAGCAAGCAATGCAAAAAATGTGGTGAAGTTTTAAAAATAGAATGTTTTCCATTACATAAATACTGAAAAGATAAGCACATTAACACCTGTAAAAGTTGTAACAATATATATTCTACAAGTCGCTTTAAGAAAAAAAAAAATAGTGGTAGTACTCTGAAAAGTGGAAAACCTGTTTGCATGGTAAATTAAATAAATCACAAAAATACAAAATTGTACAATACTTAAGAAATTTTAGAATGCGATTCTTCAAGCAAGACCTGCATAGTATGCAGGGAGAATAAATCCACGAACGATTTCGTATCTCATAAAAACACAATAGATAAGCATTTTAACTCTTGCAAAAGATGTTATACCGAATATGCTGAACGACATTATGAATTTAAAAAAAAAGAGAAAGTGCAATGCGAAAGTGGAAAACTTGTAAATAACCATTCTCTAGCAAAGCATAAAAATAGTAAATTACACATTGCAGCAATAGATATTCTATGTGAGTCGAGCATTCGCTGACTTCATAAATTTTTATTATGATAACATTAATCATATATAAATATGGAGACGGCCAACCTAGTGGGTGAGTTAAGAGTAATGAGTTTACACGAGTTAAAAATTATAGGTAGAGAATAAAAAATATAAAAAGTAAATATAAATTAAATACAGATGATCTTATTACAAATATTAATCAAAAAAGAGAATATAATTCTGAAAATACTTTCGAGAATCTAAATTATTCAACAGTTCTGAAATTTATATAAAGCTAAAAGCTTTAATATAAAAAATATACATAATTTAAGAAGAGCTGATGTAAATACAGCTCTTATGACAATAATTAGAAATGAACAAATAAAAACAAACTTTGCAAATGTACATTTTCCAAATGGCAAAATAATATAGAGAAAAGTTTAAACAGTTTAAAAAGATTATTTCCCCTCTCCAATAGTGTATGTATGAATAGCAAAAAAATGAAAATCTAATAAAATGTACAAAGTTGAGAAAGCTTTTAAGTGCAGGTTATGGACTAATAACATTATAAAAAATTATAATATAGTGTTGCCCAGACATTTTTAGCATCGGTAAAGCAACAATTCCTCAACATATTACATGATCAACTTATAAAACTTACCTATAACATTCAACATTAAATTTTCTGCTAATTTTGAAACAAAAACCTGGCGATATTAGCATTTTCGATGACATCAACTCACACACATTTACAATAATGAATGAAGAGGCATAACAAATTACAAACAAATAACAAATGAAATAGTTGCACGAATAGAAAACATTGAAAGAAGCACCTCAGTTTGGGCTTTACATAGCATAATTGGGTTGCAGCTAGCCATAAAGGAGTATAATCAATTAAATAGCTCATCATATATTGAAATACCAGAAGTGATTGAGAATAAAAAAGCCTGCATTAATGCGAAGAACGATGGTCAAAAATGTTTTCTTTGAGCAATAAAATCTGCACTGTTTCATGCTGAAAAAGACCCACAAAGAATATATAAACATAAAAAAGTGGGTCTCAATATCGAGGAAGCTTTAGATAAATTTGAATATCCCATAGAAATCTATGATATTCATAAAATAGAAAACCATATTGTGGTTTCTATAAATGTTTACTCTATTAATGATACATTCTATATTTTATTCACTAAATCTTACAAAAATAAAAAAAAGACCAACATGCAAATTTACTTTATTTAAAAAATACTGTTGGATTACTGTCTCATTACTGTTGGATAAAAGATTTATCGAAATTGCTTTCAGCACAAAAAAGGAAACACAACAGTAAAATTTTTATTTGCGATATTTAACTTCAATTTTTTTTATTCTCAAGATAAATTAAATAAACACACAGAAGACTGCTCAAAAATGAACCAGAGAAAATAATCTTGCTTGCAAAAGGCGAACAAATAAAATTAAAAAATGTTAAAAACTCTACGAAAGTCCCATTCACAATATATGCAGATTTTGTATCAATTTCAAACGAAATATCAACCACCAAACCAAATCTAAGAGAAATAAAAAAAATTATTTAATAAAAAATATTCTGTGTTAACCAAGAACGATATCGATTATGGTATTTATAAAGAAATACTCCAAGAAAAATATGAACTTATAAATGAGCAAATAAATGACATTGATTTAAATTTTGAATGACGAATCATGCACAATGAAATATCAGCTATACAGAGCTTCTGGTTTTTGCTATTATAATGTATCTGCTTATGGTGATTACAAACCACCAGTTTTATTTCGTAGCCCAAGTGCTCATAAAATATTTATACAATCAATAAAAAGCGAAGAGAAGAGATCTGGGAAATTTATTCTCAAATTAAGCCAATTCACTAACAAAAGAAGAAAAAATATTATATAGGAAATAAAAAATAAATGTACTGTATACGAGTGCGAATATTCTAAGGACAGTAAAAAAGTGCATCAATATGATCATACAAGTGGAAAATTTACCAAGCCAACATGCAATTAAAATTACCAAATGTTGTACCAATTTATTATTATAACTTGACTGGTTATGTTGCTCATTTATTCATTTAAGAGCAAGGCTATGACGAAAAAATGATTGATTTACTTGCGAATAACGAAGTAAAGTTTATAACTTTGGGAAAAAAATACAGAAAATTTAAAGATGCAATTCATAGACATATTCAAATTTATTACTAGTATTTAATATAAATTGTCATCTTATTTTACTAAAGAACAAATGAAACACACAAAAAACTTTTTCCAGAAGATAAAATAAATTTGGTTACTAAAGAAGATGTTTACCCTTATTATTATATGGGCAATAAAAAAAATATAACGAAACTCATCTTCCCCAAAGGAGTCAGTTTTATAATAAATTAAACAAAAAAAGTATATCTGATGATGAATACGAACATGCAAAAAATATATGTAACAATTTTAATATTAAAAACTTTGATGATTACCATTATTTATATTTAAAATGTGATGTACTATTGTTAGTAGAAATATTCGAAAATTTTAGAAACATATGTATAAATTCTTATGGTTTAGATCCTGCGTGGTATTTTACATCATCTGATTTATCGTGGGACACAATGTTAAAAATGGCTAAACAATCACTAGAATTAATACATGATTAAGATATGATTTTAATTATTAAAAAAGTAGTTAGAGTGCGGTATTTCACTATGTTGTAAGAGATATGCTAAAGCAAATAAATATTTGGAAGATTTTAACTCAAATCAGAATTAAATTATTTTGCTTATCTCGATGGGAATAATTATATGATTGGAAAATGTCTCATAATTTACCATATGGGGGTTTCGAGTGGGTGTATTATGCATTATATGATTCAGATTACTGGAGTGAAAAGATATAAAATATGAAAAACAATTCTGAGTTCTGCTATATATTATATGTTGATTTAAAATATGCACAAGAAATACATCATTTACAAAATGATCTTCCATTTTGTCCAGAAAATAAGTTAGTTCCAGGTAGCAATGAATATAAACTATTAACAACTTTACATAAAAAATTAAAATATATACTACAATCTCAAAGTTTAAAACAGTGCCTAAATGATGGACTGAAACTTACAAAAATACACAGAATATTGGCATTTAATCAATCTTATCAGTTAAAGAAGTACATGGATTTCAACATAATTATGAGGACTAATGCAAAAAAAATATAAAATTAAAAAAGACTTTTACAAACTGATGAATAATTACGTGCTTGGTAAAACAATGGAGGGAAAAAGAAACAGAGTAGTCATAATGCTGCATTCAAGTGAAAATATTTGCAAGAAATTAGTGGCCAAGCCAAAATTTAAGAAATGTATTATATTTAATGAGAATCTTGCAGCTATTTGCATGAATAAAACTGATGTGAAATTTAATAAGCCAATATATGTGGGCATGGCCATTTTGGATATTTCGAAAGAATTAATGTACGATTTCCACTATAATATTAGGAAGCCAAAATATGGTGATAAAATAGAACTATGTTTCCAGGATACCGACTCTTATTTTTATAACTTTAAAATATAAGCTTTCTACAAAGGCATGAAGACGATGTTAGATAAATTTGACACAAGTGATTATCCAAAATATGATATTTATAACATGCCACAAATAAATAAAATAATTCAGGCAAAATAAAAGATGAGGTTATGATAAATTGCAATGTAATTAAAGAATTAGTTGGTTTGCGAGCAAAGATGTATGCATACAGAGTTGAGGATAAGTAAAAAAAAAAAGAGAAAAGGTGTGAAAATATATTGACAATATTAGAATAAATTGTGATGACTATAAAAATGTGTTGGGATAAGGACATTCAATATAGGGCAATGAATTTGATAAGGAGTGAGGAACACAAAATATATATAGTGTAACTTAATAAAATAGCATTGAGTCCTAATTATAACAAGAGAATCATACTAGAAAATAAAATTGATACACTGCCATAAATATATCAAAATTTATAATTTTATTAATGCGAGTTGGGAAAAAATTTTAGTCCCAACTATTTCTGAAAGAAAAAATTTATATTTTATTAAGGAGAGGTGCGATGAGTAAGAAAAAGGATTAAAAGTCATATTTTGAATAATAAAGTGTAGATGAATCACTGACACTTGGTGCAAAAGAAAAATGATTCATCACACATGTTTCTGAAAGAAAATTTCCATAATTTATTAATGAGAGGTGCAACGAGAAAAAAAAAAAGTCATATGGAAAATTCGTTTTAAATTTTGAGGGTAGATGCTCGTATAGCCTGAAACACCATAATAAATATAAATATATGTGTCCATGAATATGTACACCAGATTCTTTGAATATTTCCTATACAACATCGATATCAGAACCATCAAAATCAGGTAAGTTTCCAATTTCATCTTTAATTTCTACAACAATGTTATCAAATAGCTCATTATTAGTTTTATAAAAAATTGTATATGGTGGCTCACAAATAACATCGTCTCTAAAACCAAACATTATTTTTGGTGGAAAACCAGTAATTATATTAGTCTTCAAGTGGTAAGACTCATATTTTTTAAATATGCCATATGCCAAATTACAACGAACAATGGATGTTTTGAATGAAAAAAAAAGGCAATTATATGCCTACAAAACTTTCGTCTTTTTCAATAGTTAATTTTCTTTCAAAACCGTGAATATCAGACAAAGGGTCATCAAGTTTAATATCAACCTTGGTTTTTATTGTTATTCTGTTTTTCACATTGTCTGTTGTTATTTCAGTGTTATTTGTTGAAAATGGCTCAATTGAATTTATATCTTCTTTTAATGATTCAACATCTTATTCACCTCTGGGAATATTTGTAATGGTATTTTTATCACAACAGGACTCATTTTTTTAATGGCTGTTATGGTATTATTCTCCACATTTGGAGTTAAAATTTTGCATGAAATCTAATTATTGTTATCAATTTATATTTCAGAATTATATCGTAGTGAAGTATCTTCTTTAGAATAGAACTAATGGTCGTTAACTTGAAAACATTATTATTATCCATTTATTACAAAAAAAACTATTTTCATTCAATGAATAAAGTCGAATAATGTCGATGTTTACATTTCTGAGGAAACTTCCAAGAATAAAAAATTGTGAGTTATTCCCCGTAAATATTCGCAGGTTAATAGCAGGGCCCAGCAGCAGTGGGAAAACAGATTTAATTATTAATTTTGTTTATATGAGAGGATGGCTAAATTGTAATAAATTTTATGATTGTTCTAAAAGTTTGAATCAGCCAAAATATATCCAATTACAGGACTATTTTGAAGTAATACCAAAAAAATATAATGAAAAAATGGCTTATTTGTTATGTAGCAATAGGGAAACAGTTTTACTAGTTCAATCTAACAATTATTATCTCATAATTTTTGATGATGTAATGTTGGATGAGCAAGATGTAGTCCACGAATATTTTACAACTGGTCAGCATAAAAATAGTAATATTTTTATCTTGTGCAGACATATTCCAGAGTCCCTAAGTAATTAGTATGAGATAACACAAATTTTCTCTATATATTTCGACAAGGTGAAACAAACTTGAGACATGTATATTGCGATTTTGTTGAAGGAGACATGAGTTTTGAGAAATTTAAAGACACATGTGCCAAGTGCTTGATCGAAAATTATGTTTTTTAAACATTACATTTGAGTATAAAATCGAATAATGGCAAGTACAGTAATCAATTAATAAATTTTATATTTGAACTCACTTTTGGCATAAATTTGGCTCCATTCACCATGAAAATGGACCACTGAACAAAGAATGAACAATGTGTGATAAAAAAAAAGTGGGCGGGATTGAGAATGCAGATTTGGGTCAAATTATCTTGATTTTGATGTGAAATTGAAGAAATGAATCGTGTTTTCAGAAGCTATTGAAAAATTATGCTTAAAAGTGAGAAATTTGTGTTAATTTTAGTTAATTTATTGAGCTGTGCCAATAACTGCAATTATCTTCTAATGAAGACATTCACGTTTGGGTCTAACGCCATACAACACAAAGATATTTAGTGCCCATTTGCCGTTAGCTATAAGACCTACACATTTGTTAAATGCAATGCTGTATATGCGAATAAATGTACCTTGACTGTTCACTATACGATTTGTAGTCTATAATTAGAGTAAAGCATAGCTACATTTGTGAAAATTATAATATGATTGAGTGTTTGTAAGTATTACTATGTATTATTTGATAATTGTGTGAAATTAAAATAAAGTTTGTGAAATACTATTGTTTGCGTATTCTTTATATCCCTTTCAACTTTTAAGTGATGCTATGAGCAATCGCTTGAAAAGGTTGAGAGAATGATAAAAAATACTTAAATATAAAATGTATAGATAGTTGAATGTATACATAAACATGTATTCTAACAATATTTATAACATTTTGGACCCGTAAGGTGAAACAATTTTTTCTACACATACAGATAGAGAGTTCCTATAAACACTTCGAATGGTATATATTGTTAAAGATTTGTAAGGATTGATGGAATGATTGTTAAAGATTGGTAAAGATTAATAAATATTGGTAAGAATTGATGGAAATATTGGTGAGGATTGATGGAAGGATTGGTAAATATTGGTAGAGATTGGTACGGATCGATGGATGGTTTTTTAAGATTCGTAAGGTTTGGGGGAAAAATTGGTAATTGTTTGGAAATATGATTAAACTTTTGTAAAAGCGATGGAAAAATTGATAAATATTGGTAAAGATTGGTAAGGATTGATGGAAAGATTGTTAAAGATTGTGAGGTATTGATGGATATATAGGTAATAATTCGTCAAGATTCGGAAATAGTGATAAAGACTGCCAAATATTGGTAAAGATTAATGGAAAGATTGGTAAACATTTTTAAGGATCGGTAAAAATTGTTAAAAATTTGTTTTAATTGATGGAAATATTTATAAATATTAGTATGAATAAATGCAAATATTGGCAAATATTGGTAAAGACTAGTAAGGATAGATGGAAAGATTTTTTGAGATTGGTAAGTATTGATGGAATTAATGTTAAAGATTGGTAAGAATTGAGGGAAAGATTGGTAAAGATTGTGATATATTGTTAAAGATTGGTAAACATTGATGGAAAGATTGGTAAAGATAGACCCAAAGATTGGCAAAGATAGATGGAAAGATCGGAAAAAAAGGTAAGAATTATTAAAGATTGTTAATGATAGGTATGAATTGATGAAAATATTTGTAAGTATTGGCATAAATTAATTGAAACATTGGTAAATATTGTTAAAGATTTGTAGGAATTTATAGAAATACTCTCAAAGATAGGTGAAGATTGATTGAAAGAGTGATAAAGATTTGTAAGGATTGATGGAATGATTGGTAAATATTGGTAAATATTTGTATGGAATTGTAAAGCTTGTTAAATATTTGTAAGGATTGATGAAATAACAGGTAAATATTGGTTAAGATTGGTAAGGATTGATAGAAATACTTTTAAAGATTTGTAAGGTATGATGGAAAGATTGGTAAATATTAGGAAATTATGTTAAACTTTGGTAAAGTGTGATGGAAAGATTGGTAAATATTGGTCAAGATTGGTAAGGATTGATGGAATGACTGTTAAAGATTGATAGAATGATTGTTAAAGATTGGTAAACATTTATGGAAAGATTGGTAGAGATTGGTAAAAATTGTGTGTGTGCGTGAATTTAGCTATGGCATGGTATACGGTTCGTTCCTATGACCTTACATATATGGGATATCTGTCTTAGCATGGTAACCGACTAAAATATAAAAATTGTTTATTTCTTGCATGTGCACTTTATATGGAGATAGTTATTTTAAAGGGTTTTGCAAATTTTTTTTCAATTTCTGAATTATAGCTCTTATTGTTCTGTGTAATTATCCGGGGGTGGTTTTTACATACGATTTTTTCTTCCTTGTATAATACTATGTTCACGAAAAGTGGTAATGGTTGGTGTGTTTAGGTATAACTGTGTGTTGGAAAGCGGTGTAGGTGTTGGGTATTTACTTAATTCTGTGTGTGTTTTGGATTAGATATTGGTCATTTCGGGACAATGTTGGGTTATTTTGGATCAGTTTGGTTCAATAGGAGCAAGTCTTGGGTGTAGCTGGTTTGCCTATTGGAATTTTTTAGATTCTTTATGAAATAGATTGTGTTATTCTATGTGTGTGTTGGAATAAATCTATGTATGATTTGTTGCATTACGATAGCATGCTAGATATGTTCTGTAGCAAGAACGATAACGTTGCTATTTGCATGAGTTGTATATTTTCCCTCTTGGGATGTTCTATTAGGTCTTTGTGATCTTATCGGGTGTTAGGTTACAAATGTTTTGCCATTGACATGCATTTTCTAGCGGAAATGTTGTAAGTAGATTCGGTCTCAACTCCTTGGTTTTAAAAATTATCATCAATTTTTTTTAAATTAATTTTTTTAAATTAATTTTTTTATATTTGTATACATTAAATATACCTGTTATTAAGTTTGTGATTGTGTAGCCTACCTATATAATTCACTCACATATTTTCCTCGAAATCATTTTTCTCCTTTCTAGAAATGATGATAAACTAAGTAGGTATGGATTGCTATTCCTTTGTTGAGTTACTAATGCTGTAAGGTAGTGGAATATATAGTGAGCTAGTTAATTAAAAAAAAAAAAATATTGTTTAGGTTTTTTTTTGTGTAGTGCATTACAAAATGGCTTGTGTATAAATTATACTTGATATCACACATATGTTAATCAGAATTTAGCTTTCGTTATTTTATGATTTGTACATAGAGTGAAATTAATCATGAAGGATAATAAATACATAAATACTATTTATAAATGTTCTTGACTTACAATGAAGAAATGAGTGTGTGCTCAAACTTATAGTGTCTTCCATCCTTGTTTTTTTTTTCATCGCTCATTGGGTGCTTGGTTTTAAACAATATATAGACGTTGTGTTTGGATACTCATTACGCCAATACTTTGGTTAATTTACTTGATACACGATTAAAAGAAATATCTACTTACCCTGCATGGTACTTGAATCGCTATATATATATATATATAATATATATATTATATTATATATTATATATTATATATATATATATATATTATAACTAAACGTTCTCGATAAATACGTATTTTTGTTATGCGAATATACATATTTTACTCTTAATAATTGACAGTGCTATAAATGCGAATAAGAATACCTTGACTGTTCACAATATGATGAGTACTTTACAATTAGAATAAAGCATAACTACTTTTGTTTAAATTAGAATATAAAAAGTGTATGAAATTATTACTATATATTATTTGCAAATTGTGTGAAATAAAGATAAAGTTTATGAAATACTATTGTTTTTTTTTTTAATTTTATCCCTTCCAACTTTTAAGTGATGCAATGAGCAATGACATATAAAGGTTAAGAGAATGATAAAAATACCTTAATATAAAAATATATTGATAGTTGAATGTCTACACAAACACTCATTCTACAGGTATGTATAAACTATTGGAGACATTAGGTGAAACGTTTTTCATATATGTATGGCTAGGGAGGTCCAATAAACTCTTTGATTGATAAATATTGTTAAAGATTTGTTGAAAGATTGTTAATGATTGATAATCATTGATGGAAAGATTGGTAAGGATTGGTAAAAGTTGTTAAAGATTGGTAAGAAGTGATGGAAATATTGGTAAATATTTGTAAGGATTTATGGAAAGATTTGTAAATATTGTTGAAGATTGGTAAGTATTGATGGAAAGATTGGTGAATATTGATGGAGTATGGTGAGGATTAATAGAAAGATTGTTAAAGATAGGTAAATATTGATGAAGAGATTGTTAAAGATTTTTAAAGATTGATGGAAAGATTGGTAAGGATTGATGGAATGATTTTTTAAGATTAGGAAGTATTGATAAGATTTATAAAGATTAATTGATAGATTGTTAAATATTGGTAAGAATCGACGGGAAGATATCTAAATATTGGTAGAGATTAGTAAGGGTTGATGAAAAGATTGGTAAATATTGATGGAAAAATAGGTAAATATTGGTTATTATTGAAAACGATTGATTGAAATAATGGTAGAGTTTGATGAGGATTGTTGTGTGTGGGTGTGTGTAGGTGCGGCATGGTCTAATGTTCGAACCTATGACCTTTCGAGTTTGGGGTAATTGTCTTAGCAGGGTAACCAATTAATATGGAAAAAATGTTTATTACTTGTATGTGAGCTGTATATGGGGATAAAAATTTTAAACGGTTTTGCTGACTTTTTAAAAAATAATAATGCTTTGTAGCTCCTATTGTTCTGTTTAATTATTCTGGGGTGGTTTTTACATATGACTTTTTCTTCCTTGTATGTTACTATGTTCCCGAAAATGTTAATGGTTGGTTTGTTTAGATATACTGGAGTGTTAGAAAGCGATGTAGGTCTTGCGTATTTACTTCATTCTGTGTGCGTGTTTTGGATTAGAATGTGGTCATTTTGGGACAATTTAGGGTTATTTTGGATATATTTGGTTCAATATGAGCATGTCTTGTGTGTAGCAGGTTTGCCAACAGAAATATTATTATGTTCTTTGAGAGATAGTTTGTTTTTTTCTGTGTGTGTGTTGGAATAGATCTTTCTATGTTTTGTTGTATTGTGATAGCTTGTTAGATATGTTCTGTAGCGTGAACATTAAAGTTGCTATTTGCATAGATTGTATATTTTCCCTCTTGAGATATTCTACAAGGTCTTTGTGATCTGCTTGGGTGTTAGGTAAAAAATTTCTTGTCGTTGAAATGCATGTTCTACCGGCAATGTTGTAGTAGATTCGCTCTCATCTCCTTCGTTTTAATTATTTTTAACATTAAATTTTCTTTGAAATTCATTTTATTATATTTGTATACAAGAAATATGTATGTTATACTGTTTCTGATTCCGTAGTCTTCCTATATAAGACTCTCACCATCTTTCCCTCGAGATCGTTGTTCTCCCTTCTAGATATGATAATAAACTAAGTGGGTATGGATAGCTATTCCTTTGTTGAATTACTAATGCTGTAAGGGAGTTGAATATATAGTGAGCTAGTTAATGGAAAAAAATCTTATTGTTTTGGTGTTTGTGTGGTAGTGCATTACAATATGGGTTGTAAATAAATTATGCTTTATTTCATACATACGTTAATCAGAACTTAGCTTTCGTTATTTTTAAATGTGTACTTAGAGTGAAATTAATCATGGTAGATAATCGATACGTAAGTATTTTTATAACTATTCTTGATTTGCAATGAAGCAATGAGCATGTTCTCAAACCTTTAATTGTTTTCCGTCCTTGTTTTTTTATTTTTCATCGGTCATTGCGTGTTTGGTTTTAGATCAATACATAGATGTTGCATTTGGATAGTCATTATGCGAATTCTTTTGTCAATTTACTTGATACGCAATTAACAGAAATATCAACTTACCGTATATGGTTCTTGAATCACTATGTATATACTACTAATATTTAAATATTCTCGGTTTTTTATGCATATATAAATATTTTACTCTTAATGATTGATAATGTGGGTGCTCAACTCCCCTGATGTAAGCCTAACATAACATGATTGATACAATTGTTTTTTATGTTTCTTAAAATGATAAGCTGTAGAGATAACAATTAAACATGGTGTTCTTAGGAAGATTGCGAGAATTAGATAGCCATCTGTAAAATATCTTCCGAGAATAATTAAAAAAGATTAAAATATATTTGGTTATTATAAGATGTAATAGGCAATTCATCGACTTGCATTATGTATTGTTGATGTTTGTTGTGTAACGAGTACTTAGCGATTGTGTTTGAACATTGTACTATATTAACATGTCTTTAACTTAAGTATATATAGTAAGAGATAGAATTTAAAAGGATTTTTTCATGTTTATGTTTAAGATGAGTGGGTTTAAACAAATAATTATCGCACATAGTAATACAAAAATCCTTATTTACCTCTTTGAGAATTGAAACAAAGCATATGTTAGTATAATTGCATTTGTCTGCGTTTAGGTTGAAGTGTTGACTAAATCAATATGCATGCTTCAATTTTGACGCTTTACGAAGTAGATTACTATAGTTACATTTAAACAGCACTTAATCTTCTTGTGTGAAGAAAAAAGGTTTAAATGTGTAAATACATGTTACTCAGATAAGATCTAAGTATACTAGAACTACCGAGTCAACTGTTAAAAAGAGCAGACCTTAACAAACATTCATTGAGTTTTTTATGTACTAAACATATTTTGATTGTTGTATGTAGTATGGAATAGCATGATTTCAGTGCGATGAGTTTTATTTGGATCTTCATTTGGTTTTAACTTATGTTATATATATATATATATATATATATATATATATATATATATATATATATATATATATATATATATATATATAGTAAATTAGCAAAATTTCATCCCCGTAAGGCTTCTTTCTTTTTGTAAATCATTACATTTTAGATTAAATATGTGTGATAATCTGTATTTGATGATAGATGATGGAGATGTGTTCATTTGTGTTGTATGATATGTTATTATATTTGTGAAGTACTGGGTTTTTACTTGTAAAGTTTGATGTTAGGGGTTTTGCAACTGGGTGTTATGTTGTTGATATTATAGTTTGAAGTGATTTAATAATATTATTGCGTCTGTTTTTGTAAGTTTTGTTCATTTGAGTTGTATAATGTGTTGATATATTTTTCAAGAATTAAGTTTAAATTGTAAAATTCGATGGTATGGTGTTTTGCAATTGCCTGGTATGGTATGTACAAATTAGTTGTGTGAGGCTGTGTGTGTATTTTGGAATATATTTTTGCAATTTTGGTTTAAATTTGGATTAATATGTTTTTAAAAGTGCTTTATGTGTGATTTATATTGTTGTATTGTTTGCAGTTGGGCGTGAAGTGTATGTTTTGAAATTGATGATTGTATCTTTGGTTTATGGGAAATTATAAATTAGTGTGCTTATAAAAGGTTTTATGTGTGTTTGACATTGCAGTTTTGTTTGTTTGTGGGGCTGATGTGTGTGTGTTTTTTTCCTATTACATGATGTAATGTTTTATCAGAGTATTTCATTTAAATATTCTGTCTGTGGTTGTTGGTAGATGTTGGAACCGCATGCACGAATGTTTTTTTCCTGTTAGGGCTCGTTGACCTTATAGGAATAAAGAAGGATCTGTTTTCGATTGAAAATGTCATATGAAAATTACGATTACGGTGAGGTTTTAGTATTGAGCTGTAGTTCTTCGGGAGCAGACACATGACTATTTATATATCAAGTGCATATTTGATAAGTGTGTATAGTGAATGCTAGCATTGTGCAAGTATAATACCATCAACACATAATAATAATAAATAATACTTCTTGCAAATTCTGAAACAAATGAAAAGGTATATGACAGTCAAGTTTGGCTGATTTGCTGAAAGGATATATTACTTTGGTGAATATTTAGTTGTTAATTATTCATGCGTGTACGTGCATTCATTTTAAATATTCATTGCATATTTATGCTAGTATTGATTTTCACGAACATGTTAATTACACAATTACATCACATAACTGCAATCACCACCATGCTTGGCCTTCGACAGTTGACATGGAACTTATAACACGTGAGTTGAGCATTATATACCCATCAGGTAATATGATAGACAGCGATCGTAAGTAAATTCGTTAAAATGCATTTCCCGGATTTTTTTTAGCTACTAAGTGTACCCCCTGGGAATCGATCTCGGTGACCAAAATAAACATTACTTTAGATACTATAAGCGGGAATATAAAACAAAACTAAATATAGGTTAAATTCGGATATCAAATTTATATTTGGTGTTCTGACCTAGACTCGATCTCGATAATTTGAAATTACCATAGCATTAAGTAAGCCTAGCACCTACTCAACTCGCAAATAAAATTTGGTTAAATTCGAAAAAGAAATAATATTATGTACCCTGACCAAAAAACCTAACTCCAAAATCCGAAATTAGCATTACTTTAAGTAAGCCTAGAACCTACTCAACTTACAAATAAAAATTGGTTAAAAGGAAATGAAATAATATTATGTGCCTCGACGAAAGTATTGAGCGACAAAATCCGAAATAAACATTATACTAACTAAGCCTAGCTCCTTGCCAACTCACAAAAAATTTTTGGTTAAAATCGGAAATTAGATAATGTCACGTGCCCTGACTGAGGATCACACTCCAAAATCCGAAATGAACATTACTTTAATTACCCCTGCCACCTACCCAAATCACAAATAACATTTGGTTACAATATGAAATGAAATAATTTAATGTGCCCTGACCGAGGATCGAACTACAAAATCAGAAATATACCTTATATTATTTATCCCTATCATCTACCTAATACACAAATAGAATTTGGTTAAAATCGGAAATAATATAATATTATGTTGGTAAAGATGTCATTGATGAGTATGTATTCGGTGAGTTTACGACTAACTATGTTTATGAAAGGCCTTAAATGTATAATTGACCTTGCCAGAAAGGTCTTAGAGCTTAAATGATCTTAGCATCCTGACGAATAACGGGTACCATGCCTATGTTATGTGATGTTCTAAGTGAGAAGTAGATGAAGCAGCAGCACCAGTTTAGTATCCTCCTGTTCGAGACCCTTTCCATCATTATCGCGATTATTGCGATGACATCGGAATGGCATCATCACCCTCATCATAATCTTCACCGCTACAGCCACAATTAAGTTCGAATGCGTGATGGAATACTGTATGGTGAGATATTCTAAAAAGAGGAGATTAAAGATGGAAATTTATTCGACGAAAAATTCCAAAATTCACGCTTATTTCGTCGAAAACGGTCGTTTGTATTGGGTTCCCTATATATTGATGAATATTCGCAAATTACCGCACATTCGAGTGAGCTGAACATGCAGTCATCGCTTTGCATCAACAAATACAGTTACACCCAAAAAATAAAGGACATTGTTTCGAACTTATTTTGCCATGGGTAAAGAAGCGTATGTGTTTGTTCACCGTAATCCCGAAGGCGAAAACTTTGAAAATGATCTCGTTTTGAGTATATTAAATTCTTTTAAAGTAAATGACAAATATATTGTATATAAATATCAACTTTTCGGGTATATATTAAGACGATTTATCGGCCATATCCAACCCATTGACAGTTTTTCCAATAAACTAATTTTCTTCCATCAATGTTTTTGATTCGACTGGTCTTGTACCCTCTCAACAATAATGAAGAACAGGCAAAAAAGACTTGCGATTGGCAATTGGTGCAAGCTCATTTCCATTACGAATACGTACAAAACGAAAAAAAGAACAAATATTTCAAACTTGAATCGTAAACCATTGACTCCTGAGATCAGCCATCGAGATTTCTTTGTGATCATCATCGGGCCTGTACCGAAGAATATTAACACATCCGCGATATCCACAGATTATTTGGGATTTTTGCATCCTTGTCCTTGCATGGCTTTTCTTCAGGCAAATTTGGCCCTTTCTTTAACTAATGTTTGCAATGTAAAGCGATGTTTTATAAGACCATCAATAAAATCGAAGCACTTAACTTTCCCTACATAGGTTTCACTCTGATGGAAGCTCAGAATTGATGCCACTGCGAATCCTACTTTCCTGTTCCTGTACACATACTTCCCATAACTGTCGTCAGAAATATATGATCGCTTATATAATTTGGGCCACTATTTCTTGTATTCCCAAAAGTCTTATGTGCTAACCAGCTTCACTTGAATATTCCATGTCTTGGATAACATAACCACATATTCAAGGTACTCGTACGAGTTTATTCCGTCTTTTTTCGTATCACCCTTTTTACGCAAGCTAATGTACGAACACATGGTTAAAATGAATGTCCGCACACAGGATAGTATTGATAAACATCTTTGAACCTGCCGGAACTTACAATGCAGTTAATAACCCTGCCCACTGTGTTATTCTTGTTTTGTGTAGGGTACCCATCAGAGAACAGGTGCAATTCCTTTAGATGTTCAGGAATCTCTGTTTTTATGTAATCAAACAAAAACGAACATAATTTGTTTGGTCCTTTGGGGGCAGTACCTTCGTTGTAGAGATATATCTTGGGCTTCTTACTTTTAAAAATCTATAATACAGAATTAACTCACATTAAGTTGATGCAAATAAAATGCTTCTTGTACTGAGATCTTGGGATTCTGCAGATTTTGCATAAAATCAAAACATAAACCTGCAAATTGCTGATCTACTGCACAGTTCTTCTTAACTTCATCAAATTTTAAATAAATTTTTGTTCGCCTTTTATGTACCATTAGTTCAGCCACAGCTACATGCTTTGCAGTAACATTTAATTATGGACTTTTAATTTTTACTGTATGTGTCTAAGAGCAACAAGTATCTATCTGTGGACGCCCAAATCGGAAATCAAAATGCTCTCTGAAAACTCTTTAATAAAAACCATATAATTCTTTGGTATGAGGATGTAAAGTCCTGAAAAGTTCATACATTGTTTACACAGACGTTTCTGCTTTTAAGTATTGCATTTCATTAAGAGTGCAATGCGAGATTTTCGTAGGGAATGTATTTATATGTTCCTCAATCTGCGGCCGATCTGCCTGTTGTGTTGCATTCACTGAAGCTGCAGGACCTTGTCTGTCAATAGGGCACACATTATTTTTCACACGGTAGCACAGTCGTCGAACATGTTCGTTTGTGATACCAAAAAGGCTGCAAAATGCCTTCTTGCACACTTCAACCTGCCCAGCATCTACAGTTACAACATGATATCGGTAGTTTAAAGCTCTAAACTTTCGTTCGCCATCACTTTTCCGGGGTCTTCTGCCTACAACATCTCCTTTTTGGATTTAACCCCCCCCCCCCCCCCCCCAACCACCACCAAATTGAGCTATCTTGGTCGGTCTTACTTTCGAAATCATAAAATTTACGTAATATGTCTAATTGTTCATCTGGAATCCTCTCGAAACACAGCTTCTTACATCTGATATATATAAATTCACTACCACCGTAAATGGTTATAAAAGTATTGGGAAATACTTTATGAAAAATATTATTAATTTTTTAAATTTTTTAAATTACTTATAAAATGAAATGCTACCTCTGACTCATAATGTCTTCACTTCCTCTCATGGTGTCTTCCCTAGCTCATATGTGGTGCTCACTATATCTCATGGTATATTCACTAGCTCTCATGGTGTTCTTACTTTCTCTCATTGTGACTTCACTGTCTCTCATGATTTCTTCACTGTCTGTAATGGTTTCTTCTCTGGTACTCATGGTGACATCACTGGTTCTCATAATGTATTCACTTTCTCTCATGGTATTCTCACTGTTTCTCATGGTGTCCTCATTGTATCTAATGGTTTCATCACTCTTTCTCTCATGGTGTCTTCACTGTCTTTCATGGTGTTTTCTGTGGCTCTCATGGTGTCTTTAATCTCTCTCATGGTGTCTTCACTGTTACTCATGATGTCTTCACTGTCTCTCACTGTGCCCTCACTGTATCTCATGGTTTCGTCACCATCTCTCATGGCATCTTCACTGGCTCTCATGGTAACTTAACTGTCTCTCTTGATCCCCTCACTGTTTCTCAAAGTGTCCTCATTGTCTCTAATAGTGTCTTCAGTGGCTCTCATGGAGTCTTAACTGTCTTTCACAGAGTCTTTTCTGTCTCTCATAGTGTCTTCACTGTCTTTCACGATGTCTTCACTGGCTCTCATGGTGTCTTCATTGGCTCTCATGGTGTCTTCACTGTCTCTCATAGTGCTTTCACAGTCTCTCATGATTCTCCACTGGCCTACAACGTGTATACACTTGTTCTCGTTGTGCCCTCACTTTTTCTCATGGTGTCCTCACTGTCTTTAATAGTTTGAACACTGACTCTCTTTGTGTATTCACTGTCTCTCATGGGGACCTCACTGTCTTTCATTGTGGTTTCACTGGTTATCAATATGTATTCGCAGTCTCTAATGTTGTCCTCACTGTCTCTCAAGGTGTCTTCAGAATCTCTTTTGCCATCTTCACTGTCTGTCATGGTGTCTTCACTGTCTTCATTTTGTCCTCACTGTTTCTCAAGGTGACCTCATTATCTCTTACTGTGTTTAACAGGCTCTCATTGTGTCTTCTCTAGATCTCATGGTTTCCTCGCTATTTCTCATAGTTTCATCACTGACACTCATGGTGGTATCACTGTTACACTGGTTGTAATTATGTCTTCACTGTCTGTCATGGTGTCTTCACTGTCTCTCATGGTGATTTCACAGCATATCATGAAGACTTCACTGTCTCTCATGGTGTCGTCGCTGTCACTCATGCTGTATTCACTGCCTGTCTGGTGTCTTAACTGGTTCTCATGATGTTATCACTGTATTTCATGATGTCCTCATTGTTTCTCATTGTACCCTCATTGTCTCTAATGTTTTCATCACTAGCTTTCATAATATCTTCACTGTCTTTCGTGGAGTCTTCACTGGCTGTAAGGGTGTCTTAACTGGCTCTCATGATTACTTCACTGTCAATCATGGTGTCCTCAATGTTTGTCATGGTGTCCTCATTGTCTCTAATGGTGTCTCCACAGGTTGTCATGGTGTATTCACTGTCTTACAGAGTGGTTTCACTGCCCCTCATAAGGTCTTCACTGGCACTCTTTACTGTCTCACATGGTGACTACCCTGGTTCTCATGGTGCCTTCACAGACTCTCACATCAACATTACTACCGCTCATGGTGTCTTCACTGGCTCACATGTTGTCTTCACTGATTCTCATGGTGTCGTCACCTTCTCTAATGGTATCTTCACGGCATCTTGTGGTCTCTCGTGGAATCTTCACATGGTCATGGTGACTTCTCTGTCTCTCATGTTGTCCTCATTGTTTCTAAAGGTGTCCTCATTGTCTCTAATTGTGTCTTCACTGGCTCTCATGGCCACTTCACTGTTTTTCACAATCTTCACTGGATTTTATGGTTTCCTCACCTACTCTCATTTTGTCTTCACTGACACCCATGATATCCTCATTATCTCTTATGATGTCTTCACGGTCTCTCATGATGTCTACACTGTCTCTCATGTTGTATTCACTGTCTCATGTTGTATTCACTGTCTCTAATGGTGTCCTCTCTGTTTCTGATGGTGTTTATAATTGGCAGATATTGTGTCTTCTCTGGTTCTCATGGTGGTCTCACTGACTCTGATTCTTTCTTCACTGACACTTAGGTATGTCTTTACAGGATCTCATGGTGTCTTCATTGTATCTCATGGTGTCCTCACTTTCTCTCATAGAGTTTTCACTGGCCCACATGGTGACTTTACTGGCTCTAATGGTATCCTTATTTTCTCTCATGGTGTCCTGACTGTCTCTTATGAAGTCCTCAATGTCACCCACGGTGTCCTCACTCTCTTTCATGATGTCTTTTATTGTCCTCCATGGTGACCTTACTCTCTCTCATGGTGTCATCGCTAGCTCTCATGGTTTGTGTCTTCACTGTCCTTCATCGTGATTTCACAAGCTTTCATGGTGTTCTCGCGATCTCTGATGGTGTAACCACTGTCACTCGTGATGACTTCACTGGCTCTCATTGTTTCTTCACTGTCTCTCATGCATTCTTTACAGGCACTCTTGGTGTCTGCACTGGCTCTCATGGTGTCTTCAATGGCTCTTGTGGTGCCTTCACTGGCTCTCACGATGTCTTCATTGTCAATCATGTTGTCTTTACAGTCAGTCATGGTGTCTTCACGATTTCGAAAAGTTTATTCACTGTCTCTCTTATTGTCCTCACTCTTTCTCATGGTGTCTCTAATTGGCTCTCATGGTGTCTTCGCTGTCTCTTATGGTGTCCTCACTGTGTATCGTGGTGTCTTTACTGGCTCTCATGATGTCTTCATTGGCTCTAATGATGTATGCACTGTCTCTCGTGGTGTCTTCACTAGTTCTCATGATGTCTTCACTGTATCTCATGGTGACTTCATTGTTTCTCATTGTGTCCTCATTTTCTCTAATCATTTCTTCAATGGCTTTCATATTGTCTTCACTGTTTTCTCGGTGTCTTCCCTGGTTCTCGTGGTGTCTTCTTTGGCTCTCATTATGTTGTCACTTGCTCCCATTGTGTCATCACTGTCTCTTATGATATCTTCACTGACTTTCATGGTGTCTTCATTAGCACTCATGGTGTCCTCACTGTATCTAATGTTGTCTATAAATATATTTCATGGGTTCTTTTCTGGCTCTCACGGAATCCTTTCTGTCTCTCATGGTGTGTTCACAATGTCTCACGGTTTTTTCACTGCCTTTAAGGTGTCGTCATTGGAAATCTTGTTGTCCTCTTTATCTCTCATAGCGTCCACACTCTCTCTCATGGTTTCCTCACTGTCTCACATGGTTTCTTTACTTACTCACATGGTGCCTTTACTACCTCTCATCGCATCTTCATTGGCTCTCGTGGTGACTTCACTGGCTGTTATGGTGTTGTAACTGGCTCTCATGGTGTCTTAACTGGTTCTCATGATGACTTCACTGTCAATCATGGTGTCCTCAATGTATACCATGGTGTCCTCATTGTCTCTAATCGTTTATTCAAGGCTTTCATATTGTTTTCTCGGTGTCTTCATTGGCTCTCATAATGTCTTCACTGTCTTTCATTGTGTCTTCCCTGGTTCTCGTGGTGTCGTCTTTGGCTCTCATTGTGTTTTCACTGTCACTCATGGTGACCTCACAAACATTCATGGTATCATTCCTAGCTCTCTGGTGTCTTCACTGGCTCACGTGTTGTCTTCACTGATTCTCATGGTGTTATCACCTTCTCTCATGGTATCCTCACTGCTACACATGGCATCTTCACTGTCTATCATGGTGTTCTCATGGTCTCTCATGGATTCTTCACTGGGTCTCATTGTGTTTTCTCTGTCTCTCAAGTTGTCCTCATTGTTTCTCAATGTGTCCCCAATGTCTCTGATTGTGTCTTCACTGGTTCTCATAGACACTTTACTGTCTTTCACAGTGTCTACACTGGCTGTCATGGTGTCCTCATTGTCTCTCATGGTGTCTTCACATTCTCTGATAATGACTACACTGTCTCTCATGTTGTATTCACTGGCTGTAAGGTGTCCTCTTAGTTTCTCATGGTGTCTTTATGGCACACATTGTAACTTGACTGTTTCTCATGGTGGCCTCACTAACTCTGATTCTGTCTTCACTGTCACTCACAGTGCCTTCACAGTATATCATGATGTCTTTACTGTATCTCATGGTGTCTTCACTTTCTATCATGGAGTCATAATTGTCCCTCATGGTTATCTGACTGTCTCTTATGAAGTTCTCATGCTCACTCACGGTGTACTCACTATCTCACATGATGTCTGTTACTGTACTCCATTGTGTCCTTACTGTCTCCTATAGCATCTTCACTAGCTCTCATGGTTGGTGTATTCACTGTCCTTCATGGTGATTTCACAATCTTTCAAGGTGTTCTCACTGTCTTTCATGATGTCTTCGCTGGCTCTTATTTGTTCTTCACTGTCTCTCATGCATTCTTCACAGGCACTCATGGTGTCTTTACTGGCAATCATTTTGTCTTCACTGGCTGGCATGGTGTCCTCACAGTCTCTCATGGTATCATCACTAGTTATCATGGTGACCTCACTTTCTCTCTCGGTCTCTTCACTGTCTCTCATGGTATCTTTACTGCATGACATGGTGTGTTAACTGGTTCTCATAATGACTTCACTCTCAATCATTGTGTCCTTAATGTATGTTATGGTGTCCTCATTGTCTCTAATAGGTACTTCACTGGTTCTCATGAATTTTTCACTGTCTTTCATGGTGACCTCAATGGTTCTTATGGTTTCTTAACTGTCTGACATGGTGTCTTCACTTACTCTCATGGTGTATTCAATGCTACTCATTAGGTCTTCACTGGCTCTCATGGAGTCTTTACTGTCTCACATGGTGTCTTTACTGTTGCACATGGTGTCTTCCCTGATACTTATGGTGTCATCATTATCTCTCACATGGTCTTCACTATCACTCATGGTGTCATCACAGGCTCTCAAGTTGTCTGCACTGATTCTCATTGTGTGGTCACCTTCTCTCATGGTATCTTCAGTGCCTCTCATCTCATCTTCACTGTCTCTCATTGTGTTCTCGTGGTCTCTCATCAATTCTTCACTGGGACTCATGGTGTCTTCATGTATCTCATGTTGTCTTCACCGACTCTCTTGTTGCCTCACAGTCTCTCATGGTGAATCTACTGTCTCTCATGTTGTCACCACTTACTGTCATGGTGCTTCGCTGGTCCTCATGATGTTTTCACTGTATTTCATGATGTCTTCATTGTTTGTCATTGTGTCCTCATTGTCTAATGGTTTCTTTACTTGTTCTCATATTGTCTTCACTGTCTTTCATGGTGTCTTCTGTGACTTTTATGGTGCTTTCACAGTCATTTATTGTGTCACCCTAGTTCTCAAGGTGTCTGCATTGGCTTTCATGGTGTATTCACTGTCTCTCATGTTTTCCTCACTGTCTTTCATGGATTCCTCACTATCTCTCAAGGCGTTTCGCTGGCTCTCATGGTTACTTCACTGTCTCTCATGATGTCTTCACTGTTTCTAAAGGTGTCCTGATTGTTTCTTAAGGTGTCCCGATTGTTACTAATGGTGTCTTTATTGGATCTCATAGTGTCTGCACTGGTTCTCATGATGACTTTGCTGTATCTCATGGTGACTTCATTTTTTCTCATTGTGCCCTCATTGTCTCTAATGGTGTCTTAAATGGCTTTCATATTGTTTTCGCTGGTTCTCGTGGTGTCTTCATTGGCTCTCATGTTATTTTAGCTGTCACTCATGTTGTCCTCACAGACTTTCATGATATCATCCCTATTTATCTGGTGTCTTCATGGGCTTTCATTGTGTCTTCACTCTCTGTCATGGTGTGCTCACTGTATCTTATCGTGTCTTCACTGGATCTCTTTGTGTCTTCACTGGCTCTCATATTAACTTCGCTTGCTGTCATGGCGTTCACAATGTTTATCATGGTGTCCTCACTATCATTTATGGGGACTACCCTGGATATCAGATTGTCTTCAGTGTCTTTCATGGTTTATTCAATGGATTTAATGGTGTCTTTAATGACTCTCATGGCGTCATCACTGTCACTCCAGGTGTCTTCACTGTTTCTCATGGTTTCCTCATTGTCTCTCATGGTTTCATCTCAGGCTCTCATGATTTATTCACCTTCTCTAATGGTGACTTCACAGTCTCTCATAGTATTGCCACTATTTTAATGGTGTCTCCACTGGCTCTCATGATGTCATCACTGTCTCTAATGGTGACTTCACAGGCACTCATGATGTCTTCACTATCTTTCATGGTGTCTTTACTGTGTCTCATGGTGTCTTCACTGGTACTAATGAGGACTTCATATTCTCTCAAGGTTTCCTTACTGCATCTCATGGTTACTTCTCTCGCTCTCATGATGTCTTCAGTTCCTCTCATGGGGTCTTCACTGTCTCTTATGATTTCCTAAATTTCTCTCATGGTTTCATCGCTGGCTCTCATGATTTCTTCACTCTAGTTTATTGTGACTTCACTGGTCTCATGACATTATCGGCTCTCGTGGTGTATTAACTGGCTCTCATGGTGGCAGCTCTGTCTCATATGGTTCCTTCGCTGGCTTTAATAATGTCTTCACTGTCTGCCATGGTGTCTTCACTCTCTCATGGTGATTTAACTGGTTATCATGATGTCATCACTGTCTCTCATGGTGCCTTCACTGCCTCTTGCAGTATCTTCTCTGGTTCTCATGGTGTCTTCTCTAATTCTCAAGGTGTCCTCATTGTCTCTAAAAGTGTCCTCAATATTTCTCTTTGTGACTTCAATGACTCATGGGGTCTCCACTGGCTGTCATGGTGTCTTCACTGATTCTCATGGTGGCTTAACTGTCCATCAAGCTGTCTTTGCTGGTTCTCATGGTGTCTACATTGGTGCTCATGGTGTTTTCACTGGCTCTCAAATTTAATCAATCTTGTTAATGTTATGATCACTGGCTCTCATGGTGTCTGCACTCTCTATTATGGTATCTTCACTCTCTCTCATGGTGTCATCACTGGTTACTAGATGTTCTTCAGTGTCTCTTATGGTGCCTTCACTGTCTCTCACGATTTCCTCATTGTTTCTCATGGTTTCATCACTGGCTCTCGTGATGTCTTAAGATGCTCTCATGGTGTTCCCACTGTCTATCATATTGCCTGGTCTGTCTCTCATAGTGTAATCACTGCCTCTCATGGTGACTGCACTGTCTCTCATGGTGTCTTCACTGGTTCTCATAGGGTCTTCATTAGCTCTCATGGTTTATTCACTGTCTCTAATGGTATTTCCCTGGTTCTCATGATGTCTTCAACAGCTCTCATGGTGTCATCACTGGCACTCAAGTTTTTTTATTGCCTCATATGGTGACTACACCGGCACTTATAGTAACATCACTGTTTCTGATGGTGTCTTCACTGTTTCTCATTGATTCTTCACTGGCTCTCATGGCATCATCACTGTCACTCCAGGTGTCTTCATTGGCTCTCATGGTTTATACCCTTGTTCATATGGCATCTGCACTAGCTCTCATGGTGTCTTCACTGTTTCTCATGGTTTCCTCACTGGCTCTAATGAATTATTCGCCTCCTCTAATGGTGACTTCATAGTCTCTCATAGTGTTGCCATCATTTTGATGGTGTCTCCATTGGCTCTCATGATGTCATCACTGTCTGTCATGGCATCTTCACTGTCTCTCATGATGATTTCACTGGTTCTCAAGATGTCTCTGCTGTCTCTTATGGTGTCCTCACTGTCTCTCAAGGTGACCTCACTATCTCTCGTGATGTCTTCACTGGTGTTTTCACTGTCTCTCATGGTGTCATTCCTGGTTCTCATGGTGTCTTCATTGGATCATATGTTGTCTTCACTGTCTCTCATGGTGTCATCACTGTCTCTAATGGTGTCTTCACAGGCACTCATGATGTCATCACTATCTTTCATGGAGTCATTACTGTCTCTCATGGTGTCTTCACTGGTTCTAATGATGACTTCATATTCTCTCAAGGATTCCTTACTGCATCTCATGGTTACTTCTCTGGCTCTCATGATGTCTTCAATTCCTCTCATGGTGTCTTCACTGGCTCACATGGTGTTCACATTGTCTCTCATGGTTTCCTCACTGTCTCTCATGGAAACTTCACTGACACTAATGGTGTCCACACTGTCACTCCAGGTATCTTAACTTGCTCTCATGTGGTCCACACTGTCTCCTATGGTGTCCTCACTGGCTCTCATGGTTTCTGCCCTGGTTCACACGATGTCTTCACTGGCTCTCAGGGTTTCTTCACTGTCTCTTATGATTTTCTAAATGTCTCTCATGGTTTCATCGCTGGTTCTCATGATTTCTTCACTCTAGTTTATTGTGACTTCACTGGATCTCTTGGTGTCTTTACCAGCTCTCGTTTTCTTTCGCTGTCTCTCATGGTGTCCTAACTTTATCTAATGGTATCTTCACCAGCTCACATGGTGTCATCACTGGTTCTCATAATGTCTTCACTGCCTGCCATGGTATCATAACTGTTTCTCATGGTTTCCTCATTCTCTAGAATGGTTTTATCACTGACCCTCTTGATGTATTCACTGTCCATCATGTATTATTCACTGTTTCTCATGGTGTCCTCATTGTACCTAATTGTTTCTTCACTGGCTATCATGGTGTCTACCCTGTAATTCAATGTGTCTACAGTGGCTGTCATGGTGTCTTCGCTGGCCCTTATTGTATTTTGACTGGCTCACATAATGTCTTCACTATATCTCATTGTGACTTCACAGTCTGTGATGATTTCTTTCCTGGTTCTGTTGGTTTCTTTATTGCCTCTCATGATGTCTACACTGGCTCTCATAGTGACTTCACTGTCCTTCATTGCGACATCACTGTATCTCATGGTGTCCCCACTGTCACTAATGATGCCTTTACTGGCTCTAATGATTTCTTCACTGTCTCTCATGGTGTATTCACTATCACTCATGGTGTCGTTACTGTCTATCATGGAATATTCACTAGCTCTCATGGTGTCTTCTTTGGTACGTATGGTGTCTTCACTAGCTCTCTTGGTGTTTTCACTATATTTAATTTTTTCTTCCCTTTTTTTCTCATGGTTCCTTCATTGACACTCAGTTGTGTCTACACCGGCTCTCATGGTCACTTCACTGTCTCTCATGTTGTCCTTACTGTTTCTCAAGGTGTTCTGATTGTCTCTTATGGTGTCTTTACTGGCTCTCATGGTGTCTTCACAGGTTCTGATGACGTCTTGACTGCATCTCATCGTGACTTCATTGTTTCTCATTGTGTAATAATTCCTCTAATGGTTTCAATAATGTGTTTCTTATTGTCTTAACTGTTTTTATGGTGTATTCAGTGGCTCTCATTATGTCTTCACAGTCTTTCATTGTGTCTTCCATATTTCTTGTGGTGTCTTCATTCGCTCTCAATATGTCTTCACTGTCCCTCGTGGTGTCCTCCCAGACTTTCATGATATCATTCCCAGTTCTCTGGTGTATCTCATGGTGTCATCACTCTCTGTCATGGTGTGCTTACTGTCTCTTATGGAGTCTTCACTGGCTCTCGTGTTAACTTCGCTTGCTCATGGTGTCCTCACTGTCTTTAATTGTATCTTTACTAGTTCTCATGGTGACCTCACTTTCTCTCTTGGTGTATTCACTGTCACTCATGATGTTTTTACTGGCTGTCATGGTTACATATCTGGTTCTCATGATGACTTCAGTATCAATCATGGAGTTCTCAATATTTCTCATGGGGTCCTCATTGTCTCTAATGGTGTCTTCACTGGTTCTCATTGTGCCTTTACCATCTTTCACAGAGTCTTCACTGGCTCTCATGCTGTATTCACAAACTTTCATGGTGACTTCCCTTGGTCTTATAGTTTCTTCACTGTCTGACATTTTTGTCTTCACTTACTATCATGCTGTCTTCAATGCCTTTCATGGTGTCTTCACTGGCTCTCTTGTCATCGCTGGTTCTCATGGTGGCCTTACTGTAAATCATGGTATCTAAATATACACCAATGATGTCCTCACTTCCTCTCTTGTCGTACTCACTGTCTCTCATGGTGTCTATATTTGGCACACATGGTGTCTTCACTGGTTCTCATGGTGGCCTCACTGAATCTAATTCTGTCTTCACTGACTCATGGTGTGTTTCACTTATTATCATGATGTCTTACCTGTCACTCATGGTGGCCTCACTGAATATAATTCTGTCTTCACTGACTCTCATGGTGTGTTCACTGATTATCATGATGTCTTCCCTGCCCCTCATGGTGTCGCGCTGTCTCTCAGTTTTATTTCACTGGCTCTCATGGTGATTTCACTGTCTCTCATGATGTCCTTGGCTGTTTCTGAAGTTGTCCTCATTGTCTCTCATTATGTTTTAACAGGCACTTATGGGGTCTTCACAGGCTCTCATTGTTTGCTCACTGTTTCTCATAGTTTATTCACTGGCTCTCATGGTGTCATCACTGTCTCTAGTGGTGTATTCACTGGCACTCTTGAAATCTTCACTATCTGACATTGTATCTTCATTTTCTCTCATGGTGTTATCACTGGTTATCATGTCTTCACTGTCTCTCAAGGTATCGTCAGTGTCTCTCGAGGTTTCTTCACTGGCTTTTGTAGTAACTTCACTGTCTCTCATGGTGTGCTCACTGTTTCTCATGGTGTCCTCATTGTCTTTAATGGTTTGATCTGTGGCTCTCAGGCATCTTCGCGATTTCTCATGGCGTCAACACTATCTTTTATGGTGATTTCACTTGTTTTTAAAAGTCTGTGATGTCTCTCATGTTGTCATCACTGTTTCTCAAAGCGTATTCACTATCTCTCATGGTGTCTTTACTCTCTGACATGGTATCTTCACTGCCTCTCATGGTGTCCTAACAGTTTCTCACGGTGTCCTTATTGTCTGTCAATGTGATTTAACTGGTTCTCATGGTCCTTTAACTGCCTCTCATGGCTACCCCCCTTTTTCTCATTGTTTCTTCACTGTCTCTAATTATGTCTTCACTGTCCATCATGTTATCTTCCCAGTTTCGTGTTCGTGACTTCAGCGGCTTTCATGGTGTCTTCAATGGCTCTCATGGTGGCAACACTATCTCATATTGCACCTTCACTGGCTGTCATGAATTCTCTTCACTGTCTGTCATGGTGCCTTCACTGTCTCTCATGATGTCATCATTGTATCTCATGGTGACTTCTGTGGTTCTCATAGTGTCTTCATTGGCACTCATGGTTTCTTCATTGTCTCTCATAGTGTATTCACTGGTTCTTATGATGTCTTCACTCTCTCCCATGGTGTCTTCAATATTTATCATTATGTATTAACTGTCTGCCAAGCTCTCTTCACTGCCTCTCATGGTTTCTTCACTGGCTCTCAATGTTCCTTCACTAGCTCTCATGCTGTTCTCACTGTATCTCATCGTCTATTTTCTGTCTCTCATGGTGACTTCAGTGTCTATCATGGTTTCTTCACTGTATCTGATGGTGTCTTCACAGTCTCTAATGGTATTTTCCATGGTTCTCATGGTGTCTTCTTTGGCTCTTATGGTTTATTCACTTTCACTCATGGCATTTCCCGGTTTCTCATGATGTCATCACTGGCTCTCATGGTGGCCTCTCTGACTCTGATGTTGTCTTCAAAGTTTCTCATAGTGTCTCCACTGGATCTTATGGTGTCCCAATTGTGTCTCATGATGTCTTCACTGTCTCTCTTGGAGCTATCACTTGTTCTAATGGTGACTTCACTGGCTCTCATGGTGTCTTCAGTGGCTCTTATGGTGTCTTCACTGATCCTCATGCTCTCTTCACTGTCCCTCATGGTGTCATCCCTGGTTGACTGGTGTCTTCATTGGATCTAATGGTGTTTTTACTAGCTCTCAAGATATAACCACTCTCTCCAATGGTGTGATAACTGCCTCTCATGACGTCTTGACTGTATGTGTGGGCATCTTCACTCTCTCTCATGGTGTCTTCACTATTTCTCATGATGACTTCACTGTCTTTCAAGGTCTCCTCACTGTCTCTCATGCTTTCCTCTCTAACCCTCATGGTATCTTCACCAGCTCTCATGGTACCTTCACTGTCTCTCATAGTGTCTTCTCCTGTTTATCATGGTATCGTTACTGGCTCACATGGTAGCTTCACTTGCTCTCATAATGTCTTCAACTAGCTCTCAAGGTGGCATCACTGTCTCATGATATCTTCACAGGCTCTCATGGGGTCTTCATTGGCACTCATGGAGTCCTCACTGTCTCTCATGATGTCTATAAATATATCTCATGGTAACGTCACTGGCTCTCATGGTGTCCTCTCTCTCTCATGGTGTCTTAACTTAGTTTTATGATGTCATCACTGGCTTTAAGGTATCTACACAGCCTCTCATAGTGTCTGTAATAACTCTCATGGTTTCTTTACTTGCTCACATGATGACTTCACTGCCTCTCATGGTATCTTCATTGGCTCTCGTGGTGTCATCAGCGGCTCTCATGGTGTCCTCAATATCGATAATGATGTCATCACTGTCTCTCATGTTTCCTTCCCTGGCTATCATGGTGACTTCACGGAGTGTAAGTGTGTCTTTACTGTCTCTTGTGGGGTAACACTGTCTCTCATGGTATCTTCACTGTTTCTCATGGAGTTTGCACTGTATCTCATGTTTTCCTCACTTCCTCTCTTGGTGTCCTCGCTGTTTCTCATGGTATTTTCGCTGGCTCTAATATTTTCTTCACTGTCCCCTATGGTGTCTCTCTGTATCTTGTTGTGTCTTCCCTGGATCACATGGTGCCTTCATATGCTCTCATAGCAACATCACTGTCTCTCATGCTGTCTTCCCTGGTTCTCATAGTGCCTTAATTTGCTGTCATGAAATTTCCACTGACTCTCATGGTGTCTTTACTAGCTCCCATAGTGTCTTCACTGTCTCTCATGGTGTCCTCTCTTTATCTCATGGTGTCTTCACTTCCTCTTAAGGTGTCTTCAGCAACTGTCGTGTTACTTCACTCTCTCTCATGGTGACTTAAACGTCTCTCATGGTGTCTTTAATGGTTCTTATTATGACATCACTGTCAATTATGGTGTCCGCTATGTTTATCATGGTGTCCTCATTGTCTCTAATGGCGTAGTTACTGTCTTTCACGGCATTATCAATGACACTTATGGTGTCTGCACTGTTTGTCATGGTGACTTCACTGGTTCTTATGGTTTCTAAACTGTCTGACATGTTGTCTTCACTTACACACATGGTGTCTTCACTGTCCTTCATGAGGTCTTCACTGACTCTCATGGTGTCTTTACTGTCTCTAATGGGTGTCTTCACTGTCTCAAATAGTGTCTTCCCTGGTTCTCATGGTGTCTTCATTGTCTCTTACATGGTCATCACTATCACTCCTGGTGATTTCATTGTCTATTACATGGTCATCACTATCACTCACGGTGACTTCATTGTCTCTTACATGGTCATCACTATCACTCATGGTGACTTCATTGTCTCTTACATGGTCATCACTATCACTCATGGTGTCTTCACTGGCTCTCATAGTGTCTTCAGTGGTTCTCATGATGACTTCACTGCCTCACAATGTGTCCTCACTGTCACCCATCATTTCCTCAATAACCCTCATGGTGTCTTCACTGTTTCTCATGGGGTCTATAATTTATCTCTCATTGTGTCTTCACTAGCTCTCATGGTATCTTCACTGTCTCTCATTGTGACTTTGCTGGCTCTCATGTTGTTCATATTATCTGTCATAGATTTCTCACTGTATCTCATGGTGTTTTTTCCCTGTTTTCTCTTGGTGTCCTGACTGCCTCTCATGGTATCCTCTCTTGCTCTCATGATGTCTTCACTTGCTCTCATGTTGTCATAACTGTCTCTTATAATATCTTCACTGGCTCTCATGGTGTCTAAATTGGCACTCATGGTGTATATAAATATCGCTCATGGTATTTCACTGGCTCTCATGGTGTCCTCTCTGTCTCTCATGGTTTCTTTACTTGCTCAATAATGCCTTCGCTACCTCTCATGTACCATCACAGGCTCGCATGGTGTCCTCAATGTATATAACGATTTCATCACTGTCTCTCATATATCCTTCCCTGGCTATCATGGTGACTTCACAGGCTGTAAGTGTGTCTTTACTGTCTCTCATGGGGTAACACTGTCTCTCATGGTATCGTCACAGTTTCTCATGGAATCTGCACTGTATCTCGTGGTGCCTTTCCTAGATTCTGTGGTGTCTTCATTGGCTCTCATAGTAACATCACTGTCTCTCATGGTGTCTTCCATGGTTCTCAAGTTGTCTTCATTGACTTTCATAGTGTTTTCACTGCCCCTCATGGTGTATTCACTAGCTTTCATAGTGTCATCACTGTCTTTCATGGTTTCTTCACTTTGTCTCATGGTGTCTTCTCTGTCTAATGGTGTCTTCATCGACTCTTTTGTTACTTCACTGTGTCTCATGATGACTTTACTGTCTCTCATTGTGTTCACTGGCTATCATGTTGTCTTTACTGTTTCTCATAATGACTTCACTGTCAATCATGGTGTCCTTATTGTTTGTCATGGTGACATCATTGTCTCTAATGGTGTCTTCACTGTCTCTCATAAGGCCTTTACTTGTTTTACACGATTTCTTTAGGGGCTCTCATGGTGTCTTCATTGGCTCTCACATTGCCTAGCTGGCGTCCATGATGTCCTCACCGACTCTAATGGAGTTTGCACTGTCTGTCATAGTGTTCTCAATTTCTCTCAAGCTGTCTTCCCTGGCTCTCATGGTCTCTTCACTGGCTCTCATGGTGCCATCACCAACTCTTATGGTGAAATCGCTGTCCGCAATGGTGACACCACTGTCTCTCATTGTGTCTTTCCTAGTTTTGATGGCATCTTCAGCGGTACTCATGATGACTTCACTGTCCCTCATAGTTTCCTCACTGTCTCACATGGATACTTTACCATCTCTCATGATGTATTCAATGATATTCATGGTTTCTTTACTGGCTTACATAGTGTCCACAATGTTTATCATTGTCTCCTCACTACTACTCTGGATATCATATTGTCTTCCCTGTCTTTCACAGTTTATTCTCTGGAATTCATGGTGTCTTTAATGGCTCTCATGTTGGCATCACTGTCTCATATGGTGACATCGCTGGCTGTAATGATGTCTTCAATGTTTGTTATAGTGTCTTCACTGTCTCTCATGGTGATATGACTTGTTATCATGTTGTCATCACTGTCTCATTTTATTTCACTGACTCTCATGGTGTCTTCACTATCCCTCATGGTGTCTTTATTCACTGACATGGTATCTTCACAGTCCCTCATGGTCTCCTTACAATTTCTCAAGGTGTCCTCATAGTCTCTCACTGTGATTTAACTGGCTCTCATGGTGCTTTAACTGCCTCTCATGGCTTCCTCACTGTTTCTCGTTGCTTCTTCACTGTCTCTCATAGAGTCTTCACTGTCCATCATGTTATCTTCCCTGGTTCTCACGGGGTCTTCACTGGTTCTCATTGTGTCTTCAATGATACTCATAGTTTCTTCACTTGCTCTCATGTCTTTTGTATCTCTCATGGTGCATTTACTGTATTTCATGGTGTTTTCATTGATTCTCATTATGTCTTCATTGTTAATCATGGTGTCTTCACTGGCTCTCATGGTTTCTTGACTGGCTCTCAAACCGTCCTCAATGTCTCACATCGTATCTTCTCTGATTCTCATGGTGTATTCACTGTCTCTCAAGGTGTCTTCCATGTCTCTCATGATGTCTTCATTGTATCTCATGGTGTCTTTTCTGGCTCTCATAGTGTCTTCATTGGCTTTCATGGTTTCTTCACTGTCTCTCATGGTGTCTTCACTGGTTCTCTTGATGTCTTCACTCTCTCTCATGGTGACTTTAATATTTATCGTGATGTCTTCACTGTGTGTCATGGTGTCTTAACTGTCTCTCATGGTGTGTTCGCTGTCTCTCATGGATACTTCATTGGCTCTTGTTATGACTTCACTGTCTCTCATCATGTCCTCACTAGATCACAAGTTGTCCTCATTGTCTCTCACTGTGTTTTATCTGGCTGTCATTGTATCTTCACTGACTCTCATAGGTTATTTGCTTGTACTGCCGAATTCTTCACTATTATTCATAATGTATTCACTGTCTCTCTTTGTGTTTTCATTGATTCTCATATTGTCTACACTGACTCTTTTGGTTTGTTCACTTTCTTTCAAGCTATTTCACTGCCTCTCATGGTTTGTTTACTGGCTCTCATGGTTTCTTCTCTATCTCTCATGGTGTCTTCACTCTCACTCATGGTATTTCCCTGTTTCTCACGATATCGTCACTGGCTCTCATGGTGGTCTCTCTGACTGTGATGTTGTCTTCGAAGTCTCTAATAGTGTCTCCAATGTATCTCATAGTGTCTTCACTTGTTCTAATGGTGTCTTCACTGGCTCTCATGGTGTCTTCAGTGGCTCTTATGGTGTCTTCATTAATTATCATGCTGTATTCACTGTCCCTCATGGTGTCATTCCTGGTTGTCTGGAGTCTTCATCGGCTCTCATGGTGTCACCACTCTCTCCAATGGTGTGATAATTGCCTCTCATGATGTCTTCACTGTGTGTCTTAGCGTCTTCACTCTCTCTCATGGAGTCTTCACTGGTTCTCATGATGACTTCACTGTTACTCATGGTGACATCATTGTTTCTCATTGTGCCCTTATTTTCTGCAATGGTTTATTCAATGGTTTTCATATTGTTTTCACCGTCTTTCGTGGTGATATCCCTGGTTCGCATGGTATCTTCATTGGCTCTCATGGTGTTTTCACTGTCAATCATGGTGTCCTTACATACTTTCATGGTATCATCCCTACTATTATGGTCCCTTCATGGGCTCTCATTGTGTTTACAATCTCTCTCATGGTGTGCTCGCTGTCTAATGGTGTCTTCACTGGTTTTCTTTGTATCTTCACTGTCTCACATGTTGTTTTCGCTGTTTGTCATGGTGTTCTTACAGTCTCTCATGCTATATTCACTAGTTCTCATGGTCATGTTAATTTTTCTGTTGGTGTTTTCACTGTCTCACATGGTGTCTTAACTGGCTGTAATGGTGTCTTAACTGGTTCTCATGATTTCACTGTCAATCATGATGTCCTCAATGTTTGTCATGGTGCTCTCACTGACTCTAATGGTGTTTGCACTGTCTGCCATAGTGTTCTCAATTTCTTTCAAGCTGTTTTCCCTGGCTCTTATGTTGTTTTCACTGGCTCTCATGGTGTCATCACTTACTCTTATGGTGAAATCGCAGTCTGTAATGGTGACATCACTGTCTCTCATGGTGTCTTTCCTAGTTTTGATGGCGTCTTCACTGGTTCTCATGATGCCTTCACTGTCCCTCATGGTTTCCTCACTGTCTCACATGGAAACTTCACAAACTCTCATGATGTCTTCACTGCCACTAATGGTTTCTTTACTGGCTCACATAGCGTCCACAATGTTTATCATTGTCTTCTCACTATCTCTCATGGGGACTAACCTGGATACCATATTGTCTTCACTGTCATTCACGGTTTATTCACTGGATTTCATGGTGTTTTTAATAGCTCTCATGATGTCATCTCTTTTACTCCAGGTGTATTCATTGGCTCTCATTCTTTATACCCTTGTTCATATGGTATCTGCACTAGCTCTCATGGTGCCTTCACTTTTTCTCATGGTTTCCTCATGTCTCTCGAGGTTTCATCACTGGCTCTCCTGATTTATTCACCTCCTCTTATAGTGACTTCACAGTCTCTCATAGTGTTGTCACTGTCATGATGGTGTCTCCACTGGCTTTCATGATGTCATCACTGACTGGCTTGGCATCTTCACTGTCTCTCATCGTGATTTCAATGGTTCTCAAGATGTCTCCGCTGTCTCTTTTGGTGTCCTCACTCTCTCTCAAGGTGACCTCACTATCTCTCATGTTGTCTTCAGTGTCTGTCATGGTGTCTTCACTGTCTCTCAAGGTGCCGTCCCTGGTTATCATGCTGTCTTCATTCGATCATATTTTGTCTTCACTGGCTCTCATGGTGTCATCACTGGCACTCATGATGCCTTCACTATCCGCCACAGTGTCTTAACTGTCTTTCATGGTGCCCTCACTGCCTCTCATGGTTTCTTCCCTGGTTCACATGGTGTTTTCACTGACTCTCATAATGCCTGATCTGTATCTCAAGGATTCCGCACTGTTTTTTCTGGTTTCATAACTGGTTCTCATGATTTCTTTACTGCCTCTTATTGTGACTTCACTGGCTCTCATGGTATCTTCACCAGATCTCATGGTGTCATCACTGGATATCAGGATGTCTTTACTGTCTGTCATGGCATCTACAATGCCTGTCATGATCATTTCACTGGTTCTCAAGATGTCTTTGCTGTCACTCATGGTGTCCTCACTAACTCTTATGGTGTCTCCAGTGCCTGTCTTGTATCTTCACTGTCTCTAATGGTGTCTTCGATGTGTCTAATGGCGGCATCACTGCCTCGTACAGTGTCTTCGCTGACCTTCTTGATGTCTTAACTGTCTGTCATGGAGTTTGCACTGTCTTTCATGGTGATTTGACTGGTTATCAAGATTTATTCACTGTTTCTTATGGTGTCGTCATGGTCTCTCATGGTTTATTCACTGGTTCTCGTGTTCACTTCACTGTCTCTCAGGGTGTCCTCGCTGTTTCTCAAGGTGTCCTCATTGTCTATCACTGTCTTTAAACTGGATCTCATTGTGTCTACACATATTCTCATAGATACTTCACTTGCTCTCATGAAGTCTTCACTATCCATCTTGTTGTATTCACTCTTTCTCATGGCATCTTCATTGATTCTCATAATGTCTTCACTGATTCTCTTGGTTTCTTCACTTGCTGCCATGGTGTCTTTATTGTCACCCATGGTTTATATACTGGCTCTCATGAAGTCTTCAATGGCTATCATTGTATCTTCATTGGCACTCATGGTGTCTTCACTGGCTTTCGTGTTGTCATCACTCACTCTAATTTTGTGATCACTGGCTCTCATGATGTCTCCACTGTCTGTCATTGTATCTTCATTTTCTCTCATGGTGTCTTAATGGCCTCTCATGGTGTCAACACTGTCTCTGACAGTGTCTACACTTGTTCTCATGGTGTATTCACTAGCTCCAATGGTGTCCTCACTGTGTCTAAAGGTTTTTTTTTAAATTATCTCATTGTGACTTCTCTGACTCTCATGGTATCATTACTAGCTCTCATGGTATATTCACTGGCTCTCATAATATACTTAATGTCTCTGGTGGTGTTTTCACTGCCACTTATGGTTTCTTCACTGTCTCTCATGGTGTCCCTTACTGTCACACATTGTGTCCTGACAGTCCATCATGGAGTCTTCTCTGGCTCTCATGGGGTCTTCACTGTCTTTCACGGTGTCTTCTCTGACATTCATAGTGGGTTCACTGGCTCTCATGGTATGTTCACTGCCACTCATGATGTACTCACTGTCTCTCTTGGTATTTTGACAGTCTCTCATGATGTCCACACTGACACTAATGGTGTCCTCACCATCTTTCATTGTGTATTCAATGGCTCTCATGGTGGCCTCAATGACACTGGTAAAGTATTTACTGTCTCTCATTGTGTCTTCACTGGCTCTCATATTTTCTTCTCTTGCTCTCTTGGTGTTTTCTCTGGCTTTAATTTTTGTCTTCGCTGTTTCTCATGGTGTTCTTCCTAGTTTTCATGGTCACCATGAAACCTGGCTCTCATGGTGTCATCACTGTGTCTGATGGTGTCTTCACTGGTTCTCACGGTGTCCTCACTGTCCCTAAAGGTTTACACTCTGTCTCTCATGGTGTCCCTTACTGTCACACATGGTCTACTGGCAGTCTATAATGGTGTCTTCTCTGGCTCTCATGGTGTCTTCACTGTCTTTCACGGTTTTCTTCTCTGGCTCTCATGGTCTTCACTGTCTTTCACGGAGTCTTCACTGACATCCATGGTGGGTTCACTGGCTCTCATGGTTTCTTCACTTGCTGTCTGGGCATTTTCTCTGGCATTCATTTTTGTCTTCACTGTTTCTCATGGTGTATACCCTGGTTCTCCTGGTGACTTCATGGGCTCTCTTTGTGTATACATTGTCTCCCATAGTTACTTCCCTGTTTCTCATGGTGTCTCTACGGTATCTCATGGTGTCTCTACAGTCTCTCATGGAGTCTATATGGTCTCTCATGGTGTCTATATGGTCTCTCATGGTGTCTCTATGGTCTCTCACAGTATCTTCACTTCCTCTCATGATGCTATCTCTAGCTCTCATAGTATCATCACTCTCTCTCATGATATCTTCACAGTCTCTCATGGTGTCTTCGTTGGCTCTCATGGTGTCCTCACTGTCTCTCATAGTGTCTATAAATATCTCTCCTGGTGTTTTCAGTGTCTCTCATGGTGTCGTTTCTGTCTCTCAGTGTATCTTCACTGACTAATGGTATGTTCAGTGGCAATAATGTTGTCTTCTCTGTGTGTCATGTTGTCCCCACTGTATCTCATTGTATCTTTACTACCCCTATTGTTTCCTCACTTCCTCTCTTGGTGTCCCCACTGTCTCTCATGGTGTTTTCACCGGCTCTCAAAATGTTTCTTTGTTTCTCATGGTGTCTACACTGTCTGTTTTTTTGTCTTCCCTGGTTCTCATGGTGTCTTCACATGCAATCTTGTTGTCTTCACTGGCTTACATGGTGTATTCAATGGCTGTGGTGGTATCTCCACTGGCTCTCACAATGTCCTCACTGCCTCTCATAGTGTCTTCACAGTCTCTTATGATGTCTTCACTGGCTCTCACTGTGTATTCATTAGTTCTCATGTTTTCCTGACTCTCTCTCATGGTTTCAGTTACTATGTGACACTGTGTCTCCACAGTTTATCATAGAGTCTTTACTGGCTCTCATGATGTCTTCAATGTCTCTCATGATGTATTCACTGTCTATCATGTGTCTCCACTGGCTCTAATGATGTCCTCTGCGTCTATCATGGTGTATTCACTGTCTCTCATGGTGTCTTCGCCAGCTCTCATGAATTCTTCACTGTCTCTATGGTTTCTTCACTGGCACTCATGGTGTCTTCTCTGTCACTTATGGTTTCTTCACTGGCACTCATGAAGTATTCACTATCTCTCATGGTGACTTCTCAATCACTAATGGTGTGATCACTGTCTTTCAGGGTATCTGCAATAGCTCTCATGGTGTCGTAACTGGCTCTCAAGGTTTCTTCTATGGTTCATATGATGTCTTCACTGTCCTTCTGGTGTCCTCACTGTCTCCCATGTTGTCTTCACTGGCCATCATGGTTACTTCACTGGTTGTCATGATGACTTCACCTTCACTCATCGTGATTTCACTCTTTCCCATGGTGTTCTCTTTGTCTCTAAGTGTCTTTACATGCTGTCATGTGTGTCTCAACTCACCTTAATGGTGACTTCACTGACATTCCGGGTGGGTTCACTGGCTCTCATGGTGTCTTCACATTTCTCTTGATGTCCTAACAGTCTCTGAAGGTTTTTTTCACAGTTACTCATGAAGACTACACAGGCTCTCATGGTGTTTTCATTGGTATATGTGATTTCCTCACTGTTTCTCATGGTGGTTATAATACCTCTGTCATAGTGTCTTCACTGTCTCTCATGGTGGTTATAATACCTCTGTCATAGTGTCTTCACTGTCTCTCATGGTGGTTATAATACCTCTGTCATAGTGTCTTCACTGTCTCTTATGGTGTCTTCATTGGCACTCATGGTGTCTTCAGAGGCTCTCATGGTATGTTCCCTGGTTCTCATGGTGTCTGTATTCCCTACCATGGTACCTAAAAGTCACTCATGGTGCAATCAATGGCCATAATGTTGTCTTTACTGTCTCTTGTAGTAACCACACTGTCTCTCATGTTTATTCACTGTCTATAATGGTGTCATCACTGGTTCTCATGATGTCTTCACTGTCTTTCACTGTTTCTCCTATGGCTCTCACAGTGTGTTCACTCACTCCCATGTTGTCATCACTGTCCCTTATGGTGTATTCCCTGGCTTAAATGGTGTCTTCTCTGTCTCTCATGATGTTCTCATTGTATATCACGGTTTCTGTATTTGATCTCATGACGTCGCCACTGTCTCTCGTGGCGACTTCACTGGCTCTCATGGCACCGTCACTGGCTCACATATTGTCCTCACTGCCTTTCACAGTTTCTTCTCTGGCAGTCAGCGTGTTTTCTATGCCTTTCATGTTGTAGTCACTGGTTCTCATATAGCCTACACAGTATGTCACTGTGTCTTCACTGCCTCTCATGATGACCTCACTAGCTCTCATGGTGTCTCCACTAGCTCTATTGGTGTCATCACTGTATCTCATGGTGTCTTTAATGTCTCTGATGGAGTCCTCACTAGTTCTCATGGTGTCTTCCCTCGTTCACATTGTGTCTTCGTTGGATCACATGGTGTCTTTACTGGCTCTCATGGTGTCTACACTGACATTCACTGTTTCTTCTCTGGCTCTCACGGTGTCTTCACTGGCTCTCATGGTGTCATCACTGTCCCTCATGATGTCTTAACTAGCTTAAATGGTGTCTTCACTGTCTCTCATGGTGTCCTCATTGTATATCATGGTTTCTGCACTGGCTCTCATGACGTCGCCACTGCCTCTAATGGTGTCTTCGCTGGCTCACATGATGTTTTCCCTGGTTTTCATATTGACTTCATTGTGTCTCATGGTTTCCTCAGTGTCTCTCATGTTTACTGCACTGGCTCTCAGGATTTTTTCACTGCATCTCATGGTGTCTTCACTGGTATATGGTTTCCTCACTGTATCTCATGCTATCTTCACTAGCAAACATGGGGTCTCCACTTTCCCTATTGGTGTCTTCATTTTCTTTCATGGTATCCTCACTGTTCCGCATTCTGTCCTAATTGTATCTAATTGTTTCATCGCTGGCTCTCATAGTGTCCTCACTGACTCTGATGGAATCGTCACTGTCTCTCATGGTGTCATAACTGGTTCTCATGGAATCTTCATTGACTCTCATGGTGTCTTTACTGGCTCTGATGGTGTCATCAATGAATCTAGTGGTTCACAGGCTCTCATGATGTCTTAACTATCTCTCATGGTATCTTCCCTATCTCTCAGGGTGATTTCACTTGTTATCATGATGTATTCACAGTCTCTCATTTTGTCGTCACTGTCGGTCATGTTTACTTCACTGGCCCTCGTGGTGACTTCACTGTCTCTCATGGTATCCTACTGTTTCTCATGGTGACCTCATTGTCTCTCGCTGCATTATAACTGGCTCTCATGGTGTCTTCACTGGCACTCATCATGTCTTCACTATCTGTATTTCTATCTTCACTGTCTCTCATGGTGATTTCACTGGTTATCATGATGTGCTCACTGTCTCCTATGATGTCATCAGTGTCTCTCATGGTTTCTTCACTGGCTATCATAGTTACTTCACTGTATCTCATGATGCGCTCACTGTTTCTCATGGTGTACTCATTGTCTTCAGTGGTTTGATCATTGGCTCTGAGGCATCTCTACAGTTTCTCATGGTATCCTCACCAATTTTCATGGTGATTTTACTTATTTTTAAAATGTCTATGATGTCTCTTATGGTGTCCTTACTGTCTCTAAAGGTGTCCTCACTATCCCTCATGGTGTCTTTACTGTCTGTCATGGTATCTTCACTGTCTCTCATGGTGTCTTCCCTGGTTATCATGATGTCTTCAGTGGGTCTCATGGTGTCTTCACTGGCTCTAATAATGTCATCATTTTCTCTAATGGTGTGTTCACTGGCTCTCATGATGTCTTCCCTATCCATCATAGTGTCTTCCCTGTCTCTCATGTTGTCTTTCCTAGTTCTTATGGTGTATTCACTGGTTCTCATGATGACTTCACTGTCTCTCACAGTTTCCTCATTGTCTCTCACTGTTTCCTCACTGTCTCTCACGGTTTCCTCACTGTCTCTCATGATTTATTCACTGTCTCTGATGGATACTTCACTGTCTCTCATAATCCCTTCTCTGTATCTCATGGTGTCTTCACTGTCTCTCATGATGTTTTCACTGTGTCTCTTTGTGTCATCCCTGGTCCTCATGGTTTCTTGATTGTCTCTCATGGTATTTACCTGGTTCTCATTATGTACACTCATAAATAATTAAATATTACACATATTCACTAAAGTAGTATATCCTTTCAGCAAATCAACCAAACCTTACTGTCATATAACTTTTTATTTGTTTCAGAATTTGAAATTAATATAATTTATTATTATTATTATTAGGTGTAGATGGTATTACACTTACACTATGAAAACATTCACTAAATAAACTCATAAATTATGCACATTATATGTAGAGAGACATATGAATGCTCCCGAGGAACTAAAACTCGAGACTAAAACATTATATTATCATATTTTTCATAGGATATTTCAAGCGAAAACAGTTCCTGCTTTATTCCTATAAGGTCATTTAACGAACACCTATGTCAGGTCATTCCATTAAAATATCTCCGGACAAGCTATGTTGAACAACACTGTCGCTTAGCTAGCATTTATGACTGTTTTTCTTACGGCTATATGATTGCACGACTCACAAACATTCAGTGTGGATCTCATGTGAGGAAATTCCGCTAAAATATTTCATGACAAGCTAAGTGCTCAAAACTGTCGCTTAGCTCGCATTTATGACAGGTATTTTTCCGCTTTATCCTTGCATGTCTCACGAACATTCGTGTAAGGTAATTCCACTAAAATATCTCAGGACAAGTTATGTTGCACTACACTGTCGCTTAGCCTGTATTTATAAATGGTTTTCTTTCTGCTATAAGCTTGCACGACCCACAAACATTCAGTGTGGATCTCATATGAGGAAATTCAGCTAAAGTATCTCAGGACAAGCTATGTTGCACACCGCTGTCACTTAGCTTGCATCTATGGCTGGTTTGTTCTCCGCTGTCTGCTTGCACGACTCACGAACATTCATGTGAGGTAATTCTGCTACAATATCTCAGGACAATCTACGTTGCACAACATTGTTGCTTAGTACGCATTTATTAAAAGGTTTCTTTCCACTATATGCTTGCATGACTCACAAACATTCAGTGTGGATCTCATGTGATTAAATACAATTAATATATCTCAAAAAAGCTATGTTGCACAACAATGTAGGTTAGCTCACATTCATGACTGGATTTCTTTCTGCTGTCTTCGTGTACGACTCACGAACATTTTTGCGAGGTAAATACGTTAAAATATTTCAGGACAAGATATGTTGCACAGCAATGTCGCTTAGCTCGCATTTATAACTTGATTTCTATCGTCTATATGCTTGAACGACTCACAAACATTCAGTGTGGATCTTAAGTGAGGAAATTAAGCTAAAATATCTCAGAACAAGCTATTTTGCACAACACTGTCGCTTACCTCGCAGTTGTAACTGGTTTTCTTTATGCTGTCTGTTTGCACGATTCACGAACATTCATGTGAGGTAATTCAGCTAAAATATCTCAGGGCAAGAAATGTTGCATAACAATGTCGCTTAGCTCGCATTTATGAATTGTTTTCTTCCCGCTGTCTGATTGCACGTCTAACGAACATTTACGTGAGGTAATTCCATAAAAATATTTCAGGACAAGCTAAGTTGGACAACATTGTCGTTTAGCTCGCATGTATGACTGGTTTTCTTTCTGCTAAATGCTTACACGACTCACGAACGTTCAGTGTTGATCTCATATGAGGAAATTCATCTAAAAAATCTCAGGACAAGCTATGTTACACAACACTGTTGCTTAGCACGCATTTATGATAGGTTCTCTTTCTGCTGCCTGTCTGCACGTCTCACGAACAATCATATGAGGTAATTCCGCTTAAATATTTCAGTACAAGCTATACTGCACTTCACTGTCGCTTAGCACACATTTATGAATGGTTTTATATTTGCTGTCTGCTTGCACGACTCACGAACATTCATGAGAGTTATTTCCTCTAAAATATCTCAACATAATATATGTTGCACAATATTTTCGCTTAGCACACATTTATGACTGGTGTTCTTTCCGCTGTCTGCTTGCACGACTAACGAAACTTCTTGTGAGGTAATCCCGTTAAAATATTTCAGGACGATCTAAGTTGCCCAACGCTATCGCTTAGTTAGCATTTATGTCTGTGTTTCTTTCTGCTTTATGATTGCACGACTCACAATCATTCAGTGTGGATCTTATATGACAATATACAGCATTAATATCTCTGCACAAGCTATGTTGTACAACACTGTGGCTTAGCTCGCATTTATGACTGGCTTTCTTTCTCCTATCTGCTTGCACGACTCACGAACTTTCATGTCAGGTAATTCCGTTAAAATATCTCCAGACAAGCTATGTTGCACATCACGGTCGCTTAGCTCGCATTTATGACATTGTTTTCTTTTCGCTGTCTGCGTGCATGATTTAAGAACGTTCATGTCAGGTAATTCGGTTAAAATATCTCCGGACAATCTACGTTGCACACCAATGTCGCTTAGTTCGCATTTATGTCTGATTTTTTTTCCGTTGTCTGCTTGCACGTCTCACGAATATTCATGTGAGGTAATTCCATTAAAATATTTCAGGACAAGCTATATTGCACAATACTGTCGCTTAGCACACATTCATGACTGGTTTTCTAACTGCTGTCTGCTTGCACGGCTCACGAACGTTCATGTGAGGTAATTACTCTAAAATATGTCAGGACATGTTTTGTCGAACAACACTGTCTCTTAGCACACATTTAACAATGGTTTTCTTTCTACTATATGCTTGCACGACACACAAACAATCAGTTTGGATCACATTTGAGGAAATTCAGCTGAAGTGTCTCAGTACAAGCTATGTTGCACAACACAGTCGCATAGATCGCATTTATGACTGGATTACTTTCCGCTGTCTGCTTGCACGATTCACGTACATTCGTGTGAGGTTATTCCACTATAATATTTCAGGTATATTTTCCTATCTATGTGTTGCGTCACATTGAGGATGGCTCAAGCTTACAAACCTGCCGCCTAGCTAAGCTCCCAGCTCAACATATTCACATCGTGGATACTTAGTTGGCTGATAACCAAACGAGGCAGCTCACCTCGGGAATTTTTTCAAACTTGTTCGCTCCACCATCACCAATACTGCCCATGTGGTGTCGAAGGTCCATACAGAACACTTTTCCAGCACAGGCACTGAACATTAAACCGAGTTCCGGCTGTTTCAGAATTTTTAAAATTTTCCCCTGCACCTCCTCACCACATCATTAAAGAAATTCGAGGAAACGTAAACTTAAACCTCACAAACATTGAACTTTTCTCTAGAATAAAGTCTGACTGTGGTGTTACCTCATCATCGCAACATTCAGGCGCGATTTCAAAGTGTCAATGTAAGTGCGAAGTCTGTAAATATCAACATATTCTTGATCACGCGATTTCACAATTTCGCACAGGGAAAGTTTCCAGCTACAGAGCTCGACGTAGTTAGATAGTATACCGCATGGTAGCCAGCGAGGGAAAGCGTTCTGCACTCCCCCCATCAAAACTCCCTCAATAAGAAATCGAGGGAGACGCAATCGCAGACCTCAAAATTTAAAACTGCAACACTGGACGTAGTTCAGCGCACAGCCATAGTGACTCGTGCACGCTTAATGCACTCCATTGTATCAAGACGGGCGGGAATCGTATATCTCGGGCAAATTTCGAAGGAACTGGAATCGGATATTGAAAGTGTAATCGAATGCCACGAGGACTCCACGAGCCGTGTGCTTCATAATACAAGCGTACAAGACATGATCAAAGTATCCCGGACGTGCACGAACACTGCTATTGAAATTTTAGGATTTCCCCCGCTCCTCCTCACCAATGCACCAAAGTAATTCGAGGAGATGCAAACACAAATGTCATCTCAGAATGAACTTTTGCTCGAAAGGTCCTCAAAGGACATTCCAAATTGCAATCGGGAATCAAATTGGCACATTTATTTCGACCAGATTACAGGCCAAATAACCAGATTCCGGATAGATTAAAATTCCCCACACCACAGTGAAATGGCGTGAAACCAGGCACCAGGGCAAAATTAATATCAGTTGAGCTGTGTCCATGAGACACACTTAACTACACCAATGTATAAAAAGCGAATTGCCAGCAGTCGTGGCATACAGCGAATATGGGCGCATGCGCGATGACTAGCAGGCTTCAGCATGAGAATATGACGAATCACTGCGAAAACTTTATTTGTGCTTCATAGCTGGAGTGTGCCAGGTGTTCGCATTGATACCACTAGGGTGCAGCAGCTCGCTGTGGATGGTTCTGCCATCTGTTGTTGTACTGCCAACTGCTTTTGGTCTGACTAACTATTATTATCTCCTAGAATAATTAGTTAATTATTTTCCTATATATGTGTTGCGTCACATTGTGGACGGCTGGAGCCTACAACCCTGCCGCCTAGCTAAGAAGATACCACCTCAACATACTCACCACCCGGATACCTACTTGGCGGGCAATGTCGGGAATTTTTTCAAATTTGCTCGCTCCATCAAGACTAATTCTGTTTATGTGCCGACGAGCCACATAAAGAACACTCTCCCAGCACCAAGTACTGAACATTAAGACTACTTCCAGCCATTTCAGAATTTTTTAATTTTTCCCTGCTCCTCCTCTCCATCTCGAGACAAAGAAATTCGAGGAGAAGTAACCTCAAACCTCTCAAACATTGATCTTTTCTCGGGAATCAAGTCTTACTGCATTGTTACCTCATCGTCGCAACATTCAGGTGCGATTTATAAGTGACAATGGAAGTGCGAAATCTGTAAATATCCAACATATCCCTGATCGCACGATTTCTCAATTTCGCGCAGGGAATGTATAAGGCTTCGCTGCTCGACGTAGTTCGCTAGTTTACCGCATAGTATCGCGCGAAGGAAAATCATTCTGCACCCCCTCCCCGCGCAACAAATCTTACGCGTCCAAGAAATCGAAGGAGACGCAATCGCAGACCTCAAAATCTTCAACTGCAACACTGGACGTAGTTCCGAGCCCCGCCGTAGTGACGAGCGCACGCTTAATCCACTCAATTGTATCAAGACGGGTGGGAATCGTGTCCCGGGGCAAATTTCGAAGAAACTTGAATCGGATATTGACAGTGTAATCGAATACCACGAGTACTCGACGAGCCGTGTGCTTCATAATACAACCGTACAAGACATCCGCAACGTATCCCGGACATGCACGAACCCTGCTAATGAAATTGTAGAATTTCCCCCGCCCCTCATCGGTTCACCTAAGAAATTCGAGGAGAAGCAAACACAAAAGTCATCTCAGATTGAACTTTTGCTCGAAATGTTCTTAAAGGAGGCCAATAATAACCAAATTGCAATCGGGAATCAAATTGGCGCATTTATTTCGACCGGATTACAGGGGAAAGAACCTGATACCGGAAAAAAAAATTCTCGACACCACAGTGAAATGGCTTGAAACCAGGCACCAGGACAAAATTAATATCAATTGAGTTGTGTTTTGGATATACTTAAATACACCAATGCATAAAAAGAGAATAGCCAGCAAGTCGTGGCGTACAGCGAATATGGGCGCATGCGCTAAAACTTGCATGCTTCAGCATGAGAATATGACGAATCACTGCGAAAACATTGTTTGTGCTTCATAGGTGGAGCGCGCCAGGAGTTCACATAGTTACCACCAGGGTGAAGAAGCTCACTGTGGATGGTTCTGCCATCTGTTGTTGTACTGTCAACTGTTTGTGCTCTGGCTCACTATTATTTTCTCCTAGACAAATATGTTAATTATTTTCGTATATATATATGTGTTGCAACACAGTGTTGTCGGCTGGAGCCTACAACCCTGCCGCCTAGCTAAGAAGATCCCAGCTCAACATAGTCAACTCGTGGATCACTACTTGGAGGGCAATGTCGAGAATCTTTACAAACATGCCCGCTCCACCATCACCAATTCTGCTTATTTGGTAACGAGTGACATAAATAACACTCTCCCAGCACCGGCACTGGACATAAAGCGGAGTTATGTCCATTTCAGAATTTTTAAAATTTTCCTCTTAACCCCGCCACCGCCTAGCAAAATAAATTCGAGGAGATGTAATTTCGCGCGGGGAAAGTTTCAAGCTATGGAGCTCGAGGTAGTTCGCTAGTCTACTGCATTGTAACACGCGAAATAATTCGTTCTGCACCATATCCCGGCGCCTAAGAAATCGAGGGAGATGCAATCGAATAACTCAAAATCAGCATCTGCAACACTGGACTTAGTTCAGCGGCACGCCGTAGTGACGCTGGCACACTTAATCCACTGAATTGTATCAAGACGGTGGGAATCGGATGTTTCGGGCAAAAATCGAAGAAAATGGCATTGGACATTGAAAGTGTAATCGAATGCCACGAGGACTCCACGAGCCGTGTGCATCATAACACAAGCGTACAAGACATTCGCAACATATCCCGGACCTTCACGAACACTGCTAATGAAATTTTAGAATTTCAGCCGCCCCACCTCAAACGGCATGCCTAAGAAATTCGAGGAGACGCAAACACAAATGTCATCTCAGATTGAACTTCTGCTCGAAAAGTCCTCAAAGGAGGTCAATACTTACCAAATTGCAAACGAGAATCAAATTTGCACATTTATTTCGACCAGTTTACAGGGGAAAGAACCTGATTTCAAATAAAACAATATTTTCCTAACTGTAGAGAACCAAATGTTTTTATAATTGGTTACCTTTCCCATTGTGACTGTGTACGTTCTGTTTTAACTGTTGTTGGTAATTTTAGTTGTTCTAATAATTTACATTTATTAGAATTAATGTGTAAGAAGTGTGGTATTGAATGTTATGACACAGAGTTTGTTGGCGTAACAAGTTTGGCTGAAATGTATTGTGGGTAATTTAAGAAATTCTGAAATGACGTGAACTCGGCTTTACGTTCAGTACTTGTCCTGGGAGAGTGTTCTGTATGTGCCTCGTCACCACATAGGCAGTATTGGTGATGCGAACAAGTTCGAAAAAATTCCCGACCCTATCCGCGAGGTGAGTATGTTGAGCTGGGATTTTGCCTAGGCGGCAGGGTTGTAGGCTCCAGCCAACTGCAATGTGACACAACATATATATAGGAAAATAATTAACTTATTAGTCTAGGAGAAAATAATAGTTAGTCAGAGCACAAAAAGTTGATATTACAACAACAGATGGCAGAACCATCCACAGTGAGCTGCTGCACCCTGGTGGTAACTATGCTAACTCCATGCGCGCTCCATCTCTGCAGTACAAATAAAGTTTTCGCAGTGATTCGTCGTATTCTCATGCTGAAATCTGCAAGTCATCGCGCATGCACCCACATCCGCTGTACGATACGACTGCAGGCAATTCTCTTTTTATACATTGGTGTATATAAGTGTGTCACAAGAACACAACTCAACTGATATTAATATTGTCCTGATGCCTGGTTTCTGGCCATTTCTCTGTGGTGTCTGGAATTTTATTTTATTTTGAATCAGGTTCGTTCCCCTGTAATCTGGTAGAAATCAATGTGCACATTTGATTACCAATTGCAATTGGTTAAGTATTGGCCTCCTTTGAGGACTTTTCGAGTAAAAGTTCAATCTGAGATGACGTTTGTGCTTGCGTCTCCTCGAATTTCTTAGGCATGGAGAAGAGGATTGGCGGGGGAAATACTAAAATTTCATTGGCAGTGTTCGTGCACGTCCGGGATACGTTGCGGATGTCTTGTACGCCTTTACTATGAAGCACACGGGTCGTGGAGTCCTCGTGGCATTCGATTACACTTTCAATGTCCGATTCCAGTTTCTTCGAAATTTCCCGAAACATCCGATTCCCGCCCGTTGTGATCCAATTGAGTGGATTTAGCGTGCCCGCGTCACTACGACGGGGCGCTGAACTACGTCCAGTGTTGCAGTTGGAGATTTTGAGGTCTGCGATTGTGTCTCCCTCTATTACTTAGGCGCGGGTTTGAGTGGCGGGCGGGAGCGTCATATCGACGGGTCGTTACATGTTCATGCATTTCTTTTATTGTGCGAACGGGTAGCATTGAGTGGGGTTGGTTCTGTACTGCTCTCTTATTTTCATGCTGCTAATGTAATTTCTGTTCGTAACAAGCTTCGTACATTGAAGTATATTATCAAAGAAGACCATTCACCGTTATTTAATGTGAGTTTAAATGATTTACATTTTAATGTTCAGTAGTTTGAATAGTTGTCAAGTGTAAAGAAGTTTTCGTACTTCGACCCGTTTGTTGTTAGCAATGCGCATATGATATATTACATTTTGGATTGTTATAATGAATTCCATTCAAAGAAGGGCATAAATCTGACTAGCACCGTCCAAATCGATCCTAGGACTGTCGAGCAACATCCAAGTCAAGCATAGGTCAGACTAGCACCATTAACGGTAAGCCTATGACCGACTAACACCAAAAAGTCGATTCCAGTACTACCTAGCACCCTCAAAGTCTAGCCTAGGATTGCCTAGCACCATCTAAGTCGATACTATGACTGCCTAGCACCCTACTAGTCAAGCCAAAGACTGCCTAGCGCCCTCACAGTCCAGCCTAGGACTGCACAGCAACATTCAAGCCGAGTATAGGTCCGCCTAGCACACACCAAGTAGATCCTAGGACTGACTAGCACCCTCCAGAACGAGCCTATGACTCCCTAGCACCCTCCAAGTGGTACAGACTAGCACTTTCCAAGTCGAGCCTAGGATTTCCTATCATACCCCAAGTCGATCCTGGGAATGCCTCGCATCATCCAATTAGATCCTAGGACTGCCTAGTAACCTCTAAATCGAGATTAAGACTGTCTAGCACCCTCCAAATCGATCCTAGGACTGCCTAACAACATACAAGTCGAGACTAGGTCTTACCAGCACCCTCCATGTTGCTCAATGGTTTGCGAAGCAACCTCCAAAACAAGCCTAGGACAGGTACCACCATAGAAGTCGAACCTAAAACTGTATATCACCCTCCAATTCGATCCTTGGACTGCCTAGCACTCTAGAATTCAACCTAGAACAGCCTAGCATTCTCCAAGTCAAGCCTACCACTGCCAAAATTCTCCATATCGATCCTAGGACTGACTACCACTCACCAAATGGAGCCTATGGCCTTCTAGCAGCCTCCAAGTGGCTCCTAGCAATACCTAGCAGCCTCCAAGTCGATCCCAGGGCTGCCTATAAACCTCCGAGTCAAGCATAAAACTGTCTAGCCCACTTCAAGTCGAGCCTAGGTGTGCCTTGCCCCCACTAAGTAAAGCCTAGGACTACCTAACCAACTCCAAGTCGAGCATAGGACTGCCATGCAACCTTCTATTTGAGTGAAAGACTGCTTAGCACCCGCCATGTCGAGCCTAGGACTGCCAAGCACCCTCCAAGTCGATCATAAGACTGCCTAGCACCCTCCAAGTCCAGCCGAGGGCTACCCACAACCCTCCAAATCGAGCCTAAGACACTCTAGCACCGTCCAAGTCAAGCCTATGTCTGTCTAGCACCTTCCAAGTCAGTCTAGGTCTGCCTAGCACCCTCTAAGATAAGCGTAGGTCGTCCCAGCAACCTCCGAGTCGACCATTGGGCAACCGAGCACCTCCCAAGTCGAGCCTACTACTGCCTAGCACCCTCTAAGTCGAGCCTAAGGAATGCCTAGCACAGTCCAAGTCCAGTCTAAGAATTTCTAGCACCTTCCAAGTCGAGCCTAGGTATGTATATCACCACCCAAGGCGATCCTAGGACTGCCGAATGACCTTAAAGTTGAGCCTAAGTCATTTACCACCCTCCGAGTCGATATTTTTTATGCCGAGTACCCTCCTAGTCGAGCCTTGGACTGCATAGTACCATCTGTGTCCAGCCTTAGAATGTCCAGCAACCTCCAAGTCGGGCCTAGATCTGTGAAGCACCACTCAAGTCAAGCCTAAGACTATCTAGCACCATCCAATTCGAGCCTAGGTCTTCCCAGCACCATCTGAGACATCCAATGGTTTGCCGAGCACCCTCCAAATCAAGCCTAGGACTGCCTAGCACCATCCAAGTCGAGAAAGGAACTGTCTATCCCCTCCAATAAAAACCTATGACTGCCTAGCACCTACTAAGTCAATCCTGGGATTGCCAGGCCCCCACTAAGTAGAGCCAATGTCTGTCTAGCACCCTCCGAGTCGTTCCAAGGACTGCCTAGCAACCTCCAACTCGAGCCTAGGACTGCCAACCACTCTCCAAGTCGAGCCTAAAACTGTCTAATTCCCTCCAAATCGTTCCTAGGATTGCCATGTAACATCCAAGTCGAATCTAGGACTACGTAGCTCCTTCGAGTCGAGCATCGGTCTGCCAAACACATTCCAAGTCTAGTCAGAGTCTGCCTAGCACCATCCAAGTCGAACCAAGGAATGACTAGCCCCCTTCAAGTCGATACTAGGACTGCCTAACACCCTCCAAGTCTAGCCTAGGACTTCATTACTCTCTCCAAATCAAACCCAAGGACTGCCTAGCACACTCCAAGTCGAGCCTAAGACTATATAGCACCCTCAAAGTCGATGCTAGGACAGCCAAGCACTTCCAAGTCGAGCTAAGGACAACCTATCATCCTCCTAGTCGAACCTAGAACTTCCTAGCACCCCCAAGTCGACCCGAGGTATGCCGAGCACTATCAAAGTCGATCCTAGGACTGCCTAGCAACACTCAAGAGGAGCCTAGGTCTGCCTAGCATCTTCCAAGTCGATACTAGGACTGTCCAGCACCCTCCAAATCGAGCCTAGGTCTTCCAGGATCCTCTGAGTAGAACAAGGTTTGCCGAGCAACCCCCGAGTCGATACTATGCCTGACGAGCACCCTTCAAGGTTAGCCTAGGACAGACTAGCACCCTTCTAATCGAGTTTAGGGCTGACTTTCACCCTACAAGTCGAGATTAGGAATGCCTAGCACCCTCCAAATCGAGCCTAGGACTGACTAGCACCATTCATGATTATCCTAGGACTGCCTAACACCTGCAAAGTCCAGCATAGGACTCCCTAGCACCCTTCCAATTCGAACCTAGGACTGACTAGCATACCTCCAAGTCGATCCTAGGACTGCATATCACCGTTCATGTCGATCCTAGGATTCCCTAGCACCCTATAAGCCAATCCTAAGACTGCCTAGCACCCACTTAGTCGAGCAAAGGACTGCCTAGCACCCTAATACTCAAGCCTAGGACTGCCTAGCAGCCTTCAAATCGAGGCTAGGACTGCCTAGCACACTCCAAGTCGAAACTAGGACAGCCTTACACCATCCAATTCGATCCTAGTTCTTCCGCGAAACCACCGTGTCGATGATTGGTCTGCCGACCAACCGCCAATTCGATCCTAGGACTGCCTAGCAATCTGCAAATCAAGCCTGATAATATCTAGCACCATCCGAGTCGAACCTAGGACTGCCCAGCAACCTCCAAGTAGAGCCTAGGAAAGTCTAGCACCCTCCTAGTCGATCCCTAGAACTGCCTAACACCTTCCAAGTCTATCCTAAGACTACCTAGCACCATCCAAGTTGAGCAGAAGACTGTCTAGCACTCTCTAAGTCGATCCTAGGAATGCCCTGGTCTCTCCAAGTCGAGCCTGCGACTGCATAGCAACCTGCAAGTCGAGCATACGACTGCCTAGCTCAATCCATGACTATCCAAGGACTGTCTAGCACCCTCCAAGTCTAGCATAAGTCTTCCTAGCATCCACCGAGTCGAACATTTGTCTGCCGACCAACCACCGATTCTATCCTAGGACTGCTTAGCATTCTGCAAATCGAGCATAATACTGTCTAGTACCCGCCAAGTCGAACATATGACAGCCTAGCAATCTCCAAGTCGAGCCTATTTCTTCCCAGCACCCTCCGAGTCGATCATTGATATGCCGAGCAACCGCAAAGTCAAGCTTAGGACTGCTACCACCCTCCATGTCGATCCAATGACTGCCTAGTATCATCGAAGCCGATCTTAGGACTGCCTAGCAACCTCCAAATGTGCCTAAGACTAAGTAGCACCCTCAAAGAAGATCATAGGATTGCCTAGCACCCTCAAATTGGAGCCTGGGACTACCTACTACCGTACAAGTTGAGCCTAAAACTGTCTGGCACCATCCAAGCCGTTCCTTGGACTGACGAGCAACGTCCAAGTTAAGCCTAGGTCAGTCTAGCACCATTAAAGTTATGCCTAGGGCTGACTAGCACCATAAAAGTCGATTCTAGGACTACCGAGCACCCTCAAAGTCGAGCCAAGGATTGCCTAGCACCCTCGCAATCGAGCCTAGGACTGCACAACAACATTCAATTCGAGGCTAGGACAACCTAGCACACACCAGGTTGATCATAGGACTGCCTAGCAACCTCCAGGACGTGCATATGACTCCCTAGCACCCTCCAAGTCGGACCTAAAACTTCCTATCACTCTCCAAGTCGAGCCAAGGACTGCATAGCAACCTCCGAGTCTAGCATGCGACAGCCCAGCTCTATCCAGGTCGATCGTAGAACTGTTTAGCACCCTCCTAGTTGAGTCTAGGACTGCCTAGCACCCGCCAAGTAGAGCCTAGTTTTATCTCCCACCCTCCAAATGAATGCTATGTCTGTCCACCACTCTAGAAGTTCATCATATTACTGCCCAGCAACCTACAAGTCGAGCCAAGGCCTGTGTAGCCCCCACCAATTCAAGCATCGGACTACCAAGCAGTCTCCAATGCGAGGCTAGGACTGCCTAGCACACATCAAGTCGATACTACGACAGCCTAGCACCCTCCAAAACCAGCCTATGACGGCCTAGCACCCTCTATGGGGAACTGCCTGGCAATCTCCAAGTTAAGCCTAGTACTGCCTAACACTCCCAAAGTCGAACGTAAGACTGCCTTGCACACTCCAAGTCGATCCTAGGGCTGTCTAGCACTGTCCAAGTCGAGCCTAGGTCGTCCCAGCAACCTCCCACTCGATCACAGATATGAAAAGCAACCGCCAAGTCAGGCCTAGGACAGCTACCACCCTCCTAGTCGAAGCTAAGACAGTCTATCATCCTCCAATTCGATCCTAGGACTGCCTAGCATCATCAAAGTCTATTTTTAGACAGCCTAGCAACAACAAAATCAAGCATAAGACTGTCACGCACTCTACAAGTCATGCCTATGTCTGCCTACGACCCTCAAAGTCGAACCTAAGACTGTCTGGCATCTTTCAATCCAATTCTAGGACTTCCGAGTAACCCCAAGTCGTGCCTAAGACTGTCTGGCATCCTCCAAGCCGTTCCTAGGACTGCCGAGCAACCCCAAGTCGATCCTAAGAGTTTCTAGCACACTACAAGTCGATTTTAGGACTGCCTAGACACCTCTATGTTGAAACTAGGACTGCCTACCACCCACCAAGTCGAGCGTAAAATTATCTAGCACCCTCCAAGTGGCTCCTAGGACAGCCGAGCTACGTCCAAGTCAAGCCTAGGTCAGTGTAGCACCATCCAAGTCGAACCTAGGACTGATTGGCACCCTCCAAGTAGATCCTAGGACTGCCTAGTACCCTCAAAGTCTAGCATAGGACTGTCTAGCAACCTTCAAGTCGAGGCTAGGACTCCCTAGTAACATTCAAGTCGAGTATAAGACTTTCAAACTCTCTCCAAGTCGAGCCTAGGACTATCAAGCAACATGTAAGTCAATCCTACGACTGCCTAACACACACTAAGTCGAACCTAGGACTGCCTAGCACCCTCCTAGCCAAGCCTAGAAATGCCTAGCACCCTCATAGTAGAGCCAAGGACTGCTTAGAACACCCCGTTTTGATCCTAGGACTGCCTAACTCTATCCAAGTCGAACCTAGGAATGCTTCGCACCCTCCAATTCGATCCGAGGGACTTCCTAGCAACCTGAAAATCTAGCCTAATAGTTTCTACCACCCCCAAGTCGAACCTAGGACAGCCTAGCAAACTTCCAAGTTAAGCCTAATTCTTCCCAACACCCTCGAGAAGATCATTTTTCTGCCAAGCAACAGCCAATTACAGCCTAGGACTACTACCACCCTCCAAGTCGAGCCTAAGATTGTCCAGCTTCCTACTTGTGTATCTTATGACTGCTAAGCAAAACCAAGTCAGGCCTAAGACAGTCGCGCACCCTCCATTCCGACCCTAAGACTGCCGAGCAAACACAAGTCGAGCCTATAACTGTCTAGCACCCTCCAAGTCGATTCTAGGACTGCCTAGAAACTTCTATGTCGATACTAGGACTATCTACAACCCACCAAGTTCATTCATAAGAATATCTAGCACCCTCCAGGTAGCTCCTAGCACTGGCGAGCTATGTCCTGGTCAAGCCTAGGTCATAGTAGCACTATCCAAGTCGAGCTTAGGACTCCCTAGCACCGTCATAGTGTATCCTAGGACTGCCTAGCAACGTTCAAGTCGAGGCTAGAACTGCCTAGCATCCTTCAAGTCGATCCTAGGTCATAATTCTGTCTAGCTTCGTCTAAGTAGGGCCTAGAACTGTATATCACTCTCCAAGTCGAGCCTGGGCGTGTAACACCGTCCAAGTCGTTCATAGGAATGCCCTGCCCCCTCGAATTCAGGCCTGGTACTGCATAGCAACTCTCAAGTCGAGCATAGGATGATCTAGCTCAATCCAAATCGACCCTAGGACTATCTAACACCCTCCAGGTTGAGCCTATGTCTTGCTAGCATGTATAGCTCCCTCCATGTGAATACTAGGACTACCTTCAAGTTGATCCTAGGTATGCCTAACACACTCCAAGTAGAACCTAAGACTGCCTACCACCCACTAAATGGATGCTTAACCTAAGTAGCACCTTCCAAGTCAATCCTACGACTGCCAGACCCTGCCAGTCGAGACTAAGACTACATAGCACACTCCAAGTTCAGCCTAGGACTGCCTAGCAACCTACAAGTCGAGTCTAGGACTGTCGAGCACAACCCAAGTCGAGCCTAGGACTGCCAAGCACCCTGCGAGTCGAGGACTGCCTAGCAACCTCCAAGAAGTATCTAAGACTGTCTACCATACTCCAAGTCGAGCATAGGTTCTGTCTAGCACTACCCAAGTCTACAAGTCTAGCATAAGACTGTATCTCAACTTCCAAGTCGAGCCTAGGTCTTCGCAGCACCCTCCAGGTCGACCATTAGCCTACCGAACACTCTCCAAGTCGAGCCTAAGACTACCCACCACTCTCCAAGTCTAGCTTACGACTGCCTAGAACCCTCCAAGTCGATTCTAGGAGTGCCTAGCACCCTACAAGTCGATCCTAGGACTGCCTAGCACCCTTCAAGTCAAGCTTAGGACTGGCTTACATCCTCCAAGTCGATCGTTGGTCTGCATAACACCCTCCAAGTTGAACCTAGGTCTGACTAACACCCTCCAAGTCAATCCTAGGTCTGCCTTACACCCTTCAAGTCGAGCCTACGACTGCCCATCACCTTCCAAGTCGAGCTAAGTACTGCCTAGCGCCTTAGAAGTCGATCCTAGGACTGCCGAGCATTTCACTATAGGAGCCGAAGCCTGCCTAACTCCCTCCAAGTAGATCCTAGGACTACTGAGCACCTGCAAGACGAGCTGAGGAATGCCTACCACCCTCCAACACGAGTCTAAGACTGTCTATCTCCCTCCAAGTCATACCTAGGTCTGCCTGGCACCCTCCAAGTCGTTCCTAGGAATGCCTACCACCTTCCAAGTCGATCCTAGGAATGCCCAGCACACACTAAGTCGATCCTAGGACATCCTAGCCCTCTCAAATTCGAGCCTAAGACTATCTAGCAACCTTCATGTCAATCCATGGACTGCCTTCAAGTTGGTACTATGTCTACCTAACACCCTGCAATTCTTGCCTTGGACTGCCAAGCTCTGTCCAAGTCGATTCTAGGACTGCAAAGCTCTGTCAATGTCGAGCCTAGGACTAACTAACACCCTTTAAGTCGAAACTAGGACCGACTATAATCCTCCAATTGGAAACTAGGACTGCCTAGCATTCTCCATCTCGTGCCTCGCTCTGTCTAGGAATACCCAAGATGAGCCAGGACTGCCTAACAACCACCAAGGCGATCCTAGGACTGCATAGCAAACTAAAAGTCGAGCATAAGACTCTCTTGCATCCTCCAAGTCGATCCTATGACTGTTGAGCAACATTCATGTCGAGACTAGGACTCCCTACAACCTTCCAATACGTGCCTGAGACTGTCTATCTCCCTCCAAGTTTTTACAAGTACTTCCTGGCAACTTCCAAGTGTAGTCTATGACCGCTTCGCACCCTCCAAGTCGATCCAAGGAAAGCCTAGCCCCTTCCAAGTAGATCCTATGACTTTCTAGAACCCTCCAAGTCGATCATAGGACAGACTAGCCCCTCTAAGTCGAGCCTGGTTCTGTCTAGCACTTGCGAAGTCGATTCTAGGACCGCCTAGCACCATCCAAGTAGATCCTTAGACTGTCTTGCACCATCCAAGTCAAGCCTAACACTGTCTTGCACCTTCTAAGTTTATCCTAGGACAGCCTAGCAACCACCAAGTCGATCCTAGGTTTGCGTAGCTTCATACAATACGAACACAAAATTATCTAGCACCCTCTGCGGCGATCCTAGTACAGCTGAGCAACCTCCAAGTTGATCCTAGGACAGCCTGATAGCCTCAAAGTCGAATCTAAGACAGCCTAGCACTCTTCAAGTCGAGCCTAGGACTGCCTAGCAACCAACAAATCGAGTCTAGGACTTTCGAACAGCACCCAAGTCGTGCTTAGGACTGGCTCGAACCATCTAAGCCTACCCTTGGACTGACTTGCAACCTCCAAGTCTAGGCGATGACTGCCTAGCACCCAGCAAGTCGAGTCTAGGACTGCCTAGCAACTTCTAAGACGAGCCTATAACTGCCTAGCAGCCTTCAAGTCGATCCTAAGACTGTCATTCTCCCTTCAAGTGGAGCTTAGGCTTTCTTATACCCTCGAAGTCCATCATAGCACTGCCGAGCACCCGCTAAGTCAACACTAAGACGACCTAGAACTGCCTAGAAAACTACAAGTCGAGTCTAAGACTGTTGAGCACCGCCCAAGTCGAGCTTAGGACTACCTAGCACCCACCAATTCGATCGAAAGATTGCCAAGTACCCTTTTGTCGAACATAAGACAGCCTACTACCCTCCAAGTAGATCTAAGGACTCGCTATCACCCTCCATGTCGATCCTAGGGCTGCCTAGCGCACTCAAGTTGAGCTTAAAACTGCCTAGCACCCTCCAAGTCGAACCTAGGACTGCCTAGCAACCAACAAATCGAGTCTAGGACTGTCGAGCAGCCCCCAAGTCGTGCTTAGAACAGTCTCGCACCAACTAAGTCTGTCCTAGGACTGACTTGCAACCTCCAAGTCGAGCCGAAGACTGACAAGCACCCTCCAAGGCGGGTCTAGACCTGCTTTGTACCCACAATTTCGAGCATAGGACTACAAAGCATCTTCCAAGTCGATCGTAGTTGTGCCTAGCTGCCTTCAAGCCGTTCCTAGGACTGCCGTGCATACTTCAATTCGAGCTTAGGATAACCTAGCACCCTCGAAGTTGATCCTAGGACAACCCAGATCCCAGCCCAGATCCCTCTAAGTCGAACGTATGACTGAGAATCACCCTCCAAGTCGAACCCAGGAATGCCTATCACCACCTAAGTCGAGCCTAGGACTGTCTAGCACCCGCCAAGTCGATCCTAGGACTGATCAGCACCCTTCAAGTCGAGCCTAGAATGCTCTAGTACCCTCCAATAAATCCTAGGACTACCCAGCATATTTCAAGTCGAGCCAAGGACTGCCTAGCTCCCTCCAAGTCAAGCCGAGATCTATGTAGCTCCCTCCAAATCAATTACAGAACTGCATAGCAGCCATCAAGTCGATAATAGGACTGTCTAACACTCTCAATATTAATCATATGACTGCCAAACTACATCCAAATCGATCGTATGACTGCCTAGCACCACCCTCGTCAATTATAAGACTGCCTAGCCCAATCAATGTTGAGCCCAGGTCTGTCTAGCACCCTCCAAGTCATACCTAGGACTTACTAACACCCTTCAAGTCGAGACTAAAACTCTCTAACACCCTTCAATCAATCCTAGTATTGCCTAGAATCCTTCATGTCTACCATAGGACTACCTAGAACCATTCATGTCGAGCCTAGGACTGCCGAGCAACCTTCAAGTCGAGCCTAGGACTGTCTAGCTCTCTCTAAGTCGAGCTTAGGACTGCCCATCTACCTCCAAGACGATCGTAGGACTGCCGATTTCCCGTTTAGTCGAGCCTAAGACTGCCTACCACTCACCAGTTGTGTTCTAAACATGACTAGCACCATTAAAGTCGATCCTAAGACCGGCTAGCAACCTCCAAGCCGAGCCTAAGACTCTAGCACCCTCCAATTTCAGCCTAGGACTGTCGAGCACCATTCAAGTCTAACCTAGGACTGCATAGCAGCATTCAATTCGATCCTAGGACTGTCTAGCATTTTCCAAATCGGGCATAGGTCTGCATAGCACACTCCAAGTCATTCCTAGGTCTGCCTAGCAACAGCAAAGACGAGCCTAGAACTGCCTAGCAGCCTTCAAGTCGATTCCAGAACTGCCGAGCACCCTTCGAGTGGAGCTTAGGCTTGTCTAGCACCCTCGAAGTCCATCCTAGCACTGCCGAGCACCCTAATTCCAGCCTAAGACTGCCTACTACACTCAAAGTCGATCCTAGTACTGACAATCGCCTTCCATGTCGATCCCAGGGCTGCCTAGCACCCTCCAAGTCGAGCCTAAGACTCCCTAGCACCCTCCAAGTAGAGCCTAGGACTTCCTAGCAACCTAAAAGTCGAGATTATAACTGTCGAGCAGCACCCAAGTCGTCCCTAAGACTGCCTAACACCATCTAAGTCTAGCCAAGGACAGCCTCGCGATCTCCAAGTCGAGCCTATGACTGCCTAGAGCACTCCGAGGCGATCCTAATACTGCCTAGACCCTCCAAGTCGATCCTAGAAGTGACTACCACAATTAAATTCAATCCTAAGACTTCCTAGCAAATCTAAGTCGATCCTAGGTCTGTCTAGCACCCTCCAAGTCAAACCTGGGACAGACTTGCACCCGTCAAGTTGAGCCTAAGAGTGTCTAACACACTGTTGAGCCTCGGACTGCCTAACAACCTACACGTCGAGTCTAGTACTGTCAAGCACCACTCAAGTCGACCCTATATCTGTCTAGCACCCTCCAAGTCTATCCTAGGACTGCCTCGCAACCTCCAAGTCGAGCCTAGGAATGCCTAGCAGCCTCAAAGTCTATCCTAGGACTTCCTAGCAACCTCCAAGTTGAGACTAGGACTGCCTAGCACACCCCATGTCAATTCTAAGACTGCCTAATACAATCTATTTTTGAATATAGGTCTATCTAGCACCCTCCAAGTCGATCCTAGGTCTGACTAGCACCATTCAAGACGAGCCTAAGTCTGTCTTATACTTTCCAAGTCGATCCTAGTACGGACTACAACCTTCCAAGTCGAGCCTAGTACTGCCTAGCAACATACAAGTCGTGTCTAGGAATGTCGAGTACTACCCAAGTCGAGACTAGGATTGTCTAGCACACTCCAAGTCTATCCTAAGACAGCCTCGCAACCTCCAAGTAAGTCCTAGGACTACCTAGCACCATCCAAGGCGAGTCGAGGACTCCAAGTCGAATGTAGGTCTGTCTAGCGCCACCCAATTTTAGTGTAGGACTGTCTATCAACCTCCAAGCCGAGACTAGGTCTTCCCAGCACCCTCCAATTCGACCATTTGTCTGCCGATCACTCTACAAGTCGAGCCTGGGACTTCCTAACACCCTCCACGTCGAGCCTACAACTTCCTTGCACCCTCTTAGCGATCCTAGGACAGGCTAGCCCCCTCTAAGTCGAGCCTACTTCTGTTCAGCACCTCCCAAGTCAATTCTACGACTGCCTAGAACCATTCAAGTCGAAACTTGGACTGTCTAGCACCATCCAATTGGAGCCTAACACTGTCTTGCTCCCTCTAAGTCGATCCTAGGACCACCCAGCAACGGTCAAGTTGATCTTAGGAATGCATAGCTTCCTAAAAGTCGAGCATAAGGTTATCTAGCACCCTCCGAGCCGATTATAGGATAGGTGCGCATCCAGCAAGTCGATCCTAGGACATCCTAGCAACCTCTATGTAGAATATATGACTGCCTATCACCCCCAAGACGATCAACGAAATGTCTAGCAGCATCCAAGTTAAGCCTAGGACTGTGTAGCACCCTTAAAGTCTATCCTATGTCTTCCAAGTACTTTCCATTCTATCCTAGTACTGACTAACACACTCCAAGACGATCCTAGGACTACCCAGCAACCTTCAAGTCGATCCTAGGACTGCCAAGCTCTATCCAAGTCGAGTCTAGGTCTGCATGTCGAGACTAGGACTGCCTAGCACCGTTTAAGACGAAACTAGGACTACCTAGCATCCTCCAAGTGGAACATAGGATTGCCTAGCTTTCTCCAATTCGTGTGCAGATCAAAATGCAAGTCAAGCATAAGACTGTCTTGAAACCGCCAAGTCGATCCTAGGACGTTTGAGCAACCTCCATATCGAGATTAGGTCTGCCTACGACTCTCCAATATGTGCCTAAGACTTTCTATCTTCCTCCAAGTCGTTACTAGTACTGCCTAGCCACCTCCAAGTGTAATCTATGACTTCCTAGCACTCTCCATTTCGATCCACGAAATGCCTAGCAGCATCCTAGTCTAGCCTAGGACAGCCTAACACCTTCAAAGTCGATCCTAGGACTACCCAGCTCCCTCCAATTCTATCATAGTACTGACTAGCACACTCCAAATCGATCCTAGGTCTAACCAGCATCATTCAAGTCGAGCCTAGGACTGTCTAGCACACTCCAAATCTAGCCTAGGAATGCCTAGCCACCTCAATGTCGAGCTAAGGACTGCTTAGGCCACTCCAAGTCGATCCTAGTAGTAACTTGAACCCTCCTAGTCGAATCTATGACTGCCAATCACCCTTCAAGTCGAATCTTGACCGGTCTAACATCCTCCAAGTTGATCCTAGAACTGACTAGTACCCATAAACCCAGCCTAAAATTCTCTAGTACCCCCCAAGTCAATCCTAGGATTGCCTAGCAGCCTTCAAGTCGGACATAGGAAAGCCTAACAGCCTTTAAGTCAGCCTAGGACTGCCGAGCAACCTTCAAGAAGAGCCTAGTACTACCTAGACCCTTTCAAGTCGAACCTAGGACTGCCTAGCACCCTCCAAGTCGAGCCTAGGACAGGCTTACAACATAAAAGTCGAGATTAGGACTGTCGCGCAGCACCCAAGTCTTGCCTAGGACTGTCCAACACCATCTAAGTCTACCCTAGGACAGCCTCGCAACCTCCAAGTCAAACCTATGACTGCCTAGCACCCTCCAAGGCAAACCTAGGACTGCCTAGTCCCTTTAAGTCAATCCTAGTAGTGACTTTAATCGATCCTAGGTCTGTCTAGCACCCTCCAAGTAATACCTAGGACAGACTAGCACTCTTCAAGTTAAGACTAAGACTATCTAGTACCTTCCAATTCGATCCTAGGAATGCCAAACAACCTCCAAGTCGAGCCTAGGACTGCCAAGAATGCACTAGGTCTATCCTAGAATTGCCTAGCAACCTCCTAAACGAGTCTACCCCTGCTAACTCCCTCCAAGTCGTTCCTAGGACTACTCAGAAACCTGCAAGACGAGATTAGGACTGCCTAACACCCTCCAATCAGAGTCTAAGACAGTCTAACATCCTCCCAGTCGTTCCTAGGTCTGCCTGGAACCCTCCATGTCGATCCTAGGAATGCCTAGCACACTAAAAGTAGAGCCTAGTACTAGCCCAATCTATGTCGAGACTAGGTCTTTCTAGCAACCTCCAAGTCGATCGTAGGACTGACTAGTACCTGTCAAATAGTGCCTAAGACTGCAAACAACCCCCCCCCCTCCCAGTTGTATCCTCAACCAGATTAGCACCCTCAAAGTTGGTCCTAGGACTGTCCAGCAGCCTCCAAGTCTGCCTAGCACCCTGAAGTCGAGCCAAGGACTTCCTAACACCCACCGTGTCCAGCCTACGACTGTCTGGAAACTTTCAAGTCGAGCCTGGGACTGTCTAACACCCACCAAGTTGAGCCTACGACTGCCTAGAACCCTCCAAGTCAATTATAGTAGTTTCTAGCACCCTCAAAAGTGGAGCCTAGAACTGCCTAGCATCTTCCATACCGATTCTATGACTGCATAGTACCCTCAAAGTCGATCCTAGAACTGCTATACAATCTCCAAATCGTGACAAGGAGTACCTATAACCATTCAAGTCGAGCCTAAAACTGCCTAGCAACCTACAACTCGACCCTAGGACCGCATATCACTCTCAAAGTAGAGCCTAGGACTGACTACTAACCTTCTTGGAAACCCAAGGAGTGCCAAGCCCCCCCCCCCCCCCTTCCGAGTTGTGGCAAGGACTGCCAAGAAACCCCCAAGTCAAACCTAGGACTACCAAACTCTGTCCAAGTCGAGCATAGCACTGCCAAGCTCTATCTGAGTGGAGCCTAGGACTACCTAGGACCGTTTAAGTCGAAACTAGGACTGCCTAGCACCCTCCAAGTGGCACCAAGGACTGCCTAGCATTCCCCGACACGAGCCTAGGTCTGCCCAGCAATACCAAATTCGAGCCTTGGACAGCATAACAACAGCCAAGTCAATCCTAGGACTGTCTAACAACAACCAAGTCCATTCTAGGACTGCATAGCAAACTACAAGTCGAGCATTACATTGTCTTGCTCCCTGCAAGTCGAGCCTAGGACTGCTGATCAAACACTATGTCGAGCTTAGGAATGCCTACAACTATCCAATGTGTGCCTAAGACAGTCTATCTCCGAGCAAGTCGTTACTAGTACTGCCTGGCAAACTCCAAATGTAATGTATGACTGTCTATCAACCTCCAAGTCGAAACTATGACTGCCTAGCACTCTCCAAATCGACCCACTAAATGCCTAGCAGCATCCAAAATTGTACCTAAGATTGCTTAGCACACTTACAGTCGGTCATTGGACTGGGATGAGTCGAGGACTTTTTAGCGACCTACAAAAGATCATATTACTGTATACCATTCTCCAAGTCGAGCATAGAACTGTCTAGCACCACCCACGTCTAGCCCTGGACTGTCTATCAACCTCCAATTCAAGCCTAGGTCTTCCCAGCACCCTCTAAGTCGACAATTATTCTACCTAGCACTCTGCAAGTCGAGCCTTCGACTGCTTAACACCCTCTAAGTCGAACCAAGGACTACCTAGAACCCTCCAAGTCGAGCTAGGACCACCTACCACCCTCCATGTCGAGCCTAGGACTGTCTCGTACCTTCCAAGGCGAGTCGAGGACTACTTAGCGACCTCCAAAAGAGTCTAAGACTATATACCACTCTCAAATTCGAGCGAAGGTCTGTCCAGCACCACCCAAATCTAGATTATGACTATCTATCAAACTCCAAATTGAGCCTAGGTGGTCCCAAAACCCTTCATGTCAAACATTTGTCCGCCGAGCACACTCCAAGTCGAGTCTGTGACTGCCTAACACACTCCAAGTCGATACTACGACTGCTCAGCAACCTTCAAGTCAATCCTAGGACTGCCTACCACCCTTCAAATTGAGCCTAGGACTGCCAAGCAACCTTCAAGTCGAGCCTAGTACAGCCGTGCACCCTCCAAGTCGATCCTAGGAATGCCTAAAACCCTTCAAGTCAAGACTAAGACTTCTAACCACCCTATAAATGGATCCTAAACGTGACTAGAACCCTCCAAGTCGATCTGCGAACTGCCCACCGCCTTCCAAGTCGATCCTATGGCTGACTAGTACCCTCCAAGTCAATCCTAACACAGCCTAGCACCCTACAATTAGAGCTTAATTCTGTCTACCATCCTCCAAGTCGAGTCCAGGACTTCCCAGCACCCTCCAACATGAACATTAGTCTGCCTAACTCTCTCCAAGTCATTCCTAGTACAACATAGCACCCTCCAAGTCTATCATATGACTGCCTAGCACCCTCCGAGTCGATCCTAGGACAAACCAGCTCCCTCCAAGTCGAGCCTAGGACTGCATAGCACCCTGCAAATAGAGTCTAGGTCTGCCTAGGACACTCAAAGACGAGCTTAGGACTGTTAAGTCTCCTCCAAGTCGATCCCAGTAGTTACTTGCTCTCTCTAAGTCGATACCTATGTATGCCTAGCACCCTCCAAGTCGAACCTATCACTGCCTAGCACCCAACAAGTCGAGTTTAATTCTTCCTACCACCCTCCAAGTCGAGCCTAGGACTGCCTAGCAACCTATAAGACGAGTCTAGGACTGTCGAGCAACACCAAGTCGAGCTTAGAACTGTCCATCACCATCCAAAACTATCCTAGGACAGCCTCGCAACCTCCAAGTCCAGACTACGACTGTCCAGCATTCTCCAAGATGATCCTAGGACAGCATAGCCCCTATTAAGTCGAGACTAGGTCTGTCTAGCACCTGCAAGTCGAACCATGGACTTTCTAGCAACATCCAAGTCGAGCCTTAGACTATCTACCACCATCCAAGTGGAGCCTAGGACTGCTGAGCAACCTCCAATTCGAGTCTAAGACTACCTGGCTCCCTCTAAGATGAGCCTGTGACTGTATAATACCCTACTAATTCGAGCCTACAACTGTCCAGAACACTCCAAGTCGATTCTAGGAGTACCTTAACCCTCCCCCCATCATAAGTTGACCCTATCACTGCCTAGCAACCGCCCAGTAATAACTATGACTGCCAAACTCTGTCCAAGTCAAGCCTAGGACTACCTAGTTCCCTCGAAGTTGAGACTAGGACTGCATAACACTCCAAGTAGAGCCTTAGACTGCCTAGAACACACAACGACGAGCTTAGGAATGCTTAGTCCCCTCCAAGTAGATCCTAGTAGTAACTCGTATCCTCCAAGTTGATACCTATGACTGCCTAGCATCATCTATGGCGAGTCGACGACTACCTAAGAACATCCAAACTAGCCTAAGACTATATTCCATCTCCAAGTCTAGCATAGGTTTATCTAACACCACCAAAATCTTGCATAGGACTGTCTATCAACCTCCAAGTTGAGCCTAGGTCATCCCAAAACCCTCAAAGTCGACCATTAGTCTGCCTAGCACTCTACAAGTCGAGCTTGGGACTGCTTTACACACTCCAAGTCGATCCTAGGACTTACTACCACCCTCCAAGTCGATCCTATCACTGCCTAGCACCCAACATGTCGAGTCTAATTCTTCCTACCACCCTAAAATTCTAGCCTAGGTTTGCCTAACACCCTACTAATCGTGTCTAGATCTGTCAAGCACCACCCAAATCGAGCTCAGGACTTTCTAGCACCCACCAAACTCTCCTAGGGCTGCCTCCCAACCTCCATGTCGAGCCTAAGACTGTCTCGCACCCTCCAAGGTGAGTCGAGGACTGCTTTGCGACCACCAATAGAGCGTAAGTCTGTATACCACTCTCCAAGTCGAGTGTAGGTCTGTCTAGCACCACGCACATCCAGCCCTGGACTGTCTCTCAACCTATAAGTAGAGCCTATGTGTTCCCAGCACCAACTATGTCGACCATTTGTCTGCCTAGCACTCTCCAAGTCGAGCTTATGACTACATAACACCCTACAAGTCAAACCTAAGACTGCCTAGAACCCTCCTAGTCGTTCCTAAGACTGCATAGACCAAGCTATATCGAGTCTGGGTCTGTCTACCACCCGCCAAGTCGAACCTGTGACTACCTAGCAAATTCCAAGTCTAGCCTAGGACTGCCTGGCACCCTCCAATTCAAGCCAAGAACTTCCCACCACCCTGAAAGTCGACCTTAGGTTATTTAGACCCCTCCAAATCGATTGTATTAGTAAATATCACACTCCAATTCGAATCTATGACTGCCTAGCACCCTCTATGGCGAGTCGAGGACTGCCTAGGAAACACCAAAGAGCCTAAGACTGTATACCACTCTCCAATTCGAGCGTAGGTCTGTCTAGCAAAACACAAATCTAGCCTATTACTGTCTATCAACCACAAAGTTGAGTCTAGGTCATCCCAAAACCCTCCACGTCGACTATTTTTCTGCCGAGCATTCACCAAGTCGAGCATGGGTCAGCCTAACTCTCTACAAGTCGAGACTACGACTGCCTAGCTTCCTCCAAGACGATCCTTGCACAGCCTAGCCTCATCTAAGTCGAGACTAGGTCTGTCTAGCACCTCCCAAGGCGATCCTAGGACTACCTAGCAACATCTTAGTTGAACCTTAGATTGTATACCACCACCACCCAAGTCGAGCCTAACACTGTCTTTCACCTTTTAAGTCGATCATAGGACTTGCAAGCTACCAACATGTTCGTCATAGAATTGCTTAGCTTCCTACTTCACAAGCATAAGATTATATAGCACCAGTCGAGCCAATACTAGGACTTCAAAACAACACCCAAGTCGCGCCTAGGACTGCCTAGCACCCTCCGAGTCGATCCTAGGACTATCTAGCACCCTCCAAGTCGATCCTAGGACTGCATAACACACTCCAAGTAGAGCCTTAGACTGCCTAGTACATACAAAGACGATCTTAGGACTGCTCAGGCCACTCCAAGTAGATCCTAGTAGTAACTCGTATCCACCAAGTCGATACATATCACTGCCTAGCACCATCTATGGCGAGTCGACGACTACCTAGGAACCCCCAAACGAGCCTAAGACTGTATACCATCTCCAAGTCGAGCGTATTTTTTTCTAACACTACCCAAATCTTGCCCAGGACTATCTATCAACCTCCAAGTTGAGCCTGGGTCATTCCAAAACCCTCAAAGTCGACCATTAGTCTGCCTTGCACTTTACAAGTCGAGCCTGGGACTGCTTTACACCCTCCAAGTCAATCCTAGGACTGACTACCACCCTCCAAGTCGATCGTAGTACTGGTGAATACCCTTCAAGTCGAGCCTAAGACTTCCTACCACCCTCATAGAGGATCCTAAACTTGACTAGCACCCTCAACGCCGATCTTAGGACTGCCCAGAACCCTCAAAATCGAGACTAAGACTGCCTAGGTCCCTCTAAGACGAACCTGGGACTGCCTAACACTCTCCAAGTCGAGACTTTGAGTGCCTAGCTTCCACCTATACGATCGTTCGAGAACCTAGCCCCCTTTAAGTCGAGCCTAAGTCTGTCTAGTTCCTCAAATGTCGATCCTAGGACTGGTAACTACCATCCAATACGAGCCCAACACTGCCTATCTCCCCCCAAGTCGTTCCAAGTACTGCCAGGTAAACTCTAAGTTGAATCTATGATTTCAAATTACCCTCCAGGTCGATCCTTAGAATGCCAAGCACCTTCCAAGTAGAGCCTAGGAATTCCTAGCACCCTCCAAGTCAATCTTAGGATAGCCTATCCCCCTCTAAGTCGAGCCTGGGTTTGTCCAGCACCCCCAAGTCAATCCTAGGTCTGCCTAACATCCTCAAATTCCATCCTAAGACTGCCAAGCTACATGCAAGCCGAGCCTACGACTGCCTAGCTCCGTCCAAATCATTCCTAAGACTACCTAGCCTAATATTTATAGATCCTATGTCTGTCTAGCACCCTCCAAGTCGTTCCTAGGACTCACTAGCACCATCCTTGTCGAGTTAGGGCTGCCTAGCACCCTTCAAGTCAAGACTACCTCTGAGTAGCACCCTCCAAGCAATTCTAGGACTGCTTCGAACCCTCCAAGTCGTTCCTTATACTGCCTAGTCCTATCTATGACGAGCGTGGGTATGTATAGCACCCTTCAAGTTGGTCCTACGACAGACTAGAACCCTTCTAGTCGAGCCTTAACATATCTATCACACCCCAAGACAAAATTTTGACTGCCTAGCAGCCCTCATTTCAATCCTAGGACTAGCTACCAACCTTCAAGTCGAGCCTAGGGCTGCCGAGCAACCTTCAAGTCGATCCAAGTACTGCCATCCACCCTCCCAGTCGATCCTAGGTTTGCCTAACACCTTTCAAGGCAGGCCTATGACAACCTAGCACCATCCAAGTCAAACTTAGGACTACCTAGCACTCTCGAAGTCGATCCTAGGTATGTCTTGCTCCCACCATGTTGATCCTAAAACTGCCTAGCATCCTTGAAGTCAACCATAGGTCTGCCTATCACCCTCCAAGTCGAGCTTTGTACTGACTAGCATTCTCTCAGTCGAGCTTAGTACTGCCTATCACCGTCCAAGTAGATCGTAGGAATGCCGAGTACCCTTCAAGTCGAGCCTAAGACTTACTGCCACCCTGCCAAGTGGATCCTAAACGTGACTAGCACCCTCCAAGTTGATCATTGGACTGCCTAGAACCCTCCAAGTCGAGTCTCATACTGCCTAGCTGCCTCTAAGTCGAGCCTGGGACTGCTTAACACTCTCCAAGTCGAGACTACGACTGCCTTGCTTCCACCTATACGATCGTTGGATAGCATAGCTTACTTTATGTCGTACCTAGGACTGTCTAGTTCCATCCAAGTCGTTCTTAGATTGTCTACCACCATCAAAGTAGAGCCTTACACTGTATTGCACCTTTTATGTCGATCATATAACTGCCTAGCAAACACCATGTCGATCCTAGGACTGCATAGCTTCCTACCAGTCAAGCATAAGATTATCTAGCACCCGTCGAGCTCATCCTAGGACAACTAGGCAGCAATTAAGTCGAATCTAGGATTGCCAAGCAACCACCAAGTCCATTTTATTACTACCTAGCGCCCTCGAAGTCGATCCTAGGCGGCATTGATCCCACCATGTTGATCCTAGGACTGCCTAGTGCCCTTCAATTCCAGTCTAAGATTGCCTTGCTCCCACCAAATCGTGCCTGGGACTGCCTAACACACTCCAAATCATGTCAAAGATTGCCTAGCTCCCTCTAAGTCATGCCTCTGACGTCCTAATACTAACCAGTTCGAGCCTACGACTGCCTAGAACACTCCAAGTATATTCCTGGAGTATCTAGCTCCTACCCCCTTAAGTTGAGCTTATCACTGCCTAGCAACCACCCAGTCGATCCTTGGACTTCCAAGCTCTTTCCAAGTCAAGCTTAGGACTACCTAGCACCTTAATACGAAACTAGGACTGCCTACAACACTCCAAATGGAACCTAGGAGTAACTAGCATTTTAGAAATCGAGGCTAGTTCTGTCTAGTAATATCCAAGTCTAGCCTATGAATGCCTAGTTACCGGCAAGTCGATTCTAGGACTGCATACCAACCTAGAAGTAGAGCATAAGATTGTTTAGCACCATCCAATTCGATCCTGGGAATGCCTAGCACCTTCCAAATCGAGCCTCGGACTTTCTAGCTCCATCCAAGTTTACCCTAGGACATCCAAGACCCTCTAATTTGAGCATAGGTCTGCCTAGCACCTCCCAAGACGATCCTATGACTGCCTAGCACCCTCCAAGTACAGCCTAGGACTGCCTAGCCCACTCAAAGTCGAGCTTAGGACTACTTAGCCACCTCCAAGTCGATCCTAGTAGTAACAAGCATCCTCTAAGTCGATACCAATGATTGCCTAACACCCTCAAAGTCAATTCTAGGATTGCCTAGCTCACTTTAAGTGGAACCTAGAACTGCTTAGTATTCTCCAAATCGAGTACAGGTCTGTCCAGCACCACCCAAGTCGTGCAAAGGACTGTCTAGCACCCTTCAAGTCGAGCTTAGGACTGCCTAGCACCTTCGCGCCGATCCTAGGACTACCGAGTACCCTCCAATACGAGAATAAGACTGCCTAACTCCCTCCAAGTCCTTCCTAGACTGCTGAGCAATCTGCAAGACAAGCTTAGTACTGCCTAAAAACCTTCAATAAGAGTCTCTAATTCGAACTTAGGTCTGTGTAACAAACTCCATGTCGATCCTAGGACAGCCTAGCAGACTTAAAGTCGAACCTAGGTCTGCCTTACACCCTCCAAGTCGAGCTATTACTGCCTAGAGATCTCAAAGTCGATCGAAGGACTGCAGGGTGCCCTTCACGTTGAGCCTAGGTCTCGCCAGCAACCTTCAACTTGTGGCCAAGACTGTTTAGTGTTCTCCGAAGAGCCTAAAACTGTCTACCACCTTCCAAGTGAAGTGTAGGTCTGTATAGCTCCACCAAAGTCTACAAGTCTAGCCTAGGACTGTCTATCTACCTCCAAGTCGAGCCTAGGACTTCCCAGCATTGTCCAAGTCGAGCCTAGGTGTGGCTAGCACCCTTAAAGTCTAAACTGGGTCTGCCTAGCACCTCAAAGTTGAACCTAGGACTGTCTAGCCCTCTCTAAGTCAATCCTAGTTCTGTCTAGCACTCTCCAAGTCGATCTTATGATTGACTAGCACTTTTCATGTCGAGCCAAAGAATGTTCAGCACCCTCCAAGTAGAGCCTTGATGTTCCTAGCACTCTATAAGTCGAGACGAATACTTTCTAGCACCCACTAAAGTCGATACTAGGATGGTCTAACACCCACCAAGTCGAGCATAGTACTGCCTACCACACTCCAAGACGTGACATAAACTGTCTAGTGCCCTCCAAGTCAATCCTAGTTTCTGCCTAGCAACCACCAAATCGATCCTAGGACTGCATAGCTTCCTACAAGTCAAGCATAAGATTATCTAGCACCCGCCGAGCCTATGCTAGGACAACTGAGCAACTTCCAAGTCGAATCTAGGACTGCCTAGCAACCTCCTAGTCGAATATATGACTCCCTAGCACCATCAAAGTCGATCCTATTAATGCCTTTCAGCATCCAAATAGACCCTAGGACTGCCTAGCACCTTCAAAGTCGATCGTAGGACTGCCCAGTCCCCTCCAATTCGATCCTAGCATTTACTAGACCCCTCCGAAACGATCCTAGGACTACCTTGAACTATCCAAGTCGAATCTATGACTGTGTAGCACAGTCCGAGTCGATCCTAGGACTATCTAGCACTCTCCAAGTCGAGCCAAGTACTGCATAGCACCCTCCATGGAGAGCCTAGGACTGCCTAGCACACTCAAAGTCGAGCATAGGACTGCTAACCCCCCTCCAAGTCTATCCTAGGAGTAACTAGAACCCTCCAAGTCGATTATTATGACTACCGAGCGCCCTCCAAGTCGATTCCAGAACTGCCTAGCTCCCTCCACGTGGAACATAGAACTGCCTAGCTCCCTCCAAGTGGAACATAGGATTGCCTAGCTCCCTCCAAGTGGAACATAGGACTGCCTAGTACTATCCAAATCGAGCCTAGGTATTTCTAGTACCACCCAAGTCTAGCATAGTACTGCCTAGCATCCCCCAAGTCGATCCTAGTACTGCATAGCTGTCTTCAAAGCTGTCTATCACACTCCAAGTCGTTCCTAGGAAAGCCTACCACCTTTCAAGTCAAGCCTCGGACTGCCTATCACCATCTATCTCGATCGTAGGACAACCTATCCCCTTATAATTCGAGCCCATGAAAGCTTAGCACTCTCTAAGGCACGCTTAGGACTGCCTATCACCCTCCATGTCGATCCTCGAACTGCCTAGCAACCTCCAAGTAGATCCTAGGGCTGACTAGCACCCTCCAAGTCGATCCTAACACTGCATAGCACCTACAATTCGAAACTGATTCTGCCTACCATCGACCAAGTCGAGCCTAGGACTGGCTAACAACCTACTAATCGAGTATAGGTCTGTCGAGCACCACCCAAGTCGAGCCCAGGACTGTCTAGCACCCACCAAAGATCACCAAGGACTGCTTCCCCGCCTCCATGACGAGCCTAGTACTATCACCCTCTAAGGCGAGTCAAGGAATGCTTAGCGACCTCCAAGAGAGCCTAAGACTGCATACCACTCTCCAAGTCGAGCTTAGATCTGTCCAGCACCACCCACGTCAAGTCATGGACTATCTATCAACTTCCAAGTCGAGCCTAGGTCCTCCGAGCACCCTACAAGTTGACCATTAGTCTGCCTAGCACTCTCCAAGTCGAGCCTGGGACTGCTTAACACACTCCAAGTCGATCCTAGGACTGATTAGCACTCTCCAAATCGATTCTTACACTGCCTAGCACCCAACCAGTCGAGTCTAATTCTGCCTACCACCCCCCATGTCTATCCTAGGTTTGCCTAACAACTTACAAATGAGACTAGGTCTGTCGAGAACCACACAAGTTGAGCCTAGGACAGTCTAACACCCACCAAAACTCTCCTAGGACTTCCCCCAACCTCCATGTCGAGCATAGCACTGCCTAGCACCCTCCAAGGCGAGTCGAGAACTTATTAGTGAACTCCAAGAGTGCCTAAGAATGTATACCACTCTCCAAATCGAGCATAGGACTGTCTAGCGCCACCCACGCCTAGCCCTGGACTGTTTATCAACCTCCTAGTCGAGCCTAGGTTTTCCCAGCTACCTCCAAGTCGACCATTATTCTGCCTAGCACTCTCCAATTCGAGCAGCTTAACACCCTCCAAGTCGATCCTTAGACTGATAAGCACCCTCCAAGTCGATCCTATCACTGCCTTGCACCCAACAGGTCGAGTCTAATTCTGCTTCCCTCCCTCCAAGTAGAGCCTAGGACAGTCTAGCAACCTACAAGTCGAGTCTAAAACTGTCGAGCACTACCAAAGTCGAGACTTGGTCTGTCCATCACCCTCCAAAACTATCCTAGGGCTACCAAGCAACATCAAAGTCGAGCCTAGGACTGCCTAGCACTCTCTAAGGTGAGTTGAAGAATGCCAAGGAACCTCCAAGGAGAGGTTAGACTTTCTACCTCCCTCCAAGTCGAGCTTAGGTCTGTCAAACACCACCCAAATCTAGCATAGGACTGTCTATCAACCTCCAAGTTGAGGCTAGGTCATCCTAAAACACACCATGTCGAACATTTGTCTGCTGAGCACACTCCAAGTCGATCCTAGAACTACCTAGCAACATCCAAGTCGAGCCTTATACTGTCTATCACCACCGAAGTCGCGCCTAACACTGTCTTCCACCTTTTACGTCTATCATAGGACTGCCTAGGAACAGCCTTGTCGATCCTAGGAATGTGTAACTTCTTACAAGAAAAGGATTACATTATACAGCACCCGCCGAGTTATTCCTAGGACTTCTAAACAACATCCAAGTCGATACTAGGACTGCCGTAAATCCCCAAGTCGAATCTAAGAATGCCTAGCACCCTCCAAGGCGATCCTAGGAATGCCCAGCAGCATCCAAGTTAAGTCAAGGACTGCCTAGAACCCTCAAAGTCGATCCCAGGACAGCCTTGCCACATCCAATGCGATCCTAGTACTGACTAGCACCCTCCAAGTCGATTCTAGGACTACCTAGCACCCACCAGGTCGAGCCTAGGACCACCTAGTACCCTACAAGTCGAGTCAAGGACTGCCTATTATCCTCAAAGTTTAGCTAAGGACAACTTAGACCCCAGAAAATATATCCTATTTGTAACTTGCAACCTCCAAGCCGAATCTATGGCGCCTAGCACCCTCCAAGTCTATCATTAGACTCACAAGCACCATCCAAGACGAGCCTAGGGCTGACTAGTACCCTTCAAGTCAAGAGTAGATCTGTGTAGCACCCTCCAAGTCAATCCCAGGACTGCCTAGAACCCTCCAAGTTGTTCCTAAGACTGATTAGCCCTATCTATGACGAGCCTGGGTCTGTCTAACACCCTTCAAGTCGATCCTAAGACTGTCTAGAACCCTTCAAGTCTAGCCTTAACCTCTCTAGCTCTCTTTAATTCAAACTTTGGACTGCCTAGCAGCCTTCAAGTCAATCCTAGGACTACCTACCACTCTTCAAGTCGACCCTAGGACTGCCGAGCAACCTTCAAGTCGATCCAAGTACTGCCTTGCACCCTCCCAGTCGATCCTAGATCTGCCTAACACCCATCAAGGCGAGCCTAGGACAACCTAGCACCCTCCAAGTCAAATTTTGGACTACCCAGCTCTCTCGAAGTCGATAATAGTTATGTATTGCTCCCACCAAGTTGATCCTAAGACTGCCTAACACCCTTTAAGTTGATCCTAAACCTGACTGGCACCCTACAAGACGATCTTAGGACGGCCTAGAACCCTCCAAGTCGAGACTTAGACCGCCTAGCTCCCTCTAAGTCGAACCTGGGACTGCCTAACACTCTCCAAGTCGAGACTACGACTGCCTACCTTCCAACTAGACGATCGTTGGACAGCCTAGCCCCCTATAAGTCCAGCCTAGGTCCGTCTAGTTCCTCATAAGGCGATCCTACAACTGCAACTACCATCCAATACGAGCCTAAGACTGTCCATTACCCTCCAAGTCGTTCCTAGTACTGCAAGGGAAACTCTAAAATGAATCTTTGACTGTAAAGTACCCTACAAATCGATCCTAGGAATGCCAAGCACCTTCCAAGTCGAGCCTAGGAATTCCTAGCACCCTCCAAGTCAAACTTAGGATAGCCTAGCCCCCTCTAAGTCGATTCTGGGTCTGTCCAGCACCCTCCAAGTCGATCCTAGTTCTGCCTAACATCCTCAAAGTTCATCCTAAGACTGCCAAGCTACATGCAAGCCGAGCCTTCGACTGCCTAGAGCCATCCAAATCATTCCTAAGACTACCTAGCCTAATATATAACGATCCTAGGTCTGTCTAGCACCCTCCCAGTCGATCCTATGTCTAGCACACATCAAGTCGAGCCTAAAACTCTCTAGCACCATCCAAATCTATCCTAGGATTGCCTTGCAGCATTAAAATCGATCCTAGAACTGCCTAGCACCATTCAAGTCGAGCCTATGATTGCCGAGCATACTTCAAGTCGAGCCTAGGACTGCCTTGCACCATTATAGTCATTCTATATTCCACCAGGCACCCTCCTATACGAGCTTATGACTGCCTAACTGCCTCCAAGTCGTTCCTAGTACTGCTGAGCAACCTGCTAGACGAGCTTAGGACTGCCTGCCACCCTCCATATCGATCCAATGAATGCCTACTACCTTCCAAGTCGAGAATAAGTCTGCCTATCATCCTCTAAGTCTATCCTAGGACAGTCTAACCCCCTCAAATTCGAGCCTAGGTCTGTCTAGCTCCCTTTATCTTGATCCTAGAACAACCAAGCATCCTTCAAGTTGAGCCAAAGACTGCCTAAGACCTTCCAAGTCAAACCTAGGACTGCTTAGCAACCTACAAGTCCAGTATAGGACAGTCGATCAACACCCAATACGAGCCTAGGACTGTCTAGCGGCCCCCAAGTCTAAACTATGACTGCCGCGCAACCACCAAGTCGAGCCTAGGACTGCATAGCACCATCGAAGGCGAGACGAGCACAGCCTAGCGACCTAGCAATATTGCCTATGAATCTCTACCACCCTGCAAGGCGAGTGAGGGTCTGTCTAGCACCACCCATTTCTACAAGTCTATCCTAGGACTATCTGTCAAGATCCAAATCGAGCCTAGACTTTCCCAGTAATCTTCAGTCGACCATTAGTCTGTCGAGTACACTCTAAGATGAGCCTGGGAATGCCTAACACTCTCCAAGTTGATCTTACGACAGCCTAGACACCCCCAAGTCGATTCTAGAAGTGCCTGGCACCCTACAAGTGGAGCCTTGGACTGCATAACACATATCAATCCGATTGTACGACTTAGTAGCACCCTTAAAGTCGATCCCAGGACTACAAATCAACCTACAAGTCGAGCTTAGGAATGCCTAGAACCCTTAAATTCGAGGTAAGGACAGCGTAGCATCCACCGTGTCGAGCCTAGGACTGCATAGCAATCTAAATGACAAGCCTAGGACTACCTAGTTCTCTCCAAATCGAGCATAGCATAGCCTAGCAACCTCCATGTCAAGCATAGTTGTACTTAGCACCCTCCAAGTTGATCCGAGGAATACCTACCACCATCCAAGTCGATCCTAGGATTGCCTAGCACCATACAAGTCGAGCCGTATAATGTCCAGCACCATCCAAACAGGGCCAAACACTGCCTAGCCCAAACTAAGTCGATCCTAGGACTGCCTAGCAACATCCAAGGCACTCATAGGACAGCATAGTTTCCTACATGTCAAGCATAAGATGATCTAGCACCCTCCTACCGGATCCTAGAACAACTAAGCAACATCCAAATCGATTATAGGACTGCCTAGCAACTTCCAAGTCGTATATACGACTGCCTGGCACACTGTAAATCGATCCTAGGAATGCCTTGCAACATCCAAATAGATCCTTGGATTGCCTAACAACTTCAACGTTGAGCCTTAGACTGTCAACCACAACCAAATTCGAGCCTAATACTGTATTACACCTTTTAACTCGATCATAGGACGTCTTAGCACCCGCCGAGCCGATCCTAGGACAACTGAGCAACATCCAAGTCAAATCCAGGACTGCTTAGCAACCTCCAAGTCAAATCTATGAAAGCCTAGCACCCTCAGTGTAGATCATAGGAAAGTCTTGCAACATCCAAATAGAGCCTAGGACTGCCTTGCACCTTCAAAGTCGATACAAGGACTGCCTAACCAACTCCAATTCGATCCCAGTACTGACTAGACCCCTCCGAGTCGATCCTATGATTACCTAGCACAATCCAAGTCGAGCCAATTACTGCGTAGAGCCCTCCAAATACAACCTAGGACTGCCTAGCATTCTCAAGTAGAGCTTAATACTGCTTAGCCACCTCCAAGTCGATCCCAGTAGTAACTAGCACCCTCCAAATCGATACCTTATGACAGCCTAATACCCACCATGTCGATTCTAGGACTGTCCAGATCCCTCAAAGTGGAACACAGGACTGCCTAGAATTATCCAAATCGAGCCTAGGTCTTTCTAGCACCACCCAAGTCGGGCATAGTACAACAAAATATCAGCCAAGTCTTTCCTAGTTCTGCATTGCTTGAATAGCTTCAAGTAGACCATAAGACTGTCAAGCACCCTCCAAGTTGATCCGAGGAATACCTACCACCATCCAAGTCGACCCTAGGACTACCTAGCAACCAACAAATCTAGTCTAGGTCTGTCGAGCACTGCCCAAGACGAGCCCAGGACTGTCTAGCACCCACCAAGTCGATCCTAGGAGTAACTAGAACCCTTTAAAGTCGATACTTATGACTGCCTAGCACCCTCCAAGTCGATTCTAGGACTGCCTATCTATCGCCAAGTGGAATCTATCACTGCCAAGTACTCTCCAAATCGAGACCAGGTCCTTCGAGCACCACACTAGTCTAGCATAGTACTGCATAGCATCCACCAAATCGATGCTACCACAGCATAGCTGCCTTCAAATCGAGCATAAGAACGTCTAGCACACTCCAAGTCGATCCTAGGAATGCCTACCACCTTACAAGTCAAGCCTAGGACTGCGTAGATCCATATAAGTCGATCGCAGGACAACATTTCCCCTTCTAATTCGAGACCAGGACAGCTTAGACCTCACTAAGTCGAGCTTAGGCCTGCCTATCACCCTCCAAGTAGAGCTTAGGCTTGCCTATCACCCTCCAAGTCGATCCTCGGACTGCCTAGCAACCTCCAAGTTGATCCTAACATTGTATATCACCCTACAATTCGAGCCTTATGCTGCCTAGCATCCACCAAGTCGAGCCTAGGACTGCCCAGCACCCTACAAATCAAGTATAGGTCTGTCTAGCACCACCCAAGTCGAGCCTAAGACTACCTACCACCCTCCAAGTGAATCCTAAACCAGACTAGCACTATCCAAGTCATTCCTAGGACTGCATAGAACCCTCCAAGTCGAGTCTAAGACTGCCTAACTCCCTCTAAGTCGAACCTGGGACAGCCTAACGCTCTCCACGAAAGACACTACGACTGCCTATCTTCCACCTAGACGATCGTTGGACAGCTATGCCCCCATTAAGTTGAGCCTAGGTCTGTCTAGTTCCTCACAAGTCGATCCTAGGACTTCCACCCACCATACAATACTAGCCTAAGACTGTCTAACTCAATCGAAGTCGTTCCTAGGACAGCCTGCCACTCCCGAAGTAGATCCTACGAATGCCTACCACCTTCCAAGTCGAGAATAAATCTGCATAGCATCGTCTGAGTCGATCAAAGGACAGCCTTACCCCCTCTAATTTAGGCCTAGGTCTGTCTAGCTCCCTTAATGTTGATCCTAGAACTAACTAGCATCCTTCAAGTAGATCCAAAGTCTGCCTAACACCATCCAAGTCCAACCTGGGACAGCCTCGCAACTACCATGTCGAGCCTAGGACTGCATACCATTATCCAAGGCGAAACGATGACAGCCTAGCGACATATAAGGAATGCCTAAGAATGTCTACCACAATCCAAGGCGAGAGTAGATCTGTCTAGCACCACCCATTTCTACAAGTCTAGCCTATGACTGTCTGTCAACCTCCAAGTCGAGCCTAGATCTTCCCAGTAATCTCCAGTCGACCATTAGTCTGGCGAGCACTCTCTAAGAAGAGCCTGGGAATTCCTAACACTATCCAAGTTGATCCTACAATAGCCTAGACACCCCCAAGTCTATTGTAGAAGTGCCTAGCAGCCTACAAGTGGAGCCTAGGACTGACAACACATTCCAATCCGATTCTAGGACTACCTAGCACCCTCAAAGTCGATTCCAGGACTACCATGAAACCTACAAGTCAAGCATAGGAATGCCTAGAACCCTTCAAGTCGAGCTAAGGACAGACTAGCATTAACAGTGTCGAGCCAAGGTCTGCATAGCAATCTACATGTCAAGCCTAGGACTGCATAGCACTCTCCAAGTCGAACCTAGCACAGCCTTGCCAACTCCATTACAACCATAGGTATGCCTAGCACCCCCAAGTTGAGCCAAGGTCTGTCTAGCACCTCCCATGTCGATCCTAGGACTGCCTATCACCATACAAGTCGAGCCTTAGACTGTCTACCACCATCAAAGTCGAGCCTAACACTGTATTGCACCTTTTATGTCGACCATAGGACTGCCTAGCAAACACCATGTCGATCCAAGGACTACATAGCTTACTACAAGTCAAGCGTAACATTATCTAGGACCCGTAGAACTAATCCTAGGACAACTGAGCAGCATCCAAGTCGAACCTAGGACTGCCAAGCAACCACCAAGATGTATATATGTGACTGCCTAGCACCCTCCAAGTCGTCATAGGAACGACTTGCAGCATCCAAATAGAGCCTAGGACTTACTAGAACACTCAAAGTCATTCGTAGGACTGCCTAGACCCCTCCAATTCGATCCTAGTACTATCTAGACCACTCCGAAGCGATCCTAAGACTACCAAGCACCATCCAAGTCGAGCCAATGACTGCGTTTGCACCTTCCAAGTAGAAACTAGGACAGACTAACACACGCAAAGAAGAGCTTAGGACTGATTAGCCACCTCCAAGTCGATCCTAGTAGTAACAAGCACCTCCACATCGATCCTAGGACTGCTAGCACCATCCAAGTCGAGCCTAGGGCTACCCAGCACTCTTCAAGTCAAGACTAGGTCAGTGTAGCACCCTCTATGTCAATTCTAGGACTGCCTAGAACCCTCCAAGTCGTTCCTAAGACTGCCTATCCCAATCTATGCGATCGTGGGTCTGTCTAGCACCCTCCAAGTCGATCCTAGGAGTGACTTGTACCCTTCAAGTCGAAACTAAACCTATCAATCACCTTACAAGTCAATCCTAGGACTCCCTAGTAGTCTTCATGACAATCCTAGGACTGCCTACAACCCATCAAGTTGAGCCAAGGTCTGCCTAGCACCCTCATAGTCATTCTTAATTCCGCCGAGCACCCTCCTATACGAGCCTAAGACTGCCTAACTGCCTCCAAATCGTTCCTAGGACTGCTGAGCAACCTGCCAGACGAGCTTAGGACAGCCTGCCTGCCTCCATATCGATCCTATGAATGCCTACCACCTTCCAAATCGAGAATAAGAGTGTCTAGCATCCTCTAAGACGATCCTAGGACAGCCTAGCACCCTCTAATTCGAGCCTAGGTCTGTCTAGCTCCCTTTATGTTGATCCTAGAACTACCTAGCATCCTTCAATTCGAGCCAAAGATTGCCTACCACCTTCCAAGTCAAACCTAGGACTGCTTAGCAACCTACAAGTCCAGTATAGGACTGTCGATCACAGCCCAGACGAGCCTAGGACTGTCTACAGCCGTCCAAGTCTAACCTAGGACTGCCTCGCAACCACAAAGTCGAGCCTAGGACTTCATATCACCATCCAAAGCGAATCGAGGACAACCTAGCGACCTAGAAGGATTGCCTAAGAATGCCTACCGCCCTCCAAGGCGCGAGTAGGTCTGTCTAGCACATCTCATTTGTACAAGTCTAGCCTAGGACTGTCTTTCAAGATCTAAGTCGAGATTAGATCTTCCCAGAAATCTCCAAGTTGATCCTACGACAGCCTAGACCCCTCCAAGTCGATTCTAGAAGTACCTAGCACCTTACAAGTGGAGCCTAGAACTGTTTAACACATTCCAATCCGATTTTAGGATTACCTAGCACCCTCAAAGTCAATCCCAGGTCTACCAAGCAACCTACAAGTCCAGCATAGGAATTTCCTAGAACCCTTCAAGTCAAGCTAAGGACAGCCTAGCATCCTAAGTGTCGAGCAGAGAACTGCATAGCAACCTGCAAGACGAACTTAGGACTGCCTACCAACCTTCAATACGAGTCTCTATATTCGAACCTAGGTCTGTGTAGCACCCTCCATGTCGATCCTAGGACAACCTAGTTGATTTCAAGTCGATCTAAGTTCTGCCTAACACCCTCCCAGTCGAGACTAGCTCTACCTGGTGCTCTGTAAGTCGATCGTAGGACTGCGAGTACACATCACGTTGAGCCTAGGTCTCCCCAGCAAACTTCAAGGCGAGGCGAGGACTGCTTAGTGTTCTCCAAAGAGCCTAAGACTGTCTACCAACCTCCAAGTCTGTATAGCACCATCCAAGTCAACACGTCTAGCCTAGGACAGTGTATCTACCTCCAAATCGAGCCTAGGACTTCCCAGCATTGTCCAAGTCGAGCCTAGGAATGCCTAGTATCATTAAAGTCTAAACTAGGACTGCCTAGCACCTTCAAAATCGATCCTAGGACTGCCTAACTCTCTTTAAGTCGAACTTAGTTCTGTGCAGCACTCTCTAAGTCGATCATATGACTGACCAGCACATTTCAAGTCGAGCCTAAGACTGTCTAGCACCCTCGAAGTCAAGGCTAAGATATTCTAGCACCCATTAAGTCGATACTAGAATGGTCTAACACCCACCAAGTCGAGCGTAGTACTGCCTACCACCCTCCAATACAGGCCTAAGAATGTCTAGCCCACTCCAAGTCAATCCTAGGACTGACTAGCACTCTCCAAGTCGATCCTAACAATGCCTAGCACCCAACAAGTCGAGTCTAATTCTGCCTACCACCTCCATTTCGAGCCTAGTTCTGCCTAACAACCTATCAATCGAGTCTAAGTCTGTCGAGCACCACACAATTCGAACCTAGGGCTGTCTAGCACCCACCAATGCTCTCCTAGGACTTTCTTCCAACCTCAATGTCAGGCCTAGGACTGCCTAGCACCCCCCAGGCGAGTCGAGGACTGCGTAGTGACCTCCAAGAGAGCCTAAGACTGTATACCACTATCCAAGTCGAGTGTATGTCTGTCTATCACCCCCCACGTCCAGCCCTGGACTGTCTATCAACATCCATGTCGAGTCTAGATCTTCCCAGCACCCTCCACATTGACCATTAGTCTGCCCAACTCTCTCCAAGTCGAGCCTGGGAATGCTTAACACCCTCCAAGTCAATCCTAGGACAGATTAGCACTCTCCATGTCGTTCCTAACACTGCCTATCACCCAACAAGTCATGTCTAATTCTGCCTACAACCCTCTAAGTCGATCCTAGGTTTGTCTATCAACCTACAAGTCAAGTTTTAGGTCAGTCTAGCACCAACCAAGTCGACCCTAGGACAGTCTAGCACCCACCATATCGCTCCTAGGACATAAATCCCAACCTCCATGTCGAGTCTAGCACCCTCCAAGGCGAGTCGTGAACTGCTTAGCGACCTCCAGGAGAGCCTAAGAATGTATACCACTCTCCAAGTCGAGCATAGGTTTGTCTAACACCACTCACGTCTAGCACTGGACTGTCTATCAACCTCCTAGTCGAGACTAGGTCTTCCCAGCACCCTCTAACTGAACATTAGTCTGCCTAGCACTCTCGAAGTCGAGCCTGGGACTGTGTAACTCCCTCCAACTTGATCCTAAGACTGACTAGCACCCTACAAGTCGATCCTATCACTGCTTAGCACCCAACAAGTCGAGTCTAATTCTGCCACCCACCCTCCAAGTCGATACTACGTCAGCCTAGCAACTTAAAAGTCTAGTCTAGAACTGTCAAGCACCACCAAAGTCGAGACAAGGATTGTCCATCATCCTCCAAAACTTACCTAGAACTGCATAGCAAACTCCAAGTCAAGCCTAGGACAGTCTAGCAACCTCCAAGTCGAATATATGAATGCCTAGCACCTGCCAAGGCGAACTTAGGAATGCCTAGCAGCATCAAAGTTAAGTCTAGGACTACCTAGCACCCTCAGAGTCGATCCTAGAACTGCCTTGCCTCCTCCAATTCGATCCTAGTACTGACTAGCACCCTCCAAGTCGATTCTAGGACTACCTAGCACCCACCAAGTCAAGCTTAGGACTGCCTAACAACCTACTAGTCGAGTCAAGGACTCCTTAGTACCATCAAACCTAAGCTTAGGGCTACTTAGACACCTCCGATTCAATCCTATTAGTAACTAGCACCCTCCAAGCCGAATCTATGGCAACCTGGAACCCTCCAAGTTGATCCTAGGACTGACTAGCACCATCCTAGTTGAGCCTAGGGCTGCCTAGCACCCTTCAAGTCAAGACTAGATCTGTGTAGCACCCTCCAAGTCAATCCTAGGACTGCCTAGAAACCTCAAAGTCGTTTCTATGACTGCCTAGCCCTATCTATGACGACCCTGGGTCTGTCTAGCACCCGTCAAGGCGATCCTAGGACTGACTAACACCATTCAAGTCGAGCCTAAACCTCGCTATCACCATCCCAGTCAATCTTTGGACTGCCTAACAGACTTCAAGTCAGTCCTAGGACTGCCAACCACCATTCAAGTCGAGCCTAGGACTGCAGAGCAATCTTCAATTCGAACCAAGTACTGACTTGCAAACTCCGAGTCGATCCTAGGTCTACCATACACACTTCAAAGCGAGCCTAGAACAGCCTGGCACCCACCAAGTCGAATTTATGTCTGCCTAGCACTCTCGAAGTCGATCTTAGGTATGTCTTGCTCCCACCATGTTGATCCTAAGACTGCCTAGCATCCTTGAAGTCGATCCTAGTTCTGCCTATCACCCTCCAAGTAGAGCCTAGTACTGCCTAGTATTCTCTCAGTCGATCTTAGTACTGCCTATCACCCTCCAAGTCGATTGTAGGACTGCCGAGTACCCTTCAAGTCGAGCCTAAGACTGCCTACCTCTCTCCAAGTGGATCATAAACCTGACTATCACCCTCCAAGTCGATCCTAGGACTGCCTAGAACCCTCCAAGTCGAGTCCAAGACTGCCTAGCACCCTCTAAGTCGAACCTGGGTCTGCCTAACACTCTCCAAGTCCAGACTAGGACTGCCTAGCTTCCACCAAGACGAACGTTGGACAGCCTAGCCCCCTTAAAGTCGAGCCTATGTCTGTCTAGTTCCTCCCAAGTCGTTCCAAGGACTACCAACCACCATCCAATACAAGCCTAAGAATGTTTATCTCCCTCCATGTCTATCCTAGTATTGCAAGACAAACTCCAAGTTGAATCTATGACTGCAAATCACCCACCAAGTCGATCCTAGGAATGACAAGCACCTTCCAAGTCGAGCCTAGATCTGCCTAACATCCACAAAGTTCATCCTAAGACTGTCAAGCTACCTGCAAGCCAAGCCTACGACTGCCCAGCGCCGTCCAAATCATTCCTAAGAGTATCTAACTTAATATATATCGATCCTAGGTCTGTCTAGCACACTCCAAGTCTATCCTAGGACTGACTAACTCACTTCAAGTCGTGCCTATAACTCTTCAGCACCATCCAAATCTACCCTAGAAATTCCTAGCAGCACTAAAATCGATCGTAGGACTGCCTAGCTTCATTCAAGTAGTGCCTATGGTTGACGAGCAACCTGCAAGTCGAGCTGAGGCCTGCCTAGCACTCTCCTAGTCAATCTTAGTTCCACCGAGCACCCTCCTGTATGAGCCTAAGACTGCCTTACTCAATCCAAATCGTTCCTAGGACTGTTGAGCAACATGCCAGACGAGCTTAGGACTGTCGGACACCCTCCAATACGAGTCTAAGACACTCTAACTCCATCCAAGTCGTTCCTGGGACTTCCTAGCACCCTCAAAGTCGCTCCCAGGACCACCCTGCAACCTACAAGTCGAGCATAGTAATGCCTAGAACCCTTCAAGTCGAGCTAAGGACAGCATAGCATCCACAGTGTCGAGCAGAGAACTGCATAGCAACCTTAAAGTCGACCCCAGCACAGCCTAGCAACCTCCATGTCAAGCATAGTTGTGCCTAGCACCCTCATGTTGAGCCAAGGTCAGTCTAGCACCTCCCAAGTCGATCCTAAGTCTGCCTCGCACCAAAAAAGTCAATCCTTTGAATGTCTAGCACCATCCAAGTCGAGCCTAACACTGTCTTGCACAAACTAGCTTCCTACATGTCAGGCATAAGATTATCTAGCACCCTGCTACCCGATTATATAACAACTGAGCAACATCCAAGTCGATTCTAGGACTGCCTAGGAACCTCCATGTCGAATCTACGACTGCCTAGCACTCTCCAAATCGATCCTAGGAATGCCTTGCAGCATCCAAACAAATCCTTGGACCGCCTAGCAACTTCAAAGTCGAGTCTAAGACTATCTAACACAAACAAATTCGAGCCTAAGACTGTACTGCACCTTTTAAGTCGACCATAGGACTTCTTAGCAACTGCCATGTCGATCTTAGGACAGCGTAGCTTCCTACAAATCAAGCCTAATATTATCTAGGACCCAACAAGCCTATTCTAGGTCAACAGAACAACATCCAAGTCGAATCTAGGACTGCTTAGCAACCTCCAAGTCAAATCTATGGCTGCCTAGCACCCTCCAAGTCGATCCTAGGACTACCTAGCACGCTCCAAGTCAAGCCTAGGACTGCATAGCACCCTCAAAGTATAGCTTAGGACTGCTTAGCCACCTCCAAGTCGATCACAGTAGTAACCAGCACCCTCCAAGTCGATACAAATGACTGCCTAGCACCCGTCATGTCGATTCTAGAATTGCCTAGCTCCCTCCAAGAGGAAACTAGGACTGCCTAGAATTCTGCAAATCGCGCCTAGGTGTTTCTAGCACCACCCAATTCGAGCATAGTACAGCTTATGATCAGCCAAATCTATCCTAGGACTGCCTAGCCCCCTTCAAATAGAACATAATACTGTCTAGCACCCTCCAAGTCGATCAGAGGAGTGCCTACCACCTTCCAAGTCGAGCCTAGGTCTGCCTAGCACCCACTAAGTCGATCGTACGAGAGCCTAGCCCCTTCTAATTAGAGCCCAGGATTGCCTACCAATCGCTAAGTCGAGCTTAGGATTGTCTTTCACCCTAACAGTCGATCGTGCGACTGCCGAGTACCCTTAAAATCGAGACTAAGGATGCACACCTCCCCTAAGTGGATCATAAACGAGAATAGCACTCTCCAAGTCGATTCTCGGAATGTCTAGCACCCTCCAAGACGATCCTAGGGCTGAATAGCACCTAATAGTCGATCATCACACTTCCTAGCACCCTACAAGTCGAGCCTAATACTACCTACCATCCTCCAAGTCGAGCCTAGGACTGTCTAGCAACCTACAAATCGAATCTAGGTCAGTCGACCAGCGCCCAAGTCGAGCTTAGGACTGTCTAGCACCCACCAAAGCTCTTCTAGGACTGCCTATAATCCTGCATGTCGAGCCCAGGACTGCCTAGCACCCTCCTAGTCGAAACAAATACTGACCTACATGCTGAAAGTCGAGCTTAGGACTACTTAGAACCCTCCAAGACGATCCTATAAGTAACTAGCACCCTCCAAGTCGAATCTATGACTGCGTAGCACCCTTCGAGTCGATTATAGGAGTACCTAGCACCCTCCAAGTCGAACCTAGGACTGTATAGCACCCTCCAAGTAGAGCCTAGGACTGCCTAGCACACTCAAAGTCGAGCTTAGGACTGCTTAGCCGCCTCCAAGTGTAGTAACTAGCACCTTCCAAGTCGATACCAATGATTATCTAGCACCCTCCAAGTCGATTCTAGGACTACCTAGCTCCTTCCAAATGGAATCTAGTATTGCATAGTATTCTCCTAATCGAGCCTAGTTCTTTCTGGCACCACCCAAGTCGAGTATAGTACAGCCTAATATCCGCCAAGTCGATCCTAGTACTACATAGCAGCCTTCAAGTGGACCATAAGACTGTGTAGCACCCTCCAAGTCGATCCGAGGAATGCCTACCACCTTCCAAGTCGAGCCTAGGACTGCCTCGCACCCTCTAAGTCGATCGTAGGACAGCTTAGCCCCTTCTAATTAGAGCCCATGACTGCCTTCCAATATCTATATCGATCTTAGGACTGCCTATCACACGCCAAGTCGATCGTAGGTCTGCCGAGTACCCTTCAAGTCGAGACTAAGATTGAATACCACCCCATAAGTGGATCCTAAACGAGACTAGCACCCCAAGTCGATTCTCGTACTTCATAGCACTCTCCGAGTCGATCCTAGGACTGACTAGCACTATCCAAGTCGATCCTAGGCCTAACTACCACCCTACAAGTCTATCATAACAGTGCCTAGCACCCTACAAGTCGAGCCTAATACTGCCTACCATCCTCCAAGTCGAGCCTAGGACTGTCTAGCTCCCACAAAAGCTCTTCTAGGACTGCTTCCAAATCTGTATGTCGAGACTAGGACTGCCTAGCACCCTTAAGTCGAGCTAAGGACTGCCCAGTAATCTGAGAGTCGAGCTAAGGACTGCCAATAATCTGAGAGTCGAGCTTGGGACTACTTAGACTCCTCCAAGTCGATCCTATTAGTAACTAGCACACTCCTAGTCGAATCTATGATTGCCTAGCACCCTCTGTGTCGAACCTCGGACTAACTAGTAACCTCCAAGTCGAGTCTAGAACTTCATACCACCCTCCATTTAGAGCTGAGAACTGGCTGGCACACTTAAAAGTTGAGCATAGGACAGCTTAACCCCCTCCAAGTCAATCATAGTAGTAACTAGCAGTCTCCATGTCGATACCTCTGACTGCCTAGCACCCTCGAAGTCGATTCTAGTACTGCCTAGCTAACACCAAGTGGAACCTAAGACTGCCTAGTACTCTCCAAATCGATCCCAGGTCATTCTAATACCACTAAAGTCTACCATTAGTCTGCCTAGCACTCTCCAAGTCGAGCCTGGTACTGCTTAATACCCACCAAGTCCATCCTAGGACTGACTAGCACTCTCCAAGTCGATCCTAACCCTTCCTAGCACCCAACAAGTCGAGTCTAATTCTGCCTATCACCCTCCAAGTCGAGCCTAGGTTTTTATAACAATCTACAAATTGAGTTTAGGTCTGTCGAGCTCCACTCAAGTCGAGCCTAGGTCTCTCTGCCATCCACCAAATCCCTCCTAGGACTGCCTTTTAATATGCGTGTCGAGCCTAGGACTGCCTAGCACCCTCCAAGGCGAGTCAAGGACTCCATAGGGACATCCAAGAGAGCCTAAGACTTATACCACTCTCCAAGTCGAACTTAGGTCTGTCTAGCACAACATATGTCTAGCCCTGGACTGTCTATCAACCTCCAAGTCGAGCTTAGGACTGCCTAACACCCCCTAAGGCGAGTCGAATAATGCTAAGCAACCTCCAAGGAGCGACTAAGATTGTCTACCGCCCTCCAAGTCGAGGGTAGGTCTGTCTAGTATCACTTAAATCTAGCCTAGGACTGTATATCTATCTCCATGTCAAGCATAGGTCGTCCCAAAACCCCCATTTCGACCATTTGTCTGCCAAGCACTCTCCAAGTCGAGCCTGGGACTGCGTAACATTCTCCAAGTCAAGACTACGACTGCCTAGAACACTCCAAGACGATCCTAGGGCAGCCTAGCCCCCTTTAAGTCGAGTCTAGTTCTGTCTGTCTCCTCCCAAGTCGATCCTAGGACTGTCTACCTCCATCCAAGTCAAGTCTTACACTGTCTTGCACCTTTTAAGTCGCTCATAGGACAGCCTAGCAACCGCCATGTTGAACCTAGGACTGCGTAGCTTCCTTCAAGACAAGCATAAAATTATCTAGCATCCGCAGAGCCAAACATTGGACAACTGAGCAACATCTAAGTCGAATCTAGGACTTCCTAGCAACCTCCAAGTATAGCCTAGGACTGCCTAGCACACTCAAAGTCGAGCTTAGGACTGCTTAGAACCCTCCAAGTCGATCCTAGTAGTAACTAGCACCCTCCAAGTCGATACCAATGACTGCCTAGCACCTTCCAAGTCGATTCTAGGACTGCCTAGCTCCCTCCAAGTGGAACAAAGGACTGCCTAGTATTCTCCAAAATGGAGCATAGGTCATTCAAGCACCACCCAAGTCAAGCATAGTACTGCCTAGTATCCGCCAAATCGATCCTAGTACTGCATAGATGCCTTCAAGTAGACCATAAAATTGTCTAGCACGCTCCAAGTCGATCCTAGGAATGCCTACCACCTTCCAAGTCGAGCCTGGGACTGCCTAACACTATCCAATTCGAGCAAACGGCAGTCTAGAAACCTCCAAGTCGCTTCTAGGAAAGCCTAGCCACCACCTACCCCCAAAAAAGTTGACCCTAGGAGTACCTAGCAACCTCCAGTCGAGCCTATGACTGCCAAGATCCGTCAAAGTCGAGCTTAGGAGTTACAAACTCTGACCAAGTCCAGCCTAGGACTAACTAGCATAGTTCTGTCTAGCAATATCCAAGTCGAACCTAGTTATGCCTAGCGATCAGCAAGTCAAATCTATGACTGCCTATCACCCAAGTGGAACCTAGTACTGTCTAGTATTCTCCGAATCGAGCCTAGGTCTGTCTAGCACCACCCAAGTCGAGCCTTCGACTGTCTAGCACCCTGCAAGTCGATCCTAGCACTGCTGAGAAACCTCCAAGTCGAGCCTAGGACTGCCTACCACCCTCCAATACGAGCCTAAGACTGTCAAACATCAATCAAATCCCTCCTAATACTGACTGCCAATCTCCATCTCGAATCTAAGTTTTCCTAGCACCCTCCAATCCGATTCTATGACTGCCTAGCAACGTCAAAGTCAATCCTATAACTTCCTAGCTGCCTTCAAGTTCATCGAAGGACTGCCTACACCCTCCAAGTTGAGCATAGAACTGTCTAGCACCATTCCAGTCGAGCTTACGACTGCCTACCCACCTCCAGTCGATCCTAGTTGTGATTAGCATTCTCCAAGTCGATCCTACGTCTGTCTTACAACCTCTAAGTCGATCCTAGAGCATACTAACATTCTTAAAATCAAGCCTAGGACAGACAATCAACCTCGAAGTCAATTCTGGGACTGCCTGGTATCCTCCAATTTGAGCCTATTATATTTAGCAATGCACAAGTTGACACTGGGACGGCAATGCACCCTCCAAGTAAGGCCTAAGACTGCCAACCACTCTCCAAGTCGAGCATAAGACTGTCTAGCACCCTTCAAGTCGATCCTAGGAATGCCAAGCAACCCAACGTCGAGCCTAAGTCTGTCTAGCACCATCCAACTCTATCCTAGGACTGTATAGCAACCTCCAACTCGATCCTGATACTACCTAGCAAACACTAAGTTGAGAATAACACTTTCTAGCACCTCCAAGTCGATACGAGCACTGCCGAGAATCCTCCAAGTCGAACTTCGGACTGCCTAGCACAAATCAAGTCGAGCCAAAGACTGTCTAGAACCCTTCAAGTAGATTCTAGAACTGTCTAGCAGCATACAAGTCGATTCTAGGGCAGCTTAGAATACTCCAAGCTGATTCTAGGACTGCATATCAACCTCCAATTTGAGCATAAAACTGTCCTGCACCCTCCAAGCCGATCCTAGGAACGCCGGGCAAACACAAGTCGAGCCCCGGACGGCCTAGTAGCATCTAAGTCAAGCCTAAGACTATCTAGCACTCTCCAAGTCCATCCTAGGACTACCTAGCCCTCTCCAAGACGATCCTAGTATTGATTAGCACCTTCTAAGTTGATCCTAGGACTTCCTAGAACCATCAAAGTCGAGCCTAGGGCAGTCAATCACCCTCCAGTTCAAGCTTAGGTGTACGTAGCACCCTCTAATCAATCATTGGACTGCCTAGCAGCCTTCAAGTCGACTCTAGGATTACCTTACCCCCTCCAAGACGAGCCCAGGATTGTCTAGCACCCTCCCAGTCAAGCTTAGGACTGACTAGCCCCCTCCAAGTCGATCCTAGTAGTGACTAGATCCTTCCAAGTCAAGGCTAGGTCTGTCTAGCATCCTCCAAGTGAAGCTTAGGACTTCTTAGCTACCTCCAAGTCAATCATTGGGATGCCTAGCAACATTCAAGTAGATTCTAATACTGTCTAGAACCCTCAATGTATACCCTAGGACTGTCTAGCATTTTCCAAATCATGCCTAGGGCTACCCAGCACCCTCCAAGTCGATCCAAGGGTTTCCTGGTACCCTTCAAGTTGAGCCTAGTACTACCTAGCAGCCCTAAATTCGATCCTCGGCCTTCCGAGCACCCTTCAAGTCGAGCTTGGTACTTCCTAGAACCCTGGAAGTCCGTCCTAGTACAACCGAGCACACTCAAGACAGTCGATCCTGAGACTGCCTAGCAATCTACAAGTCTAGAGTAGGACCTTCGAGCAAAACCCAAGTCGATCTTAGAATAGCCTAGCACCTTCCGAGTCTATCGTAGGTCTGTCTAGTCCCACCCAAGTTTAGCTTAGAACTGTCTACCAATCTTCAAGTCGAACCTTGGTCTTTCTAGCACCCTCCAAGTCGACCACTACTCTGCCGAGCTCTAAACTAAGTCGAGCCTGGGACTGCACAATACCCTCAGAGACGAGCCTACGACTACCTAACACCCACCAAGTAGATTTTAGGAGTGCCTAGCGCCCTATAAGCTGAGCCTAGGATTGCCTATCACCTTCCAATCCGATTCTATAACTGTCTCGTACCCTCAAATATAACCTTGGAATGAAAAGCAACCTCCAAGTTGAGCCTAGTTCTGCCTACCACCATCCAAGTCAATCCAAGGACTGCCTAACAGCCGTCATTTCGATCTTAGGATCTGCATAGCACCCTCCAAGTCGAGCTTAGGACAGGCTTATAATCTCAAAATAGAGCTAAGGACTGCATAGCCCCCTCCAAGTCGATCCCAGTAGTATCACCCTCCAATTCCAGCCTAGGTTTGCATAGCCCCCTCCAAGTCAATCCTATGACTACCTAACAGCCTCCAAGTGGAGCCTAGGGCAGTCTTACACCCTCCAAGTCGAATCTAGGACGCCCTAGCTCCCTCAAAGTATAGCCTAGGACTGCATAGCACCCACAAAGTCGATCCGAGGACTGCCTTGCCCTAGTTCTGTCCAGCACCTTTCAAGTCGAGCCTAAGACTGTCTAGAACTACCCATGTCGAGACAAGGACTATCTAGCAACCGCCAATACGATCCTAGGTCTGCATAACTACCTATGAGTCGATAATAAGACTATCTAGCACCCTCCAAGTCGAACCTAGGACTAATGAGCAACCTCCTTGTCGAGCCTAGAACTGGCTACCACCATCCAATACGAGCCTAAGACTGTATATCTCCCTCCAAGTCATTCCTAGTACAGCCTGGCAAACGCCAAGTCGAATCTATGACTACATAGCACCCACGAAATCGATCCTAGGAATGCCTAGCCCCTTCCAATCCGAGCCTGGGAATTCCTATCACCCTCCAAGTAGATCTTATAACACCCTAGCCCCCGCTAAGTCGAGCTTGGGTCTGTCTACCTAGGCACATATTGGTGGTTGATAGACAGTATTAGTCTCGACATGGGTGGTGCTAGACAGACCTAGGCTCATCTTGGAGAGGACTAGGCAGTCCTAGGCTCGATTTGGAGGTAGCACGGCAAACCAATGTTCGATTCGGAGGTTGGTGGAAAAACATAGGCTTTACTTAGAGCATGGTAGACAGAACAAGGCTCAACTTAGATGGTATTTGACTTACTAGGCTCGACTTGGATGGTGATAGACTGGCCTAGGCTCGACTTGGAGGGAGCTAGAGTGTCTTGGGCTCGACTTGGTGGGTGCTAGTTAGTCCTTGGCTGGAAATGGATGGAGCAAGGCAGTTTTATGGTCGACTTCGAGGATGGTAGGCAGTCATAGGCTCGACTTGGAGGTCGGTCGGCATACCCATGATTGAATCGGAGGGTGCTGGGTAGACCTAGGCTAGACTTGGTAGGTGCTAGGCATTCCAATGATCGACTCAGAGAGTGGTGGTAAGACCTATGCTCTACATGGTGGATGCTAGGAAGTCATAGACTTAACTTGGAGGTTTCAAGGCAGTCGTAGGCTCATAACGGAAAGAGCTAGGTAATCCTAGCCTCGTCTTGAAGGGTGCTTATCCAGACCTATCATCGAATTTGAGGGTGTAGGGCAGTCCAAGACTCAGCTTGGAGAATGCAAGGAAGTCCTTGGTTCACCATGGGGGGTGCTAGGCAGTCATAGTCTCGACTTGGTGGGTGGAAGACAGTCCTAGGATCGACTTGGACCGTGCTATTTAGAACCTAGTATCGACTTAGATGGTGCTATGCTGTCCTAGACTCGAAGTGGAGGTAGCTCGGCAGACCATTTTTCGAATCGAAGGTTGGTAGGAAGTCACTAAGTCGGCTTAGAGGGTTGGAGACAGACCTAGGCTCGACTTGGATGGTGATAGACTGACCTAGGCTCGACTTGCAGGATGCTAGTGTGTGTTAGGATCGACTTGAAGGGTGCTAGGCAGTCCTCGGCTGGAATGAAATCTGCTAGGCTGTCTTAGTGTCGAATTGGAGGGTGTCAGGCAGTCCTAGGCTCGACTTGGAGATAGCTCAGCAGACCATTGAACGACTCGGAGAGTGCTGGTTAAACATAGTCTAGTCTTGCAGGGTGCTAGGCAATCTTAGGCTCGACTAGGAGAGTGCTGGCAAACCTTGGCTGGAATTGGAGGGGGTTTGGCAGTACTTGACTCGACTTGGAGGGTGCTAGGCAGTCCTAGACTCGACTAGGAGGGCGCTAGGTAGTCCTAAAATCGACTTGGAGAGTTCTAAGAAGTCCTAGAATCGACTTCGAGGGTGCTAGGCCATTCTCTACTTGGATGGTGCTAGGCAGATGGAGGATGACTTGGAGGGTTCTTGGCATGCCTAGGATAGACTTGGAGGTTGCTAGGCAGTCCTATGCTCGACTTGGAGGGGGCTACGAACTCCTAGACCCGACTTGGAAGATACTAAGTGGTCCTCGTGTGATTTGGGGGTGAGCTAGGCAGTCCTATGCTCGACATGGAGGTGGCTAGGCAGTTCTAGGCTCTACTTGGTGGGTGCTAGGTAGTCCTTGGTTCGACTGGAATGGTACTATGAAGTCATAAGGTCGATTTAGAGGGTGCTCGGCAGACCAATGATTGACTTGGAGCATGCTGGGGTGACATAGGCTCGACTCTGAGGGTACTAGAGAGTATTAAGTTCGACCTGGAGGGTGCTAGATAGTCCTTGGTTGGAATTGAAGGGTGCTGAGCTATCTAAGCCTAGACTTGGAGGGAGGTAGTTAGTCCTAGGCTCCACTTGGAGATAGCTCGCCAGACCAATGATCGCCTCGGATGGTGCTAAGTGGTCTTAGCCACGACTTCGAGGGTGCTAGGAAGTACTAGAATCGAATTGGAGGTGTATAGGCAGTACTCGGATCGACTTTGAGCGTGTTCGACAGTCCAAGGCTTGACTTTAATATTGATAGACTGTTTTAGACTATTCTTAGAGATTGCTAGGCTGCCTTATATTCGACTTAGAGTTTGCTAGACAGACCTAGGATAGAATTTGATGGTTCATACAACAATTTTGGGCTCGACATGGGGTTGCTCGACAGTCCAAGGATTGTCTTAGATGGTGCCAGACAGTTTTAGGCTCGACTTGGAGGGTGCTAGACAGTCTCAGGCTCGACTTGAATGGTGCGTGTCAGTACTAGGATCGACTTGGAGGGTTTTATGCAGTCCTAGACTCAACTTGGAATATGCAAGGTACTAGGTTTGACATGGAGGGTGCTAGGCAGTCCTAGGCTCGATTAGATGTTACAAACTGAATTAGGCGGGATTTGGAGGGAGCTAGCCAGTTCTTGTCTCTGTTCGATGGGCGCTCGGCAGACCAATGATCGACTCGGAGGGTGCTCTGAAGTTGTAGGCTAGAGTTTTTAGGGTGCTAGGCTTACCAATGTTTGTTCAGAGAGTGGTGGTAAGACCAAGGCTCAATAATGTTGGGTGCTAGGTAATCATACTCTTGACTTGGAGGTTTTCAAGGCAATCCTAGGCTCAAAACTGAGGGAGGAAGGTAGTCCTAGCCTCATCTTGAAGGGTGTTAGTCAGACCTAGGATCGACTTGGAGGGTGTGAGGCAGACCTATACTCATCTTGGAGATCACAAGTGTAACCTAGGTTCGACGTGGATGGAGCTTGTCAGTCGTAGTCTCGTCTTGGAGTGTGCAAGGCAGTCCTAAGAGCGACATGGTGAGTGCTAGGCAGTATTAACATCGATTTGGATGATGCAGGGCAGTCCTAGGTTTGACATGGTAGGGGCTATACAGACCTAAGTGCGACTTGGAGGTTAGTGGACCGACCTATTATCAAGTTCGAAAAGTGCGCTGGACAGTCCTAGGCTCGACTCTGAGGGTTCTAGGCTTTCCTAGGATCCACTTGGAGGGTTCTAGGCAGTCCCAGGCTCGAATTGGAGGGATCTAGGCGTTCCTAGGCTGCCTTGGAGTGTAATTGGCAGTTCTAGTTCCGACTACGATGTTGCTAGGCATTCTTAGGCTCGATTAGGAGGAGCTAGTTACCCCTAGGATAGGCTTGGAGATTGCTAGGTAGTCCTAGGCAAGATACGATGATTGCTTGTAAGTGAGATGCTCGTCATGGAGTATGCTAGACAGACTTAGGATGGACTTGGAGGGAACTAGGCAGCCATAGGCTAGATTCGATGTGTGCTTGGCTGTCCTATGCTCGAATTGGTGTGAGCCGGACAGACCAATGAAAGACTCGGAGGTTGCTGGGAAGACCTAAGCACATATTGGAGGTTAATAGACAGTTTTAGTCTCGACATGGGTGGTGCTAGACAGACCTAGGCGCGACTTTGAGAGTACTAGACAGTCCTAGGCTCTATTTGGAGGAAGAACAGAAGACCAATGTTCGACTCGGAGGTTGGTAGGAAGACATAGTCTTTACTTAAAGCGTGGTAGACAGATCTTGGCTCAACTTCGATGGTGCTAGACTGTCCTAGGCTCGACTTGGATGGTGATAGACTGACCTAGGCTCGTCTTGGAGGGAGCTAAAGTGCCTTGGGCTCGACTTGGTGGGTGCTAGTTAGTCCTCGGCTGGAAGTGGATGGTGAAGGCAGTTTTAGTGACTACTTCGAGGGTGGTAGGCAGTCCTAGGCTCGACTTGGAGGTCGGTCCAAGACTCAGCTTGGAGAAAGCAAGGAAGTCCTTGGTTTACCATGGAGGGTGCTAGGCAGTAATAGTCTCGACTTGGTGGGTGGAAGGCAGTCCTAGGATCGACTTAGACCGTGCTAGGGGGAACCTAGGATTGACTTGGACATTGCCATGCAGTCCATGGATCGACCAGTAGGTAGCTCGGCAGTCCATTGTTCGAATCAAAGGTTGGTAGGAAGACCTAAGCTCGGCTTAGAGGGTTGCAGACAGGCCTAGGCTCGACTTGGATGGTAATAGACTGACCTAGGCTCGACTTGGAGGGTGCTAGTGTGTGTTAGGATCGACTTGAAGGGTGCAAGGCAGTCCTCGGCTGGAATTGAATGGTGCTAGGCGGTCTTAGTGTTGAATTGGAGGGTGCTAGGCAGTCCTAGGTTCGACTGGAATGGTACTATGAAGTCATAGGGTCGATTTGGAGGGTTCTCGGCAGGCCAATGATTGACTTGGAGCGTGCTAAGAAGACATAGGCTCGAATTTGAGAGTGCTTTAGAGTCTTAAGTTCGACCTGGAGGGTGCTAAATAGTCCTTGGTTGGAATTGGTGGGTACTGAGCTACCTTAGCCTAGACTTGGAGGGTGGTATTCAGTCCTAGGCTCGATTAGAATTGTGCTTGGAAGTCCTAGGCTTGATTTCAGGTTGCAAACAGAGTTAGGGTGGTTTTGGAGGGAGCTAGGCAGTTCTGGGCTCGATTCGATGGATGCTCTGCAGACCAATGATCGACTCGGAGGGTGCTGGGAAGACATAGGTTAGACTTGTAGGGTGCTAGGCATACCAATGTTTGTTCAGATAGTGGTGGTAAGACCTAGGCTCAACATGGTGGGTGCTAGGTAATCATAGTTTTGACTTGTAGGTTTTCAAGGCAATCCTAGGCTCAAAACTGTGGGATCTAGGTAGTCCTAGTCTCATCTTGAAAGGTGTTAGCCAGACCTAGGATGTGCTGGGAGGAACCTAGGTTTGACTTTAAGGTGCTAGGAAGTCCCAGGCTCGTCAAGATAGGTGCTTTGCAGTCCAAGTTTGATATTGGAAAGTTCTAGGCAATCCTATGCTCGAATTGAGGGTGCAAGGGAGTACTAGTCTCGACGGAGAGGGTGTTAGTCGGTCTTAGGATAGACATGAAGGCAGCTAGATAGTCCTAGGCTCTAATTAGATGGAGCTAGGCAGTCCAGGTTCGACTTGGAGGGTGCTCGGCAGCCCAATGATCGACTCGGAGTGTGCGGGATAACCTAGGCTCGAATTGGTGGTTGCTGGACTGTCTTAGGCTGAATTAGGAGGTGTTAGAAAGATCTTGGCTCGTTTTGGATTTTTCTAGATAGTCTTAGGCTATACTTGGAGGGTGCCAGACAGTCCTAGTCTGAACTTGGAGGGTGCCAGGCAGTCTTAGGTTCGACTTGGATGTAGCTCGGCTTACCTATGTTCGGCTCGAAGGTTGGTGGGAATATATACGCTCAATTTAGAGGGTGGTTGACAGACTTATGTTCTACTTGGATGGTGCAATATTCACCTATGCTCGACTTGGAGGGTGCTCAAGTGTCTAAGGCTCGACTTGGAGGGTGCTAGGCAGTCCTCGGCTTGAATAGGTGGGTGCTAGGCAGTCTTATTGTCGACTTGGAGGGGGCTATGTAGGCCTACGTTCGACATTGAGGGAGTATGGTAAACCATTGATCGACTCGGTGTGTTCTTTGTAGAGCTAGGCTTGATTTGGAGGGTACTAGGACGACTCAGGCTCGTAGTGCTAGGCTCGTGATGGAGGTAGATCAGCAAACCAATGATCGAATCGGAGGGTGCTAGACAGTCCTAGGCTCGACTTGGAGTGTGCTTGGCAGCCCAGTGTTCGTCTTGGAGAGTGCCCTGGAAGATCTAGGTTCGATATGGATGGTGCTAGACAGACTTATGCAGGACTCGGAGGGTGCTAGGCAGTCCTAGGCAAGATTCGATGGTTACTTGGAAGTCCGATGCTCGACTTGGAGGTTGCTAGTTAAACTTAGGCTGGACTTGGAGGAACTAGGCAGCCCTAGGCTCGATTCGATGGGTGCTTGGCAGTCCTATGCTCGAATTGGAGGGTGCTCGACAGACCAATGATTGACTTGGAGTGTGCTGGGGTGACATAGGCTTGACTCTGAGGGTGCTAGAGAGTCTTAAGTTCGACCTGGAGGGTGCTAGATAGTCCTTGGTTGGAATTGGAGGGTGTTGAGCTATCTTAGCCTAGGCTTGGAGTGTGGTAGTCAGTCCTAGGCTCGACTTGGAGATAGCTCGCCAGACCAATGATCGCCTCGGATGGTGCTAAGTGGTCCTAGCCACAAGTCGAGGATGCTAGGAAGTACTAGAATCCAATAGTAGCAGGTTAGGCAGTCCTCGGATCGACTTTGATGGTGCTAGACAGTCCTAGGATAGACTTTAAGATTGATAGACTGTCTTAGACTTGTCATGGAGAGGTATTACTTGGAGTGTGCTAGGCAGACCTAATATAGAATTATATGGAGCAAGCATCAATCTTGGGCTCGACTTGGGGTTGCTCGTCAGTTCAAGGATTGGTTTGGATGGTGCTAGATAGTCTCTGGGTCGACTTGGTGGGTGCGGGAAGACCTAGGCTCGAATTGGTGGTTGCTAGACAGTGTTAGGCTCAACTTGGGTGGTGCTAGACATTCCTTGGCTGGTTTCGGATTTTTCTAGATATCCTTAGGCTGCATTTGGAGGGTGCTAGGCAGTCCTAGTCTCAGCTTGGAAGGTGCTAGGTAGTCCTAGGTTCGACTTGGGTGTAGCTCGGCCGGCCAATGTTCGACTCGGAGGTTTATTGGAAACATCTAGGCTCGACTTAGAGGGTGGTAGAGATACCTAAGCTTGACTTGGATTGTACTACACTGACCTAGGCTCGACTTGGAGTGTGCTAGAGTGTCTAAGGCTCGACTTGGTGGGTGCTAGGCAGTACTTGGCATGAATTGGTGGTTGCTAGGCATTCTTAGGATGTACTTGGAGGGTGATAGGCAGTCCTAGGCTCGAATTGGATGTAGCACGGCAAACCATTGATCGACTCGGAGGGTGCTTTGTAGATCTAGGCTTCACTTCGAGTGTGCTAGGAAGACTCACACTCGACTTGGTGGATGCTACACAGTTCTACAGTCAACTTGTAGGTTACTATGTAGTCGTGCGATCAAATTAAAGTGTGCCGGAGTGTCTTTGCATTTACTTGAAGGGTGTTAGGTTGACCTAGGATCGACTTGAATGTTGCTAGGCAGTCCCAGTATCGACTTGGGGATTCTAGACTGGCCTAGGCAAGACTCAGAAGGTACTAGGCAGTCCAAGGCTCGACTTGGAGTGTGCTCGGCAGACCAATGTTCTTCCTGCAGAGTGTTGGGAAGATCTAGGCTCGACATGGAGGGTGCTAGAAAGACTTAGGCTGGACTTGAAGGGTGCTAGGCAGTCCTAGACAAGATTCGTAGGTTGCTTGGAAGTCCTAGGCTCGACTTTGAGGTTGATATACAGAATTAGGCTGGACTTGGAGGGAACTAGGCAGCCATAGGCTCGATTCGATGGGTGCTTGGCAGTCCTATGCTCGAATTGGAGGGTTTTCGGCATACCAATGAGAGTCTCTGAGGGTGCTGAGAAGACCTAGGCTTGTATTGGTGGTTGATAGGCAGTCCTAGGATCGATTTAGAGAGTGCTATGTAGTCATAGGCTTGACTTGGAGGATGCTGGCAGTCCTAAGCTCAAAACGGAGGGATCTAGGAAGTCTTAGGCACATCTTGAAGGGTGCTAGCAAGTCTTAGGCTCATCTTGGAGGGACGTAGGCAGACCTATGCTTGACTTGGTGTTGCTCTGCAGACCAATGATCGACACGTAGTGTGCTGGGAAGACCTAGGCGTGAATTGGTGGTCGCGAGACATTCTTAGGCTGGACTTGGGTTTTGCTAGACAGACCTAGGCTCGATTAGGATGGTGCTAGACAGTCTTAGGCTGGACTTAGAGGGTGCTAGGCAGTCCTAGAATCGACTTGGAGAGTGCTAGGTAGTCTTAGGCTCGATTCGAAGGGTGCTTGGATGTCCTAGGCTCGACATGTAGGTTGTTAGACAATCTTAGGCTGGACATGGAGGGAGCTAGGGACTCCTAGGCTCGATTCGTTGGGTGCTTAGTAGTCCTAGGCTCGACTTGGAGCTACCACGTCAAACAAATGATCGAATCGGAGTTTGGTTATAAGACCTAGGCTCAACATGTAGGTTGCTAGGTAGTCATAGGCTTGACTTGGAGGTTGCAAGGTTGTCCTATGCTCAAAACAGAGGGAACTAGGGAGTCTTAGCCTTATCTTGAAGCGTGTTAGCCATTCCTATCATCGACTTGGAGGGTGTTAGGCAGTCATAGACTCAACTTGGAGAATGCAAGGCAGTCCTAGGTTCAACATGGAGGGGGCTAAGCAGTCCTAGGCTCGACTTGGCGGGTGGAAGTCAGTCCTAGAATCGACTTGGACCATGCTTGGTGGAACCTAGGATCGATTCCGAGGGTGCTAGGCAGTCCTAGGCTCGACTTGATGGGTGCTTGGCAGTCCAAGTTTCGTATTGGATAGTGCTAGGCAGTCCTAAGCTCGAATTGATGGTGCAAGGCAGTCGTAGTCTCGATGCGGAGGGTGTCAGACTGTCTTAGGATCGACATGATGGCAGCTAGGCAGTCCTAGGCATTAATTAGATGGAGCTAGGCAGTCCTAGGCTCGACTTGTAGGGTGTTCGGCAGTCCAATTATCGATTCGGAGAGTGCTGGGAAGAACTAGGCTCTACATGGAGGGTGCTAGACAGACATAGGCTGGACTTGGAGTGTGCTAGGCTGTCTTAGGCTCGATTCGTAGGGTGCTTGGCAGTCCTAGTCTCAACTTGGAGGTTTGCAGGGCAGTCCTAGTATCAACTTGAAGGGTGCTGGACAGTCTCAGCATTGACTTGACGGGTTTTAGGTAGGATTATGCTCGACTTAAAGGGTGCTGTGAAGTCCTTGGCTCGACTTGGAGGGTACTGGGCAGTCTTAGGCTCGATTTGGAGGGTGCTAGGCAGAAATAGACTCGATTAGGAGGTTACTATGCAGTCCTCGGTTCGACTTGGAGTGTGCTAAGCAGGCCTATGATCGACTTTGAGGGTGCTCGACAGTCCTAGTATCGACTTGAATATTGATATACTGTCTTAGGCTTGTTTTGGAGATTACTACGCAGTCTTAGGTTCGACTTGGAGTTTGCTACACAATCCTAGGCAGTTCTAGTCTTGATTTGGAGGGTGCTAGGTACTCCTAGGTTTGGCTTTGAGGTTGCTATAATGTCCTACGCTCGACTTGGAGAGTGCTAGGTAGTCCTATTCTCTACTTGGGGGCTGCAACACAGTCCTAGGCTCAACACGGAGAGTGTTTGCCAGCCTATCCTCATCTTGAAGGGTGCTATGCAGTTCGAGGCTTGACTTGGAGAATGCTAGACTGCCCTAGAATTCACTTGGAGGGTGGAAGACAGCCTTAGGATCGACTTGTTGAGTGCTAGGCAGTCCACGGTTCGAATTGGAGAGGGTTAGGCAGTGCTAAGCTCAACTTGAGAGTGCTAGGCATTCCAAGGCTCGACGTGGAGAGTGTTAGGCAGTCCTAGGATCGATATGGAGGCAGCTAGGCACTACTAGGCTCTTCTTAGTTTATTCTAGGTAGTCCTACGCTCGAGTTGGGGTGTGCTTGGCAGACAAATGATCGACTCGAAGGGTTCTAGAAAGACCTAGGCTCTACTTGGAAAGAGCTAGACTGACCTAGGCTCGACTTTGGGGAAGCTAAAGTGTCTTAGGCTCGACTTGGAGGGTGCTAGTTAGTCCTCGGCTGGAATTGGAGGGCGCAAGGCGGTATAAAGGTCGTCATGGAGTGTGGTAGGCAGTCCTAAACTTGACTTGGAGGTCATTCGGCACACCAATGATCGAATTGGAGGGTGCTCGTTAGAACTAGGCTACTCTTGGAGGGTGCTAGCCAGTCTTAGGCTTGCCTTGAAGGGTAGTAGGCAGATCTAGGCCTGATGTGGAGGGTGCTAGACAGTCTCTGGTTCGAATTGGAGGTTGCGAGGCAGTCCTAGAATCGACTTGGATGGTGTTAGGCAGTTCTAGACTCAACTTGGAGAATGCAAGTCAGTTCTAGGTTCGACAAGGAGGGTGTTAGGCAGTCATATCTTCATCCTGGAGGGTGCAAGACAATCCTAGGATAGACTTAAAATGTGCTAGACAGTCCTAGTCTCGATTTGGAGGTTTCTAATTAGTCCCAGGCCCGACATGGTTGAGGCTAGAGAGAACTAGGTTCGACTTGGAGGTTTCTGGGCTGACCTGGATCAACTTCACGGGTGCTGGACAGTCTTAGAATCGACTTGTAGTGTGCTAGGCAGTCCTTGGCACTACTTGGAGGGTGCTAGGCAGTCCTAGGATGTATTTTATGGGGCACAGCTGACCTAGGCACAACTTGAAGAATGCTAGGAAGTCCTAGGCTACTTTGGAGTGTGATTGGCAGTACTAGTCTCGACTTAGAGGTTGCTAAGCGGTTCCAGGCTCGGCTTGAATGGTGCTATGCAGTCACAGGCTTGACTTGGAATGTGCTCGGCAGAGCAATAATCGACTCGGAGGATGCTGGAAAGACATAGGCTCTATTCGGAGGTTGCTGGATAGTCCTCGAATCGACTTGGATGATGTTACACCGACCTAGGCTCGACTCAGAGGGTGGTAGGCAGTGTAAGGCTCGACTTAGAGTGTGCTCGGCAGAACAATGATCGACACGGAGATTGCTGGTAAGACAAAGGCTCGACTCATTGGGCACTAGCAAGATATTTGCTCGAATTCCATGGTGCTAGACAGACCTAGGCTAGACTTGAAGGGAGCTAGAGAGTCTTAGGTTCGTCCTGGATGGTGCTAGGTATTCTTTGTTTGGAATTGGATGGTGCTAAGCAGTCTTAGCTTAGACTTTGATGGTGGTAGGCAGTCCTAGGCTCGACTTGGATATAGTTAGGCAGACCAATGATTGCCTTGGATGGTGCTGGGAGGACGTAGGCATGAACTTCGAGGGTGCTAGGAAGTACTAGAATCGAATTGGAGGGGGCTAGGCAGTCCTCGGATCGACTTTGAGGGTGCTAGACTGTCCTAGGATCGACTGGAAGGTTGATAGACTGTCTTAGGCTTGTTTTGGAGATTTCGAGGCAATACTAGGATCGACAAGGAGAGAGCTAGACAGTCTTCGGCTCGACTTGGAGGGTGGTAGGCAGACCTAGGCTTGTCTTGTTGGTTACTCTACAGTCCTAAGATCGACTTGAAAGGTGCTAGATATATTTATGGTCGACTTGGAAGGTTTCTAAGGAGTCCTGGTATCGAATTTGTGGTCGGGAGGTAGTTCTATGAGCTACTTGGATGCTGTAAGTTAGTTATAGACTCGAATTGATGGGTGGTAGGCAGTCCTAGGTTAACTTGGGGGTTGCTAGACAGTCCTATGATAGACTTGGACGGTGCATGCAACAGTATTTGGCTCTACTTGGAGTTGCTCAGCAGTCTTAGGCACGACTTGGAAGTAAGTGTGCAGACCTATGCTCTACTTGGTGGGTGCTAGACAGTCTCAGTCTCGATATGGAGGTTGTGAGGCAGTTCTGAGATCTACTTGGATAACGATATGCAGTTCTAGGATCGAATTGGAGGGTATTAGCCAGTCTTATGCTCGACTTATAGGGTAGTAGGCAGATGTAGGCTTCATTTAGAGGGTGCTAGGCAATCCTATGCTCGACTTGGAGGTAGCACGGCAGACCACTGTACGACTCGGAGGTTGGTGGGAAAACGTAGGGTTGACTTAGAGGGTATTCGGCAGAACAAGTATCGACTTTGGTGAGAGTCTCTTATGGTTGACTTGGAGGGTTCTAGTTAGTCCTCGGCTGGAATTGGAGGGTACAAGGCAGTCCTAGGCTCAACACGGAGGGTGCTAGCCAGCCTATCCTCATCTTGAAGGAGGCTATGCAGTTCTAGGCTCGACTTGGAGAATGCTAGGCAGTCCTAGGATTCACATGGAGGGGGAAGACAGTCCTAGGATCTAATTGGAGTGTGGTAGTGGAATCTAGGATCGATTTGGAGGGTGCTAGGCAGTCCTAGGCTTGACTTGATGGTTGCTCGGCAGTCCAAGTTTCGAATTGGAGAGCGCTGGGCTGTCCTAAGACTACTTGAGGGTGCTAGGCAGTCCTTGCCTCGACTTTGAGGGTGCTAGGCTGTCCTAGGATATACTTGGAGGATGCTAACAGTACCAAGCTCGACTTGGAGGGTGCTGGCCAGACCTAGGCTCGGCTTGGAGGTAGCTCGGTAGACAAATGTTCGACTCGGAGGTTGGTGGGAAGACCTAGTCACGACTTAGAGGGTATTAGACAGACCTAGACTCGACTTGTATTGTGATATACTGGCCTAAGCTTTACTTGGAGGGTGCTACAGTGTCTTAGGCATCGGTTTGGAGGATGCTAGGCTATCCACAGCTGGAATTGGATGGTGCTAGGCAGTTCTAGGGTGAACTTGGAGAGTGCTAGGCATTCCTGGGCTCGATTCGAATGATGGTTGTCTGTTCTAGGCTGGAATTGGAGGGTGATCGGCAGACCAATGATCGACTCGGAAGTTGCTGGGAAGATCTAGGCTGGAATTGGTTGTTGATAAACAGTGTTAGACTCGACTTGGCTGGTGCTAGACTGACCTAGGCTCGACTTTGTTTGTGCAAGACAGTCATGGGTGGAATTGGGGGGGGGGGTGCTATGCAGTCCAAGGTTCAACTTGGAGGGTGCTAGGCAGTCCTATGCTCGACTTGGGGGTAGCTCGGCAGACCAATGTTCGACTCGGTGTTTTGTGGGAAGATCTCGGCTCGACTTAGAGGGTAATAGACAGACCTAGACTCGACTTGGATGGTGATTGACTGACATAGGCTCAACTTGGAGGGTGATAGATTAATCTTAAGTTTCGGATTGAAGGGTTCTAGGAAGTCCTCGGCTGGAATTGGACTGTGCTAGGCACTTCTAGGCTCGACTTGGAGTGTGTTCGGCTGACGAATGATCGACTCGGAGAGTGGTGGGAAGACCTAGGCTCGAAATGGTGGGTGTTAGGCTGTTTTGGGTACGACTTGGTGGTTGCTAGGCAGTCCTAGGATATGCTGGGATTTTGCTTGGCAATTCTAGGCTCCACTTGGAGGGTGCTAGACAGACTTAGGTTGGATTTGGAGGGAGCTAGGCAGTCCTAGGCTCGATTCGATGGAGATTGGCTGTCCTATGCTTGACTTGGAGGGTGCTTGGCAGACCAATGATCGATTCGGAGGGTGGTGGGAAATCCTATGCTCGAATTGGTGGTTGCTAGACAGCCTTAGATTCTACTTGGATGGTGCTAGACTGTCTTATGCTGGACTTGGAGGGTGCTAGGTAGTCCTAGGCCCGATGTGGAGGGTTCTAGACAGTCTTGGAGGGTGCGAGGCAGTCCTAGAATCGACTTGGTGGGTATTAGGCAGTCCTATACTCAACTTGGAGAATTCAATGCAGTCCTGTGTTCGACATGGATGGTGATAGGCAATCTTATGCTCACCTTGGAGGGTGCAAGGAAGTCCTAGGTTCGACTTGATATGCGCTAGGCAGTCCTAGTCTCGATTTGGACATTTCTAGGCAGTCTCAGGCTTAACATGGTGGGGCTAGACCGAACTTGGTTCGACTTGGATGTTGCTGGGCCGACCTGGGATCAACTTCACGGGTGCTGGATAGTCTTAGGATCGACTTGGAGGGTGGTCTTGGAGATTACTAGGCAGTCCTTGGCTCTACTTGATGGGTGTGCGACAGTCCAAGGTTCGAATTGGTGATGACTAGGTAGTCCTAAGGTCAACTTGAGAGTGTTAGGTAGTCCAATGCTTGACATGGAAGGAGATAGGCAGTCCTAGGATCGAATTGGAGGTAGCATGCCAGACCACTGTTCGACTTGGAGGTTGGTGGTTAGACCTAGGCTAGACTTGGAGGGTGCTGGGCAGTTTTATGCTCGACTCGGTGGTTGCAAGGCAGTCCTATGCTCAACATGGAGGGTGCTAGGCAGCCCTAGCCTCGACATATAGGGTTCTACCAGACTTGGGCTCTACTTGGAGTGTAGTAGGCAGAACTAGGCTCGAACTGGAGGGTGCTAGACAGTCTTGGGCTCGACTTGGAGGGTGCGAGGCAGTCCTAGGATCGACTTGGAGGATGATAGTCAGTCCTAGGATCTAATTAGAGGGCACTAGTAAGTCTCATGCTTGTCTTGTAGGGTAGTAGGCAGACATATGCTTGACTTGGAGGGTGCTAGACAGTCTTAGGCTCGAATTGGAGGCTGCGAGGCAGTCTTACGATCGACTTGAAGGGTGTGAGGCTATCCTAGATGCAACTTGGAGAATGCAAGGCAGTCCTTGCTTACACATGGAGAGGGCATTGCAGTAATAGGCTCATCTGGGAGGGAGCAAGGCAGTCCTAGTATTGACTTGGAGTGTGCTAAGTAGTCCTAACCTATTTTTGGATGTTGAATGGCAGACCTAGGCATGAAATGGTGGGGGCTAGACTGATCTAGGTGCCACTTGGAGAGTGCTGGCATTTCTAGGATCGACTTAGTGGTGGCTAGGCTGTTCTAGGCTCGAATCGGGGGTGTTCGGCGTTCCTTGGCTTTACTTGAATGGTACTTAGCAGTGTTAGGCTTGACTTGATGGGAGCTAGGCAGTCCTCGGCTGGAATTGGAGGGTGCTAGTCCATCTTCGGGACGACTTGGAGGGTAGAAGGCAGTCCTAGACACGACTTGGAGGTAGCTCGGCAGACCAATGAACGACTCGGTGGGTGCTGGATAGCCCTCGACTAGATTTGGAGGATGCTAGGCTGTCTTAGGTTCGACTTGGTTGTTGCTAGTGAATCCTAGAATCGACTTAGAGGTTGTTAGACAATCTTAGGATCAACTTAAAAGGTGCTGCACAGTCTTAGAATTGACTTGGAGAGTGTTATGTAGAACTGTTCTCGACTTGGAGGGTGCTGGACAGTCCTTGGCAGGACTTGGAGGGTGCTAGAAAGTCGTAGGCTCGACTTGGAGGGCCCTAGGCAGTCCTATACTTTACTAGGAAGGTGCTAGGAAATCCCAGGCTCTATTTGGAGGCTGGTAGCCAGTCTTAGGCCCGGCTTGGAGGTTTCTTGGCAGTCCTGAGATGGATTTGGATGATGATAGGCAATACTAGGATTGAATTGGACGGTGCTAGACTGTCTTTGATTCTATTTGGAGGGTGGTTGCAGTCCTAGGCTCGAATTGGAAGGTACTAGACAGTTTTAAGCTCGATATGTAGGTAGCTATGCTGTCCTAGGATAGAATTGGAGGTTGCTCGGCAGACCAATTTTCGACTTGGAGGTCGCTGGGAAGAACAAGTCTCGACTTGGAGAGTGCTGAATTCCTAGAATCGACTTGGATTAAGCTAGGCTGTCCTAGGCTCGACTTGGCATTGCTACTGAGTCCTAGGTTCGATTTGGAATGTGCTCGGCAGTCCTAGCCTCGACCTATAGGGTGCTAGCCAATCTTAGGCTTGGCTTGGAGGGTAGTAGGCTGAACTAGGCTTGTCTTGGAGGGTGCTAGGTAGTCCCTGGCTGGAATTGGCAGGTGCTAGGCAGTCTATGGCTCGACTTAGTGTTAGCTACACAGTCCTATGATCGACTAGGACGGTGCTAGGCAGTCATAGGATCAATTTGAAGGGTGCTTGACGGTCTTAGCTATGACTTGGAGGGCATAAGGTAGACATAGACTCGACTTGGATGGTGCTGGAAAGTCCTTGGCTCGACTTGGAGTGTGCTAAGCAGTCCTAGGTTTGACTTGGAGGGCGTTAGGCAGTCCTAGACTCGACTAGGAGGTTGCTATGCGTCCTAGGATTGACTTGTATGGTGCTAAGCAGTCTTAGGCTCGACTTGGAGGTGGCTTGGCAGTTCAGGCTTGTATCGGAGGGTGCTAGGCAGATCTAGGCTCGACTTGAATGGTGCTTAGTAGTCTTAGGCTCGAATTGGGTGGTGCTCGGCAGACCAATAATCGACTCGCAGGGTGCTGGATAGACATGGGCTCGACATGGACGTTACTAGACAGTCCTAGGATCGACTTGGAGGTTCTTTAGCATTCTTCGGAACGACTTGGAATGTGCTAGAAAGTTTAATGCTCGACTTGGGGGTTTCTAGGCATATTAGGACTGACATGGTGGTTGCTAGGCAGACCTAGGTATACATGTAGGCTGCAAGTTAGTCTTTGTCTCGACTTGGTGTGTGGTAGACAGTCCTAGGATATACTTGGATGTTGCTAGATGGTCTTAGGATAGACTTGGAAGGTGCTACCCAGTCTTGGGCTCGTCGTAGGGTTACTCGGCAGTCCTAGGATCGGCTTGGAGGGTGCTAGACCGACTTAGGTTCAACTTGGCGGTTGGTAGGCAGTCCTGAGATCGATTTGGATGATATAGGCAGTCCTAGGATCGAATTAGAAGAGGCTAGATAGTCTTAGGTGCTACTTGGAGTGTGGTTGCAGTTCTAGGCTCGATTTGGCGGTTGCTCAGCAGACCACTGATCATCTTGGATGGTGCTGGGAAGACCTAGGCTCGACTTGAAGGTAGCAAGGCTGTCCTTGAATCGACTTGGAGGGTGCTGGACAATTTTAAGTACGATTTGGAGGTTGCTAGCCTGTTCTAGGATCGAATTGGAGGTTGCCCGGCAGAACGAATTTACGACTTGGAGGGTGCTGGGAAGAACTAGTCTCAACTTGAAGGGAACTAAATCCTAGAATCGAATTGGAATAAGCTAGGCAGTCCTGGGCTCGTCTCACGGGTTGCTACACAGTCGTAGGATCGTTTTGGAATGTGCTCGGCAGTCCTAGCCTCGACTTACAGGGTTTTTGCCAGTTTTAAGCTCGACTTCGATGGTAGTGTTCAGAACTAGGCTCGACTTGGAGGGTGCTAGATAGTCTTACGCTCGACTTGGAGCATGCTTGCAGACCAATGATCGACTCGGAGGGAGCTGGAAATACCTAGGCCATACTTGGGGGGTACTCGGGAGACCAATGATCGACTCGGAGAGTGGTGGGAAGACCTACGCTCGACATGGTGGGTGCTAGACAGTCTTTGGCTGGACTTGGAGGGTGCTAGGCAGTCCTAAGCTCGATTCGAAGGGTGCTTGGCAGTCATAGTCTCGAATTGGAGGGTGCTTGGTAGACCAATGATCTACTCGGAGGGTACTGGGCAGGCCTAGGTGCGAATTGGTGGTTGATAGACATTCTTAGGCTCGACTTGGGTGGTACTAGACAGACCTATGTTCAACTTGGATTGTGCTAGACAGTCTAAGGCTGGATTTGGAGGGTGCTAGGCAGTCCTAGGCTTGACTTGGAGGGAGCTTGGCAGTCCTCGGCTGGAAGTGGAGGTTGCTAGACCACCTAAGGGTCAACTTAGAGGGTGTTAGGCATTTCAAGACTCGACTTGGAGGTAGCTCGACAGACCAATAATCGACTCGGAGGGTGCTGGGTAGGCCTAGACTAGACTTGGAAGATGCTAGGTAATCTTAGGCTCGACTTAGTGGTTGCTAGGTAGTCCTAGGATCGACTTGTAGTTTGCTAGGCAGTCTAAGGATCAACTAGAAGGGTGCTAGACAGTCTTAGCATTGACTTGGAGAGTGTTGGGTAGAACTAAGCTCGACTTGGAGGGTGCTGGGCTGTCCTAGACTTGACTATTAGAGTGCTATGCAGTCCTAGGATCGACTTGGAGGGTACTATACAGTTTTAATCTCAATTTGGAGGTTGCTAAGCTGTCCTAGACTCGACTATAAGTGTGCTAGGTAGTCCTAGGATCGACTTGGAAAGTACTAGACATTTTTAAGCTCGATTTATACGTTGTTAGGCTGTCCTAGACAGAATTTGAGGTAGCACGACAGACCTTGATCGACTCGGAGGGTGCTTTGTAGACATAAACTAGACTTGGAGGGTGGTAAACAGTCCCAGACTCGACTTGGAGGTAGCTCGGCAGACCAATGATCCACTCGGAGTGTGCTGGGTAGACCTAGGCTAGACTTGGAGGGTGCTAGGCAGTCTTAATCTCGACTTGGTTGTTACTAGTAAGTTTTACGATCGACTTGGAGGTTGCTAGGCATTTCTAAGCTCGACTTGGAGGGTGTTATCCAGTCCTAGACTCGACTAGGAGGGTTCTAGGAAATCCTAGGCTCGACTTGGAGGGTGCTAGGCTGTCCTATGCTTGACTTGGATGTTGTTGGGAAGTCCTCGGAACGACTTGGAGGGTGCTATACAGTTTTATGCTCGACAGGAGGTTTCAAGGCATCCTAGGACTATTTTGGTGGTTACTAGGCAGACCTAGGAATAACTTTGAGGCTACAAGTTCGTATTTGTCTCGACTTGGTGGGTAGTAGACAGTCCTAGGATAAACTTGGAGGTTGCTAGACAGTCCTTGGATAGACTTGGAGAGTGCTACTCCGTCTTAGGCTCATCTTAGGGATGCACGGCAGTCCTAGTATCGCCTTGGATGGTGTTAGAAAGACTTAGGGTCGACTTGGAAGATGGTAGGCAGTCCTGTGGTCGATTTGGATAATGATAAGCAGTCCTGGGATCAAATTAGAGTAAGCTAGAAAGTCTTAGGTTCTATTTGGCGGGTGGTTGCAGTCCTAGGCTCGACTTGGCGGTAGTTCAGCACACCAATGATAATCTTGGAGGGTGCTGGGAAGACCTAGGCGCGACTTGGAGGTTTGCTAGGCTGTCCTAGGATCGACTTTGTGGGTGCTAAACAGTATTAAGCTCGATTTAGAGGTTGCTAGCCTAATCTAGAATCGAATTGGAGGTTGCTCGGCAGAACAATTTTCGAATTGGAGGGTGCTAGGAAGAACTCGTCTCGACTTGGTGGGTACTGAAATCCTAGAATCGACTTGGATATAGCTAGGTAGCCCTAGGCTTGACGTAGGGTTTGCTACATAATCGTAGGATCGTTTTGGAATGTGCTCGGCAGTCCTAGCCTCGACTTATAGGGTGCTAGCCAGACTTAGGATCGAATTTTTGTGTAGTAGGCAGAACTAGGCTCGACATGGAGAGTGCTAGACAGTCATATGCTCGACTTGGCAGACCAATGATCGACTAGGAGGGTGCTGGGAAGACCTAGGTTCGAAATGGTGACTAATAGATATTCTTATACTCGACTTGGTTGGTGTTAGACAGACCTAGGCTCGACTTGGATTGTGGTAGACTGTCTTAAGATGGGCTTTATGTGTGCTAGGCAGTCTTAGTGTCGACTTGGAAGGTGGTAGGCCGTCCTAGGTTCGACTTGTACGTTGCTCGGCAGATCAATGATCGTCTCGCAGGGTGCTGGGTAGACATAGGCTCGATTTTGAGGCTGCTAGACTGTCCTAGGTTCGACATGTTTGATGCTAGACAGACCTATGCCTAACTCGGAGGGTGCTAGGCAGTCCTAGGCTCGACTTGGTGGGAGCTAGACAGATCTAGGCTCGACTTGGAGGTTGCTGAGTAATCATAGGATCAACTATAATGGTGCTGTACAGTCTTAGCATCGGCTTGGAGGGTGGAAGGTAGACCTAGGCTCGACTTGGAGGTTGCTAGGCAGTCCTAGGCTCGACTTGTAGTGTGCTAGGCAGTACTAGGCTCGACTTGGACTGTGGTAGGCTGACCTACGATCGACATGAAGGGTGGTAGGCAATCCTAGGATCTAATTGGATCATGTTATGGGGAACCCCAGTATCGACTTGGAGTATGCTAGGTAGTCCTAGGCTTGTTTTGGAGGGTGTTCCGCAGACCAATAATCTAATAGGAGGGTGCTGGGAAGTCCTAGGCTCGACTTGGAGTATGATAGACTATCCTAGGATCGACTTGGGTGGAGCAAGACAGACTAAGGCTCGACTTGGACGGAGCTTGACAGTGTTAAGCTAGACTTGGAGGATACTAGGTAGTCATAGGCTCGTGGGGTCGACTTGGTGGGGCTAGACAGACCTAGGCTTAACTTGGAGGTTGCTGGTCAGTTGTACGATTAACTTCAACATATCTTGACAGTCTTATCATCTAATTGGAGGGTGGATGTTAGACGTATGCTCGACTTGCAGCTCTCTAGGCCTTCCTAGGCTCGACTAGGAGGGTGCTAGACAGTCCTAGGATCGACTTGGAGGTTTCTAGGTAGTCCTAGGCTAGACTTGGCGAGTGTTATGGAGATCTAAGCATGACTTGGAGGTAGCAAGGCAGTCCTAGCCTCGACATGAAGTGTGCTATGCAGTACAAGGCTAGACTTGGAGTTGGTAGGCAGTACTAGGATCAACTTGAAGGGAGCTGGACAGTTTTAGCATTGACATGGAGAGTGTTTGGTAGAACTATACTCGACTCTGAGGGTGCGGGGCAGGTCTTGGCTCAACTTGGAGGGTGCTAGGTAGTCCTAGGCTCGACACGGAGGTTGCTAGGCAGCACTAGCCTCGACATGAAGGGTGCTCCGCAGTCTCAGGTTTGAATTGGATGGTGCTAGGTAGTCCTCGGCTCGATTTGTAGGGTGCTGGAGGAAACTAGGCAGTCCTAGGCTCGAATTAGAAGGAACCCGGCAGAGCAATGTGCGACTCAGAGTGAGCTGGGAAGACCTAGTCTTGGCTTGAGGGTTGTTAGATAGAATTAGGGACAACTTCGGTGGTGTTAGACAGATTTGGCTCGTCTTGGACTAAGCTAAACAGTCTTATGCTTGACTTGGAGCGTGGTAGGTAGTCCTAGGATCGACTTGGAGGTAGCTATGCATTCCTATGATCAACTTGAAGGGGAGCTGGCAGAATTAGTATTGACTTTGGGGGTGCTACGCATTCCTAGAATCGACTTGGAGGGTGCTAGGTAGTCCTATGCTCGACTTTGAGGGTGTTAGGCAGTCTTAGGTTCGACTTGGTGGGTGCTGTAGTCCTAGAATCGACATGGAATAAGGTAAGCAGTCCTAGGCTCGTATTGGGTGTTTCTACACAGTCATAGGATAGTTTTTGAGTGTGCTATGCAGTCCTAGCCTCGACTTATAGTGTGCTAGCCTGTCTTGTAGTGTAGTAGACAGACGTAGGCTCTACTTCGAGTATGCTAGACAATCTTCGGCTCTATTTGGTTGTTGCTAGGTAGTCCTAAGATCAACTTGGAAGTAGCTAAGCAGTCCTAGGATCATCTTGAATGGGAGCTGGCAGACTTTGTATTGACTTGGGGAAGGTAAGGTAGATCCGGGATCGATTTGGAATGTGCTGGGCAGTTCTTAGCTCGACTTGGAGTGTGCTAGGCAGTCCTAGCCTCGACTTCGAGGGTGCTAGGCATTCCTATTCTCTACTTGGTGGGAGCTAGACAGACCTATGCTCGACATGGATGTAGCTGGCCATTCATAGGATCAACTTCAAGGGTGCTGGATAGTCTTAGCATCGGCTTGGAGGGTTGAAGTTATACCTAGGCTCGACTTGGACAGTGTTAGGCAGTCCTAGGCTCGACTAGGAGGGTGCTATACAGTTCTAGGGTCCACTTGGAGGATACTAGGCAGTCCTAGGCTCGACATTTAGGGCGCTAGGAGGTCCTAGCCTCGACATGAATGGTGCTATGCAGTCCTAGGCTCGACTGGGAGGGTGCTCGTCAGACCAATGATCGACTCGGAGGGTGGTGGGGAGACCTAGGATCGACATGGAGGGTCCTAGACATTCTATGGGTGGACTTGGAGGGTTCTGGGCAGTCCTAGGCTCTATTCATAGAGTGCTAGGCATTTCTAGGCTCAACTTGAAGGGTGCTCGCCAGACGAATTATCGAATCGGAGGGGGCGGGAAGACCTAGGCACTACTTGGGGGGTGCTAGGCAGTCTTACGCTCGACTTGGGGGTTGCTAACAAGTCCTAAGCTCGATTTGAAGGGTGATAGAGGGTCCTAGGCTCGAATTGGGAGCTGCTTTTCAGACCAATGATTGACTCGAAGGGTGCTGGGAAGACCTAAGCTACACTTGGTGGATTCTAGACACTTAGACTCGAATTAGGTGGTGCTAGACAGACATAGGATCCACTTGGAGGGTGCATGACACTCTTAGGTGCTACTTGGAGGGTGCTAGTCAGTCCTAGGCTCGACTTGGAGGGTGCTCGGCAGACAAATTATCGACTCAGAGGGTGGTGGGGATATCTAGGAACGACACAGAGGGTGCTAGACATTCTTAGGCAGGACTTGGAGGGTGCTAGGCAGTCCTAAGCTCGATTCGAAGTGTGCTAGACAGTCCTAGGCTCGAATTAGAGGGTGATCGGCAGGCCAATGTTTCACTCTGAGGGTCCTGGGAATATCTATGCACGATTTGGTGGGTGCTATACAGTCTCTGACTTTCCTTAGGAGTTGCTATATTGGCCTATGATCGACTTGGAGAGTGCTCGGAAGACCAATGTTCGACTCGGAGGTTGGTTGTTACACCTAGGCCCAACTAAGAGGGTGCTAGGCTGTCGTAGGATCGACTAGTATTTTGCTAGACTGAACTAGGCACGACTTAGTGTGTACTTGAGTGTTTTAGATTCGACTTTGAGGGTGCTAGGCAGTCCTTGGCTGGAATTGAATGGTGATGATAGTCTTAGGGTTGACTTGGAGGATGGTAGGCAGTCCTATGCTCGAATTGGAGGTAGCTCGGCAGACTAATGTTAGACTTGGAGGTTTCTGGGTAGTCCTAGTCTTGACTTGGATGGTGCTAGGAAGTCTTAGGCTCGATTTGGTGGTTGCTAGGCTGTCCTAGGCTCGACTCGGTGGGAGCTAGACAGACCTAGGACCGAATTGGAGTCTGCTGGGCTGTCATAGGATCAACTTTAAGGGTGCTGTCAGTCTTAGCATCGGCTTCGAGGGAGGAAAGTAGACCTAGGCACATCTTGGAGGTTGCTTGGTAGTCCTAGGTTCGACTTGGAGGTGACTAGGAAATTCTAGTCTCGATTCGGAAGGTGCAAGGGAGTCTTTGGCTAGACTTAAATGGTGCTATGCAGTCTTAAGCACCCAGGAGGGTGCTCGGCAGACCAAGGATCGTCTCGGAGTGTGCTGGTAACAATTAGGTCCTGATTGGAGGTTGCTAGGCAGTCGTAGGATCGACTTGGAGGGTGTTAGGCAGTCCTAGTCTCGACTAGGAGGGTTCTATGCAGCCCTAGGATCGACTTGGAGTGTTCTAGGCAGTCCTAGGCTCGACTTTGAGTGTGCTAGGTTGTGTTAGGCTCGACTTGGAGGGTACTAGGCAGACCTTGGCTCGACTAGGAGAGAGCTAGATAGTCCTAGGATCGTCTTGGAGGGTGCTCGGCATTACTAGGCTCGACTTGAGGATGCAAGGCAGTACTAAGTTGGGCTTTTAGTCTGGTAGGCAGTCCTAGCCGCGATTTGAAGGGTACTATGAATTCCAAGGCTCGACTTGGAAGGTGCTCAGCAAACCAATGATCGCCAAGGAGAGTGGTGGTGAGATCTAGGAAGACATGGAGGGTGCTAGTCATTCTTAGACTGGACTTGGAGGGTGCTAGGTTGTCCTAGGCTCTATTCAAAGGGTCCGTGGCATTACTAAGCTTGACTTGGTGGGTGCTTAGCCGATCAGTGATCAAATCGGAGGGGGGTGGAATGACCTAGGCTCGACTTGGAGGGTGCAAACTAGTCTTAGGCTTTACTTGGAGGATGCTAGGCAGTCGTACGCTCGATTTGGATGTAGCTAGGCAGTCGATTCGAAGGGTGCTAGACTGTCATAGGCACGAATTGGAGGGTACTCGGCAGGCCAATGATTCACTCGGAGTGTGCTGGGAAGACCTAGCCTCGACTTGGTGGGTGCTAGACAGTCTTATACTAGACTTAGGTGGTGCTAGACAGACCTAGGTTTGACTTGGAGGATCCTCAGTAGACCAATGTTTGACTCTAAGGTATGGTGGGAACACCTACGCAAGACTCAGAGGGTGCTAGGCTGTCGAACGCTCTACTAGTATGGTGTTAGAATGACCTAGGATCAGCTTGGAGTGTTCTAGAGACTCTTAGATTCTTCTGAGGGTACTAGGAAGTTCTCAGCTGAAATTGGAGTGTAATAGGCAAACTTAGTGTCGACATGGAGGGTGGTAGGCAGTCCTAGTCTCAAAAAGGAGGTAGCTCGGCATACCAATCATCGACTCGGTGGGTGCTGGGAATATCTGGTCAATACATGGATGGTGATAAAACAGTCTTTGGCTCGACTTGGAGCATGATAGACAGACCTAGGCTCGAAACTAAGGGTGCTAAGCAGTCATATGGTCGACTTGGATGGCTCTAGGCAGTCCTAGGCTTGACTTGAAGGGTGCTCGGCACACCAATGTTCGTCTCGGATATTGGGGGAAAGATCTGGCGGTGCTAGACAGACCTGTTCTCAATTTGGATGGCACTAGACTGACCTAGGTTCTACTTCAACTGTGCTAGATTGTCTTTGGGTCGACTTTGAGAGGGCTATGCAGTCCTCGGCTGAAATTGGAGGGTGCTAGGCAGTCTTAGAGTCGACTTGGAGGGTGCTAAGCAGTTCTAGGCTCGACACATAGGTAGCTCGGCAGACCAATGATCGACTCGGTGATGCTAGATATAACTGCGCTAGACTTAGAGGGTGCTAGGCAGTCGTAGGCTCGACTTGTAGGTTGCTCAGCACACCCATGTTCGCCTCGGAGGTTGGTGGGAAGATCCTGCCTCAACTTCGAGGGTGCTAGACAGAGCTAGGCAAGATTTGTATCTTGCAAGACTGACCTAGGTTCAACTTGAAGGGTGCTGGAATGTCTTAGGCTCGACTTGGAGGGGACTAGGCAGTGAAATTGGAGGCTGCTAGGCAGATTTAGAGTCGACTTGGTGGGTGGTAAGCAGTCCTAGGCTCGACTTGTAGGTAGCTCGGCAGACTAATTTTGGACTCGGATGGTGCTAGGTAGACCTATGCTAGACTTGGAGGGTGATAGGCAGTCTTACGCTCGGCTTGGTGGTTGTTAGGCACTTCCACACTGGACTTGGTGGGAGCTAGACAGACCTAGGTTCGACTTGGAGGTTGCTGAGCAGTCATAGGATTAAGTTTAATGGTGCAGGACAATCTTAGCATTGGCTTGGCGGGTGGAAGGTAGACCTAGGCTCGACTTTGACGGTGCTAGGCAGCCCTAGAATCGTCTTTTATGGAGCTAGGCAGTCCTAGGCTCTACTTGAGGTTGCAAGGCAATCGTAGGCTCGACTCTTAGGGTGCTACGCTGTCCTAACTTCGACTTTAAGGGTTTTATGCAGTCCTAGGCTCAACATGGAGTGTGCTAGCCAGCCCCAGACCCGAAATGGAGGTTGATTGGCAGTCCTAGGATCGACTTTGGGCGCACTTGGCAGACTTTGGATCGACTTGGAAATTGCTAAACAGTCCAATGCTCGACTTTCAGGTTTTACTGCAGTCATAGAAACGAATTGGATGGAGCTTGGCAGTCCTAAGCTCGACATGGAGGGGGCTAAGCAGACCTAGGCTCGACTTGGTGGGTGCTAGGCCATCCTAGGCTCGAATTTGAGGGTGCCAGGCACTCTTAGGCTCGTCTTGGAGGGAAGTAGACAGATATAAGCTCGACTTGGAGGATGCTAGACAGTGAAAGGATCGACTTGTATGTAGCTAGGCAGTCCTAGGATAAACTTGAACGGAAGCTGGCAGTCTTAGTATTGACTTGGAGGGTGTTAGGTAGATCTAGGCTCGACTTGGAGTGTGTTGGGAAGTCCTTAGCTCGACTTGGAGTATGCTAGGCTGTCCTAGATTCGACTTCAATGTTTCTAGGAGGTCCTAGGCTCGACTTGGTGAGAGCTAGTCAGACCAAGACATGACTTGGAGGTTGCTGGACATTCATAGGTTCACCTTCAAGGGTTCTGGATAGTCTTAGCATCGTATTGGAGGGTGGAAGGAAGACCTAGGTTCCACTTAGTGGGTGCTAGGCTGTCGTAGGTTCGACTACGAAGGTGCTAGACTGACATAGGCTCGACTTGAAGTGTGCTAGAGTGTCTTAGATTCGACTTTAAGGGTGCTAGGCTGTCCTCTGCTGGAATTGGAGGGTGCTAGGAAGTCTTAGGGTCGCATTGGTGGGTGGTAGGCAGTCCTAGGCTCGAATTGGAAGTATCTCGGCAGACCAATGATCGACTCGGAGGGTGTTGGGTAGACTTGGTCTAGACTTGGAGGGTGCTAGACAGTCTTAGGTTCGACTTGGTGGTTGGTAGGCTGTACTAGGACCGACTTGGAGGTTGAGATTCAGTCCTAGGATCAACTTGAATGGTGTTTGACAGTTTTAGCATTGATTTGGAGAGTGTTTGGTAGAACTATGCTCGACTCGGAGGGTGCTGGGCAGTCCTTGGCTCAACTTGGAGGGTGCCTGGCAGTCTTAGGCTCGATATGGAGTTTGCTAGGCAGCACTAGTCTCGACTTGAAAGATGCTATGCTGTCCTAGGCTCGTCTTTGGGGGTGGTAGGCAGTACTACGAACGACTCTGAGCATACTGGGCAGACCTAGGATCAACTTGGTAGGATCTATGCAGTCCTAGGCTCGACAAGAAAGGTGCTCGGCACACCTATGTTCGACTCGGAGGTTGGTGGGAAGATCTTGCCTCTACTTAGATGGTGCTGGACACACCTTATCTCGATATGGATGGTGCTAGACTGACCTAGGTTCGACTTGAAAGGTGCTAAAGTGTCTTAGGCTTGACTAGGATGGGGCTAGGCAGTACTCGGCTGAAATTGGAGGGAGCTAGGCATAATTATAGTCGACTTGGAGGGTGGGATATAGTCCTTGGCTCGACTTCTAGGTAGTTCGGCAGACCAATGATCGACTCGGATTGTGCTAGGTAGACCAATGCTAGACTTGGAGGGTGCTAGGCTGTCTTAGGCTCAACGTGGTGGTTGCTAGGCAGTTCTAGGCTCGACTTGGTAGGAGCTAGACAGACCTAGGCTCGACTTGGAGGTTGCTGGGCAGTCATAGGATCATCTTTAAGGGTGCTGGATAGTCTTAGCATCGGCTTGGTGGGAGGAAGGTAGACCTAGTCTTGACTTGGAGGGGGCTAGGCAGACCTAGGCTGGACTAGGATTTTGCTAAAAGGTCCTAGGATCGACTTTTAGGGGGCTAGGCACTCCTAGGCTCTACTTGATGTTGCAAGGCAGTCCTCGGCTCGACTTGACTTTTAGGGTGCTAGGCAGTCGAAACTTCCACTTTAAGGGTGCTAGGCAGTACTAGGCTCAACATGGAGAGTGCTAGGCAGCCCAAGGCCCGAAATGGAGGTTGATTGGCAGTCCTTGGAACAGTTCAGGGCAAGCTTGGCAGACCTAGAATCCACTTTGAAGGTTCTAGGTGGTCTCGCCTCGACTTGAAGGGTGCTATGCAGTCCTAGGATTAACTGGAAGGGTGCTCGGCAAACCAATGATAGACTCGGAGGGTCGTGGGGAGATCTAGGAATAACACGGTGGGTACTTGGCATTACTAGGCTCGATTTGGTGGGTGCTCGACAGTCCAATGATCGAATCGGAGGCGGGCGGGATGACTTAGGCTCGATTTGGATGGTGCAAGACCGTCTTAGGTTTTACTTGGGGGTGCTAGGCAGTGGTACGCTCGACTTGGAGGGTGCTTGGCAGTCCTAAGCTCTTTTCGAATGGTGCTAGAGAGTCCTATGCTCGAATTGCTGGGTGCTCTTCAGACCAATGATCGACTCGGAGGGTGCTGGGTAGACCTAGACTCGACTTGGTGGTTTCTAGACAGTCTTAGACTTGAATTTGGTGTTGCTATATAGACCTAGGATTGACTTGGAGGGTGCTCGGAAGACCAATGTTCGACTCAGAGGTTGGTGATTGCACCTAGTCTCGACTTAGAGGGTGCTAGGCAGTCATAGGTCGACTTGGAGAGTGGTAGGCAGTCATAGGCTCGAATTGGAGGTAGCTCTGCTGACCAATGATCGACTCGAAGAGTTTTATGGGAAGACCTAGTCTAGACTTGGATGATGTTAGGCAGTCTTAGTCTCGACCAGTTGGTTGCTAGGCTATCCTAGGATCGACATGGAGGTAGCTAGGCATTCCTAGGATCAATTTTTATGGGAGCTCGCAGTCTTAGTATTGACTTCGAGGGTGTAAGGTAGATCTAGGCTCGACTTGGAGTGTGATAGGCAGTCCTAAGCTCGACTTGGAGTATGCTAGGCGGTCCTAGCCTCGACTTGGTGGGAGCTAGACAGACCTAGGGCCGACTTGGAGTTTTCTGGACATTCATAGGATTAACTTTTAGGGTGCTGTCAGTCTGAGCATCGGCTTGGAGGGTTGAAGTTATACTTAGGCTTGACTTGGAGGGTGCTAGGCAGACCTAGGCACGATTAAATGGTGCTAGATAGTCCTTGGATCTACTTGGAGGGTGCTGTGTAGTCCTTGCCTCGACTTTGAGCGGTCTAGGCAGTCCTAGGATCTATTTGGAGGGTGCTTGACAGTCCTAGCCTCTACTAGGAGGGTGCTAGGCAGTCTGACCATGACTTAGAGGGGTTAGGAACTTCTAGGCTCGATTTGGATGTTGCTAGGCATTCCTAGGCGCGATTTGGAGAGTGCTAGGCAGTCCTTGGTTCGACTTGGGGGTTACTAGGCAATTCTAGTCTCGACCCCGAGGGTGCTAGGGAGTCCTAGGCTCGACTTGGAGGGTGATGAATACTTAGAATCGACTTGGAGTAAGCTAAGTGGTCATAGCCTCGAATTGAGTATATCTACAAGTCATAGGATGGTTTTTGAGAATGCTAGGCAGTCCTAGATTCGACTTATAGGATGCTAGACAGTCTTAGGCTCGACTTGGAGGGTAGGAGACAGACGAAGGATCGACTTGGAGGATGCTAGACAGTCATCAGCTAGACATAATGGTTCCTAGGTAGTCCGTGGATGGAATTGGCGGTAGCTAGGCAATCCTGGGATCAATTTGAAGGGGAGCTGGAAATCTTAGTATTGACTTAGAGGGTGTTAGGTAGATCTAGGCTAGACTAGGAGTGTGCTGGACAGTGCTTAGCTTGACTTGGAGAATGCTAGGCAGTTCTAGCCTCTACTTATAGGGAGCTAGCCAGTCTTCGGCTCGACTTGGAGGGTAGTAGACAGACATATGCTCTACTTGGAGGGTGCTAGACAGTAATTGGCTCTAATTGGTGGTTGCTAGGTAGTCCTAGGAAGGTCTTGGAAGGTAGCTAGGCAGTCCTGGTATCAATTTGAAGGAGAGCTGGCTTTCTTAGTATTTACTTGGAGGGTGTTAGGTATATCTAGGCTCGACTTGGAATGTGCTGGGCAGTCCTTAACTCGACTTGGAGAATGCTAGGAAGTCCTAACTCGTCTTCGAGGTCGCTAGGCAGTCCTAGGCTTGACTCGGTGGAAGCTAGACAGACCTAGGCTCGACTTGGAGGTTGCTGGGAATTCATAGGATCAACTTCAAGGGTGCTGGACAGTATTAACATCGGCTTCGAGGGTGGAAGGTAGAACTAGGCTCGACTTTTAGGGTGCTAGGCAGTCCAAGCCTCGACTTGAAGGGTGTTATGAGGTCCTAGGGTCGACTTGGAAGGCGTTCGGCAGACCAATGATCGATGCGATGGGTGGTGGTGATACCTAGGAATGACATGGATAGTGCTTGACATTATTAGTCTTGACTTGGAGGGTGTTAGGCGGTCCTAGGCTATATTCGAAGTGTGTTTGGCATTACTAGCCTTGACTTGGTGGGTGCTTGGCTGACCAATGATCGACTCGGAGGGGGCGGGATGACCTAGGCTTGGCTTGGATGGTGCAAGACTTTCTTAAGCTAGGCAGTTGTACAGTCGATATGGATGGTGCTAGGCATTCCTAAGCTCTATTCGAAGGGTGCTAGACAGTCCTAGGCTCGAATTGGAGAGTGCTTAGCTGGCCAATGATTCACTCGGAGGGTGCTGGGAAGACCTAGGCTCAACTTGGTGTGTGCTAGACAGTCTTAGACTTGACTTGTATGGTGTTAGACAGACCTAGTTTCGTCTTGGAGGATGCTCGACAGAGTAATGATCGACATGGAGGGTGGTGGTGAAATCTAGGAATGACACGGAGGGTGCTAGACATTCTTAGGCTGGACTTGGAGGGGGTTTGGCAGTCCTAGGCTCTATTCGAAGGGTGCTTGGCATTACTAGGCTCGACTTAGTGGGCGGTCGGCAGACCAATGATCGAATCGGAGGGGTGCGGCTCGACTAGGCTCGACTAGGAGGGTGCAAGAAAATCTTAGGCTTTATTTGGAGGGTTCTAGGAGGTCGTACGCTCGAATTGGAAGAAGCTAGGCAGTCCTAAGCACAATTCGAATGGTGCTAGACAGTCCTAGGCTCGAAATTGAGGGTTCGTGCCGGCCAATGATTCACTCGGAGGGTTATAGGAAGTACTAGGCCCGACTTGGTGTGTGCTAGACAGTCTTAGACTCGACTTATGTGGTGCTAGACAGACCTAGTTTCGACTTGGTGGGTGCTCGGTTTGTCTTAGGATTGAATTGGAGGCTGCTATGGAGTCCTAAACTCAATTTGGAGGGTGCTAGTCAGTCGTAGGCTCGACTTGGAGGAAGCTAGGCAGTCCTAGGCTTGACTTTGATGGAGCCTGGCAGAGCAATGTCATCCAGCACCCTTAAAATTTATCCTAGGACTGCATAGCAACCATGAAGTCCAGCCCAAGAGTGCCTTTCCCCCTCCAAATCTAGCCTAGGTCCATCCAGCACCCTCCAAGTCGATCATTGGTCAGCCGAGCACCATCTTAGTCAAGTCTAGCACTGCCGAGCACCATTCTAAAAGAGACTAGGACTACCGAGCACCCTCCAATTCGAGCCTAAGACAGTTTAGCTCCAGCCAAGTCGAACCTAAGTCTTTCTAGCAACACCAAAGTCGATCCTAGGTAAGTCTATCGACCTCCAAGTCCAGTCTAGGTCGTCCAGCACTCTCCGAATCGATCATTGATTTGCCGAGCACAATCTAAGTCGAGACTAGGACTGCCGAGCACCCTTCTAGGAGAGCCTAGAACTGCCTTGCACCCTCTATGTCGACCCTATGTCAGCCTAGAATGCTCCAAGTCGATCCTAGGACTGCCTTCCACCCTCCAAGTCGATCCTAGGTTTCCTAGCACCCTGCATGACAAGACCTAGGACTGGTTAAAACCATCCTAGTCGAGGCTAGGACTACCTATCATCCTCAGTGTTGAGCCTAGGACATACTTGCGACTTCCAAGTTCAGCCTATTACTGCTTAGCACTCACCAAGTCGAGTCTAGGTGTGCCTAGCAGCATCCAAGCCGAGCTTAGGAGTTCCTAGCTCATTCCATGTCGAGCCAAGGACTGCCTACCATCCTCCAAGTCAAGCCTAAGATTGCCTAGCACAATCCCATTCCAGCAGAGGACTGTCTAGTACCCACCACATCGAGCCTAGTACCCACCACAGCATAGCATCCTTCAAGTGAGCCAAGGACTGGTATGAACCCTTCGTATCGAGCCTAAGACTGCCTTGCAACCTAAAGTCGTTCCTAGGACTGCCTAGAATCCTAAAATCAATTGTAGGACTTCCTAGTACCCTCAAAGTCGAGCCTAGGACTGCCAAGCACCCTCCAAGTCGATCCAAGGACTGTCTAGAACCCTCTTAGTCGAGCGTAGGTCTGCATAGCACTCTCCATGTCGAGCCTAGGTCTAGCATCCACACTCCAAATCGATGCTAAGACTGTCCAGTACCCTTGAAGTTAATCCTAGGACTGCCCAGTAACATTTTAGTAAAGCTTACGTCTGTCCAGCACCCACCAAGTCGAGCCTTAAACTGCTTAGCAACCTCCAAATCGAGGCAGGGACTGCCTAGCTACCTGCAAGTCTCCAAGGGAGACTGGCTTAAAGGGTGCTTGGCATTATTAGACCTTAATTGTAAGGAGCTGGGCAGTTCAAGGTTCGAATTATTGGGTGCTACTCAGTCTTACGCTCTACATGGAGGGTGCTCGGCAGAACTATGATCGATTCGCAGGGTGCTGGGAAGACCTAGGTTCGACTTGGTGGATGCTAGACAGTCTTATGCTGAACTTGGAGGGTGCTAGACAGCCCTGGGCTTGTCTTGGAGGGTGCTAGGCCGTTATAGGCTCGGCTATGAGGGTGGTAGGCAGTACTAGTATCGATTTGGAGCTTGCTAGGTGGGCGTAGGATCGACTTGGTTGGTGCTTGGCAATCCTAGGCTCGACTTTAAAGTTGCTGGATAGTCCAAGGTTCAAATTTGTGGCTGCCTGGCAGTCCTGAGCTCGTCTTGGAGGGAGCTAGGCTGTCGTAGGCTCGACGTGGATGGTGTTAGGCAGACTTAGGATCAGCATGGAGCTGCCAGACAACCCTGGGAACAATTAGGAGGGTGCTAGGAAGTCCTAGTCTCGACTTGGATTGTGCTCGGCAAATCAATGATCATTTCGGAGGGTGCTTGGAAGAACTAGACTCGACTTTGAGGTCGATAGACTGTACTAGGTTGGACTTGGGTGGTGCTAGAGAGACCTAGGCTCGACTTGGCCGGAGCTAAACTGTCTTAGACTCGAATTGGAGGATGCTAGGCAGTCCTAATCTCTATTAGAATGGTGCTTGGAAGTCCTAGGCTTGCCTTGGAGGGTGCTCTGCTGACCAATGATCTACTCGGAGGGTGCTGGATGGACCTAGGCTAGACTTGACAGGGGCTAGGTAGTCTAACGCTCGACTTGGTCGTTGCTAGGCAGTCCTAGTCTCGATTTGAAGTGTACTAGGCAGCCCTAGATTCGAAATAGAGTGTTCTAGTCAGTCCTAGGCTCGACTTGGAGTATGCTAGGCAGTCCTACCCTCGACTTGGAGAAGGCTAGGCAATCCAAGGATCGACTTGAAGGTTGCTAGGCAGTCCTAGGGTCAACTTGATGTGTGCTGAACGGTAGAGTGTGTTAGGTGGACCTAGGCCCGACTTGGAGGGTGGTCGGCAGTCCTTGGATCGACTTGGATGGTGCAAGGCAGATCAATGATCGATTCGGATGGGAGCTGGGAAGACCTACGCTCGACTCGGAGGGTGCTAGACAGTCTTAGGCTCGATTCGAAGGGTGCTTGGCAGTCCTAGGCTCGACTTGAAGTGTGCTCGGCAGACAAATATTCGAATCGGAGGGGGGTGGGAAGAACTAGGCTTGACTTGGAGGGTGCAAGACCCTATTTGGCTCAACTTGTGTGGTGTTAGACTGGCCTAGGCACGACTTGGAGAGTGCTGGACAGTCTTAGGCAGGACTTGGAGGGTGCTTGGCAATCGTAGGCACGACTTGGAGGGTGCTAGGCAATCCTAATCACAATTCGACGGGTTCTAGGAAGTCCTAGGCTCGATTTGGAGGGTGCTAGGCAGTCCCTGCCTCGATTTGGAGGTTGCTAAGCAGTTCAAGGCTAGACTTGGTGGGTGCTAGACAGACCTAGGCTTGACAAGGATGTTGCTTGGCAGTACTAGGATTAACTTCAAGGGTGCTGGACAGTCTTAGCATCGACTTGGAGTGTGGAATCTAGACCTAGGCTCGACATGGAGTGTGCTTGGCAGATCTAGGCTCGACTAGGAGGGTTCTAGACCATCCTTGGATCGACTTGGAGGGTGCTTGGCATTCCTTGGCTTGACTTTGAGGGTACTAGGCAGTCCTACAATTGACTTTTAGGGTTCTAGGCAGTCCTAGGCATGACTTGAGGTTGCAAGGCATTCCTAGGCTCGACATAATGGGTGCAAGTCAGTACTTGCCTCGACTTTAAGTATGCTATGCTGTCCTAGGCTCGACTTGTGGGTGCTAGGCAGTCCTAGGATCGACTTGAAGGTTGCAGGCAGTCTTAGCATTGACTTGGAGTGTGTTAGGTAGATCGTGGCTCTACTAGGAGTGGCTGGAAAAGTTCTTGGCTCGACTTGGAGGTTTTCTAGGCAGACCTAAGCTCGACTTGGAGGGTGCTAGAGTGTCATAGTCCCGACCAGGAGGGTGCTAGGCAATAATTATCTGGAATTGGAGGGTGCTTATAGTTCTTAGGCTCGATTTGGAGGGTGGTAGGAAGTCCAAGGCTCGACATGGTAGTAGCTTGGCAGACCAGTGATCGCCTCGGATGGTGCTGGGTGGACCTAGGCACGACTTCGAGGGTGCTAGGCAGTACTAGAATCGAATTGGAGTGATCTAGGCAGTCCTAGGATCGACTTTTACTGTGTAAGACTGTGCTAGGTTCGTCTTGAATGTTCATAGACTGTCTTAGTCATGACTTGGAAGTTGCTAGGCGTTCTTAAATTTGACTTGTAGGTTGCTAGGCAGTCCTAAGATCAAATTGGATATTGCTAGGCAGTCCTAGGATAGACTTTTAGTGTGATAGACTGTGCTAGGTTCGTCTTGAATGTTCATAGACTGTCTTAGTCTTGACTTGGAGGTTGCTAGGCATTCTTAAATTTGACTTGTAGGTTGATAGGCAGTCCTAAGATCGAATTGGATATTGCTACGCAGTTCTAGGATTGATATGGATGGATCTAGACAGTTTTAAGATCGACTTGATGGGTGGTAGGCAGTCCTAGTCTTGACTTGTATGTTGCTCGGCAGCCCTAGGTACGACTTGGAGGGTGCTTGACAGATTTATGCTCGAATTTTAGGTTTCTAGGCAGTTCTGGGATCTACTTTTTGGTCGCCAGGGAGTCCTAGGAGCTACTTGGAGGCTGCAAGTTAGTCATAGACTCGACTTGGAGGGTGGTAGGCTGTCCTAAGATAAACTTGGTGGCTGCTAAACTGTCCTACGATAGATTTAGACGGTGCTAGACAGTCTTGGGCTCGACTTTGGGTTGCTCGGCAGTCTTAGGATTGACTTAAAGGGTGCCAGCCAGTCCTTGGCTCGACTTGGCGGTTGCTCGGCAGACCAATCATATACTTTGAGGGTGCTAGGCAGACATAAGCTCGAATTTGAGGGTGCTACATAGTCCTAGGTTCGACTTGAAGGTTGATAGATTGTCTTAGTCTTGTTTCGGAGGTTGCTAGGCAGTCTTAGATTCGACTTGGACGTTGCTAGGCAGTCCTAGGCATGACTAGGAGGTTGCTCGACAGTCCTAGGTTCGACTAGGAGGGTGCTAGACTCGTTTATTCTCGACATGGAGGTTTCCAGGCAGTCATGGTATCGACTTGGTGGATGGTAGGCAGTCTTACGAGATACTTGGAGGCTGCTAGTTAGTCATAGACTCGGCTGGGTGGGTGGTAGGCAGTCCTAGCATAAACTTGGAGGTTGCTAGAGAGTCCTAGGACAGACTTAGGTAATGCTAGACTGACCTAGACTCGACTCGGAGGGTGCTAGGTAGTCCTCGGCTGGAATTGGAGTGTGCTAGGTAGTCTTAGGCTTGACTTGGAGGGTGGTCCGCACTCCTGGGCTCTACTTGGAATGGGCTAGGTACTCCTAGGCTCAGCTTGGAGGTTGCTTGACAAACCTAGGCTCGACTTGAAGAGTGCTTGGCGAAACTAGGCTCGACTTGGAAGTCGCAAGGCTGTCCTAGGCTCAACACTGAAGGTGCTAGGCATTCCTACCTTTGACTAGAAGGATACTAAGCAGTCATAGGTCTCGACTTGGAGGGTTTTAGGCAACCCTGTAATCGATTTGGAGGGTGGCAGGCAGTCCTAGGGTAGACTTGAAGCGTTCTAGGAAGACTTGGGTTTGACTTGGTGGGTGCTAGGAAGTTCTAGGCTCGACTTGAAGGTTGCTCGGAAGTCCGAGCAATGGATGGTGCTAGCCAGTCCTAGGCTCTACTTGGAAGGTGCTAGGCAGTCATAGACTCGACTTGGAGTGTGCTCGGCACCCCAATGATCGAATTGGAGGGTGCTGGGAAGCCCTAGGCTCGACTTGGATGCTGTTAGACAGTCTTGGGCTCAACTTGGGTTTTACCATACATTCTCAGGCAGCACTTTGAGGGTGCTAGGCAGTCGTAGGTCAGACTTGGAGGTTGCTAGGTTGTCCTAGGATCTATTCGAAACATATTAGAACTGATCAGACTTGACATGAAGGTTGCTCGGCAGACCATCGATAGATAGGGAGGGTGCTGCGAAGACCCAGACTCGTCTTGGTGGGTGCTAGACAGTCATAGGCTCGATTGGAAGTTGCTAAGAAGTCCTAGGATCTACTTGAAGTAAGCTGAACAGACTTAGCATTTACATAGAGTGTGTTATGTAGACATAGGCTCGACTTGAGGGTGCTAGACGGTATAAGACTTGACTTAGAGGGTACTTGGCAGTCCTAGGCTCGATTCGAAGGGTGCTTCTAAGTCCTAGGCTTGACTAGTAGGGAGCTCGGTAGACAGATGATCGACTCGGAGGGTGCTCGGAAGACTTGGGCTCGACTTGGTTGTTGCTAGATAGTCTTATGCTCGACTTGGGTGGTGCTAAACGGACCAAGGCAAAACTTGGAGGGTGTTATGCTGTCCTTTGCTCCACTTGGAAGGTTTTAGGCAAACCTAGGATCGATTCGGATCGTGCGAGGCAGTCCTAGGCTCGACTTGGAGGGTGATGGGCAGTCCTAGACTCAACAAGGATATTGCAAGGCAGTCCTAGGTTCGACATGGAGGGTGCCTGGCAGTCCTTGGCTCGTCTGGGAGGGTGCTAGGCAGTACTAGGGTCAACTTGGAGTGTGCTAGGTATTCCTAGCCTCATTTGGAGGTTTCTAGGCTGTCCTGGACTCGACTTGGTGGGGGCTAGACAGACCTAGGTTCGACTTGGAGGTTGCTGGGCCGACAAAGGATCAACTTCTTGGGTGCTGGACAGTCTTAGCATCGACTTGGAGGGTGGTAGGTAGCCCCCCAACCATCAGAAAACCAACATCAAATTGGACTGCACGAGCCATCACAAAACAACAGCTGCCGATTCGAGCATAGCCGCAAAAATGTGATTGCAAAAGTTGCGTTTGAGGCATCCGCAAAAAGTGACTGCAAAAAGTTGCCTTTGGGACATCTGCAAAAAATGACTGCAAAAAGTTTCGTTTCAGTGCAACCACAAAAAAGTTTCGTTTGGGTACATCCGCAAAAAGTGACTTCAAAAAGTTGCAAAGAGCGGCTCAAGAAAATTGAATACCCAAAATATAAAATATTGTCCATAATAAACAATGGATCAGTTGCTAAATGTATTGAACGGAGTCCAACAATTTAAGAAAATTTCCGAACTCACAAACGGGCAGACCTATCCCATAGACCATGCTGTAATATCTGATAAACTGTATGGACACAAAGTGGTAATTAATTCTGGCAATTTTAAAGGAACCTTACCACACAAATATCTTCAGATTTTCAGCGAAAAATGTTTTAGACAGTGTTAATGGTGGAAGTATAAATTATGCTTATGATGGAAATGGAGGATTGTGGTGTTAAACAAAGTTTTTTAAAGAGTAAATGATCGTCGTATTAGGATTCAGTTGGTTTTTATTTGTGGTCATATATATATATATAAAGTTTTAATGGTTATCCAACCATTTAAACACATTTATCGATCTGGTTTCGGCAATGTGCTTCAACATATTTTAATTACAAATTTTGTCCCACATTTCCAAATTCGGCGCATTAAAGTAGCCAAAACATTGAGTTATTTCATTACACTTTCTATAGAAATATTATTCATCTTTATAACACGAAACTTTAATATTTAGAATATGACTACTTTCAACCGAAAAAATATCTACAGCTTCATCTCTAATACCACTGTTCTTTCAGACAAATCAAAGTTAGTTAACTTACCTTTTTCATCCCTAATTTCAACTATTATTTCATTAACTTGATTTGTTTGCACTGGGAAAAAATAATGGATAAGCTGGTTCGTAATAGATCGTGTCGTCAAATCCAAATGTTGTTCTTGATTTTAAGGTGGCAATTATGCTTGTTTCTCTATTGTTATTTTCATCATGTTTTAATATCATAACATTTACTATATTACAGTGTATATTTTTGGTTTCAAATATAGCAAATTTTGGAATTGTATCGCCATAATGATCCACATTTGCTTTCAGAGTTTTATTTTCTACGAAACCCAAAAGTTTTCCTATCGAACCCAGTTTTCCGATCTGTAATTTAAGCATACATTTTATTTCACTCTGTTTGTTATTTTATCCAGCTCGAAATATATATCATTTTCTTTCCCACCCATTGAATCTACACTAACTGAAAAAATTTCTTATATAGTTTTTTCGAGATCTTCTAAGCTATATTGGCCAACTGGAATATCAATTATTGATTCCGTATCATTCTGACCCACAAAATATAGCTTATTTCTCCCAGAGATAATGTTATGCGTTATATAAGTAGTATAGAACTGAACTAAAGCCAATGAGTGACCCTCTATCTCTAAAGGATAGTGTAGTCTCTTCTTCAACACTGATTTGTTATCTGTTAGTTTGAATACTTCACTCATTTATTACATTATTTAAAAAATCTATTAATAAATGAGCAAGAAACATGTAGACTGGGATATTAAAATAAGAATACCAGACAAGACTGTATCGGCAAAACGTCACGGAGAATAATTACCTAATAATATTAGATGTTTGATTGTGGGCCCTAGTAACTGTGGTAAAACTACACTTATGATAGATAATTTTATATATGCTCAGGGATGGTTGGACTTTGGAACTCTCTATGTAAGTTCAAAAAGTCTGGACCAACCAAAATATATCAATTTAAAGATAGATATAGGTGTAGCGTCAAAATTATTTAATGAACCAATAGCATACTTCTTTCAATCAAATGAAGAAATGGTTGACGCAAATGAAAGTCATAAAGAGTCTGTAGTTGTTTAAGATGATATCATACTTGAAAATCAAAATATGGTAAGGGATTACTTTACTCGCGGTAGACATAAAGATATTGATTGCTTCTATTTAGCTTATACATACTCAAAAGTACCTAAGCAGCTTATAAGAGACAATGCTAATTTTCTTTGCATATTCAGACAAGACGATACAAATCTTAAACATATTCATACTGATTTTGTTGGTGGTGATATATCATTTGAGAAATTTAGGGAGACGTGTTCAAAATGTTGGAATAATGCATATGGTTTTATTACAATAGATATGACTCGTAAGTTAAATAATGACAACTATCGTAATAAAATTAAAGACTCTTTAAATTCTTAGATTGAAAGTTTTGTTTATAATGAAAACACTTCCATTAAAAACTAACATAATCTGATCTTTTTTAACGTATTAATATACCATAACTATTTCAATAAACACAATTGTACCTTCGGGTACATTGTGGGCTTTTGGTATTTTAAAATATATATTATATCATCAGGGTACACTTCAAAAGTTTTATGCATGTCAATTTTTTTCCGTTCATGATAATAGTTGACAACACTTTCATATTTTTCTGGATTAATTATTATTTCAACTATAGATCCTTCTCTCATAAAAAAAAAAAATTCTATTCGGTAATCAAAGTAAAATACTTTCTCTTTTGTATTGTATTTCCCAACTAAACGAAAAATGTTGATTCTGTTTTTCTGATAGTACTCTAAATTGATTACGTCCATCGGTGCAATGGGATTTCCCACATGTCTTAGTCTGTTTTGTTCAAAATATATATTACTATCTACTTCCAAGTAAGTAAGATAGACTTTATCCAATGATCTTCTATTCCTTTTCAGTGTGGTTATAAAATCGTTTAACTGTGTGTTGCAAACAAAATCATTAGGACTGTTCCTCTCATCTTTGTTCATGAGTTCTATAATTTGACCTTCAATTCAAGAGCTCATTAATGTATTTCCGCATATATCCATTGTTTATTTACAGTGAAATAATTTTTGGAAATTCAAAATTATGTGAAAAGAGATTTAGCACAATTACACACAAATGACTACAAGTTACTTGATTGAAATTTTGAATTCTGTCATCGTTATAAAAAAAATATTAATTCCCAGATATGCTATTAATTTTCGCGGCGGATTTCCGCCAAATGAATCAAAACAATATTTGTTGTTTGCTCTTTTTCCAATAGCATACCCAGTGTGTACCAGAGTTGCGAAAATTAAGGGTAAAAATCCACCCTTGTAAAACTGTCAAACCATATCCAGTTTTCATTTCTTTGGACATTTTCTTAAGCTCTGGAACTGAAATTGTGATAGCCATCCCTATGCCCTCCTTTAGTTTCTTGTTTTTATGATCCAGTGGTCTTTCGTTAGGAAAGAGTCAATATTCAAACACTTCAACTTCTCGTTAGGAACTTGAAATACCATTTTTTTTTCTTTAATTTGTTATAACAAATATTATGTCATTTTATTTTAATTCCCCAGCCAATCTGACGTTTAATATGCATCGCAGATTCAGTAACACCAGCCCACCATCTCTCATTGAGACCAGCGTCTGAACTTAACAATCTTTTGAACGCTTTCTTTTCTATTTCTTTGTCAGCTACATGTCTTTCAGCTAGATCTTTATGTCGATGTTAAGCTATATCGTGTTCCATTGCAGCCGCATCTAGCGGATTAATGGGTTTATCGTCATGTTAAATTCTCTCTTTTAGTCTGGTACCCGGACCTAAGTACTGATAACCGGGTGCGTGCAACTCAAAAAGTAGCAAATTTATTATGTAATTGAGTAACCCTTTTCCATGATGCTCCGGCTCCCAAAAATATGTGATGTTGTGTTTAACATTCGTATCAGATATGGTATACCTTTTGGATTATTCACAACAAAGTCACTAAACTTGCTGTTGAGCATATTCATTATTCCAACTTTTACATTGTAATAGTTACAATTTTAAGCATTTTCTTCGCCATAAAGAATGATAAGTCGATCAATAAGCATCCTAACATCATCCACCCTTATGTATTCTTTGGGGTAGTATGTATATTTCTTTATACCTTTCCCCTTTTTAGGTGAGAGGCGTTTCTTTTTAATCGAATCGTAAATAGGTTTAACAATAATTTTCCATTTATTCCCTTTACTCGATTTGGGAGTTACCAAGTTTGGATCATTGTTTTGAAAAACTGCGTTCGTATCTGCTAGGATACGACTATAGTGTTCATAGTCGGTTGCAGTGTAGTCGCTTTCTGTTACTTTCTTACTAGTTAGTAATTTCATCAAACCATCGGATGCAGTGTATGTTCGGCTTTTTACAGTAAATTTGTCATTGATGGATGTTACTTCGCTATCACCAATATACAATTTACCTTTATCAGCATTTAGTCAAAAAATATCGCCTTTGCAGTCAGTTAAGAAATAGGCCACTTTCTTATCAATAAATGATGTTTTGTAGTCAGTTAACTGTCGGATATCAGCTTTCAAACGCTCCAACGCTTCGTCATAGCGTTCATCGCCATCGTCAAAGCTTTTAACGCCAACGTTATAGCGTTCATCGCCATAGCTGTTCATCGCCATAGCATTCATCGCCATTGCGTTCATCGCCATAGCGTTCATCGGTGCCTGTTTTACCGAACATTTTTCTTTCGAAAGATGTTTCTGTTGGTGTCTGTTGGTAGGCTAAATTCTTAACAGAAACTGAAACAAGTTCTTTTATTAAGTTCTTATTCTCATTTGATGTGTGTCCAATCTTCTGCCCCAAATCTTCTATCGCATCTATCAATGCTTGATGGTGTTTTTTATTTTTATCATATTCATCTAGGCGAAATTTTCTAAAAGTTTTAAACTTTTTAACTAACTGTCTTCTTCACTTTATATTCTTCTCTATATTGTATACAATTTTTTTGTTTCCTGGTTTATTATATAAAATGAACAATGATAACTCAAATGTATACTGCCTCAAATGAATGCAAAATACACTAAGTTCATATAAACTTTCCAATAATAACAAAGTAAGAATTAAATGTGTTTGTAGATGTAGTGTTACCAATAACTCGATATTCACTGATGAGAGTATAAAAAACGATATTTTAAATGAAATCCATAAACCAATGCGAAAAAACTTCCCCAGAAGAACTGTTATATCTTTTGGTATCGATGATTTTTGGCAAGCCGATTTAGTTGAGATGAATTCTGGATCTTTAAAATGTATACATATAATTAACAAATGATTTTAATATATGTTAACTGTGATAGACGTGTTTTCCAAATATGCATGGACAATTCCAATGAAAGATAAAACTGGTGAAAATGTTACGTTAGCATTTAAAATTATTTTGAATGATCGCAAATCCATGTATTTACATACAGATGAAGGTATATAATTTTACAATAAATCATTTAAGACAATAATGTCCTACAACAACATAACACACTATTCAACATACAGTGGAAAGAAAGCTAGTGTAGTAGAAAGATTTAATAGAACATTGAAGGAGGAAATGTGGAAGATATTTACTATGCAGGGAAACGATAAATGGGTGGCTATATTACCTAAATTAATAAGTAAATATAATAACACTGTTCACAGTAAAATTGGAATAAAACCCGCCAATGTTAATGCAAATAATTAAAGTTCTATTCTAATCAACATGTATGTAGGAGAAAGAAAAATGGTTAAACCAAAGTTTGCAATAGGAGATAAAGTTCTTATAAGTAAAAGTAAAAATTTGAATGAAAAATGATATACGCCAAATAGGTCCACTGAATTATTTGAGGTGTGTGAAGTATTGCTCACAAAACCCATGACATACAGAATAAAAGATTTAAAAAATGAACTTATTAAATGTATTTTTTATGAGCCAGAGCTGCTTAAGACCAAATATGATAAAGACTGCTTAGTGGAAAAAGTTTTGTGGAAAAAAGGAAATAAGCTGCTAATTAAATGGCTAGGTTTTGATGGTAGTCATAATTCTTGGGTTGATAAGAAAAGTGTAGTTTTTTAAGAAATTTTTTTTTCTGTATAATAAATGGTTCAACAAAATATTGAAAGTTATGAACATCAGTTGTTTCCGCCAAACGACCAAACAAAAATAATTTGAATCAATACAACAAGCACATTGAGTTTGATATTCCTATTGGCGATGCATTTTAACATCCGAATGAAGCTTATATTTACCAGCAGTATAAGCTAACTAAAAGAGATACAAATACAGAATATGAAAAAACTTCAACTATTGATCTTTGTGCGAATTTCTTCCCATTCCAGTTCTCAAGAATAGAGATATCTAAACATGGTTGCATAATCGAAAGTATTGACAACCCTATCATCACTTCAACAATGATGCATACATTGCTAGGTTCGGAATCAGAATCAGCATACTTACAAATGTCGGGGATAGAACTAGGTAAATGTGTTAAGAAAGACATAACTAGATACACCTTATCATAATAATGAACCGTGATTCAACTCTATGTAATTTATTGGGAGAAGGCATTGTATGTTATTGACTGTTCTTACAGAAACACAGCTATTGTAAAAAATCTAACTAATCAGAAACTTACAGTTCATTTTAATGAACCAATATCGGCTTCAACTATTTGTAATGTGGTACTCATAAGCCAAAGAAACCTAATTTATGATGTTAAAAGTGAAAGAATCACCGAAGCCCAATAGTATGCAAGCATGTATGGTTATATATTAAAAACATTTACTGCTTTATAATAGCTCTATAAGAGTGTTTTAAATGGGATCTGAAAAACCATCTGAGGATGTGCATTCTTAATTGTGGTAACAGTTTCTTAATTCGAGACGAGATGTCGTCTCGAAACACTACTCGATCGGTCGTTGCAGAATGTCCATCGCGAACAATTTTATGCGTACGATATCGGCGATGAGGCAACACATTGTCGTACTGAAGCAGTTAACTATCGACATGATGAGTAGTTGCGCTTTCATTAGGTTGTACAGCTTTATGGGATTAACGTTGCACATTCATTTCTGGGTACTCTTGCCTAAGTGCATCGAGTTGTACACTCACCAGACGCTTTTGACATCAGAAAGCGTAGTATTGGTTTCCACCGATACTGATGAGCACAAACTGGTGATGCCCACCGATATCGCCAGTAGGCGGCAGAGCGTGTTTTTCGATAATACTGCTTTGTACAGCAAGGATTGTGTTTACAGCATCCAGTAGCGGCTTGTACTTTCGCTCGATCCTGTACTCGCCATGCTTGCAACTGGACGGTAGCACTTCTTCATACTCCCTGTCATGGAATTTTTCAGCCGCTGCCAACTTTTATTTCATGATCAATGCATACAAGCCCGGTTCATTGATAAATACGCCGTGTGGCTGCTTTAACAAGAGGAGCGATTCACTCCTCCCTATATCCGCGTATGTTTGTCTATGTTTTTCTCTGATATGTTCTCTGATTGCTTCTCGCAGATTTGCATACTCGAATACGTCCGCGTCTTTCGCTTTGAACCACGGACTGATATCTTAGCCAATGATGACAAGCACATTTCTGTTATTGTACCCAAATTTGCCGTTTACGATGTCGATGAGCGATTGCATTTTGTTAGACTCTTATAAGCTTACACATGATACACGAACAATTTTGATATGTGACGTACTTCGGTTGCGATCTTACACTACTCCAAGTCGATCGGCCATTACAAAATGTCTGTTGCAAACGATTTTATGCGACCGATATCAGCTATAAGGCAACTCGCGATTCGTGATGGGCAACTGCGCTCTCATAGTTCCAGTCTTTTGCAATTTTTGTAGTGTCCCCATGGTAGTGTATTAACGCCATCTTTAAGAACAAATCTTTTATCACCTCCAGGGCTTAATGCTTTTTTCTTCATCTCAATCGTATAGAGTTCATGTTTCTTACTTCTAATAAGACTCATACTTTTGTACAACACTTTTTTACCAAAAAAAAAACACTTTTTGTAGTCACCAAAACTAATCTCATTTCTGACTACAGCGTTTTTCAAACCCTTTGCTCTTTTCTTTACACCACCCTCCACATTTATTGCATACATTTTCGATTTCAAACCAATATATTCTTCCATTTTTTCCATTATAGTCATCTTTCATTTTGCCAATAATCTTTTTGTTAACTAACGGTATACCATATGGATTATCTTTTCTATAGTCAGAAGTATCAAAATGGTCGACCATTTCTTTCATGTCACTGTAGAAGTCTGGTGTTTTTATATAATAGATGTACGAATCAGTATCTTGGTAGCACAGTTCAATATTTTCCCCATACTTTTGCTTCATTATATTATAGTGAAAATCATACATTAAGACTTTCGATAGATCGAGTATACTCAGCCCAACATAAAATGGGTTTGTTAAAGGACAGTTTTGTTTTATTCGTAAGAACTGCAACCAAAGAGCTAGTAAATATAGTCCTATCTTTAAAGTTTGGTTTAGCCACTAGTTTATCCATTTGCTTAGAACTTGTGTTCAACCGTATATCCACTCTGTTTCTAATATTCTCCATTGTTTTTCCAAAATTTGGAATTTGTAATTAGCTTGTAGAAATCTTTTTCAAAATCATTTGTAGACTTTGTTCGCATATTTGTGTTTAGATCAATATAGGACGTGAACCAATCTGATTGATCAAACTGCAGAACTCTGTGGATCAATGTCAACTTCAATCCGAGAGATAGATATTGCTCAAGATTTGCATAGTGTAATACATATTTCTCTTTACCATTCAGACTAGTCAATATTTTGGGGTATTTTGAACCTCCGTGTATTTTATTCTCTGGTGCCAATGGCAGATCTTTGTGGAGCTCGTGTAGTTCATGTGGATATTCCAAATCAACTTCCAATATATAACCTTTGCTAGAATCATCTTCTATTTTTGTTACATCTATATTTGTATTTCCCTACTTAAACACACCATAGGGTAAATACTGGCTCATTGCCCATCCATAAAAGTTATTGGCGTCCAGATATGTAAAATAAAAGATTTCCTTTGTGCTATCATAAGCATTCATGTATTTATTATTTGCTTTAGCGTATAGCTTACAACATTGTGCAATTTCACCACGAACAACTTTTTCTATCACCAAAATCATGTCATAATCTGTTCATAATTCTAGTTCTATTTTAGTGTGTTTCAGCATAGCATCCCACGCTAACCCTGGGGCTGTGAAATACCATGATGGATCTAGCTGATATGTTTTGAGACACACATCTCTAAAATTTTCCATTATATCGGACAATATCAACACAACAGATTTGTAATAGAGTTATGTGTACTCTCTTAGAGATTTTATGTTGAATTTTTCCCATCCCTCTCTCGCAAATTCGTAATCTTCGTCTGTAATGTCGCATTTATTGAGTTTGTTGTAAAATGCATCTTTGGAGAGAAGCGATGTCTCGCAAATTTTTCAGCACTATCGAAGTAGTCATATGGGTAGACACTTTTTCTTGTAATAAAGTCAAGAAGTTCATTGGAAAAATGCTTACACGTTTCTCGGAAATGGCCTCTGGAAAGGTTGCTAGAGAGTTCATCGCTACTATTAGCCATAAATTTAAATGAGTCAATAAATCTACGATTTACACTTCCACATACGTGCTTCGTAAAAGGAATACATTTTTCTTCGTTGTTGGGAATTAGATCAATTTTATTTTCTTCGATGCCAAAATCTCTTATAAAGAAATGTGTGTCATAGCCAGATATATTGTGTATAAACACTGGGACAAAACATGGAATTCTATTCGATAAGTTGCAATATCTTTGTGCATCTCCCCTAAATTTGCCAGTAAGATGATCATGATCTCTGACAGAATCACCATTCAAAGGCTTTTCACATATATGGCAATGGGTAGCTGTATCATAAACAATATTTTCTTTCTGAGTTGGTGGAAGCATTGGTTTTTCATTTGTGTATATATGACCAATAGACTTTGCTTCTACATTAGCATTTTAACGAACACAGTAGATGCATCAGGCCCTTCATAAGTTACTGGTGGTTTATTGTACCCATGTTCGTATTTTACATAGTAACAGAAGCTAATAGCCTCATGTTTTTGGTATGGTTTCGTGTAACATTCGTCGGAGTTCGGTTGGCAAGTTTCGATTTTAGTCAACAAATATTCAAAATCAACATATATCACAAATGGAACTCTCAAAGAATGATTTTCGTTTTGAAATCTTAATATGTCATTTTTTCCTTTAGACGTTTGTTCAACTCTAAAGCCATCGTGTTCTCGACAGTAGACTTTACAGACAAGAAATGTTGCAAACATCTATCACATATAAATATTTTGAGACTATTTTTCGTTACTTGTGATGCGAAAAGTCTCGAAAGACTTTTTACCCAGCAGTAGTGGTCGTTCTTTTCGTCTTTGATATAGAGTAGGTTTAAGTGCTTATCCGTCTTATTTTTTGTTATTTTTGATAGACAGAGTACATATTTCTTACCGTTATCTTCTTCTTCGTATGCGTATACATTAAAATAAATTCCACTTCTTTCTAAAAGGTTAGTATGCTATCCAATTTCATTGGAAATTCTAAACCCTTAAGTTCGTCATCAAACTCATGTTCGTAAGCTTCGTATTTATTCACACTTTGAGGGTCTTTCTTTATTTGATTCAATGCAGATAGAACAGACCACAAAAATAATTTTTGATCATTGTTCTTAACATTAATTACCACCTGCTTAGTTTTAATTTTTTCTTGGAGGTCAACATAAGAACTGCCCTTGAATGGTACATATATATTTATGCGCACTTCTAGTTTAAATATTCTGTTGAGTACCCACTGAAATCACCTTTGTTTCAAATGCCCCCATCTCAGCTATGATTTTCGATATGCTGTTGGTATAATATTCTTCCAGATTAGTTTATTTCAATATAATTTCGTTCTTTGTTTGAAAGGAGTTTTCTACATATTCAATATTCTCGCCAATGCCCCTTTTGTACTCAGTGAAGACATTCATGTTCACTTTGTATGATTTTGAATGCTTACTAATTATCCCCATGACAGTTTCTTTTACATCGTTTAGGAAATGCTTTGGGTCTTTGTATGCATTCACATTATTCACAGCATAAGTCTTTATCCTACTTTGAAATGCTGTTTCGATTTCTTCTACACTGAATATGGGTGTGTACTAATGAATTTGACTTCTCAGGTGACTTCTTATGAGAGTCGGTTTGTAATAGTGGCTATATGTTTCACATTTCAATTGTTTCTCTCGTGGGGGCTTCTGTTTTGATATTAAGTGTTGTGGCACTTTAAAAGTTTCCCATGCATTTGTTGGTTCATGTGATTTATTACGTATTGTTGTAAGACCTTTGTGAAATCTACTTTTAAAATGGTTTCTTATGAGACGGTTTGTAAAAGTGTTTACAAGTGTCACACTTGACATACTTCTCTGTAGATTTCTTCTTCTTCCTTACCGCAAAGACATATTTCTTAAACTTATATTGTTTTGAAACATTACCAGTTGTGTTAACATTTTTCATTGCCATGGTCATCATATTAGACGTCGGTTGATTTTTATTTGCGCTCATTTATCATATACAATATTTTATTTTTGCGAATTCAAATATTCTTGAGCCACTGAATCGCCCCACTCTAAGCCCTAACTGTTTCTACAAAACCAGTATGGCACATCGGCCTTGACTGTTCGGTACAGCACGTTGCGTTCAACACCCCACCCTATAATGACGACCGAGTGCGACCCCAATATGTGGTACTCGCTCTTTTTCTGCAACGTTACAGTTTGCACGTCCATGTTGTAGAGCGAATTGTCATAGTATATATCCGAACCCACTTTTGTAAAATCACCCGACGGAAAGTTGTCGAGTATAAGAAACCCACCGACAACAGGTCGCGTGCCATTATGTGCTGCTTGATTGTCAACTGTGCTTGTGCAATTCTTAGCGATTCACTCGACGTGAGAGAGTATGCATCATCGATATGGTATACGTAATGCTGGTTTGCGCAGTAGCATTCGCGACAAGGGAGAAGCGACGAAACATAAGTTGCATGACGTGTATCGAAATACGCCATGGGATCGTCTTTCGCGCACACTCCGTCTCTTAGGCACCAACTTTCGTCTACACAAAAATCGCTCGCGATACCAGGTCCGTTCTTTATGTCTTCGAGAAGCAGTCGTGAACTACCACCCATGCATTTTTCTGCGGATGCATTGTGAGAGCGTACTTGTACGAAACGTTTGGCGACCACCTAACTAGTTGCTTTTTCACGAACGCGTCGCTAATGGCGGTCGCGCACGAAACTGCCCAGCAGCAACGGCACTTGTTTTGATTATGAACACGTGAAATGAGTTTTTTACATAGGCGCTCATCCAGAGTATCACTATGTAAAGCGACTAACCTCTTAAACTCTGCAGGCGTGAGCACGTAGTGCATGTTAAAATTCCTTCTCTATTGTGCGTAAGGTATTCGCATCAGCAGTTTTGAACAACGATACGTCTATATCGGTGTCGCATACATTGATGTTTTTATATGAAACCAGTAGAGGGATTGCAACACACACAAAATGGTTCTAGCAAACGAGCTTGTGTACTACAACCCTTTCGACTACATTGAGTTGTACAACAGGTGGAAGAAGCACGAACGCGGGCACTGGTTGCCCAGTGAAGTGCCTATGCACAAAGACGTCAACGACAACCTCGCTTATTATCTCCACAACGTAGCTAAAGTGCGAAACGTATCGTGCGGTCCGCCGTTTTTACAATCATTCAGTTTGGACGAATTGGACATTTGGCAACAGACGTACGAATATTTTCGCCTTCACTAGGCGCGATAACACGATGTTCGTAAAGTACATTTTGTTTCCACGAGAACGAGTTTTGGGGAGGCAAAGAGAAGAAGCATTCAAACATTACATTCCGCGTATCTGACTTTGTCGGTTCGCGTTGGTACTATCACAACGTTTGGGAAGACGTGAATTGCGCGTAGTGGGATTAAAGTGTTTAATGGCTCGAGATACGTTAAACATGACATAATGGCAGTACGTGCAAATTGTTGATGCTTTAATAAAACGAAATAGAATGTCTTCGTTTAACGCCACAATCCTCCTTTCCATCATATGCAAAATTTATACCTCCACCATTAACACCGTCTAAAACTTGTTCGCTGATAATCTGAAGACATCGGTCTGGCAAGGTTACTTTACAATTGCCAGAAGTAATTACTACTTTGTATCCATACCGTGTATCAGATATTTCAGCATGGTCTATAGGATTGGTCTGCCCGATTGAAAGTTCGGAAAAATTCTTAAATTGTTTGACTCCGTTCAATACATTTAGCAACTGATCCATTGATTATTATGGAGAATATTTTATTTTTTTGCTTATTCAATTTGCTTGAGCCGCTCTTTGCAACTTTTTGTAGTCACTTATTGCGGATGCACCCAAACGCAACTTTTTGCAGTCACTTTTTGCAGATGCGCTCGAATCGGCAGCTGGTGTTTTGGATCAGGAAAACAAACGGCAATTTTTTCTTATGGTTTCCTGATGGTTTGGGCATTCAATTTGCTGATGGTTTTCTGATGGTAGCGTGCTGCTCTCAAACCGGCATTTCTATACTACTCTACAGAATAATAGGCGCGACCTGGAGGTTGCTATGCAGTCCTCATCTGGAATTAGAGGGTGCTTAACAGTTTTAGGCTTGACTTGAAGAATGTGGTAGGCAGTCCAAGGCTCGATATGGATGTAGCTCGGCAGACCAATGATCGCCTCGGATGGTGACGGGTGGACCTACGCACGACTTTGAGGGTGCTAGACTGTCATAAACTGGACTTGGATGGTGCTAGGCTGTCGTAGGGACTTGGAGGGTGCTGGGCACGCCAATGTTCGTCTCAGAGTTTCGTAAGAAGACCATGGCTCGACTTGGCGGTTGCTCGGCAGACCAATGATCGACTGGGAGAGTGCTTGGAACAGCTAGGCTCGACTTGGAGGTTGTTGGGCAGTCCCTATATCGACTTGGAGGGCGTTAGACAGTTTTAAACTTGAATTGGAGTTTGATAGGCAATCCTAGGATCAAACTGGAGGTTACTCGGCTGACAAATGTTAAACTCGATGGATGCTGGGAAGACCTAGGCTCGACTTTACGGTTGATAGACTGTCCTAGGATAGGCCTGGAGGGTGCTAGATGGACTTAGGTTCGACTTGTATGGAGCTAGACAGTGGTAGGCTCAACTTGGAGGATGCTGGCAGTCCTAGGCTCGATTCGAATGGTGCTAGGCAGTCTGAGGTTCGACATGGCCGTTGCTAGTTAGTCCTAGGCTCAGCTAGGAGAGTGCTAGGTAGTCCTAGCCTCGACTTGGAGGTTACTAGGAAGTCCTAGGCTTGACTTGGTGGAAGCTAGCAGACATAGGCTCGACTTGGATGTTGCTGGGCAGTCCTAGGATCAACTTCAAGGGTGCTGGACTTGGAGGGTAGAAGGTAGTCCTAGGCTAGACTTGGAGGGTGCAAGGCAGATCTTGTCTTGACTAGGAGGGTGCTAGACAGTCCTTGGATCGACTTGGAGGGTGCTAGGCAGTACAAGGCTCGACTTTGAGGGAACTAGGCAGACTACAATCGACTTTTAGGGTGCTAGGCAGTCCTAGGCTCGACTTGAGGTTGCAAGGCAGTCTTAGGCTCGACACGGAGGGGGCAATACAGTCCTATCCTTGACTTTAATGGTGCTATGCTGTCCTAGACTCTACTTGGAGGGTGCTAGGCAGTCCTAGGATCGACTCTGGGCGTTCCAGGCAGACTTAGGTTCAACTTGGAAGAAGCTATGCAGTCCTACGTTAAATTGAAGATTACTCGTCAGCCTAGAATCGAATTGGATGGTGTTAGGCAGTTCTCAGCTCGACTTGGAGGGGCTAGACAGGTCTAGGTTCGAATCGAGCGTTTTCTGGGCCTATCTATGTTTAACTTCTAGAGTGCTGGACAGTTTTAGAATCGACTTGGAGGGTGGTATGGAGACCTAGGCTCGTCTTGGAGAGTGCTAGACAATCCTAGGATCGACGTGGATAGTGCTAGCCTGTTTTAGGCTCGACTGTGAGGGTCTTGGTATGTCCTAGGATCTACTTGGAGGGTGGAAGGCAGTCCTATAATCGACTTGGAGCGTGCTTGGGGGGACATAGTCTTGATTTGGAGAGTACTAGGCATTCCTAGGCTCGACTTGGAGGATGCTCGGCAGAACAATGATCGACTCGGACAGTTGTGGGGGACTTAGGATCGACACAGAAGGTGCTAGGCATTGTTAGGCTAGATTTGGAGGGTTCTAGGGAGTCCTACGCTCGAATCGAAAGGAGCTAGGTAATGCTAGTTTCGATTTATAGCATGCTAGACAGTCATAAGCTTGACTTGGAGGTTACTAGGCAGACCTAAGCTCTATTCGAAGTGTGCTATACAGTCCTAGGCTCGACTTGCAGGGTGCACGGCAAACCATTGATCGACTCGGAGGATGGTGGAAGACCTAGGCTCGACATGTTTTTGCTGGATATTCTTATACTCGACTTGGTTGGGTCTAGGCAGTCCTAGACTCAACTTGGAGGGTGCTAGGTAGTCCTACGATCGACTTGGAGGTTGCTTGGCAGTCCTAGGATCAACTTGAAGTGTGCTGGACAGTCTTAACATTGACTTGGAGGGTGTTATGTAGATCTAGGCTTGACATGGAGTGTGCTGGGAAGTCCTTAGCTCGACTAGGAGGGTGCTGGGAAGACCTAGGCTCAACTAGGATGTTGCTAAACAGAATTTGGAACGACTTCGGTAGTACTAAAAAGAATTGGCTCGACTAAGACGGAGCTAAACATTCATAAGCTCGACTAGGAGGGTGATAAGCTCTATTCGAAGGGTGCTATGCAGTCCTAGGCTCGACTTGTAGGGTGCAAAACAGTCTTTGGCTTTCCTTGGAGGATGCTAGGTAGTCGTATGCTCGTAATGGAGTGTGATAGGCAGGCCTAAGCTCAATTCGGTGGGTGCTAGACAGCCCTAGGCTCGAATTGGAGGGTTCTTGGCAGGTCAATGATTCACTCGGAGGGTGCTGGGAAGACCTAGGTTCGACTTAGGGGGTGCTAGACAGACTTAGGTACGACTTGAAGTGTGCTCGGAAGACGAATGTTCGACTCGGAGGTTTGGTGTTTACACCTAGGTTCTATTTATAGGGTGCTAGGCTGTCATAGGCTCGACCAGGATGGTGCTAGACTGACCTAGGCTCAGTTTGCAGTGTTCTAGAATCTCTTATATACGACTTGGAGGGTGCTGGGAAGTCCTCGGATCGAATTGGAGGCTGATAGGCGGTCTTAGGGTCGACTTGAAGGGTGGTAGGCAGTCCTAGGCTCGAATTGGAGGTAGCTCGGCAGACCAATGATCGACCAGAAGGTGCTGGTTAGACCTGGTCTTGATTAGGACGGTGCTAAACAGTCTTAGGCCCGACTTGGAGCGTGATAGGCAGACCTAGGCTTTATTAGAAGAATGCTAGACTGTCCTAGGGTCGATTCGGTGGTGCTAGGCAGTCCTAGGTCAGCTAACCACGTCAGCTAAAGTACATAGTGCAGCTTAAACAGGAATTAAAATTGGTAAAAGTCCTCCGTTATGTTATCCACTTCCAGGTTTTTCTTTTAGTATTTTATAATTGTTGGTAATGACATATTTGGAGGTTGCTGGGCAGTCCTAGGATCAACTTTAATTGAGCTAGACACCCGAAGTATTGACATAGTGGATGTTATGTAGACCTAGGCTCGACTTGGAGTGTGCTAGGCGGTCTTAGGCTTTACTTGGAGGGTGATAGGCTGTCCTATGCTCGATTCGTAGGGTGCTTGTCTGTCCTAGGCTCGACAGGTAAGGTACTCGGCAACCAAATGTTCAACTCGGAGGGTGCTGTGAAGACATATGCCTGAATCGGTTGTTGCTAGACAGTCTTAGGCTCGACTTAAGTGGTGCTATACAGACCTAGGCTCGACTTGGAGGGTGCTAGACTGTCTTATTCTGGACTTAGTGAGTACTGGGCAGTCCAAAGCTCGATTTGGAGGGTGCTAGGAAGACCCAGGCTCTACTAGGAACGTGCGAGGCAGTTCTAGGATCGACTTGGAGAGTGCTAGGCAGGACTAGGTTCGACTTGAAGGGTGCTAGGCAGTCCTAGGATCGTCTGGGAGGGTGCTAGGCAGTCCTAGGATCGACTTGGAGTGTGCTAGGAATTCTTATCCTCATTTGGAGGTTTCTAGGTCATTGTAAAGACTTGGAGGATGCTCGGCACACCAATGTGATTCTTGGAGGTTCGTGAGAAGACCAAGGGTCGGGTTTGGAGGTAACTAGGCTGTGCTTGGATTGACTTTTAGGGTGCTAGGCAGTACTAGGCTTGACTTGGAGGGTGCTAGGCAGTCCTAGGCTGACTTGGAAGGTAATAGCTCTCCTAGGCTCGATTTTGCAGTTTCTCGGCAGAACAATGATCGACTTGGAGAGTGCTGGGAACTGCTAGGTTCGACTTGGAGGGCGAAAGGCAGTCCTAAGATCGACTTGGAGGGTGCTAAACCGTTTTAAGCTTGATTTGGAGGTTACTAGGCAGGCCAAAGATTCTAACGGAGGGTGCTGGGAAGACCTAGGCTCGACTTGGTGAGTGCTAGACAGTCTTATACTCGACTTAGGTGGTGCTAGACAGACCAAGACCCGAATTGGAGTGTCCTCGGCAGACCAATGATCGACTTGGAGGATGCAAGGTACTTCTAAGCTCGATTTGAATTTTGCTAGGTAGTCCTAGGTTCGACATGGAGTTTGCTAGGCAGTCATTGTATCAACTTCAAAGGTTGCTGGACAGTTTTAGGACCAACTTGGAGGGTGGAAGGTAAACCTAGGTTTGTCTTTGAGGGAGTAAGGCAGACCATGTCTCGAGTAGGAGGGTTCTAGACAGTCCTTGGATCAACTTGGGTGGTGCTAGGAAGTACAAGTCTCGTCTGTGAATGTACTAGGCCGACTACAATCGACTATTAGGGTGCTAGGCAGTCCTAGGCTTCACTTGAGGTTGCTAGGCAGTCTTTGGCTCGACACGGAGGGTGCAATACAGACCTAGCCTTTAATTGAAGGGAGCCCTGCTGTCCTAGGCTCGACTTGGAGGGTGCAAGGCAGCTCTAGGATCTACTCTGGGCGTGCTAGGCAGACCTAGGTTCAACTTGGGAGAAGTTAGGCAGTTCTATGGTCAACTTGAAGGGTGCTTGTCAGCCTAGAATCGAATTGGATGGTGCTAGGCAGTCCTCAGATCGACATGGAAGGAGCTGGAAATCTTAGGCTTGACATGGAGGTTTCTGGGCAGTCCTAGGCTTGACTTGGAGGGTGCGAGGCCGTCCAATTATCGACTTGGAAGGTGTTAGGCTGTCCTAGACTCATCTTGGAGAATGCAAAGTAGTCCTAGGTTCGACTTGGAGGATGCTAGGCAGTCCTAGGCTCGTTTGGGATGGTGCTAGGAATGCTTAGGATCGACTTGAAATTTCCTAGGTATTCCTATCCTCATTTGAAGGATTCTAGGCAGTCCTAGGCTAGATTTTGTGGGAACTTGACATATGTAGGTTCGACTTGGAGGTTGCTGGTCCGAACTAGGATCAATGCACCAGTGCTGGACAGTCTTAGCATCGACTTGGAGTGTGAAATAAAGGCTTACTGTCGTCTTGGAGGGTGCTAGACAATCCTAGGATCGACATGGAAAGTGCTAGGCTGTTTTAGGTTCGAATATGAGGGTGTTGGTCTGTCCTAGAATCGACTTGGAGGGTGGCTCAACATAAAGGGTGCTCGGCAGTCCTAGGATAGAATTGGAGGGTGCTTTGCAGTCCTAAACTCGATTTGGATGTTACTAGACAGAATAAGGTTCGACTTCGGTGGTGCTAGACAGAGTTGGCTCGACTTGGACAGAGCTAAACAGTCTTAGGCTCGACTTGGCGGGTACTTGACAGTCTTTAGGCTCGATTCGAAGGGTGCTAGGCAGGCCTAGGCTTGACCAGGTGGGTGCTTGGCAGAACAAAGAACGATTAAAAGGGGTGCGGGAGTCCTAAGCTCAACATGGAATGTGTTAAAGTGTCTTATGCTCGACTTTGGTAGTGCAGGACTGTCCTATGCTCGACTTGGATTGTGCTTGACAGTCTTATGCTGAACTTGGAGGAAGCTACGCTGTTGTAGGCTCGATTTAGAGGGTGCTAGGCAGTCCTAGGCTCGAATGGTGGGAGATAAACAGACCTAGGACTGACTTGGAGTTTGATGGGCAGTCCCAGGCTCTACTAGAAGAGTGCTACGCAGTCTTAGGCTGACTTGGAGAGGGCTACGAATTTCTAGGCTCGACTTGAATGTTGCTAGGCAGTCCTAGGCGCGACTTGGAGAGTGCTAGGTAGTCCTAGGTTCGACTTGGTGGTCGCTAGAAAATTCAAGTCTCGACTTTGTGGGTGCTAGGCAGTTCTAGGCTTGAATTGAATGGTGCTATGCAGTCTTAGGCTCGACCTGGAGGGTGCTCTGTTGGACAATGATCGTCTCGGAGGGTGCTGGGAACAATTAGGACCTACTTGAAGGATACTAAGCAGTCCTAGGATCGACTTGGAGTTTTCTAGGCAACCTAGTTTCGACTAGGAGGGTGCTATGCAGTCCTAGGGTCGACCTGGAGGGTTGTAGGCAGTCACAGGCTCGACTTTGAGGGTGCTAGGCAGTCTTAGGCTCGTTTTGGAGGGTGCTGAAGTTCTAAAATCGATTTGGAGTAAGCTAAGCGCCTCTAAGCTGGAATTGGGTTTTTCTACACAGTCATATAATGGATTTTGTGTATGCTGGGTAGTCATAGCCTCGACTTATGGGGTGCTATCAAGTTATACTGCACTAGGCTCGTTTGGAGGGTGCTAGCATGTATTATATTCGACTTGGTGGGTGCTAGGATGTCCTCGGCTGGAATTTGAGGGTGCTAGGCAGTCTTAGGGTCGACTTGGTTGATGGTAGACACTCCTTGGCTCGAAATGGACTTAGCTCGGCAGACCAACGATCGACTCGGAGGGTGCTGGGAAGACATATGCTCGACTTCGAGTGTGCTAGATTGTCTTAGGCTTGATTTGGAGGATGGTAGGCAGTTCTAGACTCGAAGCAAAGGGTGCTTGGCAGTCCTGGGCTCTACTTGGAGGGTGCTCGGCAGACGAATGATCGACTTGGAGGTGGCGGGAAATCTATGCTCTACTTGGAAGGTGATAAATAGTCTTAGGCTCGACTTGGATGGTTCCATACTGTCCTAGGCTCGACATGGAGGGTGCTAGACAGTCTTAGGCGGGACTTGGAGGGTGCTAGGCTGTTGTAGGCTTGATTGAGAAGGTGCTAGGCAGTCGTAGGCACGTCTTGGAGGGTGTTCGGCACACCAATGATCGACACGGAGGTCGTTGGAAAGAACTAGCCTCGATTTAGAAGGTGCCAGACAGACCTAGTCTCGTCTTGGATGGTAATGTAATGACCTATGCTCGACTTCGAGGGTGCTAGATTGTCATAGGTCTTTCTTGGATGGTGCTAGGCAATCTTTGGCAGGAATTGGATGGTGCTAGGCAATCTTAGAGTCGACCTTGAGGGTGGTAGGTAGTCCTAGTCTCGAATTCGAGGTAGCTCGTCAGACCAATGATCGTCTCGGTGGGTACTGGGTAGACCTAGGCTAGACTTGGAGGGTGCAAAGAAGTCTTAGGCTCTGCTTGGTGGTTGCTAGGCAGTCCTTGGTTCGACTTGGAGGGTGCTGGCAATGTTAGTATTGACATGGGGGGGTGATAGGATGATCTACACTCGACTTGGAGTGTGTCAGTCAGACCTTAATCCGTAGTTTGACTTGGAGAGCGCATGGCAGTCTTAGGCTCGACTTAAAGAGTGCTAGGGATCCTAGGTTCGACGTGGATGTTGACAGGCATTCCTAGGCTCAACACGGAGAGTGCTAGGCAGTCCTAATCTCGACTTGAATGTTGCTGTGCTGTCCTATGTCAGGATTTGGAGGGTGTTTGGCAACCCCAGTAACGGACTTCTATGGTGGTAGGCAGTCCAAAATCGTTTTGGAGCATGCTCAGCGGATGTAGAATTGACTTGGAGGGGCTTAGAATTCCTAGGCTCGACTTGAAGAATGCAGGACAATCCAAGGATCGAATTGGTGGGTGGTAGGCAGTATTAAGCTGAACTTGGAGGGTGCGAGGCTGTCCTAGTCACTTCTTGGATGGTGCTAGGCAGTCCTAGGCTCTACTTGAATTGTGCTTGGCAGACCACTGATAGACTCGGGGGTGCTGGGAAGACCTAGGCTTGACTTGGAGGTTGATAGACTGTCCTAGGATCGTCTTGGGTGGTGCTAGACAGTCTCAGACTCGACTTGGATAGAGCTACACAGTGTTTTGTTCGACTTGGAGGATGCTAGGTAGTCCTAGGCACTGTTTGAAGGGTGCTAGGCAGTCCAAGGTTCAAAATGGATGTTTATAGGGAGCCCTAGGTTTGACTTGCAGTGCGTCAGGTAGTCTCAGCTTCGACTTTGAGGTTGCTAGGCAGTCCTAGGATCGACTTGAAGGTTGCTAGGCAGGCCTAACATCAACTTGAAGTGTGCTGGACAGTCTTAGCATTGACATAGACGGTGTTAGTTAGATCTAGACTCGACTTGGTGAGAACTAGAGAGTTCTAGGATCGACCTGGAGAGAGCTAGTCAGTCTTAGGCTTGACTTTGAGGGTGCTAGGCAGTGCCAGGATCGACTTTTATGATGCTAGGCAGTCCTAGGCTGGACTTGGAGGGTGCTAGGCAGTCTTACGGTGACTTGGAGGTTGCTAGGTAGTCCTAGGCTTGACTTGGAGTGTGATAGGCAGTCCTAGTATTGACTTGGAGAATGCCAGGTAGTCCTAGAATCGACATGGAGGTTCCTAGTCAGTCCTAGGATCAACTAGAAGTGTACTGGACAGTCTTAGCATTGACATAGGGGATGTTAGGTGGAACTAGGCTAGACTTGGAGGGTGCTCGGCAGTACTTGGCTTCGACTTGGAGGGTGCTAGACAGTTCTAGGTTCGTCTTGGAGGGTGCTAGACAGTCCTAGGCTCAATTCGAAGTGTGCTAGGCAATCCTAGGCTCAATTCGAAGGGTTTCTTGGTAGTCCTAGGCTTGACTTGTTGGGAGCTCGGCAGACAAATTATAGACTGGGAGGGTACTGGGAGGACCTAGGCTCGACTTGGATGTTGATAGACTATCTTAGGCTCGACTTGGGGTTACTCGGCAATCCCAGGATCGACAACGAGGGAGCTAGACATTCTTTGACTCGACTTGGAGGATGGTAAGCAGTCCTACGTTTGAAATTGAACATTGCTCATAAGTGCTAGGTTCGACTTGGAGGTTGCTAGAACGAGTTATGCTCGACTTAGAGGTTTCTAGGCAGTCCTGGTATCGACTTGGAGGTCGCTAGGGAGTCCTAGGAGTTTCTTGGAGGCTGCAAGTTGGACATAGGCTCGACTTCGTGGGTGGTAGGCAGTCCTAGAGTAAACTTGGATGTTGTTTGGTAGTCCTAGGATCGACTTGCAGGGTGCTAGACAATTTTAAGCTTGATTTGGAGGTTGCAAGGAAGTCCAAGGTTCAAATAGGAGGTTGATCGGCTGACCAATGTTCGACTCGGTGGGTGCTGGGAAGATCTAGACTCAACTTGGTGGATGCTAGACAGTATTAGGATTACCCTTAACGTTGCTAGGCATTCCTAGTCTCGGATTGGAGTGTGCTAGGCAGTCCTAGCCTCGATTTGCAGGTTTGCTAGGTAGTCTTAGGCTCGATTTGGTGGGTGCTAGGTAGTAGTACACTTGAGTTGGAAGGTGCTAGGGAGACCCAGGCTAGACTTGGAGACTGTTAGGTTGCCCTAAGATCGACTCGGAGGGTGGTAGGCAGTCCTAGAATCGACTTTTAGGGTGCTAGGCAATCCTAGTCTCGACTTGGAGGGTGATCAATTTCTAGAATCGATTTGGAGTAATATAAGGGGCCCTAGGCTCGCATTGGGGGATTCTACACAGACATATAATGGATTTTGTATATGCTAGGCAGTTATAGCCTCGACTTACAGGATGCTAACTAGTCTTTGGCTCGACTTGGAGGGTAGTATTGAGACGTAGGCTCAACTTGGAGGATGCTAGAGATTCATTGGCTCAATTTGGAGGTTGCTAGGTACACCTAGGATGGTATTGGATGTAGCTAGGTAGTCCTGGGAACAACTTGAATAGGAGCTGGCCGATTTAGTATTGACTTGGGGGGTGTTAGGTAGATCTAGACTCGACTTGGAGAATCCTGGGCAGACCTTATCTCGAATTGGAGTATTCTGGGTAGTCCTAGTCTCGACTTGGTGGGAGCTAGACAGACCTCGGCTCGACTTGGAGGTTGTTGGACATTCATAGGATCAATTTCAAGGGTGTTGGACAGTCTTAACATCGGCTAGGAGGGTGAAAAGTAGACCTAAGCTCGTCTTGGAATGTGCTATGCAGACCTAGGCTCGACTAGGAGGGAGCAAGATAGTCCTGGATCGTCTAGGAGAGTGCTAGGCAGTCCTAGACTCGACTTTGACGGTGCTAGGCAGTCCTAGAATCGACGTTTAGGGGACTACAGAGTCCTAGGTTCGACTTGAGGTGGCAAGGTAGTCCTAGGCTCGACTTTTTGGTGCTTGGCAGTCCTAGCCTCGACTTGAAGAGCACTATGCTGTCCTAGGCTCGGCGTGGAGTGTGCTAGAGTGTCTTAGATTCGACTTGGTGGGCGCTAGGCAGTCCTTGGCTGGAATTGGAGGGTGCTAGGCAGTGTTAGGGTCGACCTGGAAGAAGGTAGACAGTTCTAGGCTCGAATTGGAGGTAGCTGGGCAGACCAATTATCGTCTTGGAGGGTGCTGGCTAGACCTAGTCAAGACTTGGATGGTGCTAGGCAATTTTGGCTCGATTTGGTGGTTGCTAGGAAGTCCTTGGCTCGACTTGAGGTTGCAGGGTAGTCCTAGGCTGGACTTTTAGGTTACTTGGCAGTCCTACCCTCTAATTGAAGGGTGCTAAGCAGACCTAGGCGCGATTTGGAAAGGGCTTGGCAGACCAATGTTCGACTCGGAGAGCGGTGATGAGATCTACGAACGACACAGAGTGTGCTAGACATTCTTAGGCTAGACTTGCAGCATGCTTGGCACTCCTAGGCTCTATTCGAAGGGTGCTTGGCATTATTATGCTCGACTTGGTGTGTGCTCGTCAGACCAATGATCGAATCGGAAGAGGGCGGGATGATCTAGTCTCTACTTGGAGTGTTCAAGACAGTCTTAGGCTATACATGGAGGGTGTTAGGCAGTCGTACACACGACTTCGAGGGTACTAGGCAGTCCTAAGCTCATTTCGGAGGGTGCTGGATTAAACTAGGCTCGACATGGTGGGTGCTAGACAGTCTTAGACTCGACTTAGGTGGTGCTAGATGGACTTGGCCTGGATTTGGAGTGTGCTTGGCAGACCAATGATGGACCCGGAGGGTGGTGGTGAGATCTCGGAACGACATGGTTGGTGCTAGACATACTTAGGATAGACTTGGAGGGTGCTAGGCTGTCCTAGGCTCCATTCGAAGGGTGCTTGTCATTACTATGATCAACTTGATGGGTGCTCGGCAGATCAACGATCGAATCGGAGGTTTGGCCGAATGACCCAGGCTCGACTTGGAGGGTACAAGACAGTCTTAGGCTTTACTTGAAGGATGCTAGGCATTCGTATGCCCGTAATTAAGTGTGCTAGGCAGTCTCAAGCTCAATTCGATGGGTGCTCGACAGCCCTAGGTTCGAATTGGAGGGTTCGCTGCAAGCCAATGATTCACTCGGAGGGTGCTGGGAAGACCTAGGCTCGACTTGGTGGGTGCTATACAGTCTTAGACTCGACTTATGTGGTGCTAGACAGACCTAGGTTCGACTTGGAGGGTGTTATAAAGACCAGTGTTCGATTCGGAGGATTTACGGTTACGCCTAAGCTTGTCTTAGAGAGTGCTAGGCTGTTGTAGGCTCGACTATGATGGTGCTAGACTGACCTAGGCTCAGCTTGGAGTGTTCTAGAATCTCTTAGATTCGACTTGGAGGGTGCTAGGATGTCCTCAGCTGGAATAGGAGGGTGCTAGGCAGTCATAAGGTCGACATGGAGGGTAGTAGGCCGTCCTAGGCTCGAATTGGAGGTAGCTCGGCAGACCAATGATCGACCCGGAGGGTGCTGGTTAGACCTGTTCTTGATTATGAATTAGCTAAACAGTCTTAGGCACTACTTGGAACGTGATAGGCAGACCTAGGCTCGATTCGAAGGATGCTAGGCAGTCCTAGGCTCGAGTTGGATGGCGCTAGGCAGTCCTAGGTCAGCTAACCCCGCCAGCTAAAGTACATAGTGCAGCTAAAACTGGAATTAAAAAAGGTAAAAGACCTTCGTGATGTTATCCCCTTCCAGATTTTTCTTTTAGTATTTTTTAATTGTTGGTAATGACGAATTTGGAGGTTGTTGGGCAGTCCTAGGATGAACTTTATTTGAGCTAGACACCCGAAGCAATGACATAGCGGATGTTATGCAGACCTAGGCTCGACTTGGAGGGTGTTAGGTGGTCTTAGGCTTGACTTCGATGGTGATAGGCTGTCGTAGCTCGATTCGAAGGGTGCTTGTCAGTCCTAATCTCGACATGTAGGGCGTTTGGCCAGTCAAATGATCGTCACAGAGAGTGCTGGGAAGACATAGGCCTGAATTGGTTGTTGCTAGACAGTCTTAGGCTCGACTTAAGTGGTGCTATTTAAACCTAGGCTCGACTAGGAGGGTGCGAGGCAATCCTACGATCGACTTGGAGTGTGCTAGGCCGTACTAGGTTTGACTTGGAGGGTGCTAGGCAGTCCTAGGCTCGTCTGGGAGAGTGCTAGGCAGTCCTACGATCGACTTGGAGGTTGTTAGGTATTCTTAGCCTCATTTAGAGGTTGCTAGGCTGTCGTAATGACTTGGAGGATGCTCGGCTTACCAAAGTTCTTCTTGGAGGTTCGTGAGATGACCAAGGGTCGGGTTGGAGGGAGCTAGGGAGAGCTTTGATTGTCGTTTAGGGTGCTAGGCAGTACTAGGTTAGACTTGGAGGGTGGTAGCTTTCCTAGGCTCGATTTGGCAGTTGCTCGGCAGACCAATGATTGACTTGGAGAGTGCCGGGAACATCTAGAATCGACTTGGAAGGTGCTAGGCAGTCCTAAGTTCGACTTGGAGTGTGCTTAACAGTTTTAAGCTTGATTTGGAGGTCCTAGGAACGAATTGCAGGTTGCTCGGATGACGAATGTTCGTCTCGGACCATGCTGGCAAGACCTTGGCTCGACTTGAAGGTTGATAGACTGTCTAGGTTCAACTTGGGAGAAGCTAGGAAGTCCTATGGTCAACTTGAAGGGTGCTCATCAGCTGGAATCGAATTGGATGATGCTAGGCAGTCCTCAGCTTGATATGGAAGGTGCTGGGAAGTGTTAGGCTAGACTTGGAGGGTGCTGGGCTGTCCTAGGCTTAACTTGGAGGGTGCGAGGCCTTCCTATGATCGACTTGGAAGGTGTTTGGCAGTCGTAGGTTTATCTAGGGGAATGCAAGGCAGTCTAGGTTCGACTTGGAGGGTGCTAGGCAGGCCTAGGATCGACTTGGAGTGTGATAGGTATTCCTAGCCTCATTTGGAGGTTGCTAGGCAGTCCTAGGCTAGATTTGGTGTAGACTAGGCAGATCTAAGTTCGACTTGGAGGTTGCTGGGCCAAACTAGGATCAACATCACAGGTGCTGGACAGTTTTAGCATCGACTTGGAGGGTGGTAGGAAGACCATGTGTCGTCTTGGAGGGTGCTAGACGATCCTGGGATCGACATGGATAGTGCAAGGCTGTTTTAGACTCGAATTTGAAGGTGTTGGTCTGATGTAGGATCGACTTGGAGAGTGGAATTCAGTCATATAATCGACTTAGAGCATGCTAGGGGGGACGTAGTCTTGTCTTGGAGAGTGCTTGGCAGTTCTATGCTCGACTTGATGGTTGCTCTGCACTACAAGGTTTGAATTCGATAGTGCTATGGAGTCCTAAGTTCGACTTAGAGGGTGCTAGTCAGTCCTAATCTTGATGTGGAGGTAGCTCGGCAGACCAATGATCGACTCTGGGGTTGCTGGGAAGACCTTGGTCCGAGTCAAGGGTGCTAGAAAGATCTAGGCTCGGCTTGGATAGGGCTAGACTGACCTATGCTCGAATTGGAGGGAGCTGGAGTGTCCTAGGTTCGACCTGGATGTTGCTAGGCAGTCCTCGGTCGGAATTGGAGGGCGCAATGCAGTCTTAGGCTCGACTTAGAGGGTGGTTGGCAGTCCTAGGCTTGACTCGGAGGTTGCTCAGCAGACCTCAGTTCGACTTGGTGGGTGTTAGACATATTTATTCTCGACTTGGCGATTACTAGGTAGTCCTGGGATCCACTTGGTGGTCGCTAGGTAGTCCTAAGAGCTACTTTAAGGCTGCAAGTTAGTCATAGACTCGACTTGGAGGTTGCTAGAAAGTCGAAGGATAGACTTGGGTAAAGCTGGACTGACTAAGTCTCTTCTCGGAGGATGTAAGGCAATGATAGGTTCGAATTAGAGAGTACCCGGCAGAACAATGATCGACTCCGAGGTTGCTGGGAAGTCCAAGGCCGTACTTAGAGGGTGCTAGTCAGACTTGAGAATCGACCTAAGATCGATTTGGACGGCGCTAGGAAGTCCTAGGCTCTACTTGGAGGGTGCTGTGCAGTCTTACGATGACTTAGAGAGGGCTACGAACTTATAGGCTCGACTTGAAAGATGCTTTTTAGTCCTAGACGTGACATGGAGAGTGCTAGGCTGTCCTAGGTTCGTCTTGGAGGTCGCTAGAAAATTAAAGTCTTGACTTGGAGGGTGCTAGGCTGTCCTAGACTCGACTTAAATGGTGCTAGGATGTCCTAGGCTCGACTTAAATGGTGCTATGCAGTCTTAGGCTCGACCTGGAGGGTGCTCGGTAAACCAATGGTCGTCTCGGAGGGTGCTGGGAACAATTAGGAACGACTTGGACGATGCTAGGTAGTCCTAGGATCGACTTGGAGGGTGCTATGCAGTCCAAGTCTCGACTAGGATGGTGCTATTCAGTCCTAGGTTCGACTTGGAGGGTTGTAGGCAGTCCTAGGCTCGTCTTTGAGGGTGCTAGGCAGTCTTAGGCTCGACTTGGAGGGTGCTGAAGTTCTAGAATCGATTTGGCATAAGCTAAGCATCCCTAGGCTCGAATTGGGGGTTTCTACACAGTCATAGGATGGTTTTTGTGTATGCTAGGCAGTCATAGTCTCGACTTATAGGGTGCTAGCCAGTCTTAGGCTCGACTTGGAGTGTAGTAGACAGATATAGGCTCAACATGGAGGATGCTTGATAGTCATCGTCTCGACTTGGTGGTTACTAGGTAGTCCTAGGAAGGACTTGGAGGTAACTGGGTAGTCCTGGGCTCAACTTGAATGGGAGCTGGCAGACTTAGTATTGACTTGGAAGGTTTTAGGAAGATATAGGCTCGACTTGGAGTGTGCTGGGCAGTACTTAGCTCGAATTGGAGTATGCTAGGCAGTCCTAGCCCCGACTTCGAGGTTGCTAGGCAGTCCAAGGCCCGACTTGGTGGTAGCTATACAGACATCGGTTCGACTTGGAGGTTGCTGGGCATTCATAGGATCAACTTCAAGGGTGCTGGGCAGTCTCATCATCGGCTTGAGGGGTGAAAGGTAGGCCTATGCTCGACTTTGAAGGTTCTAGGCAGACCTAGGCTCGACTAGGAGGGTGTTAGATAGTACTGGATCGTTTTGGAGGGTGCAAGGCAGTCCTAGGCTCGACTTTTATGGTGTTTGGCAGTTCTAGGAGGGTGCTAGATATTCGTAGGCAGGATATTGGAGGGTGCTAGGCAGTCCTAGGCTCTATTGGAAGGGTGTGTGGCATTACAGGGCTTGATTTGGTGGGTGCTCAGCAGACCAATGATCGAATTGGAGGGGGGCCGGATGACATAGGTTCAATTTGGAGGGTGCAAGATAGTCATGGACTTACCTTGGAGGGTACTAGGCAGTCGTACGCTCGATTTGGAATGTGCCAGGCAGTTCTAAGCTCGATTCGAAGGGTGCTAGACTGACCTAGGCTCGAATTGGAGGGTGCTCGGCAGGCGAAAGATTCACTCGGAGGGTGCTGGGAAGACATAGGATCGACTTAGTTGGTGCTAGACAGACCTAGGATTGACTTGGAGAGTGCTCGGAAGACCCTCGTTCAACTCGGAAGTTTGGTGGTTACAACTAGGCTCGACTTAGAAGGTGCTAGGCTGTTGTAGGCTCTACTATATGGTGCTAGACTGACCTAGGCACGACTTGGAGTATTCTATGGTGTCTTTGATTCGACTTGGAGGGCACTCGACAGTCCTCAGCTGGAATTGGAGGGTACTAGGCAGTCTTAGGGTCGACCTGGAGGATGGTAGGTAGTCCTAGGCTCGAATTGGAGGTACCTCGGCAGACCAATGTTACACTTGGGGGGGTGCTGGCTAGACATAGTCTAGACTTTGATGGTGCTAGGCAGTCTTAGGCTCGATTTGGTGGTTGCTAGGCAGTCCTAGGCTCGATTTGAGGTTGCAAGGTAGTCCTAGGCTCGACTTTTAGGGTGCTTGGGATTCCTACTCTCGATTTGAAGGGTGCTATGCAGTCCTAGGCTCGTCTTGGAAGGTGCTTGGCAGACCAATGACCGACTCGGAGGGAGGTGGTGAGATCTAGGAACGACACAGAGTGTGCTAGACTTTCATAGGCTGGACTTGGAAGGTGCTTGGCAGTCCCAGTCTCTATTCGAAGAGTGCTTGGCATTGCTATTATCGACTTTGTGGGTGCTCGGCGGACCAATGAACGAATCGTAATGGGGCAGGATGATCTAGGCTCGACGTGGAGGGAGCAAGACAGTCTTTGGCTTTTATTGAAGGGTGCTAGGTAATCGTACACTCGACTTGAAGGGTGCTTGGCAGCCCTAAGCTCATTTCGAAGGGTGCCTGACAGTCTTAGGCTCGAATTGGAGGGTGCTCCGCAGGCCAAAGATTCACTCGAAGGATGCTGGGAAGACCTAGGCTCGACTTGGTGTGTGCTAGACAGTCTTAGACTCGACTTAGGTGGTGCTAGACAGACCAAGAGTCGAATTGGAGTGTGCTCGGCAGACCAATGTTTGACTCGGAGGGTAGTGGTGAGATCTAGGAACGACACGGAGGGTGCTATATATTCTTAGGATGGACTTGGAGGGTGCTAGGCAGTTCTAGGTTCTATTCGAAGGGTGCTTGGCATTACTAGGCTCGACTTGGTGGGTGAATATCATATCAATGACCAATTCGGAGGGGGGCGGAATGACCCAATCGAGCAGTCGTATGCTCGTAATAGGGTGTGCTAGGCAGTCCTAAGCTCTATTCGAAGGGTGCTAGACAGCCCTAGGCTCGAATTGGAGGGTTCTCACCAGACCAATGATTCACACAGAGGGTTTTGGGTAGACCTAGGCTCGATTTCTTGGCTGCTAGATAGTCTTAGACTCGACTTAGGTGGTGCTAGACACTCCTAGGTTCGACTTGAAGGGTGACCGGAAGACGAATGTTCGACTTGGAGGTTTGGTGGTTACACATAGGCTCGACTTAGAGAGTGCTAGGCTGTCGTAGGCTCGACTAGGATGGTGCTGGACTGATATATTCTCAGCTTGGAGTGTTCTAGAATCTCTTAAATTCGACTTGGAGGTTGCTAGGAAGTCCTCGGCTGGAATTGGAGGGTGCTAGTAAGTCTTAGGATCGACTTGGAGTGTGCTAGGTATTCTTATTCTCATTGTGAGGTTGATAGGGTTTCGTAATGATTTGGAGGGTGGTCGGCACACCAATGTTCTTCTCGGAGGTTCGTGAGAAGATCAAGGGTCGGTTTGGAGGGAGCTAGGCAGTGTTTGGATTGACTTTTAGGGTGCTAGGCAGTACTAGGCTCGACTTGGAGGGTGGATGCTTTCCTAGGCTCGATTTGGCAGTTGCTTGGCAGACCAATGATCAACTTGGAGAGTGCTGGGAACAGTTAGCCTACACTTGTAGGGTGCTAGGAAGTCCTACGGTTGACTTGGAGGGTATTAACCATTTTATGCTTGATTTGGAGGTTGCTAGGTAGTCCTAGGATCGAATTGCAGGTTGCTCGGCTGACCAATGTTCGACTCGGAGGATGCTGGTAAGACCTAGGTTCGACTTGGCTGTTGATAGACTGTCTTAAGGTCGACTTGAGTGGTGCTAGAAAGTCCTAGGCTCGACTTGGAGTGGGCTAGACAGTATCAGGATGGACTAATGGGTGCTAGGCAGTCCTAGACTCGAGTTGGAGGTTGCTAGGCAGTCCTATACTCGACTTTGAGGGTGGTAGGAGATACCAGTATCGATTTGACGCATGTTAGGCGGACTTATTATCGACTTGGAGGGTGCTTGGCATTCCTAGGCTCGACTTGAAGGGTGCTGCACAGTCAAAGGTTCGAATTGGTGGATGCTAGGCAGTCCTGAGCTCGACTTGTAGGCTGCCTAGGCAGTCGAATGCTCGATGTGGAGGGTGTTAAGCAGTCCTAGGCTCGACTTGGAGGGTGCTCGACAGAGCATTGATCAACTCAGAGGGTGCTGGGATGACCTATGCTTGACTTGGATGTTAATAGACTGTCCATGGATCGACTTGGAATGTGTTAGACAGACTAAGGCTCGACTTGGATGGAGCTAGACAGAGTTAGACTCGGCTTGGAGGATGCTGGGCAGTTCCATTCTCAATTCGGAGGGTGTTAGGTAGTCCTAGGCTTGACTTGGAAGGTGCTCGGCATACTAATGATCGACTCGGAGGGTGCTGGGAAGACATAGGCTCGACTTGGAGGTTGATAGACTGTCCTACGATCGACTTGGGTGGTGCTAGACCGACTTAGGCTCGACTTGGACAGAGCTACACAGTGTAAGGCTCGACTTGGGGGATGCTAGACAGTCCTAGTCTCAATTTGAAGGGTGCTAGGCAGCCATAGGTTCGAAATGGAGGGTTCTAGGCAGTCCTAGGCTCGACTTGGCGTTTGCTCGGCAGACGAATGATCGACTTGGAGGGTACTGGGAAGACCTATGATCAACTTGGAGGTTGCTAGGCATTCCTAGGATCGACTTGGAGGGGGCTAGACTGACCTAGGCTCGACTTGGTGGCTGCTAGAGAGTCTTAGGCTCGGCATGGCAGGTGCTAGGCAGTTCGCGACAGGAATTAGTCGATGCTCGACAGACCAATGTTCTTGTCGGAGGATGCGGGAAAGACCTTGACTCGACTTGGAGGGTGCTAGAATGTCCTGTGTTCGAATTGGGTGATGCTAGACAGACTTCCGCTCGATTTGGATGGTGCTAGACAGTCTTGGGCTCAACTTGGAGAGTAATAGGCAATCCTAGGCTCGATTTTGAGGGAGCTAGGCAGTCTTAGGCTCGAACCAATGATTGACGTGGATGATACTGGTTGCACCTATGCACGACTTGGACGGTGCGAGATAATCCTAGGATCGACTTCGGTGTGTTAGGTAGACCTATGCTCAACTTGGATTGACAGTCCTATGTTTGACATGGAGGTTGCTAGGCATTCCAACACTGTATTTGGAGGGTGCAAGGCTGTCGTAGGATCGACTTGGTGTATGCAAGGAAGTCCTAGCCTTAAATTGGATGATACTAGGCTGTCCTAGGGTCTACTTGGGCGGTGTAAGACTGACTTAGGCACGACATGGAGGGTGCTGGACAATCTTATGCTCGACTTGGAGGGTCCTAGGAAGTCCTAAGATCTACTCAGAAAGGTGCTAGGCAATCCTAGGCCCGGTTTGGAGGGTTCTATAAAAGTGTTAGGCTATAATTGGAATGTGCATGGCAGTCCTAGGCTCCACATTGAGGGTGCTATACAGTCTTATGTTCGACTTGCAGGGTGATAGGAAGTACTAGGATAGACTTAGAAGGTGTTATACAGCCTAATCTCGACTGGAAGTTTGCTAGGCAGTCCTATAATCTATTTGGAGGGTGCTAGCCAGTCCTAGGCTCGACTTGGAGTGTGCTGAACAGTCTTATACTCGACTTGGAGGGTGCTAGGCAGTCCTTAGATCGACTCTTAGGGTGCTAGGCAGTCTCTAGGCCCGACATAGAGGGTGCTATAAAATTCTTAGGATTGCTAGGCAGGCCTAGGCTTGACTTTGAAAGTGCTAGGTAGACCTATAATCAACATTGAGTGTGCTAGACAGTCCGATGCAGACTTGAGGGTGCTTGGCTGTCTTATGCTCGACTTAGAGGGGGCAAGGCACTCCTAGGCTTGACTTGGGGGTTGCTCGACAGACCTACGCTCGACTTAGAGAGTGCAAGGCAGTTCTAGGCTCGACTTGGTGGTTGCCAGGCAGACTTAAGCTCGAAATGGAGGGTGATAAACAGTCCTAAGCTCGACTTTGATGTAACTCGGCAGACCAATGATCAACTCGGATGTTGCTAGGTGGACCTAGGCACGACTTGGAGGGTGCTAGGCAGTACTAGGCCCGAATTGTAGGGGGCTAGGCCGTCCTAGGATCCTCTTAGAGTTTGCTAGACAGTCCCACGTACGACTTGAAGTTTGATAGACTCTCTTAGGTTTGACTTGGAGGTTGTTAAGCAATCCAAAGCTTGACTTGGAGGATGCTAGGACCAACTAAGACCGACTTGGAGGTTGCTAGACAGTCTTACGATCGAATTTGGTTGCTCGTCAGGATCGACAAGAATGAAGCTATACACCATTAGGCTGGTGTTAGAGGGAGGTACGCAGTCTTTGGCTTGACTTGGATGTTGCTCGGTAGTCCTAGGATCGACTTGGAGGGTGTTAGGCAGCCCTAGGCTCGACTTTGAAGGTTCTAGGCAGTCCTAGAACCGAAATTGAGGGTGCTAGACAGTCTGATGCAGACCTGGAGGGTGCTTGGCAGTCCTAGGTTCGATTTAGAGGGCAAGGCATTCGAAATCTCGACTTATAAGAGGCAAAGCACTCCTAGGCTCGACTTGGGGGGGGGGGCTAGACAGCCCTAGGATCGACTTGGAGATTGCTAGGCAGTTGTAGACTCGACTTGGAGGTTACTAGGTATTCCTAAGTATGTCTTGAATATAATCTGGCACTCCTAGTCTCGACATACATGTTTCTAGGCAGTCCTAGACTCGACTTGGAGAGTGCTAGACAGTTTTATACTCAACTGGAAGGGTACTAGGCAGTTCTAGGATAGACTTAAAGGGTGCTCTGCAGATCAATGTTTGACTCGGTGGGTGCTGGCATCACCTAGTCTCGACTCCGAGGGTGCTAGATAGTCTTAGGCTCAACTTTGATGTTACTATATTGTCTTAGGTCGGACGTGGAGGGTGCTAGGCAGTTCTAGACTCGACTTGGAGGGTGCTCGGCAACCCAATGATCGTCTCGGAGGGTGCTGGGAAGACTTAGGCTCGAATTGTAGGATGCTAGACAAATTTAGCCTCGACTTGGAGGGTGATAGACATTCTTAGGCTGGACTTGGAGGTTGCTAGGCACTAACAGGCTCGAAATGAAGGGAGCTCGGCAGACCAATGACTGATTCGGAGGGTGCTTGCTAAACCTTGGGTAGTCTTGGAGGGTGCTAGGCATTTCTAGGCTCGAATTGGAGGGGGCTAGGCAGCCCTCAGATCGATTTAGAAGGTGCTAGACAGTCCTAGGATCGACTTGAAGTTTGATAGAGTGTCACAGGTTTTACTTAGAGGGTGTTAGGTAATCTTAGGCTCGACTTGGAGGTTGCTAGGCCCTCCTAGGATCGACTTGGGGGTTGCTAGACAGTCTTAGGCTCGACTTGGCGTTGTTCGGCAGTCCTAGGATCGACAAGGAGGGAGGTAAACAGTCTAAGGCTCGACTAGGAGTGTGGTAAGCAAACCTTGGCTTGGCTTGGAGGTTTCTCGGCAGTAGATAGAAATACCGATTCAAGCACATCCCCCAGTTATCAAAAAACCAACCGCAAATTGAATGCCCAAACTATCAGATAACCATAAGAAAAATTATCGTTTGTTTTCCTGATCCAAAACACCAACTTCCGGTTCGAGTATAGCCGCAAAAAGTGACTCCAGAAAGTTGCTTCTGGGAACAGCCCCCAGTTATCAGAAAACCAACATCAAATTGAATGCACGAGCCATCACAAAACATCAACTGCCGGTTCGAGCACAGCTCCAGTTATCAGAAAACCAACAGCAAATTAAATGCACGAGCCATTAGAAAATCAACGGTAAATTAAATGTGCGGGCCATCAGTAAACCAGCAATAAATTGAATGCTCTAGTTATCAGAAAACCATCAGCTGCCGTTTCGAGCGCATCTGCAAAAGTTGCGTTTGAGGCATTCGCAAAAAGTGACTGCAAAAGTTGCATTTGTGGCATCTGCAAAAAAGTGACTGCTAAAGTTGCGTTATAGTGCATCCGCAAAAAGTGGCTGCAAAAAGTTGCGTTAGAGTGCAGTTGCAAAAAGTGACTGCCAAAAGTTGCGTTAGAGTGCAGTTGCAAAAAAGTGGTTACAAAAAGTTGCGTTAGAGTTCAACCGCAAAAAGTTGCGTTAGGATGCAACCACAAAAAGTGACTACGAAAAGTTTCAAAGAGCGGCTCAAGAAAATTGAACACATAAAAAAAATTAAGAAATTGGCCATAATAAAGATGGACAAGTTGCTGAATTTATTGACCGGAACCAAATAATTTAAGAAACATTCCGAACTTACAATCGGACAGACATATCCCATAGACCATGCTGAAATATCTGATACATGGTAAGGATACAAAGTGGTAATTACTTCTGGCAATTTTAATGTAGCCTTGCTAGACAGATATCTTCATATTTTCAACGAAAAAGCTTTAGATGGTGTTAATCGTGGTAGTATAAATTTGGCATATGATGGAATGGAGGATTGTGGTGTTAAACAAAGGTATTCTATTCGGTTTTTTAAAGACTAAATGATCGTCGTATTAGGCATCAGTTGATTTTTCTTTATGCTCATATCTCCATAAAGTTTTAATGGTTATCCAGTCATTAAAACACAATTATCGCCCTGACATCGGCAATGTGCTACAACAAAAGCTAATTAAAAATTTAGACACACGTCTCCAAGTTCGGCACATTAAAGTAGCCGAAACATTCAGTTTTTTCATTACACTTTCTGTAGAAATATTATTCATCTTTATTACACGAAACTTTAATATTTAGAATATGACTACTTTCAACCGAAAAAATATCTACAGTTTCATCTCTAATACCACTGTTCTTTCAGACAAATCAAAGTTAGTTAACTTACGTTTTTCATCCCTAATTTCAACTACTATTTCATTAACTTGATTTGTTTGCGCTGGGAAAAATAATAGATAAGCTGGTTCGTAATTGATCGTGTCGCCAAATCCAAATGTTGTTCTTGATTTTAAGGTGGCAATTATGCTTGTTTCTCTATTGTTATTTTCATCATGTTTTAATATCATAACATTTACTATATTACAGTGTATATTTTTGGTTTCAAATATAGCAAATTTTGGAATTGTATCGCCATAATGATCCACATTTGCTTTCAGAGTTTTATTTTCTACGAAACCCAAAAGTTTTCCTATCGAACCCCGTTTTCCGATCTGTAATTTAAGCATACATTTTATTTCACTCTGTTTGTTATTTTATCCAGCTCGAAATATATATCATTTTCTTTCCCACCCATTGAATCTACACTAACTGAAAAAATTTCTTATATAGTTTTTTCGAGATCTTCTAAGCTATATTGGCCAACTGGAATATCAATTATTGATTCCGTATCATTCTGACCCACAAAATATAGCTTATTTCTCCCAGAGATAATGTTATGCGTTATATAAGTAGTATAGAACTGAACTAAAGCCAATGAGTGACCCTCTATCTCTAAAGGATAGTGTAGTCTCTTCTTCAACACTGATTTGTTATCTGTTAGTTTGAATACTTCACTCATTTATTACATTATTTAAAAAATCTATTAATAAATGAGCAAGAAACATGTAGACTGGGATATTAAAATAAGAATACCAGACAAGACTGTATCGGCAAAACGTCACGGAGAATAATTACCTAATAATATTAGATGTTTGATTGTGGGCCCTAGTAACTGTGGTAAAACTACACTTATGATAGATAATTTTATATATGCTCAGGGATGGTTGGACTTTGGAACTCTCTATGTAAGTTCAAAAAGTCTGGACCAACCAAAATATATCAATTTAAAGATAGATATAGGTGTAGCGTCAAAATTATTTAATGAACCAATAGCATACTTCTTTCAATCAAATGAAGAAATGGTTGACGTAAATGAAAGTCATAAAGAGTCTGTAGTTGTTTAAGATGATATCATACTTGAAAATCAAAATATGGTAAGGGATTACTTTACTCGCGGTAGACATAAAGATATTGATTGCTTCTATTTAGCTTATACATACTCAAAAGTACCTAAGCAGCTTATAAGAGACAATGCTAATTTTCTTTGCATATTCAGACAAGACGATACAAATCTTAAACATATTCATACTGATTTTGTTGGTGGTGATATATCATTTGAGAAATTTAGGGAGACGTGTTCAAAATGTTGGAATAATGCATATGGTTTTATTACAATAGATATGACTCGTAAGTTAAATAATGACAACTATCGTAATAAAATTAAAGACTCTTTAAATTCTTAGATTGAAAGTTTTGTTTATAATGAAAACACTTCCATTAAAAACTAACATAATCTGATCTTTTTTAACGTATTAATATACCATAACTATTTCAATAAACACAATTGTACCTTCGAGTACATTGTGGGCTTTTGGTATTTTAAAATATATCATATCATCAGGGTACACTTCAAAAGTTTTATGCATGTCAATTTTTTTCCGTTCATGATAATAGTTGACAACACTTTCATATTTTTCTGGTTTTATTATTATTTCAACTATAGTTCCATCTCTCATAAAAAAAATATTATATTCGGTTATTAAAGTAAAATATTTTTTCTTTTGAAATGTATTTCCCAACTAAACGAATAATGTTTATTCTGTTTTTCTGATAGTACTCTAAATTGATAGCTTCCATCGGTGCAATGGGATTTCCCACATGTCTTAGTCTTTTTTGTTCAAAATCTATATTATTATCTACTTCCAAGTAAATGAGATAAGGCTTTATCCAATGAACTTTTGTTTCGTCTCAGTGTGGTTATAAAGTCGTTTAACTGTGTGTTGGAAACAAAATCATTAGGACTGTTCTTCTCATCTTGTTCATGAGTTCTATAATTTGACCTTCAATCCAAGAGCTCATTAATGTATTTCCGCATATATCCATTGTTTATTTACAGTGAAATAATTTTTGGAAATTCAAAATTAAGTGAAAAGAGATTTAGTACATTTACACACAAATTACCACAAGTTACTTGATTAAAATTTTTAATTATATTATCGTTATAAAAAATTTTACTTCCGAGATATGCTATTAATTGTCGCGGTGGATTTCCGCCAAATGAATCAAAACAATATTTGTTGTTTGCTTTTTTTCCAATATCATACCCAGTGCGTACTAGAGTTTGTCGGAACATCTAGATTAAGAATGCCGCATTCATTATCGAGTGGTGTGTTAAGTAGCTCATCGATCATAAATACACCCCGAAAATTTTTAATGTTTAATTTTTTTACCATTTGTTCAATATCAAAGTTACTGAGTGGAGTTACTTTTTTTTTTTTTTTTTAACATTCTTACCCCACTTAACTTTCTTCAATCCCTTGCCGTATTCCTCCATAGCTAAATTATGTCTGCGTTGTTCTTCCAATTCTTGGTCCAATTCCAATGCTGCGAAAATTAAGGGTAAAAATCCACCCTTGTAAAACTGTCAAACCATTTCCAGTTTTAATTTCTTTGGACATTTTCTTAAGCTCTGGAACTGAAATTGTGATAGCCTTCCCTATGTCCTCCTTTAGTTTCTTGTTTTTACGATCAAGTTGGTCTTTCGTTAGGAATGAATCCATATTCAAACCCTTCAGGTCCTCGTTAGGAACTTGAAATACAATGTTTTATACTTTCATTTATTATAACAAATATTTTATAATTTTATTTTAATTCCCCAGCCAAGCTTACGTTTAATATGCATCGCAGATCCAGTAACACCAGCCCACAATCTCTCATTGAGATCAGCATCTGACAATAACAATCTTTTGAATGCTTTCATTTCTAGTTCTTTGTCAGCTACATGTCTTTCAGCTAGATCTTTATGATGATGATAAGCTATATCGTGTTCCATTGCAGCCGCATCTAGCGGATTAATGGGTTTATCACCACGCTCAATTCTCTCTTTTAGTCTGGTACCCGGACCTAAGTACTGATAACCGGGTGCGTGCAACTCAAAAGGTAGCAAATTTATTATGTAATTGAGTAACCCTTTTCCGTTATGCTCCGACTCCCACAAAGTATGTGATATTATGTTTAACATTCGTATGAGATATGGTATACCTTTTGGATTATTCACAACAAAGTCACTAAACATGCTGTTGAGCATATTCATTATTCCAACTTTTTCATTGTAACAGTTTCCAGTACTCTCTTCGCGATAAATAATGAGAAGTTGATCAATAAGCATCCTAACATCATCCATCCATATGTATTCTTTGGGGTAGTCTATATACTTATTTATACCTTTCCCCCTTTAAGGCGAGGGGCGTTTCTTTTTAATCGAATAGTAAATAGGTTAAACAATTATTTTCCATTTATTCCCTTTACTCGATTTGGGCGTTCCCAAGTTTGGATCATTGTTTTGAAAAACTGCGTTCGTATCTGCTAGGATACGACTATAGTGTTCATAGTCGGTTGCAGTATAGTCGCTTTCTATTAATTTCTTACTAGTTAGTAATTTCATCAAACCATCGGTTGCAGTGTATGTTCGACTTTTACAGAAAATTTGTCATTGATGAATGTTACTTCGCTATCACCAATATACAATTTACCTTTACAGCCTTTAGTCCAAAAATATCGCCTTTGCTGTCAATTAAGAAATCGGCCACTTTCTTATCAATAAATGATGTTTTATAGTTAGTTAACTGTCGGATAACAGCTTTCAAACGCTCCAACGCTTCGTCATAGCGTTCATCGCCATCGTTAATGAGTTTAACGCCATCTTTATACCTATACCGTTCATCACCATAGCGTTCATCGCCATAGCGTTCATCGGTGCCTGTTTTACCAAATATTTTTCTTTCAAAAGATGTGTCTGTTGGTAGACTAAATTCTTAACAGCAACTGGAAAAAGTTATTTTATTATGTTCTTATTCTCATTTGTTACATGTCCAATTTTTTGCCCCAAATCTTCTATAGCACTATCAATGGTTGATCGTGTTTTTTATTTTTATCATATTCATATTGGCGAAATTTTCCAAAAGTTTTAAACTTTTCAATTAACTGTCTTCTTCTCTTTATATTCTTCTCTATATTGTTAACAATTTTTGTTGCCTCATTTATTATATAAAATTAACAATGATAACTAAATTTTTACTGTCTAAAATGTATGAAAAATACACTAAGTTCATATAAACTTACGAATAAAACAAACTAAGAATAAAATGTGATTGTAGATGTCGTGAAACCAATAACTCGCTATTGAAATGAAATTCATAAACCAATGCAATAAACTTCTCCAGAAGAACTTTTGTTATCGATGATCTTTGGCAAGCTGATTTTTGTCGAATTGAATTCTGGATCTTTAAAAGGTATACATAGAATTAACAAAGGGTTTAAATATATGTTAACTGTGATAGAAGTTTTTTTCCAAATATGCATGGACAATACCAATCAAATATAAAACTGGTGAATATGTTACATTAGCATTTAAAATTATTTTGAATGATCGCAAACCCATGTATTTACATACAGATGAAGGTATATAATTTTACAATAAATCATTTAAGACATTAATGTCCTACAACAATATAACACACTATTCAACATACAGTGGAAAGAAAGCTAGTGTTGTAGAATGATTTAATAGAGCATTGAAGGAGAAAATGTGGAAGATATTTACTATGCAGGGAAACGATAAATGGGTGGCTATATTACCTAAATTAATAAGTAAATACAATAACACTGTTCACAGTAAAATTGGAATAAAACCCGCCAATGTTAATGCAAATAATTAAAGTTCTATTCTAATCAACATGTATGTAGGAGAAAGAAAAATGGTTAAACCAAAGTTTGCAATAGGAGATAAAGTTCTTATAAGTAAAAGTAAAAATTTGAATGAAAAATGATATACGCCAAATAGGTCCACTGAATTATTTGAGGTGTGTGAAGTATTGCTCACAAAACCCATGACATACAGAATAAAAGATTTAAAAAATGAACTTATTAAATGTATTTTTTATGAGCCAGAGCTGCTTAAGACCAAATATGATAAAGACTGCTTAGTGGAAAAAGTTTTGTGGAAAAAAGGAAATAAGCTGCTAATTAAATGGCTATGTTTTGATAGTAGTCATAATTCTTGGATTGATAAGAAATGTGTAGTTGTTTAAGAAACTTTTTTCTATATAATAAATGGATAAAAAAAATTAAAAGTTATGAGCATCAGTCGTTTCTGCTAAATGACCAAACAAAAAATAATTTGAATAAACACAACAAGCGCATTGAGTTCGATATTCCTATTAACGATGCATTTTCACATCCGAATGCAGCTTATGTTTACCAACAGTATAAGCTTATTACAAGAGATACAAATTTCCCTTATGAAAAAACTTCAACTGTTGATCTCTGTGAGAATTTCTTCCCCTTTCCAGTTCTCAAGAATAGAGATCTCTAAACATGGTTGTATAATCAAAGTATTGGCAACCCTTGCATCACTTCAACAATGATGCATACATTGCTAGGTTCGGAATCAAAATCAGCATACTTCCAAATGTCGAGGATAGAACTTTTAATGAAATATTCTGGAAAGGTGGGTACAAGATCACATTCATTCGAAATCCTAGTGACGATGTTTCGCTTTACAGAAGACTTCCAAAGAAAGCAGACAGATCTGATGATGTAGATAAAATTCCAGATGCTGGTAAAATTGTTATTGAGCAATTAGAAATTCTGTGGCCAATTGTTGAATACGATCCTATTTATGGAGACGAAATTAAAGCAAAATTATACAAACACCCCAAAATTACAATTAGTTTTAATTATTGGCAAAGTCTTGAAAAACCAGTACCTACTGATGCAAACTCATTTCTGTTTGATATAAAAGATCAGTTTAATTCAATCCAATTCCAAATGCCAGACTTTGTCCTAGTTGGTTTTTAGCACAACAGAAAAGAAGATCCTGAGCAATACACACACGGTTCAATATTTGACTCTTGTTTCGTCAAAAATATTTCTATTAAGAATGGACGGAAGTGTTTCCCAAAGAGAATTGGAACTTAGACATTGACGATATTGCTTACAACTATTTTAGAAATTCAAAGACTAAATTAGATACTCCTTATCGTAATAATGAACTAAGCTTCAACCCTACGTCATTTATTGGGAGAAGACCATTGTATGTTATTGATTGTTCTTACAGAAAACAGCTATTATAAAAGATCTAACAAATCTGAAACTTACAGTTGATTTTGATAAATAAATACCGGGTTCAACATTTGTAATATGGTACTCGTAAGCCAAAGAAACCTAATTTATAATGTTTATAATAATCACTGAAGCCCAATATAATGCAAACATGTATGGTTATTAGTGATTAATGGATGGTCATCCATTAAAAACATTTACTGTTATATAATAGTGCTATAAGAGTGTTTTAAATGGGATCTGAAAAAAGTGTGAGAGGTTGTGCATTCTTAAGGTGGGTGAACATTGCGATGACCAGAGCACATGCGCTCCGGGGTACTCGTTCCTTATATCATCGATGCGTTAATGTACTATACGTACCTGGCATTTAACGGCATAGTGGCGTATACCTCCGAGGTAGACGAGTACGACCCGGTGATGTTTACCTCCATCTTTCATTGGTAGTAGCGCGTGCTTGTCGATGATTGCTTTCGTCGACGCTCTGGTCCACGCCGTGCTTGCGCATGTACGACAACCCTTCTTCAAACATCCAGTCCTGGAATTTTTCAGCATCTGCCATCTTTGATTTCATGATCAACGCCTACAAGCCTGGTTCATTGATAAATACGGTATGTGGCTGCATATTCAATTGGGTGAACGAATCCTTCTTCTCTATATCTGCGTATGATTGCCTATACTTTTCTCTGACATGATCTCTGATTGCTTTTTCAGGATTTGTGTATTTCAAATTCAGTGCAATGTCCTTATCCTTGAACCACAGATTGCCATCTTTATCCATGATTACATACACCTTCTAACTCTCGTAGACGAGTTTGCCATTTACAATGTCGATGAGCGATTGCATTTTGGCAGACGCGCACAGGCTTACACGTGATACGCGAACAATTTAGAGATGTGACGTGCTTCGCTTTCAATCTTTCGAGACATCTCGTCCGAAACACTACTCCAAGTCGATCGGCCATTGCAAACTATCTGTTGCGAACAATATCAGCTATAAGGCGACTCGCGCTTTTTGATGGGCAACTGCTCTTTCATAGTGTCACTCTTTTGCAATTTTGTAGTGTCCCCATGGTAGTGTATTAATGCCATCTTTAAGAATAAATCTTATATCATCTTCGGGGCTTAATGCTTTTTTTCTTAACTCAATTGTATAGCGTTCATGTTTCTTACTTCTAATAAGATTCGTGCTTTTTTACAACACTTTTTGTAGTCACCAAAACTAATCTTATTTCTGACTACAGTGTTTTTCACACACTTTGCTCTTTTCTTTACACCACCCTCCACATTTATTGCATACATTTTCGATTTCAAACCAATATATTCTTCCATTTTTTCCATTATAGTCATCTTTCATTTTGCCAATAATATTTTTGTTAACTAACGGTATACCATATGGATTATCTTTTCTATAGTCAGAAGTATCAAAATGGTCGACCATTTCTTTCATGTCACTATAGAAGTCTGGTGTTTTTATATAATAGATGTACTGGGAGTAGGTTTTCATATTTTGTATCTTGGTAGCACAGTTCAATATTTTCCCCATACTTTTGCTTCATTATATTATAGTGAAAATCATACATTAAGACTTTCGATAGATTGAGTATACTTATCCCAACATAAATGCGTTTGTTAAAGCACAGTTTAGTTTTATTCATATGAATTGCAACCAAAGAGCTAGTAAATATAGTCCTATCTTTAAAGTTTGGTTTAGCCACTAGTTTATCCATTTGCTTAGAACTTGTGCACAGCCATATATCCAATCTGTTTCTAATATTCTCCAATGTTTTTCCAAAAACGGAATTTGTAATTAGCTTGTAGAAATCTTTTTCAAAGTCATTTGTAGACTTTGTTCGCATATTTGTGTTTAGATCAATATAGGACTTGAGCCAATCTGATTGATCAAACTGCAGAACTCTGTGGATCATTTTCAACTTCAATCCGAGAGACAGATATTGCTCAAGATTTTCATAGTGTAATACATATTTCTCTTTACCATTCAGACTAGTCAATATTTTGGGGTATTTTGAACCTCCATGTATTTTATTCTCTGGTGCCAATGGCAGATCTTTGTGGAGCTCGTGTAGTTCATGTGGATATTCCAAATCAACTTCCAATATATAACCTTTGCTAGAATCATCTTCTATTTTTGTTACATCTATATTTGTATTTCCCTACTTAAACACACCATAGGGTAAATACTGGCTCATAGCCCATCCATAAAAGTTATTGGCGTCCAGATATGTAAAATAAAAGATTTCCTTTGTACTATCATAAACATTCATATATTTATTATTTGCTTTAGCATATCGCTTACAACATTGTGAAATTCCACCACGAACACCTTTTTCTATCACCAAAATCATGTCGTAATCTGTTAATAATTCTAGTTCTGTTTTAGTGTGTTTTAGCATAGAACCCTGGGGCTGTGAAATAACATGCTGGATCTAGCTTACATGTTTTAAGACACATATCTCTAAAATTTTCCATTATATCAGACATTATCAACACAGCAGATTTGTAATAGAGTTCTGTGTACTCTCTTAGAGATTTTATGTTGAATTTTTCCCACACCTCTCTGGCCAATTCGTAATTTTCGTCTGTAATGCCGCATTTATTAAGTTTGTTGTAAAATGCATCCTTGGTTTTGTAATAGTGGCTACACATTTAACACTTGATATGATTGTCTTGAGATTTCTTCTTCTTTCATTTCGCAAAGATGTCTTTCTTAAAATTATATTCTTTCCAAACATTACCAACTCCGTTAGCCTTTTTCATTGCCAAGGCGGTCATCATATTAGGCGTTGGTTGATTTTTATTTGTGCTCATTTATTATATACAATATTTTATTTTTTACGCATTCAAATTTCTTCAGCCACTCTTTTACGGATGTACCCAAACTCAACTAGACCTACATCTACAAATTAGCCTATGTTGTAGCACATTGCCGAAGTCAGAGCGATAATAGAGTTTTAATGATTGCATAACCATTAAAACTTTATAGAGATATGAGCATAAATAAAAATCTACTGATGCCTAATACGACGATCATTTACTCTTTAAAAAACCGAATAGAATGCCATTGTTTAGCACTACAATCCACCATTCCTTCATATGCACAATTTATATCTCCACGATTAACACCCTCTAAAATCTGAAGATATCTGTCTGGCAAGGTTACTTGAAAATTCCCAGAAGTAATTACCACTTTGTGTCCGTACAATGTATAATTTATCTCAGCATGGTCTATGGGATATTACTGTCCGAATGTAAGTTCGGAAAGTTTCTTAAATTTATGGGTTCCGTTCAATACATTTAGCAACTGGTCCATCTTTATTATGGTCAATATTTTATTTTATTTACGTATTCAATTTTCTTAAGCCGCTCTTTGCAACTTTTTGCGGTCGCACTCTAACACAACTTTTTATGGTTGCACTCTAACGCAACTTTTGCAGTCACTTTTTGCAACTGCACTCTAGCGCAACTTTTTGCAGATTACCCAAACCCAACTTTTACAGTCACTTTTTGCGGATGCACTCGAACCGGCAGCTGATGTTTTCCTGATGGCCCGCGTATTTCATTTGCTGTTGGCTTTCTGATAACTGGAGCTGTGCTCGAACGGGCAGGAAATGTAGATTTCGTGAGTACAAGAGCATTTAATTTCCTTTATTTTTTTCTGGTGACTGGGAGCTGTTCAGAAACGCAACTTTTGCGGTTGCATTCTAACGCAACTTTTGTAGTCACTTTTTTTCGAATCGGCAGCTGGTGTTTTAGAACAGGGAAACAAACTGTAGTTTTTTCTGATGGCTTTCTGATGTTTTGGGCATTCAATTTGCTGTTGGTTTTCTGATGGCCGCGGGCTGTGCGCAAATCAGCATTTATATACTACTCTCGGCAGTCGTAGAATATCGCCTTGGAGTGTGCTAGACAATTTGATGTTCGACTTGGAGGTTACTAGAAAGCCCTAAGATTAACTTGGAGGCTGCTAGGCAGTCCTAGGAGCCACTTGGAGGCTGCTAGTTATTCTTTGGCTCGATTTGGTGGGTGGTAGGCAGTCCTAGGATTAACTTGGAGGGTGCTAGGCAGTCTTATGAAAGACTTTGAGGGAGCTACACAGTCATAGGCTCGACTTGGAGGGTGTTAGCAGTCCTAGGCTCGACTTGGCGGTTACTCGGCAGAACAATGATCTACTCGGAGGGTGCAGGGTAGAAGTAAACTTGACTTTGATGTTGCTAGGCAGTCCTAGGTTCGACTTGGAGTGTGCTAGGCAATTTTATGCTCAACTTGGATGATTCTAGGCAGCTTTGGGATCGACTTTGATGTTGTTAGGCAGTTCCAGGATACACTTTAATGCTGCTAGTGAGTCTTAGGCTCGATTTGGTGGCAGATAGGCCATCCTATGATCAACTCGGAGTGTGCTAGACAGCCCTAGCCTCTAATTAGAGGTTGCTAGGCAGTCCTAGGCTAAATTTGGTGGTGGTTAGACAGACCTAGGCTCGACTTGGAGTTTGCTGGGCAGTTCTTGGATTAACTTCAAGTGTGCTGGACATTCTTAGAATTGACCTAGAGGGTGGTATGTAGGCCTAGGCTTGACTTAGAGGGTGCTAGGCAGTCCTAGGCTCAACTAGGAGGGAGCTAGTCAGCTCTAGGATCTACTTAGAGGGTGCTTGGCAAACCAATAATCGACACAGAGGGAGATGAGAAGACCTAAGTTCGAGTTAAAGGGTGTTAGACAGTCATGGAATCTGCTTGGGTGGTGCAAGGCAGTCCTAGGCTCGACTTGTATGGTGCTCGGCAGACCAGTGATCGACTCGGGTGTTCCTGGGAAGACCTAGGCTCGACTTGGAGGGTGCTAGAAAGTCTTAAGATCGATTTGAAGGGTGCTAGGCAATTCTAGGCTGGAGGGACCTCGGCAGAACATTGTTCGACTCGGTGGGTGCTGCGAAGACCTAGGCTTAAAAAGGATGGTGCTAGTCAGTTTTATGCTCGATTTGGAGGTTTCTAGACAGTCCTGAGATCGACTTGGAGTTTTCAAGGCAGTCCTAGGAGCCACTAGGAGGGTGCTAGGCAGCCGTAGGATTTACTGAGATGGTGCTAGGCAGACCTAGGATCGACTTGGAGTGTGCTAGGTAGTACTAGCCTCGTCTTGAAGGTTGCTAGGCAGACCTAGGTTCGACAATGAGGGAGCTAGGCAGTCATCGACTCGACTAGGAGGTTGCTAGGCAGTACAAAGATCGACTTTTTAGGGTGCTAGGATGTCCTTGGCTAGACTTTGAGGGTGCTTGGCAGTCATATGTTCGACTTCGATGGTACTAGGCAGTCCTAGGCTGACTTGGATGTGCTTGATAGTCCTAAGCTCCAATTCGAGGTTGCAAGGCAGTAGTAGGTTCGACTCGGATGGTGCTAGGCTGTCGTAGGCTCAACATGAAGGGTGCTATGCAGTCCCAGGCTCGACTTGGAGGGTGCTAGGCGGTCCTAAGCTCGACTTGGAGGGTGCAAGGTAGTCCTAGGCTCGACTTGAAAGTTGTTGGTCAGACCTAGGCTCAACTTGAATGGTGTTCGGCACACTTAGCATATAATTGGAGGGTGATAGGTAATCCTAAGCTCGACTTGGTGGGTGCAAGGCACTCCTAGGCTCCAGTTGGAAGGTACTAGGCAATCCTAGGATCGACATGGATGCTGTTAGGCAGTCCTAGTATCCACTTGCATGGTGCTAGTGTGTCCTAGGCTAGACTTGGACGTTGCTAGGTAGTCGTAGGATTGACTATGGTAGAGCTTTTCATTCCTAGGATCGACTTGGGGGTGCTAGAAAGTCCTAGGTTCGACTTGGAGGGTTCTAGGTAGTCCTAGTATCGACATGGAAGGTTGCTAGGCTGTCATAGGATCGAATTGGAGTGGGCAAGTCATTTCTAGTTTTGACTTGGAGGGAGCTGGCTGTCCCTGGCTCGACTTGGAATGTGCTCTACAGATCAATGAGCAACTCGAAGGGAGCTACGCAGTGCTAAATTCTACTTAGATCTTGCATGGCAGTCCTAGGAACGATTTGAATGCAGCTAGACAGTCGTAGGATCGGAGCGAGGGTAGCAGTCCAAAGATCGACTTTCAGGTGAATCGGCAGTCCTTGGAATGACTTGGAGTGTGCTATGCAGGCATAGGCTCAACTTAGAGGGGTTTTCAGACCTAGGATTGCCTTGGATGGTGCTAGGCACTCTTGGGCTCGAATTGGAGGAGGCTAGGCAGTACCTTTCTCGAATTGGAGGGTGCTCGGCAAACCAATGATCGTCTCGAAGGGTGCTGGGAAGACCTAAGCTCGAATAAGAGGGGTCTAGGAAGTCCCTTTCTCGACGTTGAGGGTGCAATACAGTCCTAGGCACGACTTGAAGGGTGCCAGGTAGTCCTAATATCGACTTGTGGGTTGCTACACAGTGCTAGGCTCGACTTGGAAGGAGGGAGGCATTCCTAGGATCGACTTGGAGGGTGCTAGGCAGTCCTACGCTCGACTTTGAAGTTTCTAGGTGGTCCTAGAATCGACATTGAGGGTGCTAAACAGACCGATGCTGACTTGGAGGGTGCTTCTCAGTCCTATACTCGACATGGAGGTTGCTACGCTGTCCAAGGCTCGATTTATTGTGAGGAAAGCATTTTTAATCTCAACTTAGAGGGACTAGGCACCCCTGAGCTTGACTTGGGGGGTTCTAGGCAGACCAAGGCTCGACTTGGAGTGTGCTAGACAGTTCTAGGCTAGACTTGGAGGTTGCTAGACAGTTCTAAGCTCGTCTTGGACGGAACTAGGCACTGCTAGTCTCGAATTACAGGTTGCTAGGCTGTCCTAGGCTCGACTTGGAGAGTGCTAGACAGTTTTATACTCGAATTGAAGGGTACTAGGAAGTTCTAGGATAGACTTAAAGGGTGCTCGGCAGACCAATAATCGACCTGGTGGGTGCTGGAAAGACCTAGGCTCGACTCCGAGGGTGCTAGACAGTCATTGGCTCAACTTCAGTGGTGCTAGACTGTCCTAGGATTGACATGGAGGATGCTGGGAAGACCTAGGCTCAACTTGGATGGTGCTAGAAAGTCCTAGGAACGACTTGGAGTGTGCTAGGCAGGCATAGGCTCTTAGAGGGGTCTTGCAGTCCTAGGATTGACTTGTAGGTTAATAGGCAGCCCTAGGTTCGTCTTGGAGGGTGGTAGACTGTACTAGACTCGATTTGGAGGGTGCACGGCAAACCAATGATCGTCTCGGAGGGCGCTGGGAAGACTTAGGCTCGAATTGTAGGGTGCTAGACAGTCTAAGGCTCGACTTTGGTGGTGCTATACAAACCTAGTCTCGACTTGGAGGGTGATAGACATTCTTAGGCTGGACTAGGAGGGTGCTAGGCACTAATAGACTCAAATTGGTTGGTGCTCGGCAGACCAATGACCCACTCGGAGGGTGCTAGGTTGATCTTGGCTAGAGGCCTAGCACTCTCTGCTAGGCAGTTCTAGGCACATATTGGTGGGGCTACTAAGTTCTAGGATCGACTTGGAGGGGGCTAGGCAGTCCTAAGATCTATTTATAAGGTGCTAGGCAGTCCTAAGATCGACTTGATAGAATGTCTCAGGTTTTACTTGGAGGCTGTTATGTAGGTAGTCTTAGACTCGATTTGGACGTTGCTAGGCTGTCCTAGGATCGACTTTAAGGTCGCTAGACAGTCTTAGGCTCGACTTGGCGTTGCACGGCAGTCCTAGGATCGACAAGGAGGGAGCTGTACAGTCTAAGGCTCGACTAGGTGAGTGGGAAGCAGTCCTAGGCTTGACTTGGAAGTTGTTCGGCAGTTCTAGGATCGTATTAGAGGGTGCTAGACAGTTTGATGCTCCACTTGGAGGTTACAAGGAAGCACTGGGATTAACTTTGTTGCTGCTAGACAGTTCTTGTAGCCACTTGGATGCTGCTAGTTAGTCTTAGGCTCGATTTGGTGGGTAGTAGGTAGTCCTAGGATCAACTTGGAGGGTGCTACGCAGTCCTATGATAGACTTGGAGGGAGCTACACAGTCATAGGCTCGACTTAGACTGTGATAGCAGTCCTAGGATTGACTTGGCGGTTGCTCGGCAGAACAATGATGGACTCGGAGGGTGCTGGGATGAAATAGGCTTAACTTGGAGTTTGCTAGACAGTCCTATGGTTCCACTTGGTGGGTGCGAGACAGTCTTAAGATCGACTTCGGGATGCTAGGCAGTCCTAGGCTCAACTTGGAAACTGCTAGTCAGTCCTAGGTTCTACATGGAGGGTGCTAGCAGTTCTAGGCTGGTCTTAGAGGGTGCTAGACATCTCTAGAATCGACTTAGAGTGTGATTGTCAAACGACTGATCGACACAGAGGGAGCTGGGAAGACCGAGTTTCGGTTAAAGGGTGGTAGCCAGTTTTAGGCTCTGCTTGGGTGGTGTTAGGCAGTCCTAGGCTCGACTTGGATGGTACTCGGCATACCAATGATCGACTCGGATGTTGCTGTTAAGACATAGGCACGACTTGGAGGGTGGTAGAAAGTCTTAGGATCGATTTGAAGGGTGCTAAGCAATTCAAGGCTGTAATTGGAGCGCCCTCGGCAGGACAATGATTGACTTGGAGGGTGCTGCGCAGACCTAGGCTTGAATTGGATTGTGCTAGACAGTTTTATGCTTGACTTGAAGGTTTCTAGGCAGTCCCAGGATCGATTTGGAGTTTGCTGGGCAGACCTAGGAGCCACTTGGAGGGAGCTAGACTGCCGTAGGATCTACTTACAGGATGTTAGGCAGACCTGGGATCAATATTTACAATTATAGGCAGGCCTAGTATCGACTTTGAGGGTGCTAGACTGTCATAGGCTCGACTTGGTGTTTCCAGGCAGTCCTAGGTTCGGCTTTTAGGGTGCCATACAGTCTTAGGCTCAAATTGGATGTTAGTAGGCAGTCCAAGGCTCGACTTGGAGGGTGCTAGACAGTCCTATGATATACTTGGAGGGTGTTAGGCAGTCCTAGACACGAATTGGAGAAAGATTCACAGTTGTAAGTTCTACTTGGAGGGTGCTAGGCATTACTATGCTCGGCTTGGTGGGTGCTGGGCAGTCCTAGGATCGACTAGGAGTTTTCTAGGCTGTCCTAGGCTCGACTATGTAGGAGCTAGGCAGTCCTGGGCTCGACTTAGTGGGTGCAGTGGAGTTCTAGGATCAATATTGGAGGGTGCTTGCCAGTCCTAAGCTCGACTTGGAGGTGTAAGGTAGTCCTAGGCTCGACTTGAAAGTTGTTAGGCACACCTAGGCTCAACTTGAATGGTGCTCGGCATGCTTTGGATCTAATTGGAGGGTGATAGGTAATCCTAAGCTCGACTTGGTGGGTGCAAGGCACTCCTAGGCTCCAGTTGGAAGATGCTAGGCAGTCCTAGGATCGACTTGGAGTTTGCTAGGTAGTCCTGGGCTAGGCTGTCTTAGGCTCGACTATGAGGGAGCTAGGCAGCCCTCGGCTCAACTAGGAGGTTACTAGGCAGTCCTAGGATCGACTAGAATGTGCTAGGCTGTCCCATGCTAGACTTTGAGGGAGCTTGGCAGTCATAGGATCGACTTGGAGGGTGCTAGGAAGTCCAAGGCTGACTTCGAATGTGCTTGACAGTCCTAGGCTCGTATTGGAAGTTTCAAGGCAGTCGTATGTTTCGACTCGGATGGTGCTAGGAAGTCCTAGGCTCGACTTGAAGGGTGTTATACAATCCTAGGCTCGACTTGGATTGTGCTAGGCAGTCCTAGGCTCCACTTGAAGGGTGAGGTGTAGTCCTAGGATCTAAATGGAGGGTGCTTGGTGGTCCTAAGCTGGAGTTGGAGGGTGCAAGTTAGTCCTAGGCTCGACTTGAAAGTTCTTAAGCAGTCCTTGGAACGACTTGAATGGTGCTCGGTACGCTTAGGATCGAATTAGAGGGTGACAGGCAATCCTAAGCTTGACTTAATGGGTGCAAGACACTCCTTATCTCGAGTTGAAAGGTACTAGTCAGTCCTAGGATCTACTAGAGTGTGCTAGGCTGTCCCATGCTAGACTTTGAGGTAGCTAGGCAGTCCTAGGATCGACTTAGAGGGTGCTAGGCTGTCCTAGGCTTGACTTTGAGGGTGCTTGTCAGGCATAGGCTCGACTTAGAGGAGGATTGCAGTCTTAGGATTGACTTCGACGGTTGCTAGGCAGTCCTAGTCTCGACTTAGACGGTACTAGGCAGTCCTAGGCTCTATTTGGAAGTTGCTAGGTAGATTTAGGAAAGATTCGGAGGGTTCTAGGTAGTTCTAGGATCGACTTGGAAGGTGCTAGGCAGTTCTAGGATCGATTGGGAGGGAGCTAGGCAGTCCTAAGCTTGACTTGGATGGTGCTAGTCTGTCCAAGGATCGACTTGGAGGGTAATAGGCAATCCTATGCTCGACTTGGAGGGTGCTTGGCAGATCTAGGCTCGACTTGGAGGTTTCCAAGAAGTCCTAGTAACGGCTTGGATAGTTTTAGGCAAATTATGGATCGACTTGGAGGGTGCTCCGCAGACCAATTTTTGACTCGGAGGGTGCTGGGAAGAACTCGGTTTGACATGTAGGGGTGCTAGACAGTCCTGGGCTCTAATTGGAGGTTGCAAAAATGGTCATAGGATCGAGTTGGAAGGTGCTAGGCAGTCCTAGGCTCGACATGGAGGGAGCTCGGTCACCAATGATCGACTGGAAGAGTGCTGGGAAGACTAAGGGGGGTTGGCAGTCATAGAGTCAATTTGGAGGGGGCTAGGCAGTACTTGGTTTGACTTGGAGGGTGCTATGCAGTGCTAGGCTCGACATGGAGGTGGCTAGGCAGACCATAAGCTCGACTTGGTTGTGCTAGACTGAAAAAGACTCGACTTGGAGGGTGCTAGAGAGACTTAGGCACGACTTAGTGTGTGCTAGGCAGTCCTTGGATCGAATTGGTGTTTGCAATGTAGATATATTTCGTCTCGGAGGGTGCTGAGAAGAGCCAGGCTCAACATGAAAGATGTGCTAAGCAGTCCTTTAATCGACTTGGAGGGTTCTATGCAGTCATTTACTCGACTTGGACGGTACAAGGCTGTCCTAGGCTCGACTAGGAGGGTGCTAGTCAGTCCTAGGTTCGACTTGGTGGGTGCTCGGAAGAATAATGATTGAATCGAAGGATACTGGGAATATCTAGGCTCGACTTCGATGTTGCTAGACAGTCCTAGGATCGATTTGGGTGGTGCTAGACATACCTATGATCGAATTCGAGGCTGTTGACAGACTTAGACTCGACTAAGAGGGAGCTGGTACAGACCAAGGCTCGACTTTGGTGGTGCTAGCCAGTCATAGGCTCGACTTGGATGTTGCTAGGCAATCCTAGGATTGACTTCCAGGGTGCTTAACTGTCTTAGGCACGACTTATAGGGTATTAGCAGTCCAAGGTACGACTTGGAGTTTGCTCGGCAGACTAATGTTCATCTCAGAGGTTGCTGGGAAGACCTAGGCTCGACTTGGAGTGTGCTAGACAGTCCCAGGCTCGACTTGGCTGAGCTTGACTGAAATAGGCACGACTTGGAGGGGGCTGGACATTCTAATGCTCGACTTGGAGGGTACTAGGCAATCCTAGACTCGACTTGGTGTTTGCTAGGCAGTCCTACACTCGACATAGTTTTTGCTAGGCAGTCGTAGGGTCGACATGGATGGGATTAGGCAGCCCTGGGCTCGAATTGGAGGTTGCTAGGCAGTCCTAGATGTACTTTGAGGTTGCTAGACGGTCTTAGGCCCGACTTGGAGGGTGATAGGCAGTCCTAAGTTCGACATGGATGTGGCTAGGCAGTACTAAGGGCGACTTGGGTGGTTCTAGAAGAACCATACTCGTTTGAAGGGTACTATACAGTCTTAGGCTCCACATGGTGGGTGATAAGCAATCCTAGACTCTATTTGATGGTTGCTAGGCATTCCTTGTATCGCCTTGGAGGGTGATAGGCAGTCCTAGGATCGACTTAGTGGGTGCTTGGAAGTCCTAGGCTCGGCTTGGAAGGTACTAGACAGTCCTAGGCTCGATTTGTAGGGTATTAGAAGCCCTAGATTTCGACTTGGAGTTTGCACGGCAGACCAATTTTCAACTCGGAGGTGGCTTGGAAGATCTAGGCTCGACTTGGAGGGTGCTAGACAGACTTAGTCTCGACTTGGAGGGTGCTTGGCAGTCCGAATCTCGACTAGAAGGTTGCTAGGAGGTCCGTGCTTGACTTTGATGGTTCTCAGTAGTACTTGGATCGGAATTAGGGGTGCTAGGCAGTCCTACAATCGACCTGGTTTTTGCTAGGCAGACATAGGCTAGAAGTGGTGGGTTCTAAGCTGTCCTGGGCTCGATTTAGAGGTTGCTAGGTAGTCCTAGGATTGACTTTGAGGGTGCTAGGCAGTCCTAGGATCGACTTGGGGGATGCTACGCAGTCTTATGCTCGACTTGTAGGGTATTAGCAGTCCTAGGTTCGACTTGGAGTTTGTTCGGCAGACCAGTGTTCGACTCGGAGGTAGCGGGAAAGAGCAAGGCTCGACGTGGTTGTACTTGACTGAAAAATGGCTTGTCTTTGAGGGTGCTAGACAGATTTAGCCTTAACTTGGAAGGTTCTAACAAGTATCCGCTGGAATTGGAGGATGCTGGTTAGTCTTAGGCACGACTTGGAGGTGGTAGGTAGTCCTAGGCTCGACTTGGAGATTGCTAGGCAGTCCTAGGATCGACTTGGAGAGTAATACAAAGTCTTAGGCACGATTTGGAGATTTCTATTCAGTCCTATGATCGAATTAGAGGGTGCAAGGCAGTCATAGGCTCGACTTGGAGGTGGCCTGGCACTCCTAGGCTTGTCTTGGAGGTGGCTTGGCACTCCTAGGCTTGACTTGGAGGTGGCTTGGCACCCCTAGGCTTGACTTGGTGGTAGTAGAGCAGTCCTAGTATCGACTTGGAGGTTGCCAGATAGTCCTAGGTACGACTTGGGCGGTGCTAGGCAGAACTAGGCTCGAAGTAGAGGTTGCAAGACAGCCTATGGTTCGACTTGGAGTGTTCTAGACAGACCTAGGCTTGACTTGGGTGGTGCTAGCCAGTCATACACTCGAGTTGGATGTTGCTAGGCAGTTCAAGGAACAACTTGGTGTATCAGGGAAGTCATAGGATCGTTTCGGAGGGTGGAGGAAATACCTAGACTCGGTTTGGAGGGTGCTGGACAGTCCTAGGCTGACTTGGATGGTGCTAGAAAGACATAGACTCGACTTTGAGGTCGCTAGACTGTAATAGGCTTGACTTGATCGGTTCTCAGCAGTCCTAGCATCGACTTTGAGGGTGCTATGCAGTCAGGAAAGAATTAGGCACAATTTGGAGGGTGTTAGACAGTCTTAGGCTCAACTTAGTGGTTGCTAGACAGTCCTAGGATCGACTTAGAGGTTACTAGGTAGTTCTAGGCTCGACTTGGAGGTTGCTAGACAGACCTTCGATCTACCTGGAGGGGGCTAGGCAGTACACGGATGGAATTTGAGGGTGCTGAGTAGTCTTAGGCTTGACTTGGATGGTGGTAAGCAGGCCTAGGTTCTAATTGGAGGTTGCTAGGCAGAACAATGTTCGACTTGGAGGGTGCTGTGAAGACCTAGGTCCGACTTGGAGGGTGCTAGACAGTACTGGGCTCGAATTAGAGTTTGCAAGGCAGTCCTAGGATCGACTTTGATACTGCTAGGCAGTTCTAGGCTCGCCTTGGAGGGTTCTAGGCAGTCCTAGTATCGACTTGGAGGGTATTAGGCAGTACTTGGATCGACTTGGTTTATGCTAGGTAGTACTAGGCTAGACTTGGAGGGTGCTCAGCTGACCAATGTTCGACTCGCAGGTTGCTGGGAAGAGCTAGGTTCGACTTGGAGGGTGCTAGAGATCCTGGGCTCGAATTGGAGGTTGTAAGGGAGTCCTAGAACCGAGTCGGAAGGTGCTTGGTGGTCCTAGGCTCGATATATAGTGTGCTAGGCAGTCCTAGGATAGACTTAGAGGGTGCTATGCAGTACTAGGCTCGACATGGACGTCGCAAGGCAGCCCTATGCTTGTCTTGGTTAGTGTTAGACAGCTCTTGGCACGACTTGGAGGTTAATAGACAGTCTAAGGCTCGACACTAGGTGCTAATCAGTACCATGTTCGACTTTGTGGTTGCTAGGCAGTCTTAATATCGACTTAGATTGTGCTAGTTAGTCCTAGGCTCGATTTGGGTAGTGCTAGAAAGACCTTGTCTCGACTTGGAAGGTGCTAGGCAGTCCAAAAATCAACTTGCTGGGTGCTCGGTAGTCTTTGGTTCGACACGGATGGTGCTGGAAAGACCTAGGCTCGACTTGGGTTGTGGTAGACAGACCTAAATGAGACTTGGAGGATACATGGCTTATTTAGGTTTGGCCGAAAGAGTGCTCAGCAGCCCTAGGATCGACTTTGAGGGTGGTAGGCAATTCTAGGCTCGACTTTGAGGGTGTTAGGTAGTCCAAGGTTCGACTTGAAGGATGTTATACAGTCCTACATCTGACTATAAGAGTGCTAGATAGTCTTAGGTAGTTAGGTAGTCCTAGTATCGACTTGGAGGGTGCTAGACATACCTAGGCTGGACTTGGTTGTAGCAAGCCAGTCATACGCTCGACTTGGATGTTGCTAGGCAGTCCAAGGATCGACTTGGTGTGTCAAGGAAGTCATATGATCGTTTCGGAGGGTGTTAGAAAGACCTAGGCTCGGCTTGGAGGGTGCTTGACAGTTCTAGGCTTGACTTGGTTGGTGCTAGAAAGACATAGGCTCGACTTTAAAGTTGCTAGACTGCCATAGGCTCGACTAGAATGATTTTCAGCAGACCTAGGATCAACTTTGAGGGTGCAATTCAATCATAGGCTGGACTTGGGTTGTGCAAGAAAGATCTAGGCACGACTTTTGATAGACTGTCTTAGGCTCGAGTTAGTGGCTGCTAGACAGTCCTAGGATAGAGTTCGATGGTAGTAGTGAGTCCTATGCTCGACATGGAGGGTGCTAGGCAGTCATAGGATTGACTTGAAGGGGGATAGGCAGTACTTGGATTGACTTGGTGGTAGCTATGCAGTACTAGGCTCGACATGGAGGTGGCTAGGCAGGCCTAATCTCTACATGGGAAGTCTTTCTCGAAAAACCTTGGCTCGGCTTGGAGGGTACTAGATTGTCTAAGGCTCAACATGAAGGGTGCTAGGCAATACTAGGTTCGACTTGGTGGTTAATAGGCAGTCCTATTATCGAGTTGTAGGGTTGTAGGCAGTACTCGGATAAACTTGGAGGGTGGTAGGAGAACTATGCTCGAATTAGAGGGTGCTAGACAGTCCCAGGCCCGACTTGGTTGTGCTAAACTGATATAGGCTCGACTTGACAGTACTCGGCTGAAATTGGAGGGTGCTGAGCAGTCTTAGGATCGACTTGGAGGATGGTAGGCAGTCGTAGGTTTGACTTGGAGGTGGCTAGGCATTCCCAGGTTCGACTTGGATGATGACAGGCAGTTCTAGGATGACGAGGAAGGTGCTAGGCAATACTATGATCGACTTGGGTGGTGCTAGACAGACTTAGGCTCGATTTGGAGAATGCTAGGCAGTCCTAGATTCTACTTGGAGGGTGATATGCAGTCGTATTTTAGACTTTAGGGGTGCTGGGCTGTCCTTGGCTTGACTTGGATAATGCTTGGCGGTCCTAGGATCGACATGGTGGGTGCTAGACAGGCCTAGGCTAGAATTATTAAGGCCTAGGCTGCCCTTCGATTGACATAGAGGGTGCTTGGCAGCCCTAGACTTGACTTGGACGGAGGTCGGCATTCCTAGGATCGACTTGGAGGGTGTCTGGCAGTCCTAGGTAATACTTGGAAGGAGATGGACAGTTTTAGTCTTGTATTAGAGGGTGTTAGGCAGTCCTAAGCTCGTCTTGCTTGTTGCTCAACAGTCCTAGAAACGACTTGGAGGGAGATAGGCAGTGTTAGGCTCGTGTAGGAGGGTGTTCGGCAGTTCTATGCTCGACTTGGAGGGTGTTAGACAGTCCAAGGCTCGACTAGAAGGTTGCTCGGCAGTCCGAGGCTCGACATGAAGGGTGTTAGGCAGTTCTAGGATCGATTTGTAGGCTGCTAGGAAGTCCTATGCTCGACTCGGAGGAAGTTTAGCATTCCTAGGTCCGACTTGGAGTCTACTAGGCAGTCTGGGATCTACTTGGTGGGTGCTAGGCAGTTCGAGGATCGAATTTGAGGGTACTAAATAGTCCTAGGCTCGACTTGGTAGATGCTAGATAAACTTAGGCCCGACTAGGAGGTTGCTTGTTAGTTAAGGGTTCAACAAGGTGGGAGCTGAGTAGTCCTAGGATCGATATGGAGGGTGACAGACAGTCATAGGCTCGTCTTGGAGGTTACTAGGCTGTCCGAAGATCGACTTAGATGTTGCTAGGCAGTCCTAGGATCAACTTGGAGGGGGCTAGTCTGTACTAGGTTCTACTTGGAGGGGCTAGACAGTCATAATCTCGAATTGGAAGGTGGTTGGCTGTCATAGGCTCTACTAGGATGGTGTTAGGCCGTCCTAGTTTCGTCTTGGAGGGTGGTAGGCAGACATAGATTCGACTTGGAGGGTGCTTGTTACTACTAGGGTCGACTTGGTGGAGCCTAAGCAGTCCTAAGCTCGACTTTGAGGGTGCTAAGCAGTTCTAGGATCGATTTGTAGGCGGCTAGTTAGTCCTAGGGTTTACTTGGAGTGTGCTAGGCTGTTCTAGGCTCGATTTGAAGTGTGTTAGGGAGACGTAGGATCGACTTGGAGGGGTACAGGCAGTCCTAGTCTCGATTTGGACGGTACATGGCAGTCCTAGCTAGACTTGGAGGGTGCTGGGCATTCCTAGGGTCTTCTTTAAGGGTGTTATGCAGTCCTAGAATCAATTTGGAGGGTGTTAGGCTGTCCAAGGATCAACTTAAATGTTTCTACGCAGTCATAGTGTCCTCGTATCGAATTGGAGGGAGCTAGGCAGTACTTGTATTAATTTGGAGGATGATTAGCAGTTATAGGCTCGACTTGGAGGTGGCTGGGCAGTCCTCAGCTCGACTTGGTTGGTGCTAGACTGACCTAGAATCGACAATGAGGGTACTCGCTGGACTTAGTTGGTGCTAGGCAGTCTTAGGCTCGACTTGGAAGGTGGTAGGCTGTCCTCGGCTTGACTTAGAGGGTGTAAGGGACTCCTATGATCGAATTGGAGAGATCCAGGCAGTGCTATATTCTACTTGGTGGGTCTAGGTAGTATTTGGATCGACTTAGAGGATGCTAGCCAGTACTAGTATCGACTTGGAGGGTGCTAGGCCGTCCTAGGATCGGCTTGGAGGGTGCTAGGCTGTACTTAGATCGACTTGGATGGTTCAAGGCTGTCCTAGGCTCGACTTGGAGGGTGCTAGGCACTATTTGGTTCATCTTGGGTGGTGATAGACAGACCTAGGCATGACTTGGAGGTAGCTAGGCAGTCCCAGGATCAACTTGGTGGAACTTGGTAGTCATAGGTTTGACTCAGAGGGTGCTGGAAAGAACTATGCTTGACTTGAAGGGTGCTAATGAGTCCTAGGCTCGATTCAGAAAGGGCTAGGCACTTCTAGATTTGACTTGGAGGTTACTAGGCAGTCATAGGCTCAACTTGGAGAGAGCTAGTCTGTCCTAGGCTAAACTTTGAGGATGCGAGGCTGTCCTAAGCACGACTCGGAGGGTGCTAGGCAGTCCTATGATCGACCTGAAGACATCTAGGTAGTACTAGGCTCGATTTGGAAGTTGCTAGGCAGTACTAGGATCGACTTGGAGGGTGCAAGGCTGTCCTAGGCTCGACTTGGCGGTTGCTAGGAAGACCAAGGCTCGAACTGGTTAGGGATAGTTAGTTCAAGTCTCCACTTGGAGATTGCTAGGCAGTCCTAGGCTCGACTTGAAAAATGCTCAGCAGTATTAGGATCTTTTTTGTGGATTCCAGGCAGTCCTAAACTCGACTGTAGTGGTGTAAGTCAGTCCGAGGTCCGACTTGGAGGCTACAGGGCAGTCAAAGGGTCAACTTGGAAAGTGCTAGGCAGTACTGGGCTCGACTTGGAGTGTACTTGGCAGTCCTAGCCTCAACTTGGATGTTGCTAGGAAGTCCTAGGAACGACTTTGTGGTTGTTAAACCGTCGTAGTGTCGACTTGAATGGTGCTAGATAGTCTTCGGCTCGTCTTACGAGGGAGTGTAGCAGTCCTAAACTCGATTTGGAGTTTACTAGGCAGACCAATGTTCGGCATGGAGGGTGCTGGGAAGACCTAGGTTCGACTTTGAGGGTACCTGACAGGCCTAAGATCGACTTAAAGAAGGTGGATAGACAGTCTTATGCTCGACTTGGAGGGTACTTGGTAATCCTAGTCTCGACTTGGAGGTTGCTAGCCAGTCCTAAGAACAACATTGATGGTGCTTGGCCGTCATAGGATCGACTTGGAGGTTGCTAGGCAGTCCTATACTCGACCTGGTGGTTGCTTGGCAGTCGTGGTATCGACTTGGAAGGGGCTAGGCACACCTAGTCTCGAATTGGAGTTGGCAATGATGTCGTAGGATCAACTGGGAGGGTGCTAGACTGCCTTAGGCTCGACTTGGAGATAGCAAGGCACTCCTAGAATTGACTTGGAGGGTTGTGGGCAGTACTATGTACTACTTGGGCGTCACTAGGCCGTCCCAGGATCGATTTGGAGGGTGCTTGGCAGTCCTTGGATCGAGTTGGAGGTTGCTGGTCTGTCCTAGGATCGATTTGGAGGGTTTTAGACAGTCTTAGGCTCGACTTGGAGGTTGCTGGGCAATCCTAGTATCTATTAGATTATGCTACACAGTCCTAGGATATACTTCGTGCTTGCTAGACAGTCGTACACTCGAATGGGATGGTGCTAGGCTGTTCTAGGATCGATTTGGCGGGTTCTAGACAGTCTTAGGCTCGTATTGGTGGCAGTTCTAGGCAGTCCTAGGATCGATTTGATGATGCTATGTAGTCCTAGGATCGACATGGAGGTTGCTAGACCGTCATACGCTCGACTTGGAGGGTGGTTGTAGCCTTAGTCTGAACTTTGAGGTTGCTCGGCAGACCAGTGTTAGACTCGGAGGGTGATGTGAATACCTAGGATCGAACTAGAGGGTGCTAGACAGTTCTAGAAACGACATAGATGTTGCTACATGGTACTTGGATTGACTAGGAGGGTGCCATGTGGTCCTAGGATCGACTTGGAGTGTGCTAGGCAGTTCTAGGTTCGACTTGGAGGGTGCTGGAAAGACCTGGGCTCGACTTGGATGGTGCTAGACATCCTTGGTTCTTGTTGGGTGGAGCTAGAGTGTCCTAGGCTTGACTTGGAATTTGCTATTCAAACCTAGGATCAAATTATTGAGTGCTAGGTATACGTAGGATCGACTCGGAGTGTGCTTGAAATACCTAGGCTCGGCTTGGAGGGTGCTATACAGTCCTAGGCTCGACTTCGAGGATGCCGAACAGTCTATACTCGACTTGGAGGTTTTTTCGAAGTCCTAGGATCGAGTTGGAGGATGGTAACAGTCCTAGGCTCAACTTGGTGGTTGGTGTGCGGTCCTAGTGTCGACTTGTAGGTTTCTAGGCAGTGTTATGATTGTCTTGGAGGGTGCTAGGCAGTGATAAACTCGATTTGGAGGGTGCTAGATAGTCTTACGCTCGATTTGGAGGGTGGTAGCAGTCCTAGGCAATACTTGGAGGTTGCTAGGCAGTCCTAGTTTCGACTTGGAGGGTGCTAGGTAGTACTTGGATTGTCTTGGAGGGACCTAGTCATTAATAGGCTCAACTTGGAGGTGGCTAGGTAGACCTAGGTTCAACTTGGGTGGTGCTAGACTGAACTAGGCTCGACTTGGAGGTTTCTCGGCAGACCAACGTTCGACATGGAGAGTACTGGAAGTTCTTGGTTCAATTTAGCGGGGCTAGTCAGTCTAGGGTCGACTTGGAGGGTGCTAGGCAGTCCTATTTTTGAATTTGGGGTTGCTAGGCAGTCCTAGCACCGACTTGAAGGGTGCTAGACAGTCTTATGCTTGACTTGGAGGGTGCTTGGCAGCCTGAGGCATCGTCTTGAATATTACTAGGCAGACCTAGGAACGAATTTTTGGTGCTCAGAAGTCCTAGGATGGCCTTTGAGGCAGATATAGGCAGTCCTATTCTCGACATGGAGGGTGCTAGGCAGTCCTGTGCCTGACTTGAAAGATGTAAGACAATCCTAGGATTGACTTGGATGGTGCTATGCAGTCATAGGATCGACTAGGATGGTGATAGGCAGAAGTTGGTACGACATTGATGGTTCTAGGCAGTACCACGCTCAACATGGAGGTGGCTATGCTGTCCTAAGCACAACTTGGTGGTTTTTAGACAGTGCTAGTATCGAATTCGATTGTGCTAGATAGTCCTGGGCTCGACTTGTGTGGTACTAGTATGTCCTAAGCCTGATCTGGATGTTGCTAGGCAGTCCAAGAATCAACTTTGTGTGAGCTAGTTAGCCCTTGGATCGCTTCGGAGGGTGCTGCAGAGATCTAGGCTCGACATGGAGGATGGTAAACAGTAATAGGCTGGATGTGAGTGGTGCTAGACGGTCCTAGGTCTGACTTGGCGGTTGCTAGGCAGTCCGATGATCATTTTGGTGGAAGTGAGTTTGTTAAACGATCGACCCGTAGTGTGCTGGAAAGACCTAGGCTCCGATTGCAGGCTGCTGGGCAGTCCTAGGCTCGACTGGGAGGGTGCTAGGAAGCCCTAGGTTCGAATATGGGGTTGCTAGGCGGTCCTAGTACCGACTTCAAGTGTTCTAGACAGTCTTACATTAGACTTGAAGGGTGCTTGGCAGTCCGAGTATCGACTTAGAGGTTGCTACGCAGTCATAGGAACGACATTGGTGTAGTTAGGCAGTCCTAGTATCGACTTGAAGGGTGCTAGATTGTCTTAGGCTTGACGTGGAGGGTTGCGGCAGTGATAGGTTCGGCATGGAGTTTACTCGGCAGACCAATGTTCTACACGGAGCATGCCTGGAAGACCAAGGTACAACTTGGAGGGTGCTAGACAGTGTTATGCTCGACTTTGAGATTGCTAGCCAGTCCTAAGAACAACATTGATGGTGCTCGGCAGTCCTAGGCTCGACTTAGAGGGTGTTGGGCAGTTCGATGCTCGTCTTGGACAGTGCTATGCACTCCTAGGCTCGACTTGGAGTGTACTAACAAATCCTAGGCTCGACTTGGAGGGTATTCGGAAGTGCTAGGCTTGACTTGGATGGATGTAAGGCAGTACGAGCATCGACTTGGAGAGAGCCAGGCAGTCCTAGGTTCGACTGGGAGTGTTTTAGGCAGTGCTTAGATCGACTTGGAGGGTGCTAGGGAGTCCTAGGATTGACATGGAGGGTGCCTGGCAGTTCTAGGCTCGACTTGGAGAGGGCTAGGTACTCCTCAGCTTGGCATGGGCGTTACTGGGCATACCTAGGCTCGATTTCCAGAGTTCGGGGAAGTCCTAGGCTAGATTTGAAGGTTGCGAGGCAGTCGTAGGCTCGACTCGAACTGTGCTATGGAGTCCTAGGCCCGACTTGAAGGGTACTAGGGAGACCTTGGCATGACCTGGAGTATTCTAGGCAGTACTGGGATCGACTTGGAGAGTGCTATACAGATCTAGGATTGACTGTATGTGTGCTAGGCTGCCCTAGGCTCAACTTGGATGTTTCTAGGCAATCCTAGAATCAACTTGGAGGGTGCTAAATAGTCATAGGGTCGACTTGGAGGGTTCTAGTCTGTACTAGGATAGAATTGGAGGGGGCCAGGCAGTCCTACGATCAACTTTGAGGGTGCTAGACAGACCTAGACTCGATTTAGAGAGGGCCAGGCTGACCTAAGATCCACTTGAATTGTGCTATAATGTCCTAGGCTCGATTTGGAAGGAGCTAGCCATTCCTAGGAACGACTTTGTGGATGATAGGTAGTCATATATTCTACTTCGAGATTGCCAGGCAGTACTAGTAATGACTTGGAGGGAGATATACAGTTTTCGGCACGTATTGGAAGGTGGTAGGAAGTCCTAGGCTCAACATGGAGGTTGCTCAGTAGTGTTTGGATCGACTTGGAGTGAGCTAGAGAGACTTATGATTGACTTGTAGGTTGCTATACAGTCCTAGGATCGACTTGCCGGTAGCTAGACAGTCCTAGGCTCGACTTGGATATTGCTAGACAGATAAAGGCACGATTTGGAGAATGCTAGACAGTCAAAGGTTCCATTTGGAGGGTGCTAGGCAGTCCTAGTTTCGACTTAAATAGTGCTGGGTAGTCCTAGGCTCGACTTGGACAGTGCTTGGAAGTCCTAGGCTCGAGTTGGAGGTTCTTAGGCAGTCCTAGGATTGATTTGGGTGGGGCCAGGAACTCCTAGGCTTGCCATGGAGGTTGTTATGCAGTACTAGTCTCGATTTGGAGAGTGCTAGGCAGTCCAAGGTTCAACTTGTAAGTTGCTAGGCACTCCTAGAATCGACTTGTGGGTTGCTAGGCAGTCCTAGGCTGAACTTGGGTTGGCTAGGCACTCCTAGGCTTGACATGGAGGTTCCTAGGTAGTCGTAGGCCTGACTTGGAGAGATCTCGGCAGTCCTAAGCTCGACTTGTAGGTTGCTAGCCAGTCCTACGCACGACACTGTGGATGCTAGGTAGTCCTAGGCTCGACTTGAAGAGTTCTAGGAAGTCCTAGGATCAACTTGGACGTTGCTTGGCATTCCTAGGATCGATTTGATGGTGCAAGACAGTCCTAGAATCTGATTGAAAGGTACTTGGCAGTCCTAGGCTCGTCTTGGAGGGTATTAGGCAGTCATAAGCTCGACTTATAAAGTGCTCGGCAAATAAATGGTCGACTTGGAGGGTGCTGGGATGACGTAGGCTCGACTTAGAGGATGATAGACAGTCCTAGGCTAGACTTGGGTGGGACTAGACAGACCTATGATCGACTTCGCCTAGGCTCAACTGGGGTGGGCTAGGTAAACCTAGGCTTGACATGGAGGTTCCAAGGCAATTCTAGGCCCGACTTGGAGAGTGCTAGGCAGTCCTAGGCTCGACATGTATGTTGCTAGCCAGTCTTAGGCACGATACGGTTGATGCTAGGCAGTCCTAGGCTCGACTTGAAGAGTTCTAGGCAGTCAAAGGCTCGACTTGGAGGTTGCTTGGCAATACTAGGAACGATTTGAGGGTGCAAGGCAGTCCTAGAATAGGATTGGAAGGTGCTAGGCAGACCTAGGCTTAGCTTGTAGGGTGCTAGGCATTCCTAGAAACTACTTGGAAGGTGCTAGGCAGTTAAAGGTTCCTTTTGGAGGGTGTTAGGCAGTCCCAGGGACGACTTAGAAAGTGCTCGGCAGATTAACGATCAACTTGGAGTGTGCTGGGAAGACCATGACTCGACTTGGAGGAAGATAGACAGGCCTAAACTAGACTTGGGTGTGGCTAGACAGACCTACGCTCGACTTGGAGGGTAGTATATAGTCTAAGGTTTTCCTGGGAGGACGCTAGGCAGTTCTCGACTCAACTTGGAGGATGCAAAGCAGTCTTAGGCTCGAATTGGAGATTGCAGGGCAGTCCTAGTACAGACTTGAAGGGTTCTAGACAGACCTACGCTCGACTTGGTTGGTGCTAGACCATTCTAGACTCTACTTTTAGGTTGCAAGGCATTCCTACGCTCTACTTGGAGGGCGCAAGGTAGTCCTTGTCTCGATGTGGAAGGTGCTAGGCAGTCCTAGGTTCGACATGGAGGGTGCTAGAAGTCCTATGCTCGACTTTTAGGTTGCAAGGCAGTCATACGATCGACTTGGATGGTGAAAGGCTGTCCTAAGCTCGATTTAGGGAGTGCTAGGAAGTCCTAGGCTCGACAAGGAGGATGCTAGGCAGACATAGGATCAACTTGGAGGGGGCTAAGCAGATAAAGTCTTGACTTGGAGTCCGGCTCCTACCAATTCGAGCATAGGACTGCCAAGCACCCATCGAATCGAGCCTAGGGCTGCCTAGTTCCCCCCAAGTCCATCCTAAGTCTGTCAAGCAACCTCCATGACGAGCATCGGACTTCCAAGCAATCATCGAATCTTACCTAGGACTGCCTATCACCCTCCAAGTACTGCATAAATCTGTCTAGCACCATCCATGTCGAGCCTAGATCTTCCCAGCACTCTCAAAGAAGATCACTGATCTGCCGAGCACACTCCAAGACGAGCCTAGGACTACCTAGCAACCTCCGAGTCGAGACTTGGTTAGGTTAGAATCACCCAAGTCGATACTGGGACTGCCTAGCATCCTTCAAGTCGAGCCTAGGTCTACCTATCAACCTCCACGTCAATGTAAAGACACTCCGGCACACATTAAGTTGAACGTAGGACTGCCTAGCAACCTCCCAGACGATTCTAGAACTGCGTAGCATCCACCATGTCGAGCCTGAGTCTTCCCAGCACCCTCCAAGTTAAGCCTAGGTCTACAAAGCATACTACGGGTATATCAATGGTTTAACGTGCTTCATCCAAGTCGAGCCTGGGACTGCCTACCACCATTCAATTCAACCCTAAGACTAGCTAGCACACATCTATTCAAGCCGAGGACTGCCTAGCACCCTCCAAGTCGAGTTTTAGACACTCTAGCATCCTCCAAGTCGAGCATAGGTCAATCTAGCACCATCAATGTCGAGCCTAGGTCTGTCTACAACCCTCTAAGTCGAGCCTAGATATTTCCGCAAACATCCGAGCCGAACATTGTTCCGCTGAGCTACATCCAAGTCGTACCTAAGACTACCTGGCACCCTCCAAGTTGAGACAAAGACTACCTAGCACCCTCCAAGAGCAGCCTAAGACTATCTCCACAAATCCAAAACGAGCCTAAGTCTGTCTAACACCACCTAAATCAGTCTAAGACATTCTAGCAACCACCAATTCCAGGCTAGGTCATCCCGCACCCTCCGAATCGATCATTGGTCTGCCGAGCACCCTTCAAGTCGAACCTAGGAATGCCTAGCTCCATCTAAAAACAGCCTAGGACTGGCAGGCTGCCTGCATGTCGATCCTAAAACAAACTAACACCTTCCACATCGAGAGAAGCCCTCCCTTGCATCCTCACTTCGAGCATAGGACTGCATGGCACTATGCAATTCGAAACTTGAACTGCCAAGCACCCATCAAGTCGAGCCTAGGACTGTCTAGCACCCTCCAAGTCGATCCCTGGAAAGCCTGGAACCCTCAGAGTCGAGCCTAGGACTATCCAGCACACTTCGAACTTGATCATAGGTTGGTCCGCTAAACTCCAAGTCGAACTTAGGTCTGTCTATCCCCCACCATGTCGAGCCTAGGACTGCCCTGCATCCTCCAAATCGAGGTTAAGACTGCCAAGCACTCTCCAAGTCGATCTTAGGACTACCTTGCACCCTCTAAGACAAGCCTACGACTGCCAAGCTCCATCCACGTCGAACATAGGTTACCCTTGTTATCTCCAAGATGAGTATAGGTCTGCCTCACACCCTCCAAGTCGATCATAGTTCTGGCTAACACCCTTTAAGATGAGGCTAGGTCTACCTAGCTCCCACAGTTTTTAGCCTAGTATTGCCTTGAAAACCTCCAAGTCAAGACTATGATTACCTAGCACCCACCATTATTGAGCCTAGGTATTACCACCACTCTCTGAACAAACATTGGAATGAGTAACACCTTACAAGTCTAACAAACTTCTTCCCAGCACCCTCCGAGTCGATCATTGTCTGCCGAGCACCCATCGAATGGAGCCGAGAAATGCCTAGCTCCCTCCAATTCGAGCCAAGGTCTGCCAGAACTCTCCTAGTCGAGCATAAGATTGCCTAGCACCCTGCAAGTCCAGCCTAGGTTTAACCAGCACTCTCCGAGTCGATCAATGGTCTGCCGAGCTACCTCCAAGTAGAGCCTAGGACTACCTGACACCCTCCAATTCAACACTAAGACAGCCTAGCACCATTCAATTCCAGCCGAGGACTGCATAACACCCATCAAGTCGATCCTAACACATACTAGCACTCTTCAAGTCGAGCCTAGATCAGTCTATCACCATACAAGTCAAGCCTAGGTCTGTCTGCAACCCTCTAAGCCGAGATGAGGTCTTCCTACCAAACTTCGATTCGAACAATGGACTGCCGAGCTACCTTCTGGTCGAGCCTAGGTCTGGATAGCACCGTCCAAGTCGATCCTAGGTTCCCCCTAACATGGTCTAAGTCGATCCTAGGACTATCTTCCACCCACCAAGTCGAGACTATGACTGCCTTGCACACTCCATGGTTAACCAAGGAATTCCTTTCATTCTCCAAGCTGAGTCTTGGACTGCCCTACACCCTCCAAGTTGATCCTAGGACTCGATAGCACCCTTCAAGACGAGGCTAGGGCAGCCTAGCTCCCTCCGTTATGAGCCCACGACTGCCTTGTAACCTCCAATTTTAGTCTATGACTACTTTGCAACAACCATGTAGAGCCTAGGTCTTACCACACTCTCCGAGTCGATCATTGGTATGCCTAGCACCTTCCAAGTCTAGCCTAGGACTACCCAGCACCCTCCGATTCAATCATTGGTATGCCAAGCGACCTCCAAGTCGAGCCTAGGACTGCCTACCACCCTGAAAGTCGACCCTAAAACTGCCTTGCAACATTCAATTCCAGCCGAGGACTAACTAGCACCCTCTAAGTCGAGTCCAAGACACACTAGCTCCCTCCGAGTCGAACCTAGGTCAGTCTATCACCATCCTAGTCGAGCCTAGGACAGTCTAACACCATCGAAGTTGAACCTAGTTCTGTCTACCACGCTCTAAGTAAAGCCTATGTGTTCCCACCAACCTCCAAGTCGTACATTGATCTGCCATTCTAAATCCAAACAGAGCCTTGGACTGCCTAGTACTCTCAAAGTCGCGCCTAGGTCTGTCTAACACCACCCATGTCGAGACTAAAACTGTCTATCAACCACCATTATCTGCCTAGGTCTTCCCAGCACCCTCCGAGTCTATCATTGGCCTGTCCGGCTCCCACCAATTCGAGCATAGGACTGCCAAACACCCATCGAATCGAGCCTAGGGCTGCCTAGATCCCTCCAAGTCCAACCTAAGTCTGTCAAGCAACCTCCATGACGAGCATCGGACTTCCAAGCAAACATCGAATCTTGCCTAGGACTGCCTAGCACCCTCCAAGTCCTACATAAATCTGTCTAGCACCAACCATGTCGAGCCTAGATCTTCCCAGCACTCTCAAAGAAGATCACTGGTCTACCGAGCACACTCCAAGACGAGCCTAGGACTACCTAGCAACCTCCGAGTCGGACTTGGTTAGTCTAGAATCATCCAAGTCGTTACTGGGACTGCCTAGCATCATTCAAGTCGAGCCTAGGTCTACCTATCACCCTCCACGTCAATGTAAAGACACTCCGGCACACATTAATCTAAATGTAGGACTGCCTAGCAACCTCCCAGACGATTCTAGAACAGTGTACCATCCACCAAGTCGAGCATGAGTCTGCCTAGCACCCTCCAAGTCAAGCATTGGTCTACAAAGCACCCTCCGTGTCGATCAATGGTTTGCCAAGCTACCGCCATGTCGATCCTAGGACTGCGTAGCTTCCACCATGATGAGCTTGAGTCTTTCTAGCACCCTCCAAGTCAAGCCTAGGTCTACAAAACATACACCGGGTTGATCAATGGTTTACTGTGCTGCCACCAAGTAGAACCTAGGACTGCCTACCACCATCCAAGTCGACCCTAAGACTGCCTACCACTCATCTATTCAAGCCGAGGACTGCCTAGCACCCTCCAAGTGAAGCCTTGGTCTACAAAGCACCCTCGAGTCGATCAATGGTTTGCCGAGCTACCTCCATGTCGATCCTAGGACTGCGTAGCTTCTACCATGACGAGCTTGAGTCTTTCTAGCACCCTCCAAATCAAGCCTAGGTCTACAAAACATACACCGGGTTGATCAATGGTTTACTGTGCTGCCACCAAGTAGAACGTAGGACTGCCTACCACCATCCAAGTCGACCCTAAGACTGCCTTGCACTCATCTATTCAAGCTGAGGACTGCCTAGCATCCTCCAAATCGAGTTTTAGACACTCTAGCATCCTTCAAGACGAGCATAGGTCAATCTAGCACCATCAAAGTCGAGTCTAGGTCTGTCTACAACCCTCTAAGTCGAGCCTAGATATTTCCACAAACCTCCGAGCCGAACATTGGTCCACTGAGCTATATCCAAGTCGTACTAAGACTGCCTGGCACCCTCCAAGTTGATACAAGGACTACCTAGCATCCTCCAAGAGCAGCCTAAGACAATCTCTACAAATCCAAAACGAGCCAAAATCTGTCTAACACCACCCAAATCAGCCTAAGATAGTCTAGCAACCACCAATTCCAGCCTAGATCATAATACACCCTCCGAATCGATCATTGGTCTGCCGAGCACCCTCCAAGTCGAACCTAGGACATCCCAACTCCATCTAATAACAGCCAAGGACTCTCTAGCTGACTTCATGTCGATACTAAGAATGACTAATACCCTTCACGTCGAGACAAGTACTCCCTTGCATCCTCAATTCGAGCATAGGACTGCATAGCACTATGCAATACGAAACTTGTACTTGCAAACACCCATCAAGTCGAGCCTAGGACTACCTAGCATCCTCCAATTCGATACTAGGTTCCCCCTAGCACATTCCATGTAGATCCTATGACTACCTTCCACTTTACAAGTCGACCCTCTGACTGCCTAGCACCCTCCATGTCGAACCTATGACTGCCTTGCATTCTCCAAGTTGAGTCTAGGACTGCCTAACACCCTCCAAGTCGATCCTAGGACTGGCTAGCACGCTTCAAGACGAGGCTAGGACTATCTAGCTCCCACCATTTTGAGCCTAGGACTGCCTAGCCATCTCCAAAACCTAGCCTAGGGGTACCTTGCCCCTCCGAATCGAGCCTAAGAATGCCTTGCAACATCGAAGTCGGAAGTAGGACGCCAGTTATACTCCAAGGCAGCATAATAAAGCCTAGATCCCTCCAAGTCGAGCCTGGGACTGCCTAGCACCATCCAAGTCGATCCTAGGAAAGCCTAGAGTCGAGCCTAGGAATGTCCAGCACACTACAAACTTGGTCATAGGTCGGTCCACTAACCTCCAAGACGAACTTAGGTCTGTCAAGCCCCCACCATGTCGAGCCTAGGACTGCCCTGCATTCTCCAAGTCGAGGTGACTGTCTATCTCCCTCCAAGACAAGTCTATGTCTGCCTTCTACCCTCTAATTCGAGCCTAAGTCTGGCTAGCAACATCCAATTCCATCCCAGGACTGCCTATTATCATCCAAGTCGATCTCAGGACTACCTAGCAAACTCCAAGTCGAACCTAAGACTTCATCATACTCCAAGACAAGCCTAAGACAGTCTATCAACATTCAAGCCGATCCTAGGACTATCTAGTACCCTCAAAGTCGAGTCAAGTACTACCTAGCTCCCTCCAAGTCGAGCCAATGACTGTCCAGCACCCTCCAAGTCGAACCGAGGTTTAACTAACAATCTCCAATTCAATGCTAAGACTGTCCATCACCATTTAAGTTGATCCTATAACTGCCTAGCAAACTCCAAGTCGATCCTAGGCCAATCTATCACAATCTATGTCGAGCTTAGTTCAGTCGAGAACCATTCAAGTCTAGCCTACATTTGTCTACCACCATATAAGTCAAGCCTGGTTCTTCCCACCTACCTCCGAGTCGAAATTGGTCTGACTTGCTACCTCCAAGTCGAGCCTACGAGTGCCAAGTACTATCCAAGTCGAGCCTAGGTCTGTCTTGCACCACCCAAGTCGAAACTAAGCCTGTCTATAAATCACCAATACCAGCCTAGTTCTTCCCAGCATCCTCCGAGTCTATCATTGCTCTGCCGAGCACACTCCAATTCGAGCCTAGGACTGCCAAGCACCCATCAAATAGAACCTATGGCTGCCTAGTTTCCTCCAAGTCCAGCCTAAATCTGCCTAGCAACCTCCAAGTCGAGCCTAGGACTTCCAAGCACCCTTCCAATCGAGCCTTGGACATCCTAGCTCACTCCAAGTCCAGCCTATCAATCACACACGTTGTCGAGCCTAGGTCTAACCAGCTCTCTCCGAATCTAAAAATAGTCTGCATAGCACCCTCAAATTTGAGTGTTGATCTTATTATCACCCTCCGAGTCGATTATTGGTCTTCCAAGCACCCTCCAAGTCGAGCCTAGGTCTGCTTAGCTCCATCTAAATAGAGCCTAGGACAGCCTAGCTGCCTTCATTTCGATCCTAATACTGCCTGACAACTTTAACGTCGAGACTTATCACTGCCTTGCACCCTCAATTCGAACTTAGGACTCCCTAGCACTACCCAATTCGAAACTTGGGCTGCCAAGCACCCATCAAGTCGAGACTAGGTCTGCCTAGCACCCTCCAAGTCAATCCTAGGTTCCCCCTAGCATGGTCCAAATAGATCCTAGGAATGCCTTCCACCCTCCATGTCGAACCCAGGACTGCCTTGAATTCTCCAAGTTGAGTCTAGGTCTGCCTAACACCCTCCAAGTCTATCCTAGGACTGGCTAGCACCCTTCAAGACGAGGCTAGGAATGACTGGCTCCCTCCATTTTGAACCTAGGACTGACTTGTAACCTCCAAGTCAAGCCTATGACTACCTAGACCCACCATGTTGAGCCTAGGTCTTACCACCACTCTGCGAGTCAATCATCGGTCTGCCAACCTACCTCCAAGTCGAGCCTGGGACTGCTAACCACCCTTGAAGTGGACCCTAAGGCAGCCTTGCGCCCTTCAATTCGAGCCGAGGACTAACAAGCACCCTCCCGGTCGAGCCTAATACAATCTAGCTTCCTCCAGGTCGAGCCTAGGTCTTCCCACAAACCTCCGAGCCGAAAATTGGTTTTCCGTGCAATCTCCAAGTCGATTCTAGGACTGCCTAGCCCCCTCCTAGTCGAGTCAAGTACTGCCTACCACCCTCCAAGTAGAGCCAAGAACTGCCCAGCACACACCAAGTCGAGCCTAGTTCTACCTAACACCCTCCAAGTCAATCCTAAGACTGTCCAGCACCCTCCAAGTTGATCCTACGACTGCCTAGCAACCTCCAAGTCAATCCTAGGACTGCCTAGCAACCTCCAAGTCGATCCTAGGCCTGCCACCAAGTCGGGCCTAATATTGCCAAGCACCCTCCAAGTCTACACTTGGTTTAACCAGCACACTCCGAGTCGATCATTGGTCTGCCGAGCTACCTCCAAGTCGAGCATAGGACTGCCTGACATCCTCCAATTCGAACCTAAGACAGCCTAGCACCATCCAATTCCTGATAAGGACAACCTAGCACCATCCAAGTCGATCATAACACACTCTTGCACCCTCCGAGTCGAGCCTATGACTGTCTACAACCCTCGAAGTCGAGCCTAGGTCTTCCTACCAACCTCCGAGTCGAAAAATGGTCTTCCGAGCTACCTCCAAGTCCAACCAAAGACTGTCTAGAACTCTCCAAGTCTAGCCTAGGTGTGTCTAGCACCAACCAAGTCGAGCCTATGACTGTCTAACTACGAATTCGAGCCTAGGTCTTCACACCACTCACCGAATGGAACATTGTTAGGACGAGCACACTTCAAGTCGAGCCTTAGACTGCATAGCACCATTCAAGTCGAGTGTAGAACTGCGTAGCACCCTCCGAGTCGAGCCAAGTACCGCCCAGCACCCTCAAGTGGAGCTTAGGACTGCCTGGAGATCTCAAATTCGAACCTTGGACTGCCGAGCACCTATCAAGTCAAGCCTAGGACTGTGTAGCAACCTCCAAGTAGATCCTAGGTTCCCCTAGCATGCTCCAAGTCGATCCTAGGATAGTCTTCCACACTGGAAGTGAAACCTAGGGTGTCTAGCATTCTCTAAGTCAAGCTTAGAACTACATAGCACCCTCCAAGTAGAGCCAAGGAATGCTTAGTACCCTCCATTACGAGCCAAGGGCTATCTATCACCCTCCAAGTCGATGATAAGACTGTCCAGCACCCGTGAAGTTGATCTTAGATCGACTCAGCAACCTCCAAGTCGAACCTTGATCTGTCTAGCCCCCACCATGTCGAGCCTGGGACTGCCTAGCAACCTCCAAATCGAGACTAGGACTGCCTAGAACATTCCAAGACGATCCTAGAACTGACATACACCCTACAAGATGAGCCTAGGACTGTCTACTGCCATCCATGTCGTACCTAGGACTGCCTTGCATTATCCAAGTTGAGTCTATGACTGCCTACCACCCTCCAAGTAGATCCTACGACTCCCTCGCACCCTCCAAGTCGAGCCTAAGACTCTCTATCACCTTCCAGGGCGATACTAGTTCTGCCTACTACACTCCAAGTCGAGCCTAAGACTGGCTAGCCCCCCCCCCCCCCAAGTCGACCATATGACAGGTATGCACAGTCCAATTCCAGCCGAGGACTAACTAGAACCCTCTAAGTCGAGCCTAAGACACTCTAGCTTTATCCAAGTCAAGGCTCGGTCAGTCTAGCTCCATCCAATTCGAGCCTAGGACAGCCTAGTACCATCCAAGTCCAGTCTAAGATAGTCTAGCACGATCCAAGCAGAGCCTTGGTCTGTCTACCACCTTCTAAGACGAGCCTAGATATATTCACGAACCTCCGAGTCGACCATTGGTCTGCAATGCTACATCCAAGTCGAACCTAGTACTGCCTAGCACCCTCCAAGTTGAGACTAGGACTGCCTAGCACCCTCCAAGTCGAGCCTAGGACTACCTAGCACCCTCCAAGCTGAGCCAAGTAGTAGCCAGCACCCTCGGATACAAGATTAGTTCTACCTAACACTGTCCACGTCAATGCTAAGACTATCCAGCACCCTTCTAATTGACCCTAGGACTGCCTGGCAAACTCCAAGTCGATCCTAGGACTGCCTAGCAACCACCAAGTAGAGCCTACCACCCAACAAGTCTTGCCTAGGTTTACCCAACACCCTTCCAGACTATCTTTGATCTGCCGAGCTACCTCCAAGTCGAGTATAGGACTACCTACCACCCTCCACGTCAGATCTAGGACAGCCTAGCACCCTCAAAATCGAACCTCGGACTGCTTAGCACCCTCCAAGTAATTCCTAGGACTACATAGCTCCTTCCTAGTCCAGCCTAAGATTGTCTAGCACCATCCAAGTCGAGCCTAGGTCTGTCTAGCAATACCCAAGTCAAGACTAAGATTGTCTACAAACCACCAATTCGTGCCAAGGTCTACCCAGCACACTCCAAATCGATCATTAGTCAGCCGAGAATCCTCCAAGTCAAACATTGGACTCCCTAGAACCCTCAAAGTTCAGCCTTAGTGTGTCTAGCACCCTCCATGTCGAGCCTAGGTATTCCCAGCACTCTCCGAGTCGATCATTGGTGTGCCGAGCACACTCCAAGTCGAGCGTAGGTCTGCCCAGAACCCTCCGAGTCGATCATTGTTCTGCCAAGCACCCTCCAACTCTAGCCTATGACAACCTAGCACCATCCAAGTAGAGCCTAGGACTGCCTAGCTGCCTCCATGTCGTTCCTAGAACAGCCTATCACCCTCCACGTCGAGCCTAGGACTACCTAGCACCATCAAGTCGAGTTTACGACTGCCTAGCACTCTCCAATTCGAACCTTGGACTGCCGAGAACCCATCAAGACTAGCCTAGGACTGACTACTACCCTCCAAGTCGATCCTAGGTTCGCTCTACCAAACTCCAAGTCGTTCCTAGTACTTCTGTCCACCCTCCAAGTGAATACTAGGACTGCCTTGCATTCCCCAAGTCGAGCCTAGAACAGCAATACACCCTTCAAGACATGGCTAGGACTGCCTTGTGCCCTCCTGTTGAGCCTAGGACTACCTTGAAACAACCAAGTCGAGCCCAAGACTGCCTAGCACCCTCCAAGTCAAGCCTAAGTCTAGCAAGCACCCTCCGAGTAGATCATCGGCCTGCCGAGCTACCTCCAAGTCGAGCCTAGGTCTACCTACCACCCTCCAAGTCGATCCTAAAACAGACTAGCACCCTCCAATTCGAGACGAGGACTGACTAGCAGCCAAGGTCAGTCAAGCACCATCCAAATAGAGCATAGTTCTGTATACCACCCTCTAAGTCCAGCCTAGGTCTTCCCACCAAACACCAGGTTCATCATCGGTCTGCAGTGCTACATCCAAGTGGAGCCTATAACTGCTTAGCACCCTACAAGTCGAGCCTAGGACTGCCTAGATTCCTCCAAGACGAACCTAGGACTACCAAGCAATCTCCGAATCGAGCCTAGGACTGCCTAGCGCCCTCCAAGTCCAGCCAAAGTCTGTCTAGCACGCTCCATGTCGAGCCTCCAAATCGATCATTGGTCTGCCGAGACACTCCAAGTCCAGCCTAGGACTACCTAGCACCCTCCAAGTCGAGCCTAGGACTGTGTAGCATCCACCATGTCGAGATTAAGTCTGCCAGCACCCTCCTATTCTAGCCTAGGTCTACAAAGCACCCTCCGAGTCGATCATTGGTCTGACAAGCTTCCTCCAAGTCAAGCATAGTATGCCTACCACCCACCAATTCGCTCCAAAGACTGCCTAGCAACCTTCAATTCCATCCGAGCACTGCCAAGCAACCTCCATGTCGAGCCTGAGACACTCTAGCACACTCCAAGTCCAGCCTATAACAGTCTAGCACCATCCAAGTCGAGCCTAGTTATTCCCACCTACCCTCCGAGTTAAACATTAGTCTGCCAAACTTCTTCCAAGTCGAACCTAGGACGGCCTAGCACTCTGTTAATCAAGCCGAAAATTGTCTATCACCATCAAAGACGAACCAAGGCGTGTCTAACACCACCCAAGTCGAGCCTAAGACTCTCTAGCAACCACCAATCCGAGCCTAGATCTCACCAACACCCTCCGAGTCGATATATGGTCTGCCGAGCACCCTCCAAATCGAGACTAGGGCTGCCAAGCACTCTTCGAATCAAGCCTAGGACTGCCTAGCACCCTCCAAGTCCAGCCTAAGTCATTCTAGCATGCTCCATGTCGTGCCTAGGTCTTCACATCACTCTCCGAGTCGGTAATTGGTCTGCCGAGCACCTGTCCAGAACATCTTAGGTTCCCCCTTGAATGGACCAAGTCGATCCTAGGATTGCCTTCCACCCTCCAAGTAGAGCCTAGTACTGCCTAGCACACTCCATGTCGAACCTAGGACTGCCTTGCAATCTCCAAGTTGAGTCTAGGACTGCCTACAACCCTCCAGTTCGAGCCTAAGACTTGCTACCACCCTTCAAGACATGGCTAAGACTACGTAGCTCCCTCTGTGGTGGGCCTAGGACTACCTCGCAACTTCCAAGTCATGCCTATGACTACCTAGCACTCTCCAAGTAGAGCCTAGGACTCGTTATCAAACTCCAAGCCGAGCCTATGAGTACCTAGCGCCATCCAAATCGAGCCTAGGTCTGCCTAGCCACCACGAATTCGAGACTAAGGATGCCAATAACCATCCAAAGCAGCATATGAATACCTAGCACCCTCCAAGTCGAGCCTGGGACTGCCTAGCAACATTAAAGTCGATCCTAGGACAGCCTAGCACACTCAAAGTCGAGCCTACGACTGCCTAGCACTTTCCATGTCGATCCATGGATCGTCTAGTACCCTCTTAGTCGAGCCAAGAACTGTGTAGCACCCTCCACGCCGATCCTAGGACTGGCAAGCGCTCTCCAAGTAGAGCCGAAGACTGTCTAAAACCTTCCAAGTCAATCCTAGGTATGACAACTACCATACAAGACGAGCCTAAGACTGGCTAGCACCCTCCAAACCGAGCCTATGTCTGCACACTACCCTCCAAGTCGAGACTAATACTGTCTGATACCCTCCAAGCCGATCCTAGGACTGCCGAACAACCCCAAGTCGTGCTCGAGACTGTCTATCACCTACCAAGTATAACCTACAACTGTCTAGCAACCTCCAAGTTGAACATAGGTATGCCTACCATCCACCAAGTCGAGTCTATGACTGCTTAGCACCCACCAATTCCAACCTAGGTCTACCTAGCACTCTCCAAGTTGAGCCTAAGACACTCTAGCACCTTCCAAGTCGAACTTATTTCAGTCTAGCACCCTCCACTTCGAACCTAGATCTGCCTAGCACCCTCTGAGTCGGGCCTAGGCTTTCCAAGCAACCTCCGTGTCGATCATTGTTCTGCCGAGCTATCTTCAAGTCGAGCCTAGGACTTCCCACCATGCTCCAAGTCTAGGCTAAGACTACTTAGCACCCTCCAGTTCCAAACGAGGACTACATAGCACACCACAGGTCGAAAGTAAGATTACCTAGCACCTTCCAAGTCGAGCCTAGGTCTGTCAAGCACCACCCAAGTCGGGCCTAAAACTTTCTAGCACACACTGTGTCGGCCATAGGTCTTCCTAGCAAAATCCGTGTCGATCATTGTTCTGCCGAGCACACTCCAAGTTGAGCTTAGGACCACCTAGCTCCCTCCAGGTCAAGCCTAAGTCAGTCGAGCATATTCCAAGTTGATCCTAGGACTGTCTAGCAACCTCCAAGTCGAGACAATGTCATCCCAGCACCCTCCGAGTAGAATATTGGTACGAAGAACACCCTGCAACAACCTTTCAAGTTGATCATATGTCGGCCTAGCAGACTCCAACTCGAACCTAGGTCTCTCTTGCCCCCACCATGTCGAGACTAGGACTGCCCTGCAACATCCATTTTGAGGTAAGGGCTGCCTTGCACTCTCCATGTCGGTCCTAGGTCCGCCTTGCATCCTCCAAGACGAGCCTAAAACTGCCTAACACTCTCTATGTCGAACCTAGGACTGCCTTGCATTCTCCAAGTTGAGTCTAGGACTACCTAACACCCTCCAAGTCGATCGCAGGACTGCCGAGCACCCTCCAAGTCGATCGTAAGACTGTCTAGCCCCCACCTATTCAAGCCTATGTCTGCCAACTACCCACCAAAACAAGCCTAAGACTCGCTAGCACCCTCCAAGTCGAGCCTAGTTCTGCACACTACCCTCCAAGTTGTGCCTAAGACTGTCTGGCACCCTCCAATCCGATCCTAGGACTGCCGAGGAACCCCAAGTTGAGCCCAAATCTGTTGTTTCCGTCGTCCAAATCTATCCGACGACTCTCTAGCCACCTCCAAGTTAACCTAGGACTGCTCACCATCCACCAAGTCGAATCGATGTCTAACTTGCAGCATATAAGTAGCTCCTAGGACTGCTTACCGACCACCAATTCGTTTCCAGGACTGCCGAGAAACATCCAAATCGAGCCTATGACTGCATATCTCCATTCACATCGAGCCTAGGAATGCCTAGCACCCACCTCGTCACGCCTACAACTGCCTAGCCACCTCCAAGTCGAGTCTAGGACTGTCTAGCAATCTAAAATCATGCCTAGGACTGCCTAGCAACATCCAAGTCGAGTCTAGGAGTTCCCAGCCCCCTCCAAGTCAAGCCTAGGACTGCATAGCAACATCCATGTCTAGCCTATGACTGCCAAGCCCCCTCCAAGTAGAGCCTAGGACTGCCTAGCACCCATCAAGTCGAATCTAGGACTGCCTAGCTCCCTCAAAGTCGGGCCTAGTACTGCTTAGTACACTATAAGTCGATGCTAGGACTGCAGGGCATCCTCCTAGTCGAGTCTAGGACTACCTTACACCCTCCAAATCAAGCCTGGGACTACCTAGCACCCTTCGATTCGTTCATTTGTCTGCATTGCACCCTTCTAGTCGAGACTAGAACTGCATTACCACCTCCAAGTTGAGCCTACGACTGCCTAGCACTCTAGAAGTCGCGCATAGTATTTCCTAGCACCCTCCGAGTCGAGCCTATGACTGCCTAGCCACTTCCATGTCGATCCTAGGACTGCCTAGCACTCTCCAAGATGATCCTAGGACTGCCTATTATCGTCAAGTTGAGCTTTCGACAGCCTAGTACCCTCCAAGTCTAGCCTAGGTCTAACCAACACCCTCCAAGTCGATGATTGGTCTGTCAAGCTAACCCCAAGTCGAGCCTAGGACTGCCTAGCACCCTCAAAGTCGGGCCCAAGACACTCTAGCACTCTCCAAGTCGAGACAAGATTAGTCTGGCACCGTTCAAGTCGAGCCTAGATCTGTCCAGCACCCTATAAGTCTAGACTAGGCCTTACCACCAAGCCCCCAGTCGAACACTGGTCTTCCGAGCTACCTCCACGTTAAGACTAGGACTGTTTAACACCCTCCAAGTTGACTCTGGGGCTGCCTAGAACAATCCAATTCATGACGAGGACTAACTAGCACCCTCCAAATAGAGCCTAAGCCACACTAGCACCCTCCAAGTCAAGACAAGGTCAGTCTAGCACCATCCAAGTCGAGTCTAGGTCCTTCTAGTACCCTCCAAGTCGAGGTTAGGTGTTCTCACAAACCTCCGAGGTGAACATTAGTGTGCCGAGCACCCTCCAAGTCAACCCAAGGACTGCCTAACCCCCTTCAAGTCGGGCGTACGACTATCTAGCACCCTCCAAATCCAGCCTAACATTGTAAAGCTCCGTCCAAATCGAGCCAAATTCTGTCTAGCACCACCCAAGTCGATCATAGGACATTCTATCATTCGCCAAGTCGAGCATAGGCCTTCCCAGCACCCACTGAGTCGACCATTGGTCTACCAAGCACCCTCCAAAATCGAGCCTAGGACTGCCTACCACCTTCCAAGTCTAAGCTAAGACTACTAAGCAGCCTCCAATTCCAACCGAGGACTACCCAGCACCCTCCAGGTCTAACCAAAGACTCTCTAGCACCCTCCAAGTCGAACCTAGGTCTGTTTTAGCACCATCAAAGACGAACCTAGAACTTTCTATCACACTCTGGGACGGGGCTAGGTCATCCCAGCAACCTCCATGTCGATCACTGTTTTGCCGAGCACACTCTAAGTTGAGCCTAGGACTGCCTAGCACCTTCCGAGTCGAGCCTAGGTCATTCTAGCATCATCCAAGTCCATACTAGGACTGTCCAGAAACCTCCAAGCTGAGCCTAAGTCTTCCCATCACCCTCCGAGTCGATCATTGGTCTGCCAAGCACCCTCCAAGGAGAGACTATGACTGCATATCACCATTCACATCGAGCCTAGGCCTGCCTAGCAACCACCGAGTTAACCTACAACAGCCTAAGTCAAGCCTAGAACAGACTAACCACCTCAAAGTCGAGCCTAGGACTGCCTAAACACTCTCCAAATCGAGCCTAGGAATTCCTAGCATCTTCCAAATCGAGTCTAGGAGTTCCTAGCCGAAAACAAGTCGAGCCTAGGACAGCCAAGCACTCTCCAAGTCAGCCTAGGACTGCCTAGCACCCTCCAAGTAGAGCCTAGGACTGCCTTGCGCCCTACAAGTCGATCCTAGGACTCTCTAGCACCCTCAAAGTCAAACCTAGAGCTGCTTAGCACCCTCCAAGTCGATCTTAGGACTGCATAACACCCTCCAAGTTGAGCCAAGGATTGCCTAGCAACCTCCAATTCGAGCCTAGATCTACCTAACACCCTCCAAGTCAATGATAAGACTGTCCAGCACACTTCAAGTTGATCCTAGGACTGCCTAGCAACCAAAAGGTTGAGCCTAAGACTAGCTAGCACCCTCCAAGTCTAGCCTATCTTTACCCAGCACCCTCCGAGTAGAACATTGGTCAGCCGAGCAGACTCCAAGTCGAGCCTATGACTGCCTAGCAGCCTCCAAATCTAGCCTAGGTCTGCCTCGCACCCTCCATGTCCAGACAAAGACAGTCTAGTACCTTCCAAGTCGAGGCTAGTTCTGTCTAGCAACAACCAAGTCGAGCATAAAATTGGTTAGCACCCACTCAGTCGAGCCTAGGTCTTCACAGCACCCTCTGTGTCGATCATTGGACTGCCGAGCACCCTCTAAGTCGATCCTAGGACAGTCAAGCACCACCCAAGACGAGCCCAAGACTGTCTAGCGGCCTCCAAGTAGAGCCTAGGACTTCCCGCCCGCCTCCGAGTCGATAATTGGTCTGCCGAGTACCCTCAAAGTCGAGTCTAGGAATGCCAAATACCCTTCAAATCTAGCCTAGATCTGCCTAGCTCCCTCCAAGTAGGGCATAAGACTGTCTAGTTCGGCCCTAAACGAGACGAGTCTGGCTAGCACCCATGTCGGTCTTAGGACTGCTAAGCAACTTCCAATTACATATTAGGTAATGCAATCACACTCTAAATCGATCATTGGTCTGCCAAACACTCTCCAAGTCGAGTCTAGGACTGCATAGCACCATCCAAGTCAAGCATAGTACTGCCTAGCACCCTCTAATTAGATCATTGGCCTAGCTAGCCATCTCCAAGACGAGCCTAGGACTGCCTAGCATTCCCCATGTCGATCCTAGGACTGCCTACCACCCTCCAAGTCGATATTAGGGCTACCTAGCACCCTCTAAATCAAGACATAGGTATGCATAGCACCCTTCAAGTTGAGGCTAGGACTGCCTAGCACCCTCAGTGTCGAGCCGATGCAACCTCCAAGTCGATCCTAGGTCTGCCTACCACGCTCAGAGTCGTTCCTTGGACTGCCTAGCACCCTCCCCGTCGAGCCTAAGGCTGCCTTGCACTCTCCAAAACGAGCCTTGAAATGGATTGTCCCTTTCAGGTCGAGGCTAGAACTGCCTAGTTCCCTCCATGTCGAGCCTAGGACTACCTTCCAACCTCCTGGTCGAGCATAGGACAGCCTAGCATTCTCCAAGTCGAGTCTAGAAGATCCTAGCATATACTAAGACGAGCCTACTAGCAATTGTGGTGGATATAGTTGGTTAATATGAGAATTACCTCTATGTCTACTTGCAGATTTCATACACATTTCGAACAAAGCATAATAATCTTTCCATTCCACCCACAGTGTCTCTCTATCAACCCAGTTGAAGTTCATTGCTTGAAAAGATTATTTTTTTAATTTCAAGAAGTTATATAGGTATCCATTGAAAAAAGAAAAATAGAAAAGAAGACAGAGTGAGGGGGGGATGGGAAAAGTATAAATAAATAAATCTCCTATGAAACCAGGAATAAAAGACTGTATTGCTGCTAATGCTATCACTGTTCCCGAGGCACTAATGCATCGAATATCAAAAGTCAGCACAGCCTATTGAGTCTGGAAGTATAGATTCTAAATGGTAGGCTAGTAAAGATTATGTAAAAGAGTTTATTCGCGTATATAAAAATGACAAAGTTTTTTGGAACACAGATAAGCAGGTGTATAAATGCAAATGCATATACACAGGTTATAAGGGATTTCGAGAATTACTTGCATTTACCATCGAGTATGGAGAACATGATGTAGACAAATACTCCATCAGTAGAAGGATAAAGTGTCTACGCGATTCCTACATAAGGGAATAGAAGAAGCTAAAATATGCAAAGAATAATAATTGTGTTAGTGTTTGTGAGGTGTGAGGCTGTGAACAACACCTCCATAAACATGGAATGTGAATGACAGCCGTTTTTTTTCCTCATGTCTGTCAATGATGAGGTAGTGGACAATGCCGTCAACACATCTGTTAACAGTAGAGTTGGTCACACTGCAGTCAATACATCAATCAACTGCGAGGTTGGTGACACTGCAGTCAATACTTCAAACAATGGCGAAGTTGATGACACTGCAGTCAATACATCAATCAATGGCTAGGTTGGTGACAACACAATCGACTTGTTCCTCAACACCACTGCTATGGGCAATGCAGTCAATGTGTTCAACAGTGAAGGTGGGAACAATGCAGTCGACACAACCAACAAACCCGTCAATCGTGCATCTGGCATATCTATTAGTGATAGAATCAAAACGTTTATCAATGGCGAGATTTTCAACATATATGTTTCGTTGTTATGAAATAGAAAAAAAAAATCAAATACGAATGGAACCTTCACAAAGGAGTTACTCAAATCAATTATCAACAGTGTAGTAGATGTGGGTTAGATCTAAGGGATGGTCAATTCGAGCCACATGAAGTATTGTGCTTTAAAAATAACCTCATATGTATATTATCTTTATAAAATCAATTAAAAGAAATTATTAAAAAAGAGTTTTTATTTTTATTTCTTACAATTTATTCTCACATCATCTATGAATCACTTGTTGCAAATGACACATTCACTAAATTTTTTTGGAAATCTCCCATTTGCTATATCATAATGCACTTTGTGTTCTGTTAGATAAAATTCATAACTTACAAACCATTTTTTTTTATTCATTGACTGTTTTTGTGTGTGTTTTTATGGAAGTCTGAGGCGTGGCTATATTCAAAATTACATGTATGATTTAACATAATTGTATATATATTTACCATAATGAATCTGATACATTTTGGGCCATGGCACATTGTATATTTTTTATCTCGGTGCTAATTTGGAATTATTTTCCAAAGTCAAGTATCAATCTGCCTGACAGTCTTTGTGATTGTCCAAGAGCATAGTTTTCTTACGGCCAATGTAGGGTGAACCGAGATCATCAATGTACCTTTGATATGCAGATGATATTTGAGACTAACCAACTTTATATTTCCGTACAATTCCATCTGATCTACCAAATAGAGATAGTTGTAAATGGCAAATAACACATTTTCGAAAATGCAGAATTTTTCCAATTTCTAACCGTTGGTTACTTTGGACATATTTGCAAAGAAGTCAAGTACAGCAACATAGTTGTAGATTCGTTTCACGAAACACAATGCATTGCGCTCATAACCTTTATGAACAATAGAACGAAGTTCCAAAACATCTTGATTTGGATTACTGCAAAATACACTGTAGTCAATCAGTTTCATCAAATGCAAGTATTTTTTCTTCACTAGTGAAATAAATGCGAATATCTCAGTGCCTTTGAAAACGATACCCCTTCCATTAATTATGTTCATTTCCTCGATTGAGTTCGATAAACCTGTTATTATGCAATTTCAAAATATTTGTAAATTGATACCCATTGGTATGTGTGTCAAAGACCATTTCACTATACTCTCGCGGAATTTTGCAAATAAGTGCATGGAGTTTCTTCTCGTTGTACACAATCAGTTTTTTATTTGCTTCTAGATTATAGTAGGCATCGTAGGTATTTTGGCGAATGAAATATACCAATTGCATGAGCACATTTCCATTAGGTAGTTTATTGTTTTTTTTTTTTTGTGATCACAAATCGCATGCAGAAGATACGGGCGTAACTTTATATAAATGTATGAGAAGTTTACGTGCAACCGTCTTGCCTATGACTACAGGAATGCTGACAAACTTGAAATATATAGTGCCAAAAAGCCCATAGGTGGTGTTGACCGTAATTTTAAGCAAAAGTTGCTTTGCATCCAACTCCGAGTACTCTAGATTCATGTTATGAATCCTCTCTTCGGAGACTTCTTTTTTTTTTTTTTGCATATTTGACTTTATAGATTTAATTAGTTTTTTTACAGTTTTCCTATGGTCGTGAAAGACTGTAAATTTTATGGTTAATGGAGTTTTGGCATGTGAGAGTAAATGAATCAGAATGGGAGTATAGCCAGCTAATGATTCTAGTTCATTGATGGAAAGTATCATCTTCCCAATACATTTGATATATGAAATTGAATGCCTACAAGACAGAAAAACAACCTTCAATTCTCTTTGGTAACAAATTTTGCATAAAAATGTAATTTTTTTGTTCATCTTCATTATCGCCACTGCTGCCGCCGCCCACACATTTCTCCAAATCGTTGTTTGTGGAATTATCGCCACTAATGCCGCTCATGCATTTCTCCAAATCGTTGTTCACAGAATTTGCTGTATCCTCGTTCTCTTTTTACTAAAGTCGCCGTATTCTATCCACCTGAATTTTATCGATGAAAAACTTTCCTTTTGACGAAAGGAAAAATTTACATTCGGGATACCAAAAACCATGTTCCATCCACGGATTGTCTTCATCTTCCCAATGTATAATGTACAATGAGAATTAGTCACTCGATCACCGAAACCTGTGTAAAAGAATCCCACATTACTTAGTCGTTTTGGGTCTTGAACTAGAGATGGAGGCCATTGTTTTATTTTAAATGTTTTTATTCATGCTTCACACATATTGTATTCAGGATAGGCATGTTGTTCTTTGTGGTTTTGCAATAGTTCAGATATGGCATCAGCATCGACATCATCATCCGTGATGTCGATTTTATAAACATTTTTACCATCCTCGAAATTTGTAGTCATAATAGGATATATGTTATACTTTATCATGTTAACATACAGACATTCAATCATCAAGTAATTGTAAATGTGTTCTATTCAAGGATCCTCTTCTTCCTTCCAGTGATAATTCTTGGAACCACAATAAAAGGAAATAACCATATTGTCCCCCATGTAAAAGAAACCAGCTTGGCTAAGTTGGTTCAGTTGTTGTTTCATCACCTTGGGCCAAAACTCGAACGTTGCCAACCGCGATTCAAATAAAATAAAATTGGTATAACTCGAACCTATATATTCCAAGATACCTATCTCTTTGAAGCACACTGATCGCAATCCCATACACCGAGATTGCACAGCATTAGAGGCCCGTTGCCATGTTCGTGAAAAGCATAATCGAAATTAACCTTAATTATTTTCCCACTCTCTCTCTTTTCCTCTCGCCTTTTTTCGGAGAGTATCCATATATATATATATATATATATATATATATATATATATATATATATATAGTATACACATAGTATGCACAATTTATTTAAAATTCGTTTTTCATTTCAATACAATTATTCCTCAAAGTTAAACCATTCCATTTGATGGCCGAGATGAACGAATTATGAACGAGTTGGGGAACCACGTGCCCATTTATACCCTTTTGGTACATTTCCTTATCGATTTCGGCCGTGATTTCATTCAAGGAATGTTTCGAGGAATTGATTATGTCTTTAAATTCGAGCGTACCATCGAGCGAAACCAATTTATCCACCAGTCCCATGTAGTGATGATAGTTTCCTTTGGGGCCGTTTAAAACGATGCGAATTAAATTTCCATCCAAAAAACTCGGTGATTTTAACGATTCGTCGTGAAAAACATTACTGGTGCCATTTGCCAACTCATATGTTTTCTGGTTCATCTCGCTAAAGAAATGGTATGTTTTCCTAGAGCCGTACTTGAAATAAACAAAGAGACCAAAATTTTCCAAAACATCCATCGTTGGTTCGACCGAGTCGTGAACTTTGTCCAATGCTTCGCAATTTGTCTCGTCATCGAACCATTTTAGGGTGTAAATGTTGCGAAATAATTCGTATAATTGGTGAAACTCGTGTGTTTTGGGCAAGCTTCGTTCATGCATGTACAAAATATGAGCTTCTGTAAATTTCGGCCTCAGTTTATTAAAGGGAATGTAAATGCTGTAAACAGCAGACATGTTGATTATCACTTCTTTGATGGCGACCACATCTGAAACCCCGTACAATCATTCCATATCTCCGTTGATGTCAGCATTCTGATTCTTCAGGATGAACAGTGAGACAAACAATAAATCTGTCGTCCAAAAGCCACCCGATAGATTACGACGATCGAGGCGGAATGTATCAATGGATCTTGTTTGTGTGAAATGACGATATCCAACCCCAGATAGATGAGTTTCTCCTTTTGCCCATCCATAATGTTGGTCAGGTAAAAAAAACGATTCGAGAGACACTTAGATCGATGCCTAGCGATGTCATCCACATGTGAGGAGCAGTGATCTCGTTTGGTCATAGATCGGCTCGTAAAACGATTTGACTGCACAAACATTTTAGTTGTGGTGACAGTAAATTCTGGTGCATCTGGCTCCTGCTACCTGCAGCATTGTCTTTATCGACCCATTAGAAAATGGAATGTCGAAAAACTTTTGAATCTTGACAAATGTTTGTTTGACACAGCAAGAAATTTGCTCATCCAAGGTGTAAATAGCTAGTTCGTTAACTCTGCACGACCCATGACCTTGCACGCTTCTAACAAGAGTAAAAGTGAATATATTTTCTTCCAATTTGCATAGATGTGACTGCACTGCCACATCTGATCTATTAAATCGCGGTACCACTTTCCAGGGAATTCCGTAAACAATGCAATCAGGGAATCAAACAAATTCAGAATGGAATGTAATTTTTTTTCCAAATGTACTGGTGATTCCAAATTATCTTGAACAGAATGACCAATTCGACCATTTCGTAAGCTTTCAGAATGTTTTGAAACTCGGAAATCGATTCCTTAGAGTGCATTTTCAAGTTGGGGATAACAAAACAGCCTACATCCTTAGAATTGATTTTTAATAGTTCCATATCCCTGCTATTCGACCGATGGTGAAAATATGGAAATTTTGTTTATATGATGTAAATACCAATATTGTTTCGCACATCAAGTAATGCACGATTTTTTATTTTTCGTAAAGCACCAACTGTTGAGCATTTGCCTCATTTGTTTCATGCTGATGATTGGCCAGTTTTTTTTTTTTTTTTTTTTTTTTTTTTTTTGCTTGTTTCAGGGTAATGTCTGACACTCGCTACTTAATTTTAGTATGTGTGGATTTCACCTGAAAAATAAAGGCTTATTTACTCCACTTCGGCATTCTTATTTTTTATTCTTATTTTTATTGTATGTGTATTTCTCCCGATAAAAAAGGCCTATGTACTTGATTTTATTGGGTATTTTTCCCTTTACTTTTCATCTATCATGTGAGACTTTCATGAGAGACAAAAAAAAATTTCAAAAATAAACTGCAGAAAGTAAAACAAATATGTGAGGCAAAGTTGTGTGTAATGAAGAATAATGTTGGCAATGTAATGAAGAATAATCTTAAGGCAAATTTGAAAATTGCCCTAACTTTGCATAAAGATTATCCAGAAATTTTTCATTTTATAATGGCATAATCTTGAGGCAAAATTGAGTTATTCTGATAATTGCCTCAAGATTCACGTGAGGCAAAGTTTAGGTTGCCTCATCTATCTCTTCTCATTCCCTCTGATTATACTCATTCACTCACATAGTTTTGTGAATCGACTTATGATATGAATGTATGGTATTGAAGAAAAACATCTGACATTGGCATCATTACCATCTTCATATTCCAGGACATCAACCGTTAATGTAACATCCGAGACGATAGGCAGTCATTTTATAGGTGACCTTGACAAATCTGCATCGAAAATCAGCTGAATATATATCAATTGAGTTATGTTTCAATAATGGCACATCTCCAGTTTAAGAAATGGTTTCGAAAAGTCGACCAAGTTGATATTTGTTTTTAAATGTGTAATAATCGCACAAAACGTATTTGATGCTTATTGTGTTGCCACAGGTAAAGAAAGTAGTGTGGAAATTCAAGTTGGCATCCACACAATGCCGTTTATCGATTTTTTCAAAATCTGCGACACTAAAACATCCATTGGCGAATGTGAAAATCCACGGTGATCATTTTGAATGATATTGATTGAATACATGATAAGAGGACCCAAAAAGTTATCATGTTTCGAGACTTGGTGGAATTATACACAATTTTTCTTTTGGACGATGTTGTGTCAAACAGATGGAGATGGGGAATGTTCGATATTTTCTAATTTTACCCTAAACCAGAATAATGGGAAAATAGTGTTTCTACTCCCAAAAGAACTACTCGAGTAGTGGAAATTGATGATAAATGCGAGGAACAAAGGTTTGAGAAAAAAACCAAAAACATTAAACCCTCGATTATTAAAAATTCTAAATACCAACAGATGTGAAATTGACTACTTATTTCATGATATAACACACACAGTATTCAGCAGTGCAAAATAATCATAAGACTACTCGAACTGGGCATAGTAAGAATCTGACTTTGGTTATTTATAGTTTAGGTTTTTTTAGTTGAAAGTGAGAGTGGGGGAAGGAATGATGATCGCAACACACTCTGATTATGTCTCACAGAACTAAACAAGGGTAACACAATTTGTCCAAAGTTACATTATTATCACTTCATATCTACAAGACATATTTTTAATATAATAACTTGTACAAGGACCAGACACACACTTGCAAATTTTCTCGCAACTAAACAGACTTGTATAGACTTGAACTGTCCTCCACTCTTTGCGAGATAAATTAAGGCGAATTCCCCCACTCCTAATTTCAGCAACCATTCATGTTGGAACATTTCATTTCCCCTCCCTTTACCCCTGTCAGTTTGCCTATATGGTGGAGAAATCTGGAAAAAAGATGTCAGTCGATGGCGAGAGCTGAATAGAGAAACATCAACCTTCCTGCACTCCAGAACAGAAGAGAAATAAGGTGAGAACAAAAAGGTAAGTTATCTAATAAATATACCTGATAAAATATTAATATTTTTAAGGTATACATATACATTATAAAATTATAATATTTTATAAGATATATTTACTATTATTACAATTCTTGCCTTATTCATTTTGCTCTTTGGGCTGGAGAAAGGTTGATGTTTCTCTATCCAGCTCTCACCATAGATTGATGTCTTTTTCTCTGGATTTCACCACCATATAGGCAAACTTAGAATTGAGTAATGGAGGGGAGAATGAAATACCACCACATGATTGGTTGTTGATTCCCCCTGCCACTTTATTCAAAAACCAATCAGATTACACAATTTCTTATCCCCATTTCAATGATAGAATAGTCTGTTTGGTTCCAAGAAAAATAAACTTATCTGTGTATGTCTGATTATGATTTGTCTTTTTCTCATATTTCACTCCCATATAGGCAAATTGAAGGGTGTGCTTTATTGTCAGCTTTATGTGTTGCATTGACAGCTTTGTGTCCTCATTGGCAGCTTTGTGTGCTTCATTGGCAGCTTTGTGTGCAGCATTCCATTTGGGTTATAAAGTTAAACAAATATTATCCTTTTGTGATACATTTAACCACTTTTATTCAACCTTTATGCCACCACATATATGTTACATTCATTTATAGGATCAATCTCGGATTAATCCTATGTTCGTTCATCGATTTGGGTTACGACATCGCACTTGTTTGTCGACTTAGGTTATGTCACACTCGTTTGTCGACTTAGGTTGACTTAGTTTATGATGTCACACTCGCTCATCGACTTATGTTCAGATATCACACTCATTTGTTGCCTTAGGTTATGAAAACACTCATTCATAGTATTAATCCTATATTCGTCGACTTAGGTTATGACGACACATTCATTCGACATCTTAGTGCATTGTGAAGTAAACCTCATTCATCTAGTTAGGTTATGACATCACATTCGTTCGACATCTTAGTGCATAGTGAAATCACTCTCATTCATCAACTTAGGTTATTACTTCACACAACCCTAAGATGACAATAAAAATATTTTACAAGTTAAAAATAACATTATTTTCAAAAAATTTTCAAATTTTTTTCGACGTATTCTTGTATAATGTGTAAGAAAAGTGCAAACATTTACATTGTGTGAGATGGCACTGTCACTGGTCGATCTCGATGTGAAGTACCTGGTGGATAAAAGAGTTCCATAAAACTGAGTGTGAATTAAGTATGTAATCTTTAAGGTTTGGATATTGAAAACGATAGGAAAAACAAAATTTTTTCATCATTGAGCAAATCAAAAAGGTTTTAAATAATAATGAATTGTTGAATGGGTTATTCTGGAGAATACAAACAATAAAAAATTATTGTATCAAAATTACTCGAAAAACCCAAACCTCCAGTATGAATAAATTTGTGGCGGACATTCTCCACATAAATGGTACTATGTTATGAATGCTATAGATTTTGAAAATTCGTTAATGCTGATGAAGACCAACAAGAGAAGTGAAATATGACTATTTTTTTATTTTCATAAAAAACTGTGTTGTTGAAATATACAAACTACAAAGCATATTTCGAAAGACATCAAAATGAATTGTTTCAAAGGACAAATAAAGATTTATTTGAACAAAATAAAACCTTTTCTAATTAGATGAACAGGCTAGTGTGTAAATTTGAACAAGGACATCAGAAAGCTGAACAAGAAAGAAAATTTGCATTCAAAAGCAAAAGAAAAGCCATACGGGAATAATAGAAAGCCGAACAGGAACGAAAGGCCGAACAGGAATGTCAGAAAGCAGAACAGGAATTATTTCTTGCACTCGAATGCAAAAACAAAGTGGAACAGGAACATTAACATGCTCAGAAACAAGAATGTAAGATTGCCAACATTTTACACACCAACAACAGAATGTTAGTCGAAACTGCATCTCCGTTGATTTACGACATCCCAAAGCTCCATGCTATTTCAATTGTATCGGTGTGTACCGTTTCTATAGCAGAAAACAGGCCAAATATGCGTTCAGAGTGACCTTATGAATGAATTTGTTCAAAAATGAAAACAAAAAAAAAAGGCTATTCGACTGTTTGATAAATCGAGTCGTTGCTGGTTGGTATTTCGTACAGTTGCAAAATAGACAGTTACAAAACTGGAGAAAACAAAGCAAAAAAAAGATGGCAATTTTTGTGGTAATTGAAGGTTTACGGCGATGTGGGCAGCAGCGTCAACATCACCAACATCATTAAGGATAAACTCAGATCGAAGCATAATCATTTCAACAGCCAGTGGTGATAATTTGATGTTATGGGGGACACATGTAGGTTGTTGCTCGATCGTAAAGATGGTGTTGGCATCACAGAAAGAGAGTTTATCAATTTCGTCGATGCTTGTATTCACGGCATCTCCACGAATCTGGCTTATAATTTGGTTAACAAAAATGAGCAAATGTTGATCGACTAAAACAAATAGAAAAAGTCAATCAAGAGAAACAAATCACAAAATCAATGAATAAAAACAAAAAAGCAAGAGTAGAAATTTGTTTACATAATAATATGTCGAGTAATTTATGTTAATCAGTATGGATAAACTGCCATTCGAAACATTGCCTTACATTGGTCCTCTTCTCTTTTACGAGAAAATTCATCCAGAAGCAAGATCTCCAATATATTCAACTCTGGGATCTTTGGCTTGTGATTTATACACAATCACAGATATCACATTAGCTCTGAGAGAATGACGTGCACTACGTTTGGGTCTTCGATTACTGTATCCCTCTGGTAATTTGGGGCATATGATTCCTTGTACATCGACTGGAAAAGAAGGCCTTCAACTTTATGCCGGAGTGTGTGATCCCGATTATAGCAGAGAACTACATATCTGCATATGGAAAATTGAGCCGAATGAATTGACCATCAACAAAGGAGACTGTATTGATCAATTGTTCATTCTTCCATATACACGACCTGTTATTTTCGAAAGTTGTAATTTAGTCTCGACTCTGAACGAATGCAGTGAACGACATTTTGGATCTACTGGATGTTAAATCTCACTGTCAGGCACTCGACTCGCAAACCCATAGGAAAATGCCTGGTGGAGATGTATTTTTGTTTGATTATATAACTTTTAAACTTACAGAGGATATCTATTATGATTTAATGGCCTGTTTCTGAAAACCTATTGTAAACTGTCCCTTATAAATGAATTTCTGTTGGATTTTATTACTATTTTTGACCAAGTTTCTACTTAGGAGTGGATGATTTTGAAAACTGTATGAACATTTTGGATATGAAACATGTCTTGAAATACTGGTACCATTATAATCGGCTATACCCATTTGCTCAACTATCCACATTTTAAATAAAGAAGAGCAGCAGCAGTGGCTGCGCCAACACATATTGGTAAGAAATTGCAAATATTCCTGAGGAAGGAATTGTGGTTGGTTAAGAAAATATGTTTATCGATTTTCCCCGCCTGCATTTTTTGGTTTGTTCATGGGGATACAGAAGAGTGAAAATGGGATATCCGTCTGAAAAACAATAACCAAAACACAAAATTTTTATTTGCAACTACAATTGAATTATTATCGTTTCCTACAATCAAATAAGGCATTGCCGAAAAAACTAAAACAAACCATGCAAGAGATAGAAAACTACCTGGATAAAGATGGAAAACAAAAACTGGCCGATGCCATAAACGATATTTTCGTGTCCTAATTCCTAAGATTCGTTCCACATGTAGCTCCCAAGATTGCTGTAATGACTGTCGAGATTGACATGTAAATGCGAACAAATTAATTTCTGCTATATAAAAGTCGAGTAAACAATGTTCTTCAGTATAACTAAACAACTGATCCAAGCAATGTCAAAAGTCGGGATTTAGTTTCTAATCCAAGCAAATAACGCAAAGGATGTTTTGGATCTACTGGACAGTAAATCTCACTGTCAAACTCTCGACTTGCAAATCCATAAGAAAATGTCGGGTATAGTTGAATTTTGTTTCATAATACAACTCTTAAACTTGCAGAGCATACCCATTATGATTTAATTATATGTTTCGTACCAATGTTCTTCATAGGTGTGGTCGATTTCGAAAAATGCATGGAAATTCTGGATGTGAATTGTGTTTTGAATAATTGTTATTTTCATAATAGGTTACACTCATTTGCTCAACAATCCATGTTTGAAATTTAAAAATGGAGCAGCGGTGGCAGCACAAACACAAATCAGTAAAGAATTGCGATATTTTGAAGAAAAACATTGTGGCTGATAAAGAAAAGAAGTTCATCGACTTTACCAGCATGCATTTTTTTGTTTGCCCATGGGAAGGCGCAAGTATCGAAATGCCAAATTTCTATTTGCAACAACAATTGAATTATTATCATTAACTACAATCAAAGAACGTATTGTCGAAAAAAAAAACGTACAAGAGATGGAAAACTACTTGGATAGTGATCGAAAAGAAAAACTTGTCGAAGTCATAAACAATATTTTCGTGTCCAAATTCCAAAGATTCGTTCCACATGTATCTTCCAAGATTGCTGGGATGACAGTCTATAGTGAAGAAATAAACGCTCCACCAACATGTAAATACATCCACAATTGGGAATGGTTTATATTTAGATAAGTGTTTACTGTATTTGAAATGTTTTGTAATAAAATAAAAATAATATTATACATTTTTGGAATGGTTTAGATAAGTGTTTACTGTGTTCGAAATGTTTTGTAATAAAATATTTATCAATTATAAGTTGCAAACCTGACGTCAGCATCAGTCTAACCTGATGGCCGCCAAAAACTATGTGAAGTTAATAATGTCAGCATCAATTTAATGCGATTGCAGCCTAAATTGCATGAAGGTGGTCTAAAATGATATGAAGGTGACCTAAAATGACTTGAAGGTGGCCTAAAATGACATACAAACGATGATGTAACCCAAGTAGATAAATAAGTGTGACATCATAACCAAAGTCGACAAACGAGGGTGATATCTGAGGTGGCACAAAGGCCACCTCGTCTGACATCATAACCTAAGTTGATGAATGAGTGTGATGTCATAACCCAAGTCGGCGAACGAGAATGGCATTATAACCCAAGTCGGCGAAAAAGGGTTATATCATAACCCAAGTCTTTAACACTTCAATATTTATCACTTTATAAAGATTATTCTATGTCTTTATCACTTCAATATTAATCACTATATAATGATTATTCCATGTCTTTAAATTTGATTTAAATGCCAAACTTTAATGCAATGTATAAGATGATTAGCATATGTTCAATGTGATATGTGTAAACGTATTTATTTTGACAGTTCTGTTGTATAAGCTATGTAAATCTAATGATTATCTATGGTTTCTTTGCATGAGTATTTGTCTTTGTAACAAGCACTACGTATAGTTTTCTCAGTGATATCAGGCCACACCAGCCAGCCTATCAATTTTTAATATTTTTTTTTTCGATCAATTGTCTAATAGAACAAAACTTAATAATTCTAATTTGGAATGAGTGAGAGGCCAGCTAGAAAAGAAGTTAGTCATTACAATTTGATATTTACGACAGACATACATAATTATTCATGCACTATTGAAATTCTGAGCCCATATATGTTTTAAAGAAGAAGTAATTCGACATAAGCTGTACGATGAGCCCGGAAGGAAGGATGGCCCAGAAAAGGAGGACGTTGGAGTTTTCGACTTCGCACCAAGGACGACACTGTGTCCAGTGTTCGGAGAGGAGTTGCTACTGGCTGCTGATTCTAGTGAGGTTCCGGTTCTGCATCCACCTCCGCTGTTCCGGCCCACAGAGGCTGAGATCGCTGAGCACCACCCGGAGATGTGCTGTCCGTGGTGAGCAGGAGAGCTATTTGGCAGAGTTGCGGTTATTTTCCACTATCGACACAACTAAGTCGAATTTTCCTCAAGCAAATGTAAATGTATTTATGACACCAGAACTAGTAAAGTCTAATGTTGGTAAATCGGTTTATATACAATGTGCAGGCTGGTGTTACTTGTAATTTTGGGAATTAGTATAGTATAATATTTCGTATCTGAAGTTCTACAAGGGTGCCATATGGCTTGAGATTGGTTTGGTTGATCATTATTAAAATCAAAGTAATCTTATTAGTTTCTATTAATTTACTTGAATTAAGACTTCTCTGGTTATTAGAATCAGTTATCAAATTGTTTCTAACTACAAAGGAAGTGAAGCTTGGATGAATAAACCGATTTTTTTAGCATGGCAGAATAGATTTCAGCCGAGGTATATCATTAATATAACCTATCAGCCTCACTCACATATACAACATTTTATCATTACATTACATATTCATGTCTTGTATTGTATATCTCAGAAATAGTATTTTTTAGCCAATGAGATTGGCCGTGATATTGTAACACATAACATAGATGCTACAGTATTAATTTGAACACTCAAACATGTGGCTGTAAACTCTTCAAACATTGTATCTATTTAACAAATGACATAAATAATTTTTGTTGACCCAATGTGAAGGTTACAAGAATTTATGCCCACGATAACCAGAGATTACTATACTGCTTCTCTCAGAAAGAAATATTCATAAGTTCCATAGAGACACCAGAGTAGATTGGCTTATTCTTTGTAATCTATATGAGTCGAGAATCGAGGACGGCATATTATTTACGAAACAACGCCGCCATAGATTACAAGAAATTTTTATATCGGGTGGATAATATGAAGGCAGGAACAAATACACCGACAGATGTGTTAGTTTCAAGCGACATGGAGGGTAATTTAGTTGGACATGTGACTAACCCAGATCAGAAAACAGAACCGACGGGAGATTTAACGTTTTTCCCCTTCGGAGATGTTGATAATGAAACAGATGACCTTGTTATTGAAGGGGCAATCTAGAGAAATTCGTGAAATTAATGAACGGATGGCTAGAGAAATTCGTGAAAGTAAGGAACAGATGTCACGAGAAATTCATCAAAGTAATGAACAGACGGAAAAGTGATTAAGTGAAAGGATGGCGCAAGGATTTGAACAGTTCGGACAGGCATAGGTCGAACAAAGGGTGTCCTTCCAGAGCACCCTCACTATGCCAATTTCTCAATTAAGTAATATAACGACAGACAGCATATCGCTGGTACAACAGCAAATAAAAACTGTGAACCAGGAATTAGTGCATAAGTCAGACTATTTACGGGAATAGGGAACAACCGAATGGAGTTTGAAGCAGCGGTGGAAAACTGCAAACAACGAATAGCTACCATAGAAAATAACCCTGTAAAATTGGAAGGTAGAATTTCTTCCCAACTGGATTCTTTTGGTTGCCAGATAGAACAGAGATGCGAACTTACTGAACCATTAGTTCGAGGGGAAAGAGAAAGAAACGAATTGAAATTTGACCAGATGGGGGAACAGATAAATTTTGTCACAGATAAAATCAATGGTGTTCTTAGATCTATGGGTGAATTGAGGCCATGGTGGCTGAGAGGTTAGCATGCTCGCCTCTCACCAAGGCGAACCAGGTTCAATCTCCGGCTGAGTCCTCGGATTTTCGCAAGTGGGAATCGTGCCGGACGATGCCATTGGTCGACGAGTTCTCTCGGGGATCTCATGTTTCCCTGCCACTTCATTCTGATGCCACTCCATATTTACTCCAATTACCCTCATCGGCTCTCAAGACGTCGCTGTTAAGAGCCACCCAAATCATTAATTGAATGCAAGTAGGACTGCAGAAGGAACTGCAGGAGGAAAGGCAGAGAAGGAGGGAGGCAGAGAGAGGTGGTAAGATTAAGGAGGAGGATAGAGGAGTTGGAGGCTGTAGACAGGGATAAGGCAGTATGAGACATAAGACAGCAAATAAGGTTAGAGGAGCAAGAAATGTTAGCAAGAGATAAGGTGATAGTAATATGCAGGAAGTAATCAGGAATAGAGGAACAGGAAACAGAAAGCAGGGAACAGACAGTGGTGGAAGGTAGGAAGTAGTATGCTGAGGCTTGCAAGTGTGGGATTAGCAAAGACCAGCAAACAGGACAAAGTGGACAGTTCAGGCTCAGCGGGGAAAGAGGAGGGTTTGTCAAAGGAAGGGAAACAAGGGTGCTACAGGAGGCCGGAGACAGGGATAAGGTAAGAGATGAAGTAGACAAGGGTAGACAGGTGGGTGGAAGAGCCGCAAAGCAGGAACAGGTTGTAGGAAAGGAACCAGAGGTAGTTTTTCTAGGCAGCTCTACTGTAAAAGGGGTGGAGCTGAGGGAAGTCAGGAAGTAAATTGCGTATAAAGCATTGGGGGGGGGGGCAAATACCAGGGATTTTGAAGAAACAGTTAGTAGTATGAGAGGTAGCATGGCGGCAAAGGTTGTTCTAATTCATGTAGGGGGAAATGACCTGGCTCGAAGAGAGGTGGGGCAGGAGATAGAGAGGGACCTCAGAGGATTGCCGAGGAAAGTGCGGGAGATGTTCCCTGGGGCTAGGGCAGTACTCGGTGGCATACTGGTTAGGAAAGGAGGTATATGAGAGGGTGTGTTGGGATCTGGGGGCAACATTTATAGATCGTAGGGAATGAGTAGGCTGGGAAAGTGTAGGGAGGGACCAGGTTCACTTGACAGAGCAGGGAAAGAGGATTCTAGGTGATGTTCTACATAGGGAGTAGCTAGCTGCATGGGGAGGGTCAGAGCAAAACATCAATTGTTGATATAGTAATCACTTAGAAGCAAGGAAACAGAAGTGGAGAGAAATGGAGCCGATAGCATTGATGGGGTCGCAGGGGTGGAGATAGGGGGTAGGCAACATAAGATGGTAAAGCAGAGTACTTGTATAAAGATAATGGTGATGAATTGTAGTAGTGTGTACAACAAGCTGGAGGGCTTCTGGAGAAAGGTGGAAGGATATGGGGCGGATATAGTGGTAGTTGTGGAGACTTGGCTGACTGAGGAAGTGCTGGATATTGGGTGTAGGCAAGATAAATTCACCATCTTCAGAAGAGACAGGGATGGGAGAGGAGGAGGAATAATGGTGTATGTAAGGAAAGGGCTAAAAGGGGTGGTAGAATGGGTTAGTGAGGCTGTCCTGGTAATGGAAATTAAATTGAGTGGTGGTAGTAATAATAAAATAACTTTGTTAGCAGTGTATACACTACCAGGACAGGGATGGCAGGCAGTTGAGATGATTAAAGAGAGAGTCAATAGACTAAAGGACAGGTAGTGGGTTGTTTTAGCAGGAGATTTGAATATGCCGGGTATGAAATGGATAGAGGGTGCAGACGGAATGGGTAACATGATGCAGAGAATGGCAGCACAGTTAGTCAACAGAGGATTAGTCCAGGTAGTAGAAAGAAATACCTACAAGATGGAATGAGGAGGGTGTTAGGTCAGTGTTGGTTGTGGTGTTTGTCAGACCTGAGAATGCTGTAGCTGGTGCAATAGTATTGGATGGTATAAGCTACCATCATATCCCAGTTGTGAAAATTGTGATTGGCAGGATGAGGGAAGAGCAAATGGCAGAGAGGTTGGTTGTAGCAGTATGGGAGAGGAGACAAGAAGGCGGCAGAAATCTTCCTAAGAGACAGGTTTAAAAAATGGTCTGCAGAGGAGGCTGTAGAGGGGTTGTGGAGGGAATTTGGAGGATTAATGGAGGTTATGTTGGAGAAATTAGTTCCAATGAAAAGGTTACAGACTGGGAGATATATGCCATATTATGGACAGGAGATTTTGAAAATGAAGAGGAAGTGCAGAAAATTGCATGCCAAGTGGAGAAATGAAGAGATGGTAAGATCTAAGGAAATGAGGAAACAAATGGGTAGCGAGCTTGAAAGGAAGATCAAACAGGCAAAGAATGCATTTCTGGGGAACATAGTGGAAGAAGGAAAAGGCAAGGAATGGGGGAAATTTTTTAGTTATGTTAGGTGGTTAAGGGGAGGAGAGGAAGAGATCCCTCTGCTAAAAGGAAGGGATGGTAGGCATGCAACAAGTGACCAAGAAAAATCGGAGATGCTGCAAGACCAGTACTTGTGAATGTTTGAGGCAAAGGAGGATTAGAATAGGGGGGCAAATAGGGTTTGGGGGGTGTTTAGTAAGTTTAAGATGAGGGAGTGGGAGATAGAAAAGTTAATTAGAGGTTTGAAGAGCAGTAAGGCAAGGGGTCCACATGGGATAGGAAAAGCAGCACTAAAGTTTGGTGAGAGGGAGTTGGTGAAATATTTAGAGGTGCTGTTTAAAAAGTCCATAGGAGAGGGTAAGGTACCACAAGATTGGAAGGATGCTATGATGGTACCTATACACAAGCAGGGAGAGGATAGAGGGCGGCTTGGTAACTACAGACTGGTGAGTCTCACATCGAGTACGGGAAAAGTAATGGAGAGACTGGTGGTGCAGTATGTGGTTAGGGTTATGAACAATAGGACTTGGTTGGAGGAGTTCCAGCATGGTTTCAGGAAGAGATACTCATGTGAGGCTCAGCTGACTGGGTTATTAGAGGAACTAGTGCAGGTAGATGATGAGGGGAAACAGGTGGGTGCCTGCTTCATAGATTTTGAGAAGGCATTCGATAAGGTGCCCCATGGAGCACTGATGAGGAAAGTGGAGGCGCTGATAAAGGTCAGAAGGGTAGTGAAATGGATAGGGGACTTCTTCAGGGGGCTAAGGCAGAGGGTGAAAGTGGGGGATGCAATTTCGGAGGAAGAGGAGGTTGCATCAGGGGTACCACAGGGAAGCGTGTTGGGTCCTTTGTTATTTACCATAATGGTAAATTACATGGATTTTAGGATTAGGGGGGAAATATGATGGTTTGCAGACGATTGTGTTGTGTATGCTGAAGTGGGAGGGGGAAATTTGCCGGTGGACATTGACAAGATATGGTTGTGGACCAGGAAATATGTAATGAAAATAAATGTAAGAAAAACTAAGGTAGTGGTGTTTACAAGGAAGAAGGTGATAAGCAGGGACATATACAGATGGGAGGGACAAGAGATAAAAGATGCAGCAGAATACAAGTATTTAGGAATTTTACTGCAGGTAGACCTCAGATGGGAAAAAACAGGTAGAGAGGGTGGTTGCAAAGGAAAGAAGGATTCTAGGTATGCTGGGAAGGGTGCTAAAGGGAGCCAGCTTTTAAGAGAAGGAGAAGGCTTATGGTACAATGGTACGGCCAATGTTAGAAAATGCTGCAGCAGTATGGGACCCGTATATGAAGGTGGAGGTGCGAGAACTGGAAAAGGTGCAGAGAAGGGCAGCAAGATGAGTTATGGGTAGGTGGAGAAGGCGGGGGCAGGATGATGAGGAAGAAGGGCATTATAGGCCATCAGTGATGATGAAATAAATGGGGTGGAGCTCATTGAAGGAGAGGAGGAAAGTTGAACAGCTAGTCAGGAGGTACAGGGTGGTGAATGAAGAGGGAGGATGGGGAGGGCTACACTGCAAGCTAAGTAAGGGGGTATTTAGAGGAAGAGGAAACAACAGTGGGAAGCTTCAGAGGGTGTGGAGGAGAACTGAGTGGGATAGGCAGTCCATGCTTGTGAGGTCTGTGAGGGAGTGGAATGTGTTGAGGGAGGAATTGGTATATGTGAGGGGGGGTTGGTAAGTTCAGGAAGGGAGTGGAAAAGGATTTGGTTGGGTGAAGGAAAGGTGAGAGAGCTCACCACCGTGTGGTAGCTAAATTGCGAGTGTATGTATGTGTGAAGTTAGATAACACCAGTCCCAGTTGTAAGATGTAAAGATCCTATATCGTTTTCAAAATTACAGGAACAGATGGAGTCCGAACGCACAGTGAACGACACATCCGCCTTGTTGCGGATGGTTGGTAAGTTCAGGAAGGGAGTGGAAAAGGATTTGGTTGGGTGAAGGAAAGGTGAGAGAGCTCACCACCGTGTGGTAGCTAAATTGCGAGTGTATGTATGTGTGAAGTTAGATAACACCAGTCCCAGTTGTAAGATGTAAAGATCCTATATCGTCTTCAAAATTACAGGAACAGATGGAGTCCGAAAGCACTGTGAACGACACATCCGCCTTGTTGCCATTGAACACATTGCTCCACCACCCGAGTAAGATGTGGGCTAACCAAATGCCTATGTTCGAGGGTAAATCTGGCGAAAACCCGGAAAATTTTCTGAATAAGTTTGATGAGTAACCTCGGCTGTTTAACTTGAGTGATTGAATGATTTTAAAGATAAATTCTTAGCGAACTATTGGAGTAGATAAGTGCAAGGAAATATTCGCGCACAACTACATGCCGAGAGGTTTTGACCAGGCAGGGACAAGCCACTCGAGGAACATCTGGCTGACATGTACGAGCATTCTCGTAATTTGGATCCCCCGGTATCAGATGAAGAGTTCATAGCAATGACTCTGAGGCAGTTACCCTTTAAGTATCAAGCGCATTGGGCAGGGCGGCATGACGGCTATCTTGCAACATTTCGAGAAGAACTACTCGTATTCGACGCTATCGAAAAATCACAAAGACAATACGAAAATTGAGATAGCCACAATACTGTTAAGCCCGATCATGCACATCCCCTGTAGCAAGGGAATTCGAACCAAAATTACAATGGTCTCACTATATACAGCAGGAATCCTCATGTCAGTACTATTGGTACAAGGCAGGATTACCAACATGGTGATAGATATCCAAGGAATCCACAGAGGTCGTACAGAGGTGGTAAATTTTTCCAGAGAAGCTCTTATGTTAGTGGAAACTGCCAGAACTACAGACGGAATCCATATGACGGTAAAAATCGCGACAATAAGCGAAAAAATGACGACTACGATGCACAACAGCCTGACGTACGGGAAAGTAATATATCTGATCGTTGAGCCGAACACTGTATAAGTCAGAGAGAAAAGTTGCCAAGGAGAATGGACGAAAGGGAAGGGGCAGGGCAAAGAATAAATAATTTTAGCCTAGGATCGCCGCACTCTTCGCGTTTTCGAAATCTAGACCATCAGAATGACGCAAGCGAAGGCTATTTCAGAAATCAAACACTACTTGACCCTCGTACGCCTTCCTTTGCGCCGATGCCGCAACAACAGCACATGAACGAAGGACAGATGGTAAATGTATACGGGAATAACCGAGATAATCGATTAAACTACTAGAGGTCAGGGAATACGGATCCCCATTGGCCTTAGCAAACACTATACTTCCATAGGGGTCCAACATGCACACAAGTATTATCTTATCTAACACCAGGGATGAAGATGAAACAAATTTACCTACAGATGTAATAGTACAAGCCATTGGAACAAAGTGACAGGGAATTTTTACTTTCTGAGCCAGTTGATGAACCAGATAACTCGCATGAAATTTTGTGTCCCGAATTATTTTTGAAAGTATCTGATATACAGGTATCTGTTTTACTGGATAGTCAGCCGAAGTTAGTTATGTCTCAGAAAAATACCTAATGTTCCTATACCTCGTTTGAGAATTGTAGGTGCCACTTCTAAATCAGGTCCCAGTATTAATCGACAGGTACTGTTTGTTATTAAGGGTTTAGGAAGCCCAAAACTTGTGTCAGCCTTAGTCATCAAAGGACTGACAAATCCACTGATATTGGGCGTGGATTTCATTTCAAAATACTAGGTGAAACTTAACTTCGGTGGTTGGATTATTAGTACCACAGAAACCAACGATCGCACTGTAACATTTCCAAACAATTGGAAAGTTTCTGATTGTTTCGTCAATTTAATCAGAAAGAATAAAATTGCAACATTTACTTTTTTGCGCACCAGCAAACATTTTCTGAGCGACCAGGGAGAAACAAAATTTTTCAAACCAACATAGAGGTAACACCAGGCGAACGATTTCAATGCAGTTCGTATCCAATACTGGTTAAGTTTATGCTGGAGGCGGAAGTGTATTTAAAGCAAATGTTAGAATGGAATATAATAAAACACTTCTCTAGACCATACGCAAATCCGATGGTGTGCGTAAGGAAAAAATATGGCTTCGTAAGATTGTGTCTAGATGTCAGACACTTTAATGCAATAACAGTCAAGGCGAGAGAAAGCCCACGTCCTACTGAGGAATCATTAAGGCTGTATGACGATGTTAAGTACATGAGCACCATAGATTTAACACACGGTTACTGGCAAATTCCGTTAGAGGAGAAATCAAAACAATACACCAGTTTCCTATTCCGAAATCAACAATATACATTCCAAGTACTTCCATTCGGCCTTTGCAATGCTGTAGTTTAGTTAACGCAGTGCATGAATCTGACTTTGGGTGAGAGTTGCGCGGAGTTCGCTAGATCCTATGTAGATGATATTCTGATCACTTTGCCTACTTTCAAAACACACCTAGAACATATTAATGTAGTATTGCACCATCTCTCTGCTGCAGGAATGACAGTAAAACTTCAAAAATCTTTGTTTTGCAGGGAAATGGTTCCATTCCTGGTACAGATTATTACTATCAAGGGCATAAAAACTGCACCTGACAAATTGATAGTGATAACTCATTTTCCAGTAACCCACAATGTAAAGCAACTTAGATCATTTCTGGGAGTCGTTGGATTCTACCGAAACTATTCAGATCAGGTAGCCAGTACCACTTTGCCATTATTTGAGTTGTTAAGGAAAGGAATTATCTGGGAATGGACTGCAGCTAGACAAAAAGCGTTTGAAGATGTTAAAAAACTGTTCATTGACGAACAAGTAATTCATCACCCTCAACAAGGTGTAGACTACCACCTCAACACGGATGCCTCAGTGTACGCTTTACGTACTAGACTAGCCCAGTGTGACCAACAGGGAAAAGAGAAAACAGTTGCCATGGAAAGTCGAACTCTCAGAAAAACTGAAAAAACTATATGGTTACGGAAAGGGAGATGTTGGGAATAATGCGGAGCCTGCAGAATTTTTGCGACATTTTGCTAGGAGAGAAAGTGATACTACACACAGACCACCAGGCACTTTTGAATTTCGAGTAGGTATAATTTTTAGCAGTTGCCTAACTAGGTGGGCCATTTTATTTTAGGAATTCGACATTGAATACCGCCACGTCAAGGGTTCAAGTAATGTTATTGACAATGTGTTAAGCAGGATGCCTGATGAAGATGTGCTACAGCAGGACAAGCAGCCAAACGAATATTTCGTCACTCGATGAGAAAATCACCATAGTCCAAGAATGTGTGGCAAGAAATTGTAAAGTATTTGGCTACCGAACCACAAAATGACAAATTTTGTAGCAAAGTATTCGAAAAGCTAGAACAATTACATGACGATCACCCATTACACACAGTATAATGCAAAACGGATGACGGAATTTCATTTTCTAGTAGTAGGAACAGGAAACACTTCGAGGAAGAGTGGAAACCAATCATTCCAGAAAAACTGCAACTGAAATTGGTACTTGATGCGCATGAAATGCTAGGACACATAGTAATTCGGAAGACTTTTGAGGCACTCCGACGACAGTTCTTTTCAAGCAAATGCAACAATTAGTAACAAAGACAGTACGAACATGTAATTTGTGTCAGAGATGCAAACATTCTCAAGAGTACTTGGTAGGGGAATTACATCCTATAATTCCAGAAAAACCTTCGGATTTAGTGTCCGTAGATATATTCGGTCCTTTGCTGCAGTCAAAAGCTAAAGTGCCCTATGTGTTCGTAATGATGGATATATTCTCAATATACACTAAGTTGTATGCCATAGTACAGGTAAATGCCCGTACAGTACTGGTGAAACTAAATGCTTTCATACAAGAAATAGGACAACCAAGATGTGTACTGTCAGTCAAGGGAACTCAATTCACAGGAAATATATGGCAGGCAGGTAGAAGGAAACTGAACGTGTTGCGTACCCCCTCCTCTGTAAGATATCCCAGAGGAAACCCTATCAAGCGAAGAATGATGTCTCTAGAAAATATGCTAAGGATTCTGTGTCACAAGTCACACCAGAACTGGATAGATAAGCTATCCACTATCGAATATGTCATGAACAATACAGTGCATGAATCGACCACCATGACCCCTCTGGAGGCACTGACAGGCCAGAGATCTGAGGAATTTGATATGTCTAGATTACAGTTACCTCCACAATCGACCATAAAGGAACCAAAGACATGACAGAAGAAGCGAAACAATAACTATTGGAGTTCGCCCAGAAGAAGTTAATTCTAGCTGCTAATTGACACCGCTAGTATGTGAAGCAGTCACAGAAGAAGTTAAGTGTAGGTCAATTGGTTTTAATAAGAGCACATTGTATCAGCAGAGTATGGGAATTTATTTCCAAGAAGTTTATCCCACTCTATGTTGATCTGGTAAAGATATCTAAGATAATAAACAACTGTTATGAAGTGGTTTGTCCAGACACTGGTAAGGTCCTAGGACACTATAATATCATGGCTGTGAGAGAATATCAATCTCCTATTATGCAGGTATAGAGGAAAAATTTTGAAGACAAGAGCAAATAGCAAATATATAGACGCTGAGGAATAATGTTGTTGAGTATTTATTGAAATTTATTGCAGTGAAGAATTGTTACTAAATGCAGATTTTATAAGATAATTATTATATGGGGTTAGCCTTTGTTCATTGATGTGGAAAGGATTTGATTAGGCGTAGCTGAAAGCCACCAGAATATGATACAATTTGTTCCATGTCAAATGTCTATATTGTAATTTATTTCGCCCTATATTGCTTTGTTTGCCACAGAGAATGTTTCACTTTAAAGAGTTGTTGGTATATGTAAAGAGTTCCAGCATTTTTATTATGTTTTGCCTTTCAATGAAGAAATAATAAAACCTGTTATTAAGGATGGAAGCAATTTTACTGAGAAAGATTTGATTTTCTATATTCAATCACAAAACTACTAAGTTAATAACAGTAATTAAGGTAACCACTGATGGAAAATTCGTGAGTAAATAAATAAATGCGCAAATATAGTAATCAACCAATGCTAAATGCTCCATATTCAAACACACGGTTTCTATGTTGAAATTCTGACCAAAAAGAAATAAAAGCTGCAATGAGCAAGCAAACTTCTGACTGCAAGTTTTGCTAGAAATAAATGTGAACTTGGAAAAGAAAAATACATGCAAGGTTTTTTTCATAGGGTCTTCTGAATGAACACATATTCAATTGGTTTTGATTAGGCCCTCCATATAAATCCTATTTTAGATGTCTTCGAATTTATTTATTGTTTTTCTTTTGACACATATATCAGTTATGCTGTTGAACTCTTGAACCAAGGTTTCAGAAATAATTGTTGTATAGATGTAAGATTGATAAACATCAATGAATTTTGATGTTTTATTTAATAATTTTTCTTATGCAAGTAGTACCATTTTATGGTGATATGATACCATTTCCAAATATTTTTAGAAACCGATAGTAGTCAATTATGGTCAACACTGGTCTGTACAGTTGTGACATCTTATGATTGCCAATATTGATTAATGAACTTTAAATGAGAAAAGAGGTGTAATTTGCATGTGAGCTGAAAGGCACTTATATAAACAAGTGCAAAGTGTGAAAAAATAATATATCCAGAAACTTTCGATAAGTGTTAGCGGAATGAAAAACATTTTTTTTGCTAAGCCAAGACAAGTAGAAATCCCATTAAATGATAAGTCAAAGAATTGTTGATAGATGTTGTAATGATAAATAATTTAAAACTTGAACTGGCAAGTTTAATAAGTATTACAGCCGACAAGGTTAAAGTGAGACAGGAGCTACCTGCCAGCTCATCTCATCTGCGCCAGCTGAGATGAATGTTCGAGGACACTAAGATTGATTGGAGCAAGGACGTCTGTACTGATGATGGAGATGGTGACAATTTTTATTCATAGAGATAATACTTTGATTCTCCATAATTTGATATTAATCCAAGTTGGACTTAAGAAAATTTAAGATACATCACAAGGCTAAACGAATATGTGTTTAGAATTGTTGTGTTATTTGTTTTTTTCTTTAGGTATTGAGTTGTAAATGATGATATATAACCTTAGTTGCTAAATGTAGTGTTACATTAATATTGATAAATTTTAACTCAGCTGACTTGTCAGACCTGTGTCAAAATGTAGGCGAACTTCTGTAACACTTCAATATTTATAACTTTACAATGATTTTTCTATGTCTTTTACACTTCAATATTTATAAGTTTATAATTATTATTCTACATCTTTAAATTTTGATTTAAATACCAAACTTCAATGCAATGTATAAGCTGTTTAGCATATATTCAATGTGGTATGTCTAAAATTATTTATTTTGACAGTTCTGTTGTATAAGCTATTTTTATCTAATGATTATCTATGGTTTCTTTGCATGAGTATTTGCCTGTGTTCAAGCACTATGCTTTGTTTTATCAGTAGAATCAGGCCACACCAGCCAGCCTATCACATTTTATTTTCTTTTTTTTCGAATAATAGTCTGATAGAACAAAAAAATTATTCATTCTAATTTGGAGTCAGTGAGAGGCCAGCTAGAAAAGAAGTTAGTACTTACAATTTTATATATACAATTATATATTCACACACTATTGAAATTCCGAGCCTATATATGTTAAAAAGAAGTAATTCAATATAAGCTGTATGATGAGCCCAGAAGGAAGGACGACACAATAAAAGAGGACTTAGGGGTGTTCGACATCGCACCAAGGATGATGCTGTGTCTGGTGTCATAGAGCCCATTCTGCGAGAGGAATTGCTGCTGGCTGCAGATTCTGGCAAGGTTCCGGTACTGCACCCACCTCCGCTGTTCCAGCCAGGAGAGGATGAGTGCTGAGCACCACCCGGAGATGTGCTGTCCGTGGTGAGCAGGAGACCTGTTCCTGGGTTCTACAACAGTGAAAGATGACTCCATGATATCGGCAGAGTTGTGGTTATTTTCTGCTATCGACACAGCTAAGTCGTATTTTTCCTCAAGTAAATGTAAATGTATTTATGACACCAGAACTAGTAAAGTCTAATGTTGGTCAATCGGTTGATGTGCAATGTGCAAGCTGGTGTTGTTTGTAATTTTGAGAATTAGTATAGTAAAATATTTCATAACTGAAGTTCTGCAAGGGTACCATATGGTTTGAGATTGGTTTGGTTGATCATTATTAAAATCAAAGTTATTTTATGCATTTCTATTGATTTACTTGAATTAAGATTCCCCTGTTTGTTTATTAGAATTAATGATCCAATTGGATGAATACACCGATTTTTTAGCATGGCAGCATAGAGTTCAGCCGAGATATATATTCAATATAACCTATCAGCCTCACTCACATATACAACATGTTATCATTAAACTACACATTCATGTCTTGTATTGCATATCTCAGAAATAGTATTTTATAGCCAATGAGATTGGCAGTGGGATTGTAACACATATTAGATGTTACAGTATTAGTTTGAATGCCCAAACATGTGACTATAAACTCTCCCCACATTGTGTATATTTAATACATGACAATATATATTCATACTATAAGGTATATTTATTATGGAACTTGCATTTTTATACTTACTCTTGGAGGAGGAAACGTGCTGTTTCTGTATACAGCTCTCATCCTCAACTGACGTCTTTTTTCAGATTTGCTCCCGTATAGGCAAACTAAAAGGAGGGGAAGGTTGGGGAGAGGAAATGGTGTACTCTAATTGGTTGTTGAAAGTGGGAGCGGGAATGAAGGAATGATTGATCATAGAGCACTCTGGTAAAGACTTGCAGATCTAGACAAACTTATCCATAGGTCCCTATACAGGTATTTAGTATTCAAAATTCGTCTTTGCATATAAAACTGAATGAAACTGCTGTATTTTTTTAGAGTTGGGTAGAATAGCTTATATATAGGGAGAGAGTTCCCACCCACTCTCACTTTCAACAACTCATCAAACTGCACCAGAGTCACAATCAAAACTACCATATTGGTCTTGGATTCCAATTATCACAGAGAATTATAGGTCTGCATCTGGATAGTAAACTAAGCGATATATTTCCACTCTTCAAATACAAATATATTGCTGACTATAAACTAACTTTTTTTATTTTATAATGGTTAAACTTGTAGAAAATACATATTATGGTTTATTAGTATGTTTTGGGCCTCTGTTCTACATAGGAGTTGAATATTTCGAAAACTGTATGAAAAATTCTGATATGAAACATGGTTTAATATATTGGTGTTACTCCAGACACACGCCCTCCTAATCAATTTTCTGCTTTGAAAATCGAAAATATGGAGTGATGGGAGTGATGGTGGCTGAGGAATTGGCTGTCATGCCCTGCAACAGATTTCGACATTTTCAAGAAAGTCAATAAAGGTCTTATAATTACCGAAGAAAAGCAGTTTGTCAACTTTGTCGACCTCCATTTTTATTTGTTTACCCATGGACCAAACCAAGTGCGAAAATGCTAAACTTTTATATGCAATTGGAATTGAAATATTATCGCTACCTACACTTAAAGGATGCATTGCCGAAGAAAATTGAACAAATATTACAAGATTTAGAAAATTACCCGGATAGTGATCGAAAACAAAAACTGGCCAAAACAATAAACGAAAGTTTCGCGATCCAATTCCAAAGGTTCGTTCCTCATGTAGCTGCCAAGATTGCCATGATGACTGTCGAAAGTGATAAAAATAGATTTCCATAAATGCGAATGCAGATGACGAATCCACTATTGCATTTGAAAAAAAATTAAATTTTTTGCTAAAGGTCAACTGTGTAGTGTCTTTCCCCCCTTTTTTCAATTATTCACCCTCTTGGTTCTCATGTTTGAGCTCTTTGTATTTGTTCATCAAACCGAGTTTCTCTTCAAGCACATTTTCCCTCGTGAGCCGAAATTTACTTGTGCCATACCAAGGAGACTCGGTATAAATTTTCCTGTTATGCATCACATTTATAGCTTGATATAAGGATCACACATATGATTGTTGTGAGAATGGTGCGGATAATAAAATATTAATGGCTTCCCTAAAACCTGGTAATAAATTTACAATTAGGCTACCATTGTTTCTTAGCATCGTTTTTTCACCAGTTTATCACCATTGCCATTTATGAGCGAATCTATTAAATTAATGCGATAATTTGAAGCTACATAGTTTAATTGAAATGTGTTTGTCTGTCTAATTTCGAAATTATTCAAATTGTTAACGAAATTATTTAAATTTTCAAGCATTTGTTGCAAAGTCTGTAACAAATGGACACTTTTCTTTACATCATCTATATTTTGTATTATTTCATTTATTGTGTTGCATAAAAGTATAAAATTAGTAGACTTGTCAAAGCATCACCACTATTTTTATATTCGTTTAAAAAGAAGTAATTATTTTTTCCATTAACACTTTTATTTTCTTATCCTTTGACTCATAAGATGTTGTGAAATGGAAAAGGAAACATTTCTTTTTTTTTTTTTTAAGTTTTATTAGTATTGGTATACCTTACCATTTCGAAAATATTGACCTATATAATTATAAGTAAACAACTAAAGTACAAAAAAAAAGTATATATTATCCCGAATTGCATGCAAATTCTATATATTAGTAATAAAAATGGCAAACTTTGTCCGTGCAGCTTCATTTGCATCCAACAATTGGCCAACTTTGAACACTCAAATTGGTTTTTCGCAAAATGCTCCTGAAGAGTATTTAAATATGAAATGAGAAAACAATGCGGTGGAAACATACAATGATTTGATTAGGATAATTTCAATCATATAAAATTCGCCAAAGACCTTGGCAACTAATTTGTGGGGCGGTTTCTTATGCACCAATCCACAAAACATTCCAAACATCGTCTGTAACAATTTTTCGACAATTACAAAAAAAATATTTCGCGAGTAAAATAAAAGCATGTGTAAAATCTTACATCATCGTCGAAAGGTATATAACAAGCAGATTTGTAACCGTACCTTATTTGAATGGCCAAAATTTAGTGTTGAACATTGTTGTGGATGGGGCTGTGCAATTATTACATAGTTGTCTCACTTTCTTTGCTCTCATACAATCGAAAATCTCCATTCACCATTCGCCAGATACATCTTCATCCCAAGACTATCTTTTCGAATATAATTGTAAAATCCAAACGGTCCAATGACATCCACATTGAGATACCATGAAATATTATTCCTACAATCTATTTAATCCATAAGAATTTGGATAATCTATATAGCAGCAGCAGTATTTTCAATTAAACGCCATTGCAGACGAATCGCTCAACAACATTCAAAACAAGATGTGCGATATTTGAATGAATATGGCCAACCACATACACCTGTTCCTGCTAACAATAACATATTCGATTTTAACTGCGAGATTCATTCTTCTCTATGTGGCCTTTTCAGCCGACTTGTAAGATTTGTGTGTCCCGAAACTCTTTGTGAAATACAACGTGGCCAATGCAAGGATACATAACCGGCCCAATAGAGGATTATTTGTGAAAATATGAACATCACACTCAAACTCTTGAAATTGGGTAAAACCCACTCCCTTCTTGTCTCATCTTCCCGTGATACAAATGCTTGCAGTTTTGCAACAAGTGGAAATGCAAATAAAAATATGGAAATCAACGAAATGCTGCTCAAATGGAAACCCACTACCCGTATAAAGGGACACTTGATTTTTTAACTCAGTTTTTAAACTGTGATGTCTTAAACGAACCTGATATCTGCGATGGCGATAGGGCCAATTCGGATGATGACAGAGAGGGTAACGACTCCATTGCATATCTATTGGTGGGGAAACCCATGTATGAAGAAGCTATAAAACAACTGATGAATAATTTCAACACATTTCGCAGGTTCATGTGTCATTCGTACACAGACACCTTGCATTCGTCGGCATTTGACAACTCTTTGCGAAAATTGTGGAGTTCGTGTCTGAATGAAGTAAAGAAATGTATCACAATCCACAAAAATCGAAAACAAAAAATTTTACTAATTGGCACGACCTATTCGATAAACAAAGAACTGAGTAAATGTGCCTATTTCGTAGATGATGATAAAATTAGAGATATTGATCGAAAACATGCCAATTTTATTACATCTCTAATGATACTAGGCTACATTTGGTCCGAGAAACATTTTGTGCCTGTAAAAATATGCATCTGCTCTTCAAATGATACTATGATAGTCTACCCGAAAACATTGTTCGTGAACAGATAAAAATGAATTCCTTTGAAATCATTGAATGATAGGAATGTTGATCAATTCGAATCCATTGATTTTTTTCAAAACTCGTGAAAGAGGACGCGATCGATGTATCAGGTCCCATTTAAAGTACACGAATTTCATGAAAAATGGTGGTGCTTTGGCAAATTTCCAAGATTTAATTCCATATTACATTTTCAGAAACTTACCAAAAACTCGAGTATACTACACCGCTGTTTGCAACACGTTGGTGAGGGAACTGAAATGTCTCGATCCCTCCTACCAAATACCCTTTTAAATTTCCATGATCACTTCGGTTTATCGGCGAGCAGCTAGTCTGAACTGCTACGATGCGCAGATCATGTATTTAAGAGATGGAAATCCCATCACCATCGAAGGAAAAAAGAATAACAATTTACAAATCAACAAATGTCCAAAAGTTTTTCCTTGGAATATCGGAAAAAAATACACAACTACGCAGAAAATGCTCTTACCGAGTTTCTAAATAACTTGAACACACCCTACTCATTGGAAGAGGAATTGATACTTTTAATTGATTTCCTGTACAAGATGGGTAGACGAGAAAACAGATATTTGTCCCTGATGAGTCAAGTTAACGAATTAATTGAAAGTGAAAAAAACTGATATTAAAACAAAATAAAAAGCCAATAATGTGTATTCTTCTCAGTATATGCATACACTGAATGTGTTTGTGAATCATCCATCGTGTCCTATTTACAAAAACTTGAATTGACTCTTTGTCACCCGATAAGAAATATTCAGTTTGATTTACATTGCCTTGTACAAAAAAATAACCAGAGTGAAGCCCGATCTCGGAGTGTTGTTTCATGCTTGGCGAAATAATTTTCCAGTGTGTGCGAGTGCAGGTGATCCAAGATTACCTAAAAATGTACTTGGGCATGGTAAAAAAAAGTCCATGTTGGATTATGTAAATAAACAAATGTTTCAGAATCACATCGAGTATTTGACAAAATAACTCCGAGAAAGAACCAACGACATGGAAGTTATGAAGAGACAATTATTTACTCGAGCTGCGAAAGAGTCTGTCGTCACCAATCCCACCAAAGAAAGTACAGAAAAAATAAGCAACAGTTTCAAAACAAATTTCTTGGTGTGGAAATTTAATGAAGACAATTATGATTTTCTGTATTATGTAATTTAAGTACAAAAAAGAAATTAGAAGAGACAACTCAACTTGCTTCGAAATAAACATCCCAACTGCAAGGAATTGTTGCATTTAAAGTATAATTCTTTGTCTCAAAACATGTACAGCAGTGTCAAGAGCGCATTGAGTTCACACCTGAAATTTTTCAAGAATTACTTTGTGATTAAAAATACTGAATTTTATAGAAAATGAATAGTTGATTCAAATTGTTAATATGGAAAAATGAAGCGTGTATGTATGTATATATATATACATATATATATGTATATATATATATATATATATATATATATATATATATATATATATATATATATATATATATATGTGTGTGTGTGTGTGTGTGTGTGTGTGTGTGTGTGTAGTAACCATTTCCAACTACTTCACCCACTCTATATTTTTATATATGTATATATATATATATATATATATATATATATATATATATATATATATATATATATATATATATATATATATATATATATATGTTGTGTGTAGTAACCATTTCCAACTACTTCACCCACTCTATATTTTTTAAACTTGTTTAACTTTTTACTCAAACTAGTATTTCATCTCCTCCATCATCATCGAATGGGTGATGACTAAGGCTATGTCGTCTCCATCCCCTTTGTTTTGGCATAATCAAGTTGTTATATATATATATATATATATATATATATATATATATATATATATATATATATATATATATATATATATATATATATGTATGTGTGTGTGTGTGTGTGTGTGTGTGTGTTTGAAATTATTTATTTAGTAAGCATTCGGTAATATTACCCAAAATGCAAACTGCGAGCACATACTTGTATTTATCATGGACATTTGATAAAAATTTACCCTGTTTTGCATAAATATTACACAACAAATTTAGTCCTTGTAAATAACGTTCGGAGCTTAGCAAATTCAAAATGTTTTCTTGAATTTCTTCAAAAATTATGTTATTTTGGTCAAGATATAGGTTGAGTTTCAAAAAGTTCAAATATTTACCTCATACATCCCGTCTCCTATTTTGAGCTTCGAGAAATAAATTACCTGTGAAAATCCCTATCTCTCCTCTCTCTAGATAACCGAATTGGGTGATTGAAGTATCGGGAAATAAGTCGTGATTAGATGCCATCGTGTCCATCTTACCATTTGGCATAATTGACAAATCCTGCAAACCATGATAAATACTCGAGCCTAGAGTATTTATGGCACCGGCGGCGGAAGAAGACGAAGTCGAAATCTTATCCACAAAATGATAGTTGAGAATGCGATTTTCCTCTTGTTTGTGACAGATTTTGGGAGCGTTTTGATTGTGGGGTGCCGCAATCACTTGATCATTATTAACATTTATTTAAGGCGTTCTTATTTCGGGAGATGTAGACATCTCATCGCTGTGGTAACTGCCAACGTCGCTGAGGAAAATTCAGCGACATAATCGTATATGGTCTTTGTATTCCTCTCTGCGTTTTTGTTTGATAGATTTAACTGTACGATTATGTTTGAATGGTTGGTGTAAATTATTTTCAGAGTTGTCGGTGGTTTTGGAATGGGTTGGTATTCGATGATCGATTAAAGGTAATCCCACCCTGCCTTCTTTATCGAAACCTTCAGATGGTAAGCCATTACCCTTGTCCCTTTTGGTTTCGTCATCAGCCAGACAGTCGTAATCATCATCACCATGATTCGGCTCTTCATCAATGCAAGTTTCTGGAACTGACTCAAATACGTTTGTTGTCGAGAAGAGTGGATTGCAGGCGAGGTGCAGGAGTATCGGGAAAGGTGATCTTAGGTTCCAGTGTATGTGTTTGATTAGAATCTTGCGTTTTCGGGAATCTGGGTGATTATCAGAATGGAGTTAGGGGGTCTGGGATGAGATTGTGATGTAAATAGAATATTTTTCATAAATATTTCCGAAAATGTGACATATGCAAAAAGTATTTTAACGCAATTTTGATAAATTAGATTTTTTTCCGTAGGATTAAGCATCATCATCGTTTATAAGTTTTAAACGAGTCGATAATCTCAGATCGATGTAAAACTAATTGGCCACTTTGCAAATCACCATATTGAATATAACAGTACTAAATGTGGTAAATCCACAAATATTTGTGGAAGTAATTTATGTGGGTCGGTGTAACGAATTTTTAAATTACAGTTGTTAGGTTTTTATGAAAACTGTCCGGTTTAAAAATAATTGTTATATGAAATTTTTTCTAATGGCCAAAATTTAAAGGCATAAGTGTAATGAATAATCATTCATTTTTTGTAGGGGTTATATCTTATAATACAAAAAAATTTAATTACTTCCATTTAGTTATTTATTTTATAAATATTAATTTTACAAATATATTGATGCATTTATGACACAATAAAATATTAATTCACATATAAACATACAAAAACAGATTTATTTACACAATAAAATTATTCCTTTTTGTACAAGAGTTGTTATACCAAGAATTAAATTTTCTGACATTATAGTTCCAAATAAAATCTACATTTGCCAGAGAACATCTTTATTGATATGCACTTGGATCATGAAAACGCAGGTGCCACATTTGATGAGAAATTTCCATATAGCTATTACGAGTTTCTCGGCAGGAACTCCCAACTACATCGGAAAGTGTATTTTTTGAGCACCTCTCACAACGATTTGTTGGATCCAACTTTCGTTTACGATTTTGCGAATTGTTTCAATGTTCATCATCTGATGATGTTTGTTATGTGGAAGATTCCAAGGTATGCCGTGTATTTTCCAGTAGAGATAAAAATTATGCCCAAAATTACCCAACATATTTGTACGTAGGTGTGATAATGGAACTGGTCTTTGAACATGGGCCATGCAAATACCCTTTTTTATATCATATCCAAATTCTAGGGGAATGTTTTCACCAGCATAAACGCCAATTTGAATGTCGATGACCATCGTTTTATCCCGCTTCAAATCCACTTCATCCATAGATGATATTTTGTTGTAGTTTAGTCGTGGAATTTCTTTCAAAGTTGTTGGTTGAATTAATTTTTTGAGAAATTCTGGCGATGACAAATCTTCTATGGTAGCTTCTTTCCAAGAAGCTCATCTCGTCATAATCATCGGCCCACTCATGGAGTAATTGTGTTTGTTCAATGTCCATTACAATAAAAAATGGGTTTTTGCATTTTCCTTATATATACACACACGTGTTTACACACAGATATAAAAGTGAGTGTCCAGAAAACCATCGAAGAGTTTTGTGTTACGTTTTGAGAGGTAAAGTATTAGTTCCTGAAAGATGAGATTCTGGTGCCCCTTTGACAGAAAAGCTCCATTTCTACAGCAACACCCTTTCATGCTTACAGAATAGCAATAATATATAATTATGTTTCTTGGATAAGATGTTAGAATACAGTAACAAGCCATTACGAAACATTCCACTAGTACATATATTAATTGTTGCTTTCTTAATTGGTATCTAAAAGTATGTTTCCAGAATTGAAACACTGCATTATCATTATTATGAAGAAATAAAACAGGTTATTAACCCATTTCCTGTAGCAGTAGGCTGGTGAAGTAATAGCATTCAAGATATAGGTATGAATATTAATGTGGGAGACTTGCCGTTTTATTTTTTGTGTACATGAAATGATAATAAATTTATTTCTAGGCGCCCATAATTGAAATGTTAACATTAGAGTGTTACTGCGAAGATGTTCATTTCATTAGCAACAGACTGCTTGTATGCGAGATAGCTACATGATTTGTTCTATAACATGAGAGCAAAGCATAAATATGTTTCTTGAAGGGAGAAAATGTTTGAGTGTATGTAAGCAATAATACATGTGTCTATAGCACATCTGCAGTACAAACATGACAAATGTTCCATAATCCAGCTTCACATGCATGGCAGTGTGTGGTTGAAGTGATTATGTAATACAAAGTTATAAAGAAACAAATGAAACATAACTTCATTAGTAAATGATATGTGCCTACTATTGCTCCTATTATTAGTTTATTTAAAGACATGTTTCCAGCTGGCCCTCGTTGTTATCTGTTTACTTTGTCAAAAACCATAGATGATGTAATGCATTCATAACACTGTGCATCAAATTTTCTGTAGTCACAGTGTATATATTTCCGCCAGAATGCGCGACCAGTCTAATATAATGAGACAATTACATGTCCGAATAGTTTCAACAAGTGCACAACTAGTACACATTACTGCTAGTACGCAAATGTATATACTTCACACTGATAATTCAGAAACAGCCTAAGTGTTCGTGCTCTCGCAAGTTAGACAAAAGGCGGCGCGATGGTCCAGCACTGCCAATTTCAGGCATGCTCCTACCTCTCACACAGGTAGTAACTTCCCAATTGTATTAACTAAATCCCTTGTATACATTTTCACTTTCAAACTAAGGGGCTCAAGTACCCTGTCATATTTATCAAGTCTCCCTTTGTTTCAACCAGCCAGCACTTTTATTTAACAATCTTGTATTTTACTTAAAAGTTCATGTTCTGTCACATTGTAGAGAACAATGGACAACGCACGCACAATATTCAAAACTTCCTCTCACCCATGTCCAGCATCTAGCTTTTGGGAAGATATTTAACATAACATTAAATGTGGCATTGAACATTCCTCCTTCTATTCTGTTGTCATACAACACAGTGTGATCAGATAGGTTACATTTAAAATTTGGCCACCTTAACCATGTATGTTTTTGTATTTTATTGATGTTTCGAGGATTATAATTTTTCAATTCCCTACCTTGCCATTTGCTAAAAACTTCCCTTTCATTCCATTTGTAACATAACTTAACTTTTACTTCATTGATAACGAGGTCTCAAGTTTAACCTTGCCCCTACAATACTGCCATTAATTATTCCCGCGAATACCACCATTCATCGACGTTCGTCCAAGGCCTGAGCTCCTCGGCCTGCTTCAACTCTTTACAACTACCCTAGAGGGCTTCATTCTAGGTACCCTACCTCTGCTATTGCCACAGCCGGGACAGCTGCTATTTTGACTTGGTGGGTAGTGTAGCGGCCAGGAATGGCCGCTCACAAAAATATCACTTAAGATACGACGGCCAGATGAGAATATACTACTTAAAGTAGTATATATGTCGAGACTGTTTTGTAAATAAACGCCGCCAACCTACTGGGTGAAGCTTATAAAACTGCCACAGAGTATGTGCCCCACCCCCCATTGTCACGCCGACGATCGAGGTACCGCCACGTCAATTACTGGAGCTGGTAACAAGAAGGAGGACATTACGACATTGAGGCCTGGAGGAGTTCTGGGTCGATCTACAGAGTTTTATGGTGAGCATAACTATAGAGCGGGCAGATAGGTGTAACATTCTACATTGAGACCTCGTTGCCCCCTTAAGCAGTAAATAATATTTACTGGCAAGGTTAGGTGAATCAAGAGTATCACATCATAATCAACGTTGTGCCATCAGATGTAATCAATAACTTTTAACTAGTCTTGTATCATATTGTATTTAATCCTAATATGTTTAATGTTCAATAAAAGTTATTGTGTTTATGAATTCCCTGGTGTATTAGTAAACTAATAGAGCTATGTCACCCTATTAATTAGTCTCTTCTTTCACCACTCTTGACAGTAGTAAAGAGAGAGAGTGGTCAAGTGGTCAGAATAGGTGTCAGGGAAGTGGAGACGATATATTACACACATAACATATCACTATACACACCACAATTGTGAGATATTTATCTTTCACGTACGCATCCACTTTATATACAAATACACTAAACCCTGATACATTTGGGAATGTGCCTCACATGTTTACATGCCAAATTTACATTTTACAAATGCAAGAACAACATAAATAAAAAAATTAGAACTAGTGACTTCATATAGCTCTCACATGGCTATTCAATGTAAACCAATTTCAAATGGGCCTAAACTTTACATAAATCAAACAACGCAACCAGACTCAGTCATTCGACTTCAACATAATTGCGAATATTATTTACACACAATAAAATGGCCATCGTTACTCCGTCACAACCTTTTAACGAAATTAAATTCTTAAGGACCAATAAGAATTTACCCAGAACGTCCAACTTGACACAAATCGACATCAAGTTCCAGGCAGTTACACAGAGGAATAAAATCAATGGTAAGATACTTCTGTTAAGTAAAAGATCTGGGTAGCCTACCTTTTCAGTAGCTACCTAGATGTTTGCCTAGAGAATGGTAAGATTAGCCCTAAGACTGGCCCTTAGAATGTTTTTATAAACAGTGTTTTAATATATCAATTTTTAAATTTTTCTTTACATTTATACTTGAGTGACACTTGACTAATACACCATTCACAAATGGGTTTTATGAATGTGTTGAAATTTCTAAATTTGATTAGAAATTTTTCCTAAAATTTTACATTGTAAATGCAGATTTTGTTGAACTTGTCAGTGTTTTTCATTATAACATGCTAGACAAAGTGCTGGTTTTTTTTACAGTCCTCGTATATAGTGTACACTTTTTTCACCTTATTGTCTGCCTCCCTGCTGCTCACTACTCTTCTGAGTTTCTTATAACAGCCACACCACTTCCTTCGTTTCTTAGGGACTCCTTCAGTCAGAGTGTGGATTATATTTGTAGTTCGAGGCCATTCCAACTGTGTTTCTTCTGCAACCAAACATTTTGTAAGTATCTCCTTAAATTGTATGTGATGGATGTTATCTCCTTTTTAGTCTTGAAGAGAAGCCAAGCATTTGTTATTGCTTCACCGAAAAGTAATTCAAGTGCTACTTTCTTGTACCATTTTCGGGGTTTTCATATGTACAGAGTAGTATGATGCCATTTGATCACTGAATAAACTCATTTTTTTAGCTGCATTGTAATCTAAAACACAATGTGGTTTTGTAACAGCAACATTTTTCCTAACGTTCCCCATGTTTACCAAAGACAAATAGTGATTTTCAGTGGTTGCTAACATTAGAACATTTTCCCTGTCTCTCCACTTTATAATTTTTATACCATCCTTTTCTTTACCGATAAGGGATACAACTTTCGGTTTTGTCCCTGTGATACATTTTAGAAGCCTCTTCTTGTTTGGCCAAACTGTTCCACAGTTATTTCTATTTTTGTATTGCAGATATTTTGCCGTGTCAATACTTTAATAAAAATTATATGCATAGAGAGTTCCTCCCTCTTCCAACAATGATCTGCATGGTCCGTTGGTTAATAGCTCATTTACTACAGAAAATGTGTGTGATTCATCCAGGGTTCTGCCTTCCTTTCCACAATAGACCTTGAAGTTATAAACATAACCCTCATCAGTGCAAAGCTTGTATACTTTTACACCATTTGTGTGTCTTTTGTTTGTTTTATACTTTCATCAATCACCAGTTTTCCTCCTACTTTCAAATATTTTTGAAAGTTTGGTATTAAAATATTCACTAAATCTCTTAGCTTATAAAGATGGTCGTTAGTGTTACTGGTGTCATTGCCACAAAAATTAATTAAATTTAGAATTAAAAGAAAACGATCACGAGTCATGAGTTTTGCCACAAATTCATTGTGATAGAAAAGGTGTTTTGAATATAGTTTTTTAATGAATGGGGTTGGATTTATTCCATACTATAAAATTGTGGAGAAGAATTTTTTCAGCTCTTCGACTGTCATTTCTGTCAATTTTTTCATTCTTGCATTTGGTTTTAGGTTTGCAGAATCCAAAATCTGATGGGCGTACATGTTTGTGAAATTCACTGTTAATTCAAATATTTCTTCATCGATCAATAAAGTATAAAAATCTAGAGGAATGTTACAACTTTCTCGTATGTTGCGAACTTCGTGTTTTGAAGAGCACAATAAGGGAAATTTCTGATCACTTACGTGAATTTGCCCCTCCCCCCCTCGTTCATTTATCAATAACTTCGTTTGAAACATTTCTTGACTACTCACCATTAATTACCTCTTCGTCTGTGTTTGATCCAGTTGATTCTTCGTCGATGTTCTCGATTTCTTCAGGGATATAGTCCTCTTCACATCCCTCACTCACATCACTTTCTTCGCTGGAAGAAGACTTTTGTAAGGTAAATGCCAAATTATCTAACTTACGACCGCGAGACATTTTTATGAGATAGAGTACATGTTTGAATAGAAAACACTGCGACTGAGTGGGAAAAATGTTGGATACAATACAAATAGAGTGATCTTTTACAGCGAGGTACAACACAAACAGTTTCACGATCAGTAGTGCAGTCTGTCGCCGATTTCTAACACTCCAAACAATGTCTCTTATAGTGGCATGATATATAACTGCTCGTTCCGAGTGAATCTTGTACCTAGTCCGTACAGAACTATAGACAATATGTATATTTATTGTATTGTGGTACGGGACATACAGGCCCCGTACATTTTTTATTTACAACTGAATTCCCTGAATGAAATTAACAGTCTCACTCTTTATCGTGTTTCGTCATCTGTAAAACTGTGCCTCTAGCATCTGTAGCACTGGGAAAATATAAATGGCAGAAGTTACAGCACTATAAGATTGTGCTGTACGAGACTTATCGACCCCGTATACCACTCAATGTGTTAATTTCGCATAGACCTATATCATTTTTGAATTAAAAAATAATTGTGTTTCATACACAACATGAAAAAATTTACAAAATATTTAAAAAACCCAATTAATATAAAGTGTAATCAAACGTGGCGATGAAATATTGGCCATTTCGGCGACTTCGACAATAACAATCTGGTAACCCTGCAAGGTCGTCTTGATACGCAAATGTAATATAATCTAACTACAATACAAATATGCAGTTAATGACTAAAAAGCATACTAATAGATAATCAGTTTCTAGATCGCGAATTAAGATTGACTTCTTGGAGGCTCCACGAACAAGTTATCGAGACCAAAATATATCAGTATTGTTTGGGCTTCAGGCGATGTTCTGTTGTTCCCTTTTAGTTTTTGAATCCCTTGTTTATTGTTGTAGGTCAGGTTGTGTTCTCTATTATGCACGGGTTATTATGCCTATTTTGGTTAACAAATGCATTCCATTGCTGTGCAGGCAGGGGTTGTCAAATTTTATAAAGGTGGAATGATTATTTTGTGATTTACAAAGTATTGTTTGAGTTATTTATTTTAAAGTGAAATAATTAATTTGTATTTGATTTCTATAATGTAGCATTCAAACAACAGTTCTGTTATGAAAAGAAAATTGTGATTTTACACATTTGTTAGAAATGTACCATCATTTTGGGTCAGTGTACTATTATTATGAATTCCTCGTACCATGCTAGAGCAATGATGGTCTAACATCCCTGGTAGTAGTCAATAAGGGGGTAATTTTGTTATCATCATTAGATAGGCGTGATGTGGTGTACTGAGGTCGGATGAGGATTGATGTTAGGTTAGAGGAGAGGTAAATGGAAAATGTTTGAATTGGAAGTTTAGGAATCTTGGTTACCTGGGGTGCGAGACTTTATTCTCCAGAATAATGTCAATGATATCGGTAGAGCTGACTCGTTGTCCTCAGGATCGTTCGGCCGACAACCATGGCGTAATCCCTCCAGGGATTGGAACTACTCCTCTCAAAATTATTGTATATTCTTAATGTGGTGCTGTGGGATATCAGGGCTCCTCACACGCCCATACGACACTTTACTAGCGATGTTGCTGTTACATGTGACCATTTGAAACACTCATTGCACTGTCTCTATGCTTAGGATAAATGTGGTGGCAGAAGGCCTGTACCTTAAACACAGTGTGGTTACCTGAAATAAATATCAGCTGTATTTTGCATCATTGCGTAATTTATTTGGTATTGATCTAAACACCTCGTCTGAGGTAACATACACTTTTGAATGAGCTACACCTGTCAGCAAGGGTTATACAGATTAAACAGACGCGTGGTCACAATATATTAAGATGTACAAATAAAATTCACCCAGGCGATGTGAACACTGGGTGGTACGAGGGGTGGTGTCTCGGCAGCAGATGAACAACGGTTCCGGTTAATTAATAAAGTCTATTGCTGAAGAAATGATTGTGCAAAAACTTTATGGCCACCGACTGCGCAAAACGTGAGTCACGATGTAATGTGCTACACCCCTCGAAAGACAAACTATAACTGTCTGGAAAACGCGACATGTTGGCCAGCTTGGCGGGCTAGCACCCCATGTGGAACTACTTGCTCAACATCTCATTAGCATAAAACACTTTTACTTGCCTTAGGAGGATCCCGCATGTTACTAATTTACCTCTTGCACTATAAAATAATGTACATTAATTATATCACTGTGATATGAGATGAGGATGAATACATGTGATAATGAAACATATGTAGATTAAGAAAAACACTGCAAAATAAATATATTATGGTGTTAAGGCATTTACTTAGGGTGTTTATGTGTACACGTTTTCTTATGTACCATTTGTGATATTGTTAAGCACTTTAGAATATTAAAATAGTAAATGTTGGGATCTCCTTTCGTATTACTGCGCTACGACGCTCACTACACTTGCGTTGCTCCGGTGACACTACCACTGCACTGCACTGCATCTGCACTGTCTGTGGCGTAGAGTGCGCACACTTGCTGCGTTGTATATGAAGTCTATGTTAATTTGGTGTGGCGGGCAAACTGACTTCTGGTAATTGACGTGTCAGGCGAGTGTCTAGAACTGTCTTCTACAACCGTGGGCTGTACTGTATGTGCTTCCATTGTCATTGCCCTTTTGCAAATTTGTGCGTGATTAGTGGATGAATTAGCAATAATATTTTTTGAAGAAACTGTCTCTCAAATAAATAAAAGTGCTCCTTAAATTCAAAAGGCAAATGAAAATTTTTCTGTTAAAATACATTTCTTCAGTGTATTTGTATCTATGAGGCGCTTACGAAAAGTCAACGGTTAACTTGATCATGTTAAAACTTTTACTCAGTGGGTTCAAAAGCTGATCGGGTTAAAGTTAACTTGATTTCGATCATTCACCTGGTTTAATTCGATCCTCGGCTCGATCACCTCTGGGCTAACCCTGCTCGACAGCAGGATAACTTGGGTCTAGCAGATGACACACGTGAAATGGCGCGTAAATATGTAAAATTAAAGCAATAAAAACAAACAAGTAAACAAAAATGAATTATGAAATTTGGACACGCTCAAAATATGCAAAATTATAAATATTTAGCTGCTTTGGCTAGTCATTGTAGCCCGGAAAATTAATTTAATACTAACCTAAAACTGGATACAATGGAATTATATTATCGCAGTATAGCTTAATGCAATGTTTTTTTTTTTTTTACGTTGTTTGTTCATAATATAATTTAACAAAAACACATCATCATCATCTAGCGCAATATTTAATAACTGCACTAAATATTCGTGCTTAAATTTAATTTGAGTTCCATCCATCTCAAAATACCAGAGTTCAAAGCAACCTGGTTAACCACAGGTGAACATTAAACCTGTTACCGTGACCGAGTTATCACAGTTAAATTGACGAGGAAACATGTTGGCAGCGTCTTAAGGGCACATGAAATGTATTGAGATTTGTTTTGTCGTTAATATATCGATTTAAAATCGATATGTGTTCGTAATCACTGTTTATTTAAACAGTAAAATTGGGCGTCTACGTTGCGAATGTAAGTTTTTTTTTGTATTGTATGTTAATAGTTTGCTTAGGCGTGTAAATTACGTAAGTTGGGTGGTTCGTTTGTAAAATAGGTTCTTTGTTACTGATGCTTGTTATTTTTTAATTATGTTGATAGAAGTCCTTATTTACCCCTTAGTATAAATTTTGGATACATGATGTTATTTAGCAGAGTGAAGGGAAAGTACATGTGGACGGTATGCGGTTTTAGGCATTGGTGACTAAATTTTGAAGAGAATTAGTTTTAGTGGCTGTACCATTCCAAACTTTAATTTACTTGACGTATAGATAACATTTTTGAATTCGTGTAAGCCAAACTACCAGTAATTAAAATTCGGTTATCATTAGTAATTCTACACACATTTGTCAGTGTTCAATACATTCGTAAACTTAAAGAAAACGAAAGGGGGGTAAAACCATGAAAAGTGTCTTAAGCTATACCTGTTCTATACTTTAAGGAGGATTGTGGGGAATTATTTATTCTGAGATGTCACTCTTTATATCGTCATTAAAGAAAAGAGAAAATTACAAAATTTCTTTCACTTTGCACTAGGTACTATATCGCACTTCCATTTGTTATACTATTTTCTCTGTAAAAATGATTGAATCAGGTGTATTGGTACACCCTTAATGCTCAGTATGACACGTGTGTCAGATTGCCACAGACTTAGTGTGAATTCATTTTTCTGCAGCTAGTTGGCAGTCTGTATAAAATTCCAACAGTGGCAAACCTATAATCAAATTAGTTCACCTACTAACATTCTATTGTCAACTAAAACACTGAAGTACTTTCTTTGTGACTGAAAACTGCGGAAATGTTGACATAATGCAGAGAAAATGATGCATTCCGCCCAATTGTTCCATATTTGTCACTTTACAAATGACAAAAAACACATTTTCTTTCCAACCAAGTGGCTGGCCAAAAATTCTTCTGAAATTACGTTGCACTTTTATATTCCCTGTCATCGCTAATTCAGTTACCTTTAATATGGTGAGCTGCCGAATACTCAAAAATACATTATATTGTAACTCAAAAATCATACAAGTTATCACACCCATTTAACAAATCTCAACTCCCAACACACCTTGACAAGTCCGACTTACAGGATATTCCTCCACCTAATGTTGACGTGGGCTAACAGCCATTAGCGTTAAGCCCATGATGGCGCTCACCATGCCTGTGACATGTGGGCATGCGTGTGCGCAAAGAGGCTCCAGTTTGAACTTTCCCATGACTGAATATTATTTTGCAGTGTAAAATGTGTCTTGTTTTTCGAGGGTTAAAAATGTCTTTAAGTGTTTGAAATATATGTTTATAATAATTGCACAACGTTTGGTTATGAATTCTAAACATGCGCTACGCGAAGATTAAGAACTGTACTATTCCTGCGTGAATGCCATCATTAAAAGACTTTTGAATAATACAGAAAATTAATAAGAAAATCTAAAATGCAAAACAATATTTAACTTACTTTTGTGCCATTTATTTTCAGTAATGAAATATTTTACTCGGTGTGCATAGTGCTTCCGCTAATGTGAAACCCGTAGGCAGCCATGGTGGGTCCGTGTGACGCTAGCCTCGGTGCAGTCGTAGGAGGTCTGGCGAGGTAAGACGCTGTCACGTACGCACTTCAAATGTTTGCACTGATGTAGATTACCATAGCTCATTCTTAGTATACAGATTAACCTTTGCTTGCATACGTTTTGCCAGATATTTTCCCCATCATTATGCTTCCACTTAACTTAATTACTTGTGTCCTTGCAGTTTTTGAAACTTAAGGGAGGAAAGATGTCTGAGAGGCCACGCGGCCTGCATAACTTGAATCATGCTCCATCCGTGTATGCTAAAGGCGTTTCAGTGTAATTTCTGTATTATTGCTGTGTGCAATTTTAAGGGCTTTAATTCTATTTATGTTAAGGGTATTTTCATGTTTAATTGTTTTGCGGCCACATCACTTGCGACCACGTGGTTCAGAGCCACCAAGTCAATCTCCGCGACATCCGCGCACTTTGAAAGTTTATTTCTGTAATATCATGTACTCCTTAATTTATTTAAGCATTCTATGGCAATTTTATTCAGAGTTCCATATAATTTTCGTGTAATTGATGCTTTGTATGTTTGACATTGTGGTAATTTCAATGTCTGATTTTCTTGCCGTCCAGCATGTTACAAGTACAAAACCAAGTCACTCTGCAACATAATACTTCTCTCAATGGAAATAACCTTTTGTTTGACTGGAGTTTGCAGTTTCTTATGGAAAAATACTGAGATTTCACCTGCACCACATGCTCCACTGCAACACTTATCCAGCGGCATATGCGCCATCTAATCTTGCTTTCATGCGCTTGCGTATTTATTATGACCTGTCATGTCCCATAACTTTTCAAGTGTATTTGTATGATTTTATGTCATTTGTATGGTGATATTATTTCCTTCCTAGCCGGTTATGTGTATAGGCTGTCACCTCACTAACCATATCTGCGTTAGTGGTGCTAAATAATCACACTTGTTTGTGCAGCTTGTTCATTCTGTCACATTTCGTTATTCTCTGCGCCCTATCATCAGAGAAAATCATCAGTCGACCCTAGCGGCAGTCAACCACCTTCCCTAGTGAAGTTTGTGTTTTCAAACACCACAGAGAAGTCATCCATTCTAAGAGTGCGCTAGATTAATTGCGGGCTGAGGAGCACCCAAACGGAGTTAACCTGTACACCATTGAGTGTAATTCACAAAGTAAATATCTGGCACATTTTCTTTGTATGAGTGGTATAATAAAATCAAGTAGTACAGTGTATGTAGTGTTTCTTTTGTAATGACAGCTACCTCTTGCCATTGTTTTATAAAAGTGTAGTAATGTTGTTTAGTAATGCAAATTGTTTATAAGTAAGTGTTTGTGATACGGACACACAGAACCCACAGCATCCATTAGAACCTTGAGTCTCAACAGTGTGGTGACTGCGAAACATCGCTGGCACCCACTTACAGTAAGTTATTGTGTCACAGTTTGTCTTATGTCTCACCTGATGGCGTCATTATAAACAAAGCTTAGCTAACTCTGGCTCTAATGAAAGAAATGTTCACTTTTAAAAATAATTGTATGTATTGATAATACTATTCCTAATAAATTGTAATTCCGTGGTTGCATTAGCATATTTCCTACAATAGTAAAAGAATCTTGATAGAAGGGTAGACGATGAAGACAAGGAAAATTGATGTAAATACTTCAAAACCACTAGAAAACAGCATCTACTGATGTAAAATAAACAATGTCCACAGCTGTGAATGTACACAAAAATCTCTGCCACTCTGCTTCCCAGAGAACAAGCAATTGTGAGCATAGAGGTTTGCATCTATTTACTTGTTTAATTTGTTTTACCCAAATTGTATGTGAAAACGTACGCAACAATTTGGGGGCAATGTGAAGTGTGTAAATAGGTTTGGCCGTATCTGCTCGCTCTTGCTTGCACTTGAAGCAAAGTGGCAGAGAGTTTTGTATGAAATAAGCTGTGATATCTATGTTTTCCTTCTTACCTGTGTTGCTGGCACATAACTTACTGGGCAGTAGAAGGAAGTGGTGCATATGCGTTCTTTCAAAAGCAAAATGTGAATTCCGCTAGGTAGGCCACCTGATTATATGCTAATTGGTAACCATCCACCTTCTAAGTTCAATACACCTGCATGTTTACTCTTCATTTAGAAATCCAAATTTGTAAGAAAATACCAGTAGTGAACTCAACTAAATTCTTCTCACGCCATAACGTGCTACCTTTGCACCAGAACCTTCCTGATGTGAAATTTTAGACAATCGCTTGTACATCATACTATTTCACTTGTGTCCATGGTGGCTAGCCGTTGCCACTGGGTCAAGGGTACCAACATAGTGAGTCGTGTGAACAATGACATTTCTGTCCCTAATTATTTTTCTTCTCGCAATATGCAATGAGGTATTACAGAAATGCTAGCATATACACATCAAAAGAAAGCACATTCAACCTGCTTGATGGCAGTTTATGTAAACACTAAGGTATCCTACGTATGTCACTCTGGGATATTAATTATTTTTCTGCTCTGACTACGTAACCTTATTTAACATGATCACAAATTTGCAACTTGAAGGCCTATTAGATGTAAAATAAAGCTCAATTAATTAGAAGAAATGTTTCAGTTAGACTAGATGATTACCAAATTTAATTTTCCAGTTAAGGTTTGATCACCCAACCCAAAAGTTAACTTCCTTTTAGAAATTGAGTCCTGAAATTATAAGTTGAACTAATTGAGTCCTATCACAGCCATTGACTGTCAGACGTAGGCCTTGTCCACAATAACGGGTCTGCTGATTGCAACTCTCTGACGTTGCAGCGTGCATCGTCCCAATGTACCAAGGTCCCATGTTCCAAGATCATTTGCGAACTTCAACTTTCGTCTGCGGACCCACGTGGGAAAGTGTTCCAAGTTGTTTGTTTTGTTTATATTTTATAGCGTGCAAACAGTAAAAGTAAATAATGCTGTATTAATATTGAAGTGTGAAGATTGAAAATATAAAACTTGCTATTTGGTTGAAAGACATAATATTCAATCTTGCAGCTGTGAAAATAAAACTTCAATAACTAAAAATACAAAAATGTAGGGCCTACTGACTAGAACAAAAAAAAACCCACATGAAGTTAAATTAAAGCAAAATCATAACATACTCATTTGTATATCTGAAATTAGAAAACAAAATAAAATAAGCTACATATATCAATGTTTATGAGTAATCTCATATAATTTATTGACATGCAGATTTGAGTGCAATCTAGTATCAGTGTCTGAAAGCTTAGCTTCGGAGGGCATCAAATTTGGTGCACTGTGGTGCCAGTATCATAGACTTAAGATTAGGGAGACCGCTTATTTGTCTTCTGCACATGTACCCAACATTGACCTATCCCAATCATACATAACGGTCAAGTCTCGTGTTCAACAGATATGAAAGTGTTTCTTTATATCTTAGCCTAATTTTTAAATAACGAGTACTTGTATGAATAAAATACTTTTACCAGTTTGAATTTAATCAAACTGCGTTACAAATTGGTTAGAGGTAGTATATATACATGTCAAAGCCCATGTTTACAAATCAGTTTTCTAACCTAAAATCCAAATCATGCTTTTTTCACTAGACGTGTTGACAGAAAAGCAGTTCAATGTTGGGACACAGAGACGTCACGCCAAATAAATAGTGTCAATAACTACATGGTTTTCTTGTTAGTGAACAAATGCTAAAGACGTATGCATCAACTAAATATATTGTTCAAAAGTGCCATATTTTTGTTTATTTGGCTATATGCATTTGACCTGTGATAAATCACATGATTTGCACTGCAATTGTTTTGGCAAGGTCTATTAACTATTTGTACCCATCATACTCTATTTGCTGAAGAGTTGGTCTTTAGTTAAATTGTATGCTAGAATTTTGAGTAGAGGGTAGGTGTTTTAAGAATAAACACTTTAATTTATTTGGCTTTGAAGGTGTGGATCAAAGATAACATTTTGCAGTACTGCACTCCATTGAAAAAAAAAATGTTTCTTAGGTAAAGATGTCTGAAGGCAACGCTTTATCCCTGATGGCCTCAGTCGCAAGATAGGCATTTATATGTGAAATTAAATACGTTGCTGCCTCCATATTGTTTGTAATATATGTTTAAAATAAAAACCATTTTGCAGATTTTGAAGAGCCCTGTCAAGGAACAGAACTAAAATTCTTATATAAGCTCTATTGTTTTCAGTGTTATGATACAAAAGATGGGAACATTCATAATGTCCAGATTTCAGGCTATAGGTTAAATTTGGTGAAAAACTATGTACCAGTCTTGCGCTGCTTAAAGTACCAGACATCCTAGTTATTTAAACAAAGGAGATACGTGATAATTTATAATGAAACAGTCATGTGGGAAATTACTGTGCACGTGTATCTTGGACGAGGGTGCCACCAGTGGAACTTTGGTAAGGCAAGGGGATGCAGGTAAGTGGCATATACGGGCGATGCATTGAGAAACTACTGTGTGCGTGTACCTTGGACGAGGGTGCCGCCAGTGGAACTTTGCTAAGGCAAGGGGAAGAAGGTAGCAGGCGTATACGGGCGATGCGTTGAGAAACTACTCTTCTCATGTACCTTGGACGAGGATGCCGCCAGTGGAACTTTGCTAAGGCAAGGGCAAGCAGGTAGCTGGCATATACGGGCAATGCATTGAGAAACTACTCTTCTTATGTATCTTGGAGGAGGATGCCGCCAGTGGAGCTTTGGTAAGGCAAGGGGATGCAGGTAGCTGGCGTATACGGGCGATGCATTGAAAAACTACTGTGTGCGTGTACCTTGGACGAGGGTGCCGCCAGTGGAACTTTGCTAAGGCAAGGAGAAGCAGGTAGCTGGCATATACGGGCAATGAATTGAGAAACGTAACACACTCAAGTCACTTTTTTGCTGCCACCAGAAATAAGATAAAAGTGTAACAGATATTGCACAGCAAAAAATGGTACTTATAAAAAGGCAAAGGTCTACAAATTGAGTAGTATTTCGTGCAGATATAAAATAATTAATGTTATTGTGACCAGCATCATTAAGGCTATGTTGTTTGTGAAATCATTGCTCATGTAAATAACTGGAAGGTGTGCAATTGAACCACTATTTTCTTTGCAAAATATCTGTGTGTTTGATATTTTTAGGTTGAAGAGTGGTATCACAAATGGATCACGATTGTGAAGAGCATTCTTGCAATGGCCTGCCACTCAAAGTGGTTGATTTAATGAGAGAAAACAGGAAAGGTGTGGTTGCTTCTTCATTACACGAGTTTATTGATCGAGGTAAGCTCTTATTTTTATGAAGCTGTTATTATAAAATCAGTGATTGAGAATTTTGGTAGTTTAAATGCTTAAAGTGCTTCCATCACATTCCCTAAATACACGTTATCTCCTAAAGAAATTTCTTTCCTTTCATTCATGATTTTATCTCTTCATTTGTAGAAGAAAATTTTTTCTTTCTGTCCCAATGCAGTGAAGACAGCGTACCGCAAAGAAACCATGGAACAGCCACGAAACAATTTAGGCCTAAATAGAGAGAATACAGCATGCATATCATCCCATGTGGGTGTGTTTGTATTTGACAGCACATCCGGCAGTTGTACCACAAGCAGTGATCAGCTGTCGTAGATACTGGCGTGTAGTTGAAGCTGCGTTAACACACAAAACATCAGATTATATCAAGCAAGTGTACAGAGTTGAAAAGAATGCTGAAGAGATGCCAAACACATCGCTTTACACAATTGACAGGCTATGAAAGAAGACTCTGCTGATAACCATAGGGAGGTTGTGTTGCTATATAGTCCACTGTGTGAATTTTTCGAACTATACTGTCCGATGCTGATGGAAACAATGGATACATGAAGGTGCCCGCACACTGAGGACCGGTTCAGAACAGACGAGGTAGACTATCAGCTGAGAGGATTGACTGATTGTGCACCACAAGTGGGGGGATCCCATGGTGACACAGTCTACTTTACTGGCCAGTGTTGGGACTCATGTATGCCCGTGCACCATTTTCAACACCTTGCAAAGGCAAATTTGCAATCCCAGCCCCCATTGTGTATGCTGCCATTAACTGTCCAACACCCAGTGGTGCCAGGTCAGTGTTTAGTAATGAGTGCTGCTTCATTATGTTTATATTTGCCAGCAGGTGTGTAGAGCCCCTTGTGAATGGCAATCTCGGTGCTGGGCAACACATTTCCCTCAATGCAGGCATTATGTTCTGGGGAGACATAGCCTACAATAGTTGATCCACAGTATCCAGGATTTTGAGCATACTGTGGGTCCATCTCACTCAGGACAATATCCAACATCTGCTGTTGCAACATGTATCACAATGTCTACCTCTGTAAAATTTTAGTACCATCCAATACATCCTTCTGTGTGCACTCGAGTTTTATGTATGGAGTTTTGTACATGGCCTATTACTAATGGTTTTGTATATCACAGTTCACATTATTGCATATATAGCATTTCACTGTCTTCAACATCTGTTTGTACTTTGAGCTGTTTAGATGTGTATATAAAAACACAAGTCTAATTGCTTTTTCATTTCCCCATTTATTTTGTAGTTTAGATTGCACCACACCAAAAGTTAAAAATACTCTCTCCATTCCTTCAGATTAAGCTGTTGCTGTAAAAAGATGCTCCAAGATTGTCATCCTCTGCTTTTGTTCACCAAGCAGTTGTTCTTGTGATCACCACTGTAGAACAGAGACATTGTTTAACACCTCGTAAGTGAACATGTATTTTTGAAAAGGATCGTTTCTAGCTAGTAATTTTACTATCACAAGAAGCAGTCCATTGCACTATATTCTCTTCTGCGAAAGTCACAGCTGTGTCTCTTTCTTTTGTTGAAAGTTTTCCAAACATGGATCTAACAGAGATACAAGTAAATGTGCTGGGGTCACAGCTTGATAGTAACGTTTCTTGAATTTTGCAATTACATTTCTATCCACTTGGAGTGCAGTAAGATCTATTTCCATATTTGGACACTTTGTGACAAAGTTCAGCTGTTTCCTTGCACTCTAAGGCAACAGCAATGCATTTCAAAATTGAAAGCAAGTATTCTGCTGAACATTTTACACCAATATTTGTCACTTTTTGTTAAACAGTGGCATCAATTGTAGTTTTATGTTTGTCTCATATATTTACTCAGATTGTCTAATTCTTTACATACTCCTCCAGTGAATCTGAAAGGGTATTCCATCTTATTTCCTTTGGTAAAGTAAGTCCATAAGCGGATGAACTCTTTTCTTTTTTTAATTTTTTAATTGTGACTAAGTAAAATGGTTGTGTCTAAAATATTTTATGATGAACGTGTTCAGTCACATTCTTGACATTTAAATATTGGCTCAACAGATTAAGGAGAGCATAACATCCGTATGTAATAATGTCTTCTGTAGTTGAATCTTGTAAAGCTTTCCTCATTTTAACCATATTTGTGGCATTGTCTGTCACAAAACTTGTAACGTAACAACAGTTATGTGCGAGTTCGTGTGACATCTTTGAATTAATTAAAATTACATGGCGCTGAAACCCGGGACTTGTTTGTAAACATGACAGACGTAAACAATGGCGGAAAACTCTGTTAGCCTGAAACCTCCAAAGCATTATCTTTGTCGGAAAATGGAATGCCAGTGGTGTGGAATATCTGGATACAGCTATTCGAATGGTACTCAATTGCGACAAACTTGGAGAATAAAACTCTGGCAGTTCATGTCGCTACATTTATGACTGCAACAGGACCCTATGCTGCCAACATTTTCAAAGCTTTTCATTCTCAGAGGCAGGAAGCAAAAACCTTAGTGTGATCAAAACAAAGTTTGATGCTTATCTTGCGCTGAAAACGACTATTACGTACAAAAGATACTTGTTCAACAAAATTACTGAAGCAGGTCAGCTGTTCGACGACTTCCTAACCTCACTCGTCAACCAAGGAAAGAAATGTGAGTTTGGAGAGCTGTGATAAGATAGTGGTAGGGGTTTGTAGTGACACGGTTCGTGAAACGCTTCTAGCAGAGTAGGACCTGACGTTTGACAAGACAATAAAAATATGTAGAGGGAGTGAAATCACCAAGCTACAGTGTCTGCAATGAGGGTTGACACCTTACCTAGCGTGCATGCTATGCACATTAGCCACAAGAAAATTTTGTCCGAGTCACAAGACACAGAATTCAAAATGAGAAACAAGTGTCCCAAGTGTGGTTACAACCATCCACAGAGAATGCGTCCTGCAGTCAGAAAGGAATGTAAAATTTGTGGCAAGGTAGGTAATTTTGCACAAGTATGTTTGTCCAGACAGGTACACAGTTAACAGTGGGGAACCGAGCCGAACACCAGACCCCAGTGGTTCAGAAATATTCTTTGTATCATCCATCCATATCCATCATAAGGAGTTGGACTGGATTGAAAAACTCACCCTTCATAAAGCGAATAGAAACAGCCATTTTTGATGGTGAAGTGTTTGATGGCATTGGATGTTTGAAAGGTTTCGCGTATGACATTGACTTAATTGACCACCCCAACCTCCATATCTATCCGCCTAGGACAGTGCCATACTCCATTCAAGACAAAGTTAAAGAGGAGTTAGAATGTATTGTGCAAAATTATATAATTAAACTGGTCACTGAACCCACAACAGCTGTATCACCCATGGTGGTGGTGCATAAAAATGGGAAAGTGAGAATCTGTATCGACCCATCAGACATAAACAAGAATCTTAAGAGGAGGCATTACCCACTGCAAATGATAGAAGAAATTGCTGCACGTTTGAACGGATCCAAGTATTTCACACTCCTAGACTGCACCAAAGGGTTCTGGAAAATTAAGGTGACTGACAGAGCATCACAATATTTAACCTTTGCTACACCGAGGGGTAGGTACAAATGTAAGCGAATGCCCTTTGGACTAGCTCCAGCCCCTGAGGTATTTCAGCTAATCATATGCCACACACTACATGACATAAAGGGTGCCAAATGCTCAATGGATGACATCCTTCTTCATGCAGAAAGCATCAACGAGCTAGATGCCATCAATGAGACAGTCGTGAAGAAACTTGCAGAAGCAGGCCTAACATTAAACCGTAGCAAGTGTGTTTTTGGTCAAACCCAAGTGAAATTCTTGGGACATGTACTCTCTGACAAAGGGATTCAGCCACACCCAGAGAAGACTGAGGCAATTGAGCTACTGAAGAAACCACCGTCAATTCCAGAACTGCAAAGACACCTGGGAATGATAAATTGCTTGTCTAAATTTATCCCAAAGGTGGTAGAGCACTCCGCACCTCTGCGGAAATTACTAGAGAAAGACGTCGCCTGGCACTGGGAACTCGAGCAAGAAATGCTTTTGAAGATCTCAAAGACAGTCTCAAGTCACCGTCATTACTGAGATACTTCGACCATACCAAACCAATGACAATCTCCTGTTGATGCTAGTAGCCACTTAGTGGCTTCAGTGCTTATGCAAGAAAATCACCCTGTGTTTTATGCCTCCAAGGCACTCACAAAGACTCAGCAGAACTACAGTCAGATAAAAAAAGAAGCATTTGCAATCCTATCAGTCTGTAAAAAATTCCGCAAATACATTTGGGGGAACCAAGAGGTGTCTATTTAAACAGACCATAAACCACTGGAAGCAATCTTCAAAAAACCTCTCCAAGATAGCCCGGCCAGACTTCACAGAATACAATTTGAAATCCTTCCATACAATCCTACCATCAAATACATAAAGCGGTTTGGAACTGTACATTGCAGACACATTAAGCTGTGATTGCCATGACATTCCAGGACTAGACCCGAGAGCTGTCTACGAAGTACAGGTGGTGATTCCGATGTCAGCGCAACGCATAGCATAACTGAAGGATGTAATTCACACAAGTAACGAGCTGTCTGCGCTATGCTGGGCCATACTGCACGGTTGGCCTGACATGATACAACAGGTACCAGACAACCTACGCAAATACTGAATTTTTCGTGACGAATTAGTGGTTTACGAAGATATCATTTTTAAAGGGAAAAGAACCTTCATACCATCCTTTTGGAAATCCCTCATCTAGTCACAGTTGCACTGCTCTCACAAAGGGGTTCTGGGTACCCTGGCAATGTCCCGTGACCACGAATTTTGGCCAGGCATGACACTGGACATAAGTTACCAGTATGTGCAAAATTGTGCCACTTGCCAGAAAATCGAAAAGGAATCCCTCAGCGATGAGACTGTCCCTTCGAGTCCATGGATGTATGTTGCTTCCAACCTGTTTCGTTATAAAGGAAAAAACTTTCTTCTAGTTGCGGACTCTTACTCGGGTTATTTTGATTTCTACGTCCTGACTTCCTCCACCAGCAATGAAGTCATTAAGATTAGAAGGTGTGGTTTGTCCAGCATGGGATACCCAATGAGCTTCGTACAGACGAAGTGCCACAGTACGCATTGCACCAGTTCCAGAAGTTCAGAGAGGAATGGAACTTCCAGCATAGAATATCGATTCGACACTTTCCCTGCTCGAACTGTCTTGTGGAACAATACTTAGCATTGTTGCACTAGGTAGTTTAGGTTCCCCAGTGCAACGACTGATGGGTAGGAGAATGAAAAAAGCTACTACAGTGTGCATGATTAAAAGGGTTCGCCAAAATCTTACCACATACAGCGTTAACAAAAAGAGAGACAAGCCTGCTCCTCTTCAAGTAACTCAAGAAGTACTATTGAGTGAACAACATAAACAATGGGTCCCATCAGAAGTTGTACAAGCTGTACCCAATTCAATATCATATATAATTGACTCGTCCAGAGGGCGATACTGTACAAACTCATGGTTTCTCAAGACATTAAAAGGTGAGAGCCCACAGTGAGCACAGGATAAAGATCCTCGGTAGGGTGCACCAATCTTGCCTGCTAGGACTCCTCCAGGAGGAAGATTCCCAGAAATATCACAGTCACTCCAGTCTCCCATCAGCAGAACCAGGAAATCAGGGAGCAGAGTACCACGGTAGCAACTCGTGAAGCACTTCTCCAGACGTAGGGTTCAGTCATCGGTCCACTCCCAGAAACCCCTACAAACACCAAATGGCAAATGTCCCAAGGAAGACGCAAAGTGGGAGGAGTGTGATAACCACCTCAGAAATTGAATTTGTGACTTATGTGTAAAGAGTGATCAATTACTATTGCAGCAGACAAGAATACTACGGGTGAAGTTAAAAGGGGAGATGTCATGGCTGTTGGTAATGAACACGGTGCAGAGGTTGGCACGACTATTGAGACAATGATGGCCTCCAGCTAGAAGTGATCCAAGTATGAGTAGCAAGTAATAACCAGCCTTAAGTAGTAACTCTGTGTGAAGTAGTGACGTGCGAGTACGTGTGACGTCTATAAACTAAACATTACAAAAACCAACTGTTTTTTTCACATTTTCTTACAGCTTCCAAGACTATTTCTTGCAAATATTCTTATGTATGAGGGTGACCTGATGTTCGTATCTACTGTCTCATGTAATATTGAATTTACATTTTTACTTGTAATTGTAAAGCATACTATGGGTTCAGTATGAATGTTAGACTAACTATACATGCTGAGATGTACAGTTTGTCCAAAAAGCGACTCGTGTATTTTTTTGTTTTACACTGAAAATTTAGTCCAGAAGTTCCCCCCCCCCCCCTTCCCCCCCCCCCCCCTCCACTGTCAGATGTAATTGTGGCTTGTAACCTAGATGTATTTTGTCACAAAGCTTCTTAAATTATTCTTCTTCTTCATGCTCTACTGCTTGGAAAGGAGTGTTGGTTGCCAAATTATATTTAGCCACTTGCTTGTCTATGTCATGTTTCATTTGAGATGTTTTATTAACTTGTAATTTTCATTTGTTTGTTTATTGTAAATTCTGAGTCAGAATGTTTTCTTTTTTGATTTTCATCTGCTGATCCTTTCTTCAATTTGAGATCTCAAAGCTGCGAAATTTCTTGTGTGTCAGTCGAAGTGGATGGTTCCTCATCTGAAATAAAATACAATCAACATTTTTATATATATTTATATTTTTATCTGAATATTTTTAATCATTAAGAAAACTAGAAATACATTTTATAGCCCCCCCCCCCCCCCCCCCCCGCTACCTTCCCTCCCCCTTTCTATTATTATATGATGTACTGTAGTCAAGATGTGATCTGGTTAGTGCAAGCAGTTATTACGAGCCATGTTAAATTTATAATGCACAATTCCGTTCTGTAACTGTGTTTGCTTTTCAAGCAGGAATCATCGCAGAATGTTACAATCAGCTATGTCCAATCATTACATCGTATACTGTATTAGTTAAATTAAAATATTAAATTTTGATTCAAATTTACTATGAAATAAAATTATTTTTTACATGAACTCTGTCAAGAGTTGTGTAAAAGAGGAACACATTACTTATGTGAACTTAGGAGGTGCATTAGGGGTGCCTATAAACTACAACTTTTTATATATGTCTGTGGAAGTGGCAGAAAAAGTAAACCTTTAATTTATGTTTACTATGAAAATATTATTGTACCACTACTAGTCTTACTACTACTTATAATAGTAAGTTAAATTCAGTTATGAATATTGTTGGAATGAAAAAAAAATCGGTAGAAAGCATTAATGTTCATTTTACATCTAACCAGTTCAAGTTTTACCTGGTAGGATAACAATATTAGAATACTTAAAAACATCAGTTGTTAGTATTGTGCAAAAACAATTGATTATTGTGTATTTTTTTAATATGAAAACTGCTCAGAAAAAGAATAGTATTACATAGTGTACTAAAAAACCCAGAACTACTTGATCCATAATTTCTTGAAGTATATTCACTCCCTAATGACAAATGTTATTTTAGTTTATTTTCTATCTGGCACTGTATTCTCACAGTACTTAGACCTCTATTGATTACTTAAACAGAAATGAGTTTACTCTAGGCCGGGGCTGCCACCAGCCCTGAAGCTAAAATCCTGGTTCTTGTATATAAAAATCCTGTAAAATCTTGGAATCATTGGATCAAATCCTGTAAAATGCTTGGAGTTAAGAAAAATCAACAAATTATAAAAAAAAGTGTATATGAAGGATGTTTACCTTCATATTTAATTTAATTGTTTTTGTTTGGAATGGTAATTCCTTTATTCACCCACACTTAGGGGGCCCGTACTTTTGTTTATACAACTACTGTATCGGCGATGATTTTCGTTTCCTCTCCATTGTGATATCAAAGCCAAATGCAAAACACAGTCACCAATTGGATTGCATTCGCAAAATCAGCCAAAGCGCAGGACAGTTTCTTTTCAATAATGGTCTTAATGGCTGATTTAACACATGCAAAAGTTAACAGAACAGATACAGGCCTATGTAGATAACTGCATATCTGCTCCAGTGAATGATTAAGCAAAATATTTTGGACATGTGGTATTGAAGCAATTGCGTATGTCCAAAATATTTCACTTAATTATTCATCTCCATTGCATGAATCTTTCAAACTCGCGCCGGCTAACAGCCAGCAGTACTAGAGCCCATGATGGCGCTCACCACACACGTGTCATGTGTACATGCACATGCGCAAAGAGGCCAACTTTTTTGAACGTTCACATAAAGAATATTATTTTTGAGCGTAAAGTGTCTCTTGTATTTTTATTTTCAGGGTTTTATATATCTTACAGTGTTTTAAAGTGTTTGTTGTTATTTAAAAAATGTTTGGTTATGCAATTTAAAGTATGTGCTGCACAGATATTAAGAATACTAATCTTCCGGTGTGAACACATTCATAAGCAGACACTGAGATAATACAGAAAATTCACAAGAAAATTATAAAATGTAAAACAATATTTCTTTTATTTGTGCCACTTTTAGAACTTCTGCTTATGTGACCCCCCCGTAGGCGGCCATGGTAGGTCCGTGCGACGCTTGGCTCTGGACAGTCTGTCTAGGAGAGCTGGTGAGGTAAGACACTGTCACGTACGCACTACAACTTTTGTTCACTGATGTAGGTATCATCAGTCAATTTAGTTAACCGGTCAACCTTTGCTTGCGTACATTTTGCCAGACATTTCCCCTGCATTATGCTTCCATGTTACTAATTTATTTCACCCTTGTGGCATTTTTAACTTAATAGAGGAGAAGGAGAAAGATGTTGGAGAGGTCACGTGACCCGAGCAACTTGAATCAGGCGCCATCCACCTATGTTAGTGATGTTTCATTGTAATTTCTGCATTATTGCTACGTGCAATTTTAAGAGCTTTGTTTTCATGTATGTATTTGAGGGAATTTTCCATGTTTGAATATTTTACGGCAACATCACGTATAACCATGTGGCTGACAGACGCCAAGTATTTGTGTACACCATCATTGCATTTTGAGAGCTTAGTTATGTAACACCGTATATGCAATATTTTATTCTTATTCAGGGTTCTATGTTAAATTTTGTCAGGTTTCAGTGTAATTTTCACGTAAAGTTATGCTTTTTGTGTGTTTGACCACACAGTCACTTTCATATTTGATTTTACTGCCATCAGGCATGCTACACACCTGCAATAATTTAAATTGTAAGGAGAATAATTTTCTCTACAGGAATAATATTTTGTTGGAATTTAATGTGCGGTTTCCACGAAGAAATATTGCAATTTCACCTGCACCACATGGTCAGCTACGAACTTTATCCAGCGGCATCCGCACCATATAAACTTGTTTTCACATGTGTGTGTTTATTAGGACTACTCATCTCATCGCCTATCATCTTTTACGGGTCTTTGTGCAATTTATGTAATTTTGTAATTTGTGTATGGTGATATTACTTCCATCCTAGTCTGCTTTGTATATAGGCAGTCACCACACTACCCACCTGCTGGCGAGCAAACCCAGACTAGTTTGCATTAGTCATGCCAAGTAATCACACGTGTTAATGTATCATCAAGTGTTTTATTTTGTAATTCACCATGTCCTATCTTCATGGAAAATCGTCAGTCCACCTTAGCGGCTGTTGACTCTCTTCCCTTGTGAATATTGTGTTTTCATACACCACTGTGAGATCATTCATCTAGGTGTGCGCTAGAGTATTTGCGGGCTGGGGAGCATCCAAGTGGAGTTGGCTAGACACTATTGAGTGTATCATCATTAATTTCATGTATGATTTGTATGAACTATATAAATAAAACAGTGACAGTGTCCTAGCCATATGTGTTTCTTTTTCAAAGTGTTAAAATGTTTATTAAAACTTTAGTATTGCCAACGTTTTTGTAAGTACGCTCGGGTGAGATGGACACACAGAACCCACAGCATCCCTGAGAACCCTAAGTCTCAACAGTACAGTGATTGGGAAGCATTGCTGGCGCCCATATCATCAGTAAGTTATTTTGTCATTGTTTGTCTCGTGTCTCACCCGACTGCGTCAATTGGTGTTCCCAAGTGGGGCCAAGTGTGTGTGTATCCACATCACATTATCCGTAAGAAAATGGTGGACACTTCGCCTGATCAACTGCTATAAGTCCTCAAGGCATCCGCATCTGCAACCGTGACACCCGCGAGCGCGAGTAACTTAGACATTCCGACCGATCGATGCATGTATTGTGGGAGATTGAGTGAAATTATCTTGTTTGAGGGAAGTATGTGGGAGCAACCCTTGTGTCAATGCACGTCCAACAAAATATCTACGCGGCTTGTGCACGCACACCGGATGTGACGGGGCGGGAACGAAATGGGCACAGTGCCAACAGTGTAGGAAAGACTCGCATATACGATGCACAAGGCCTGCAAAATTTACCACCTACTGCAATGGTGTTATAAACTGTGCTGAGATGGCACTACCGCCAACACCAGAGGTGAAACTCACGCCGCCAGTAGTTGTTACGTATACGCCACAGGGCTTAACCGGGCCAGATCAGAATGTATTACTGCCAACTTTTGCGGAACATGACTTAGAAGACCCCGGTAAATTGTTTGTGAGGAAAAATTGCATAGGCATCTTATGCATGGAGATGATTGGACTGAGGTAAATGCCAACAGGTTATGGGGAACCGCTGCCATGTGGTGGAACTTGGTCAGGGACTATCGAGTTATGTGGGAAGTGTTTTGTGAGAGAGTGCTAGGTCGATTCGACACTGACTGAGATGCTATACAGGCACAAGTTTGACTGTATCACGAACAACAAAGAGAGCGCGAAGGAATTGAAGAGTTCATACAACACAAGTTAGGCTTGTATAAGCAGCTACACCCGGGACAGGCAACCTGCAGGGCATTAGGTATAATTGTGGCATTATTAAAACCGGACATCAGGCCGTTGTTGTGTGGAGCCAACTGGGTTACCGTGGTACTGTTTACCCGGAGGCATGTACCTACGAACGAGATAAGCAGGCGGAACAAAGCGAACAAGTGCCAGACCGACACTGTGAACACCCGCCGCCTGTACCCCCCATACTAGCTATTGATGGCACGCGACCGCTGACTGTCAGGCAGATTACACAGTCGCCACCGCAGTGGGAAAACCCGCTCATTACACGCGCAAGAGTGTTGCAAGTGGCTGACAATACCGTGAATACTTTAAGGATCTGTGTTGAACTTAAAGGGGGAAATGTCCCAGCCGTAATTGACACACTGCCGCTAGTCACAATTTTGTGTTTGGGGGTTTGATACAAGCTATAACAACTAGGTGCCGCCGCAACGTCTGCAATTCGCTACCACACACCAACGCGGGAAAGTGAGGAGTGTTATGCATGTTACGGTAGAGATCCGAGAACTGCGTACCAAGTGCATTGTTTACATTGTGCTGGACTTGTGGTAGGAAGTGATTCTGGGAATGCCATGGGTTATTGACAACCAAGCCGTGATAGAATCGCATCTGAATCATCTGCATGTGGGGACATGTGGCCGGTGGACTGTATACGCTGAGGGAGCAACACCGTCAATAACATAAACTGCTGTGCCGCTTGCTGACTTCGAGCACGAGGTGCCTGCCACACATCTTCAACATCTGCAGCATCTGCTGGACCAGTATGCCAGTGTGTTCTACACTGAGGGGAAGCTGCAGCGCACTGACGTCTAGGAGCATGCGATCATCATAACACACGAGGACCTAGTGTACTCCAAGCCGCGAGACCCAGGTATTTTCTTTTGTTGTGTCATCAACCAGCAGATATGTGAGCTGCTCAGTGATAACGTTATTGAACCTACACAAAGTATCTATAATTCCTTGCTCTAAATAAAGATGGTGAACGGCGATTTTGTGTCGATTTCTGCCCCCTTAACAAAATCACCGTAAACATGCCACCACCAGTTATAAATACGAAATACACTTTGTCAACATTAGGACAAGCTTCAGTATTCACATTAATTGATTTAAAGTCTGAATATTGGCAAGTGCCTATCCGCCTGCAGGACAGAAAGAAACAGCATTTACTACCCCAGATGGACATAGATTTCAGTTTGTAGGCATGCCATTTGGTTTAAAGTGTGCCCCTGCAACGTTTCAGAACTTAATGATTACTGTGTTAGATGGATTTATTGGGCACTTTGCGATGGCGTATTTGGATGATGTACCTATTTGGTCTAACAGCTGGGAGGAGTACTTGCACCATTTGAGCCTTGTGTTTGATTGACTTGAACGTAGCAAACTTACGTGCAAAGTGGAAAAGTGTAAGTTGGGAATGAGTATAAAGGAGTTTTTGGGACACTACGTAACAGGGGATGAACATTAACCAGAACAGCAACACGTAAAGGAAATTCAAATCAAACTCACATCATGTAAACAAGTCAGGAAATTTTTTGGCTTAATTGGTTAAGGGAATTTGTCCCAAACTTTTCTGTGATTACCACACCATAAACTGCTTTGTTGTGCAAGAAATGTAAATTTGTCTGACACCTCAAGCCTTTAAAGAAATCTAACTTGCATTTCAGAACTGTAATCCGCTATCTAGGTTTAACCCCGAGTTATCCATTGTTGTACAAACAGATACCATTCAAGAAGGTATCGGGGCTATGTTGTATCAGGAGGGAACACACAGGAAGAAGCACATAATCAGTTACAACAGTGGGAAGTTCAGGGAAACAGAATGCACGTATCACATCAATGAACAGGGATGTTTAGCAATTGTACATGCATTGTGAAAGTACCAGCCGTACTTGCTAGGAAGACAGTTTACTCTCAAAACTGACAACCAATGTCTTGTATGGTTAGAGGGTATGCATAACGGGAAGAGCAAACTTGCCTGCTGGACGCTGGTACTTCAGGAGTATGATTTCAAGGTAGAACATGTGGCGTGGAAAACCAACGAGCTCGTGGACGCCTTGTCCAAATGTAACTAACTGGCGATGCGGAGTGGGAAGAAGCGCTACCGCCTTGCCATGCAATCCCAACTGCAGAAACACAAACTCTCGTACAAAACATTGTTGCCACACCACCCGCCGAACTTGTTTCATTGAATGTACGGGATGTGTTAAGAGAGGTGCTCACTGCACAAGAAAATTCCCCAGATGCTACGCAATGCAGACAACGCTGCACCACACAGTACACAGAACTTTGGAGGGTAGTAGACCGAGAGATACAAATCAAACCACTTGGTAATTTGCACGCTATGGTGAACATATATGCCAAAGGAGAAACTGGAATTTGTACTTAAGTATACACACAACAGTTTTGAACATGGACACCCGGGATCTGAGCAAACACGAAGAAACGTGTAGATATTTTTTCACTGGCCTGGGATTCGGGTAGATGTAAGAAAGCATGTACAATGCTGTATCATGTGTAACACCCGGAAGCCGCTGAGAACAGACGACGACGCTCCACAGCAACCGAGGCTGCCAACTTAGCCATTTAAGACAGTAGCGATTTACATCATTGGCCGGTACCAGCGTACCAAAACTGGCAGATGATTTCTTATTGTTGTCATGGATTTGTTTACCCGTTGGATTGAGACATCTCCCATCAGCAATGTTTGTGCACATACGGTTGCACAGGTGATGCAAAATTAGTTCTTTCCAAGATGGGGACACCCCGAGTATTTGCTGACCGATAACGGTACGCAATTTGTTGGGCGAAAGTGGAGAGAATACTGTACCAGGTGGGGAACAGAACACCGTACCACAACAGCATACTACCCCAGGGCTACTCCAACTGAACGACGTAACCAAGACGTCAAAATCAATTTACACCAGTTAGGAGAAGATCACACTATTGTCCATTCCCCATTGGAAATTACTTTCTCGGACCCTGCTAAATATCTACGTACAGTCCCGTTTCGTATCCTTCCGCAAAATGTAAACAAACATTGCCATGTGACTGCCGTGTAGCATCTGTCAAAATCAATGTTTATAATGCAGTGTGTGTGTGTACGTATGTTCGTATACTTTCGCTACACCTAAAAATAGACATTGAAATGTGACTTCTACTTTTATACCTGTCAAATGTGTTGTTTACTGTTTACAACTTTTCAAAGGAATTCTGTCTTAGGTCTATTTCAAAAACCATTTCGTACGAATATTCACAGTTTAGGCATATAAGAATGTTTAAGTCAGCTTTATGATGTTTTAAAAATGCCTGAACTAACAATAATTCTTACGGTTACGTTACATTAACATTTTTGTTTTCCACAACATAGCACATTACACGTAATGCACGTTAATATTTTGCCGCGACTGTGTTAAACACGCTGTTACAACTGCGGGGTAATAAACTGTAGTATTTAACTTTTTGTAATTGATATGTGTTGGGTTATTTCTTTAAAAGGACGGCCTCAGTTCAAATAACGAAGGAATAGACAGGCCAGTGAAAAAGCAACATTGAAATCAAGCACGCAACTCGTGCCGCTCATTTTTTGTTATAGAAACTTAAAATATAGCGGTGAACATGCACTCAAATAAGCCTACCATAACTTTTATTCCACTCATATACTTACTATGTATTAGGTTTATTGAAATTTATTGGGGCTGGGCTTGGTTATTTTGTAGGAATTGGTGGTAAATCACGTTACATGACTGTTTCAAACACCCACGGAATAGGTACAACGTTGTGATAAATAAACATACGTGGATGTAAATAAATAACTTTGTCATAAAAAACAGTTCACATTTACAACGTATAAATAGTTCACATAAAATATTTCCAATCACGCACACACAGATTCAGCGAAACTATCACCAAACAGCCACACCACGCTATTTCACACGCATCGGTTAACGAAACACACCGTAACAGTGTATTTATTACTGCAGCGGAAACACAGATTTATCACAACATTGTAACTTGCTTAGATATGTTTAAAAAACACATCATCTACAAACGTGAAGTGCTAATTTGAAGTAATTTTTGGAGCAAGTATAATTTACGCTTCGTTTGGCAAAACAGCAATACGCCATGATATCATGGCTGGCGCCAACTTCACTTAGTTTCTGCCCCGCCATCATATCTAAATATATTAAAATAAGTATTCAAACAGTAAAATCTCTTTTCAATTGTAAATTACAAATTCAAAAATCATTATTTTGCTGTAATAAGTATGAAATATGCTACAATTGAAAACGGTGCAATTTTGCTGTGTACTAGATAAGTGAAACTTCCCGAGTGTGAAAGAAACAGACAGGAAGAGAGAGTGACAAATCTCGCTCAACGGACAGTTGCTTCAAAAATTCCCCTCGCTCGATAAAACAACACCGTACCATTACGGCCTGCTCACAATATTTTCTGCTGTTATTTTAAACTGTCATAATGAGATGTTGCCATCGGGTCTACCTAAATAGTTAAGTATTTCAATAGACATCGTTTAATTTACAAATAGTATACTAAAAAACTAGGTTAAAATTTTTTAACAGTGAACTATTTCTTACCGGCCGTTGCTAACACGTCACTGCTCTCGCTGCTGTGAATTTATATTTAAAAAGAAATAAATACAAGTTATAGAATATATTAAGGTAAAGTTTCGTTTACCCAATAATACAGTACTGTAAAGTTAACCATAGTGTTATATATTTGTGGAATACGGGTTATTGAAAAAACAGCTTGACATGTTTTGCCTAGTGTGTTTTTTCAAAGGTTGATTTTCATAAGTCGCTTCCAGTCGGGAATGGACTAATGGACTGAGTTGATCCCAGAGGTAATGTTTTGCTTAAGGAACAAAGTAAATGCGGCAACCGGGAAGACACCCGCCGAAATGGTACAAGGTCGTGAACTCTGAGCACCCCACGAAAACCCGCCAATGCCACCAGAGCAGATTGTAGAACAGCAGGCACAAATCCACGAGGAAGCAAGGGCAAATTAAATAAGTTATTGCAATGTGTGGGTACCAGAGAGCAAAAGGCCGCCATCCGAACTTGTACCCGGAATGTATGTTTACGTGAGAGAGAACCCGTTATTGGCCGGGATGAAAAAATACTGTGCTGAGCTGGTACCTAGATGGAAAGGGCTATTAAGAGTGGTAGAAAATATGGGGAATTCCACGTATTTAGTGAAGTTGCGATCAAGATGTTTCACAAAATTGCACCGTGACAATCTGTTTATAGTCCGACCATCTATAGGGAAGAGAGGCAAGGAGATGACATTACGCCAAGTACCTCGGCAAGAACAGAGCAGTATTACAGGGAGTACACAGGGAAATGTCAACACGTGCACTACTGTAAACAACAACACTAACACGGGAATGCCCAGCCAAAGTAATGAACTGTCATTTAGGGATTTTGCACCGACAGAAAACACAACACCTAGTAGTGGGAAAGTATGAGAGAGTAGTAGCGAAACATCATTTCTGGGTTTTTCTGTAAGTAATTGTGACATTGTTCGTCTCATGTCTCATCCTACGCAATACAAATGCGTCAGTGAAACTGAAACACATCACCGCAGGGCACTTGTGTTGCATGTATGCAGCAGCAATTTTGAGTAAAGTGTCTTACGTTCTTAAAAATTTCTTTGGCACGAGAAAAAAAATTAAGTTTGTTAGCTTTTTACCTTTATTAAGGTATCTCTATTTTTAAATTAAAACAATCAAACAGTGTGTGGATGACACTTGTGTGATTGATGTATTCATAACGGACATGGATATACGTTTTGGAGGTAAAAATTTCACAGTTCCAAACATAATATATTTGTGTGAATGGAGGTAAACATGGAGTTAGCTCTTTAAGAGCTTTGGGTGAGAATTGTTGACATTTCTTTGTATAGTATAGTTTTATTACACCGATACTTCTTTTGTCGATACAACCAATATCCAATACAGATACAATGGACATATGAGTAATGGACTGAAAGATTTCTACTAGCACTAAATGTCTTTTGGGAAGCTGATTAAAATCTGTGTTAGTCTCAAACAATGTACTATTTGATGCTTTAAGTAAACATACAAAACATTAGGAAAATTTATTTCACCTTTATTCTTCAAAATCAGAGAATAAAAGAAGCACTCGAAAAATACTTTAGTTATTTATTTTTAAATTTAGGTCATGGCAACTTAAGCAATTAATGTTTTAAACTTGTCAAAAAATATATATATTAAATGTACAATGTTGTGTATCACATTTCTCTACATAATTCAGCTTTGTTCATATTCGGAAAATTAAAAATGATTAATATTTATAGTTTTTAAATTCAGCATTCCCTTATTTTACTGAGAGTAAAATTGAAGCACTGCCAGTTCCCAGGTTATGATTTTTGGAATCATTGCTTTCAACATATTTTAAATACTGATATGACAAGGTGTAGCTGAAGTGTGAGGCCTGCAAAACTGGTAATTCGGCGACCCGACTCGCAATACATGCTGTAGATCATTATCCCTTGAGCCGATATTACTCAATACCTGCAGCCTTACTTGGTTCTTGTACGAGGCCTGGTGCACGAACCGGTATACCAGCCGCTATATGATCCACCATGGAAGATTAGATAATTTATTTTCTAGCATAGGGATGTGAAGGGAATGAGTGGTCTTCTTTAATTTATACATTGTGTGGTAGGGACTATCACTGCTAATACAGGCTGTTCACAGTAAATTGAGCACTTTTGAAAAATTGTTCTATCTGTATATTAAAGGGACAAGCTAGCTGGCATACAAGCAGTCAAGCTGGTAGTCATAGGAGAAGTATTCACACTTTGACTGATTAAATTATGCAATTTATGTATGCTTATACATTTAAGAATACTGATATTTTATTTTTGTTTATGTATTTTTGTTATTGTAAAAATTAGTAAATATTTTTGTTCCTTATAGTTTCAAATATTCACTTGACCAATACATGGATAAAGTGATGATGCATATTTAATGCCAATTTGCCATATGAGGTAAGGATACACATTTGGTGGAGAAGTAATTCGTAAGTATGACTTATCGAAACTGTTCAATTTATTTTGAACAACCTGTTGGTAACTAACACCGACATATCAGTCTGCTGGTACTGAAACAAGTTTATATGATGAACTAATTAATTTTCACTTATGCCTCTGCATTTTGTCAGATGTTTTTTCATTCGCTCAACTAATCCCTGCATTTAAAGACCACAGTGTTTACGGGTAGCCTTCTTCCCTTTGCCTTCAAGTAATCATCCCAAAGAAAATATTTTTTCCTCAGTACTTGTCTAATCATATTAAAACCAAGTAGTAAAAAAAGTGGTTAGTTCCACCCACTGTAACTCACGCCAGCCAGTTTACACACACACACAGCCTAGTTATGAGTCTGCTGCTGCTTATCTGTCCAGTCAACAGTGACTCATCATCTCTGCCAGGTTATCAGTATGAAGAGGAAGGTAGTGTTGCCTAGTGAGGAGTCTGCCACTGCTTATCTGTCGAGTCAATGGTGACTCATCATCCCTGCCAGGTTATCAGTATGAAGAGGAAGGCAGAGTTACCAGTTTTTATTCCATGGCAGATCTAATGATACTAACCACACTATGCAACAGTTTTAAAAATCATGCATTGTCTTTTTAGATGATAATCCCATTTTAGCAAACAAAAATCTTTCAAATCTTATTTAAATAAAAAATATATCTTATTCAAATAAAAACACTGATTAAAATAAAAAAACCATGATTTATAATTGAAAAACCTAAATAAAAAATCATGATTTTTAAATATATTTTTAAAAATTTAAATCATTTTGCTGTCGGGTGAGACACGAGACGAACAATGACAAATAGTTGCTGGTAATGTGGGCGCCAGCGGTGCTTCCCAATAACCGCACTATTGAGACTCGGGGCTCTCAGGGATGCTGTGGGTTCTGTATGTCGATCTCATCCGTGCGTACTTACAAACATGTAGGCAATACTAAACTTTTTACTAAACATCACTGGAAATAAACACTTAATAAAATAGATGGGGTTAGGACACTATCACTACTGAATAAAAGTGTTATGTTCACTGTAGACTTGCTTTTATTGTTATTATGCATACACATCAACGTGCCAGTGAAATTATAATCTCGGTCATGACTAGCCAATTCTGCTTGGGTGCTCTCCAGCGCGCAATTAATCTAGTGCATGCCTAGATGGGTGATCTCGCCGAGGTGCGTGAAAGTACAGCCTTCACAAGGGAAGAGGGCCGGCAGCCGCTAGGGTTGACTAACAGTTTTACCCTGAAGACAGGACATGGTGAATTACAAATGAAAACACTTGATGAAACATATTAACACATGTGATTACTCGGCAACACTAACGCAAACTCGTCGGGGCTCGCCCTCCACCACGTGGGTAGTGTGGTGACGGCCTATACACAGAGTTGGCTAGGGTGGGAATAATTGCACTGTACACTAATTACAAAATTAATAATTCCACTGTACACTAATTACAAAATTACATAAACCCTCAAAAGATACATGAAACAAGACGTGTATTATAACGAGATGTGTATTCACAATAAACACACACATGTGTGAAAAAAAGTGTAGATGGCGTGGATGCAGCTGGATGAGGTTTGTAGCGAACCACGTGGTGCAGGTGGAATTGCAATATTTCTTCTTGAAAACAGCAAATTAAATTCACACAAAATATTATACTGAGCAAGAAAATTATTCTCTTTACGATTTAAATGATTGCAGGTGTGTAGCATGCCTGATGGTGGTAAAATCAAACATGAAAGTGACCGTGTTGTCAAACACAAAAACCATAAATTTACGTGAAAATAACACTGAACCCTGACAAAATTTAACATAGAACCCTGAATAAGAATAAAATATTGCATATACAGTGTTACATAACTAAGCTCTCAAAGCGCAATGATGGCGTATACAAATACTTGGTGTTTGTCAGCCACGTGGTTATAGGTAATGTTGCCGTAAAATATTCAAACATGGAAAATACCCTCAAATACACACATGAAAACAAAGCCCTTAAAATTGCACGTAGCAATAATGCAGAAATTACAATGAAACGCCACTAACATAGGTGGATGGCATCTGTTTCAAGTTACATGGGTCGCGTGACCTCTCCGACATCTTTCTCCTCCTTCTCCTGTATTAAGTTAAAAATGTCACAAGGGCGAAATAAATTAGTAAAGTGGAAGCATAATGCTGGGGAAATGTCTGGCAAAATGTCTGCGAGCAAAGGTTGACCGGTTAACTAAATTGACTATTGATACCTACAACAGTGAACAAAAGTTGTAGTGCGTACACGACAGTGTCTTACCTAGCCAGCTCTCCTAGACAGACTGTCCAGAGCCAAGCGTCGCACGGACCTACCATGGCTGCCTATGGGGTTCATATAAGCGGGATTGCTGTGCACGCATTATATACTTTGAGAATAAAAGAGGCACAAATAAATTAAATATTGTTTTAAGTTTTATAGTTTTCTTGTAAATTTTCTGTATTATCTCAGTGTCTCCGTATGATGGTGTTCACGCCGGAATATTACTGTTTTGATCTCGGTTTCATAACCAAACAATTTAAAATAACAAACACACACTTCAAAACATTTAAAGACTTATGAAACCCTGCAAATACCAATACAAAACACATTTTACACTGAAAAATAGTATTTATGTGAAAGTTAAAGTATTTGCCTCTTTGCGTGTGTGTAGGACACATGACACGGGCATGGTGAGTGCCATCATGGGCTCTAGCTCCGCTGGCTGTTAGCCAGCATAAATTTTTATCTACCCTGGTACTATGTTTATTGTTTGGCTGTGTATTACAAAAATGGATGTGAGATTTTATATTATAGGTAAAAGTGTATAAAATGTTATTTCATAGGCCTACAACAAAGTCAGATACATTTTTTAATTGAAATTATTTTGGTTCCTGCTACATTCTGTATACCTTACCAAAATGTCACATAGTGGCTAGTACCAGGGAAAATAGGTAAATACTGTAAAAACCAGATTATTTTACTTTTCTGGAGAAGTCTGGGAAATATCTGAAAAATTTATGTGAAGTTAACGATTGTATAAAATGGTTAAAAATTGTTTAAGAAGATAGTAAATACTGGATTTATAGTTCTGCTGTGTGCCTAGGAAGGATATTTGTAATTTGTCACTCAGAGATGTTGATTAGGGAAAAGTACCAGCATACATGGAAAAATCAGGGTAATGTGTCTGGGAATTTATTATTGTGATACTGCTAGCCACCCTGTTTGTTAGCATTGTGGTACCCAAGTTGTTTTTTGAATTTGACATAGTACCTACTTGGGAAAGGCAAATATCTCTTCAAATTTTATCCATGTGGGCACACTCCTACTATAAAAACATTTCAAGTATCTCTGACGTATAGATGAACTAGATTGTATTCAGCTTTTTTTTTTTTTTTTTTTTTTTTTCAGCCCGTAAAAAATTGGGACTGCCAAAAGACATTCCAGTTCGAGTAGTTCTGGAACAAGATGGAACTGAAGTTGATGACGATGAGTATTTCAGCACAATGGAGAAGAACACAAGTCTCATGGTGCTTGTTGGTGATCAAAGGTGGCTCCCACCAGGGAAAATTCCAAGGTGCAATGTAATTTTGTGGCATATTAAACAAGTTTTGAAAACAATCATACACATAGAATTGTAATAGATAAGTGAGAATTTTAACTTTCACTTCTCAAAACAAATACAAATAGTGTCATGTCTTTTATTTATAGCTTTGACTATATTGATGTAATTTTAACAAGTTCGTGGATAACCAATCTTGATTAATACAAGTATTTCAAGCGTGACACCAGAACCATCAATTAATATTTTAAATTCTAATAAGTAACTGCACAAGATTAAGACATCTATACCACTTTTTTTTAAATTAGAATTCACATGAAGTAAGAAATCTTTACAATGATGTCTAACTAGGATACTTCTGGAAGACTCTAACCACAGAATTATTAATATAGATTGCAATTGGTATTGTTTTAAAAATTAGGAATAAGAGTTTGGCAAGTATTTCCATGTGACGCTAGAGATTTATTTTCTTCTTCTTCCAGTGAGTAGTTCGGGCAATCCAGTAGCTTACGATATGCATTTTGCTGCTCTTTATTTTGGCTTTTACCTCATTTGCTGCGACAACGTAATGAGAGCCATACCCACGCCATATCTTAATTTTGCCGGAACCTTACATGTACTTAGTTTCAAAATACGCTTGAAGATTACAATAAGAAACATCGGTCATCTTTTTGAAAGAGAGGTGAAATAAAAATAAAATGCACAATACATATCATGGTCATCTTAACATGGCGACTATCAGCTACGTCCATTAAATATTTCAATAAATAAACATAACATTACACCCTTTTTAAATTATATAAATAATAATAATAATGCCGTAAACATCCCTTCTTCTTTCTTCAAGTATAATAGAATATATTCATTTTGAAACAGCATTATCAGCATTAACGTGTCTATATCTCCACCACAATAAACAGCTGTGGAAGGTGGCCGGTATTCTTTCAGAGCATTTATATTATATTTTCCCCTACTTCACCCTTGTCCAACGAAGCTAGTTCGTAACAGTTGGTATTTACAACTCTTACTATCTGAAATGAACCTTCAAACAATAGCATAAGTTTCTTCGTTAAAAAAATCCCAATATCTGCTCATGGAATGTGCTCTTACTAATACTAGTTTTCCAATGTCTACGCTAGTCTTTCTGCCAATGTTCTGGGGACTTCAAGGTATCTTTTGTCGGAGGTGGTGTAGGTAATTTCTTTGAATCAAACATATGGGATCGCTGGCCGGTCATCACTTCCAGAAGGGTTAGGGTTGTTGCTTCAACGGTGTTATTCATAACAAACTCAATTAGTAGCAGTTTATCTCTCCGGTCTTGATGAGCATTATAACACATGACCCTTAGCATATTACCAAGTGTCTTGTCATAAAATTTCTCAGATATGCAACATATGTCTGCGCACTTAAATCGAGTAAGCATGGTACACTTATGTTATAAATTCGTAGAAACAATTCTGGGCACAAAGTTTCCTGTGGTTGATAAGGTTCTTCTAACATTTCAGTTAACAAAAATTCGCAATCCGTTTGTTCTAAGGTGACAATCTGAATTATTACTACTTTAAGTGATCCGGTTTCGTTATTATTTCTAGTTCATGCATCTTCACTTGGTTTAAAAGTGGACCCTCTGAAATTAGACTCAACTTACAGGCCAGCAATCTGGATCCTTCCTCCCTGACCTTCAGTAGTTTGTTGAATGGTTTAGGAAATCTCCTGAACCATTCGTATTGGGTCGAGATAGTGGCGATGGAGTGAACGTTGGCACCCTCGGGTCAAGAGGTGCTTGAATCCCAAAATAACTTTGTTCTTGGTACTGGATACTTTCTCCCTGGGCTATATGTTGTGACCTACAAGGTGGCGTATTTCTTTCCAGTTCCCTATGTCATGTCTCCTGGTTTACCTGGTGAAATCTCTATTTCCTCGATACTAGCACGGAAAATTTTCTCCTGGTACATTTCTATCATCATATGGTGCTGTTCTGTATGTGTGGACTCTAGGGTTCCTATCGTATCTAGGCGATCCTTGGTATTCCTTGTTCCTTCTACCTTGATCGGGAAGCAAAACACGCCCTTGAATGTTGGCGTAATCATTATTTGTACTACCTATCTGTCTTTGTAATCGTTCAATTGCTTCAAAAGCCAATAGATCTTCCCTGAACATGGCTAAGATTAGATCATGTCTGCCTGCCCAGTGTGATTGGTACCTTTATGGAAGTTGCAGAAGTATCATGGCGATAAACTCCTCATCTGAAAGTGGTTGTTCAAGATGATGCTATTTTTTGTTATAGATCAGATATGTGCATCTCCAGCGATTTTCCTCTACCAGGAAAGAATCTTTCGGCTTGGAGTTGAGCTCGAAGATTGCCCTGGACTTTTTTATTCCAAAAATTAGGAACTTATTTTAAAAATCTTCATAGGTTTGGGTGTTGGTATGATTCATCTCCCACCAATAATACGCAGTGTCCTTTAAACACAAGTTGAGGTAATGCAATTTATCCTTTACAGGTAGACAAAATAGGTTGGCATACTCCTTAAACTTGGTTAAGAAATTAACTGGATTTTCTCCGGTTTTATCTTCAAAATTTGGTGGTTGTTCTGCCCTGATTTTATTAGGATGGTACAAGAGTGAGTTTACTAATGGTAACTTAGCAGTGCTGCTACTAGTAGGAGTAAGGTGGTCTACATCACGAGGTGTGTTTTCTAACCGGATGTTAGTAATTTCTGGGTTTGTTACCTTTTCTTGTACGCTGCGATTGAGATTAATTTTTCCGAAGAGGTTACTATTTTTTACATTTGATCCTTAATTAATTTGACTCGTCCTTCCACGTGATTTACCTGTGATATGTTTCTTTTTCGCTCCTCCTGAATCACTCTGTGTACTATTTGCGTTAGTTGTTCATCTAATCGCTCATTACTTGTGCTGTTGCTTTCAGGATTTTGCTCTAAATTATCTAAACGCTCCTCATTTCTTTTCATATTTTTCCTCAATTTGTATGTAATATTCATTAAATGACATCTTACATTAGTTTGGCTTAACTGACTGTATTGTAGACTGACGTATTTCTGCATCGCTCTAATTGTTCCTTTTGTCCACGCACTATACGTTCCTCATTAAATTTACTCAATTGCTGTGACATTATGGTTGCAAACTGATGCAACATTGTATTCTGTTCTACAGTGTTTTGACTTGTTGAGAAAGTCTCCTGTGTGTTTGACGGTTCGGTGACTACAACTGCGTTAGTGTTGTCAACTTAATTTACCACGTCATTAGTACTATCCTTCGTCAACTCCGTGTTGGTATCCATTGTGAACTGTAGCTTATATACTATTCGGCGATAATCTATGTCAGGAGTGTTCCTTAAATTATACGGGGTCCTATTTTCTCTGCGCATTGACTACTTCTTTCCTCTATGACTTTTTGTAGTCAATCCTAAGGTTTTGTAATTCCAATGGACTAATATGTCTATGACCATACCAGCTGACCTAGACAAGAATAAGTTATTTATATCTTGCTTTTAGTTTCCTTGTGTGGGTATATCCATCTCGTGGCTCCAAGTATTTGGCGTCACTTTTTCTGTAACAGAGAAGGGAGAATTTTAACTTTCACTTCCCAAGCATCACAAATTTAATTTTACTACATATTTTTGCCACAGCTAGCATTGGAATATTTCAATAGTGAGAAAATCCATTCCTCACTCAAGTGTTGGTAACACTACCCCATGTAAATCAGACAGAGATCATCAATAGGACAAAAGATACTAATATACGACTAACGTGCAAAAATAATTACATAATTAATAACCCTTATTTAAATAACCAAAAACAAGGACTAGAATGAGGTGAATCTGGTAGAAAATTTTAATGAATATCAAAATGAACAAATTAGTGAGTTCTCTTTAGCAAATATTCACATGACCAAAGTGGCATATGTTCACAATCCAAGCCACATTCAAAAGGAAAATTTTTACTAAAATAACAATTAAGAGAAGACACAACTTGTTGAAGGTTAGATTTAAGCTATTAATTTACCTGACATAGTGAGAGGAAAGAAAAAGTATTCATTTTCAGAAAATTATAAAATAAACTTTTGATTGACCTTTAATTAGTTTTATGGTCATGTAGAACCTTGTATGGAATACTGCCTAGTGATAACGATGATCCTCCTCCTGCGTCCGTTGATTACTCTAGTTTTCTGCTCGAACACAGGTCCCTGGACTTCCGCTGTGGTCCGAAGTGTTGGTAGACCGTTACTACAGATGCAGCGATGGATCCGTAGCAGTTGTATACGATCGTCCTTCCCCTTGGGTCATCATCAGTTCCTGGATTGAATCATTTCTTCATGTTACTTCATTAAATAATATACTGTCCAGTTTTAATATCGACAAATGATATAACCATGACTTCTATAAATCGGGGCAGGACAGCAGAACCATAAAACTATTATTTTATCAACTTTTCAATATCATTTTGGCCGACTCCTCAACATTCTTTTTTCCCTTTTGAAGACGAATAATAATATTCCTAACAAAACAAAAACAAAAGCTGATCAAAATGAAATTTGTGAAGTGTCTCCTCTTTACATTTCCAAATTCATAGAGATGAATAAAAACGTTCCTGCATCAACAACAAATAGTATGGGAAGCATAACGGTTTTGCTAGCATATAGAGACTGTCCTGACTATCATCTTTACACACCCCGCTATAATAACGTTAAAAATATTAAGAATTTCAATAAATTACTAGCTTATTCTATCTAAAATTAACAAAACAAGTACACAAAAATATTTACTAATTACCAGATGTTACATGATACACTAGGATTCTATCATATATTGATAAATTTTATTTAAGGAAGGGAGCTCAGTGTAAACCTCTGAATTCACATTTAGGACCTGTTTTTGGGTTTTAGTAGTTTCTATACCCTTCCAGTAGTTAGACTACTGGCCTCTCACCTTGGTGAAGCAGGTTTGATTCTCAGTGGGGTTGCCTCCGGAGTTTTGCAGGTGGGAATTGTGCTGGGTGATGCTGCTGGTTGGCAGGTTTTCTCGGGAACTCCTGTTTCACCCGCCCTTGCATTCCAGTGCACACCTTGCTTCACCCTTATTGGCTCTCAAGACCTTGATGTTAAGAGCCACCCAAATTTCCCCACTCCACTGTACACCCCAAACCCTTCCAGGTGAATGCTGGATAGTTCTTTACTGAGGGCAGTGGCTGATTCTTAGGACCTAGAAATACTGAGAAATTATATTTATTTGGGAACTTGTATGATAATTCCCATATTCGTAAAACATCAACGAAATTACTTTTTTAAGCGTATCTGAAACCACAGTGCGAGCATATTTTACGAACATTATCTTTCACAATTTTCCATTTGTTATACATCATTCTAATTCATTTACTTTACACATGTGTGGATAAAACTATTTGTGTGGTAATCACGTTGTTGATTATAAAACGTAAAGAAAAGTTTACGTCACGAGAACAATGCATAAATTGATTGGTAGCAAGGTCGAAAGATTATCCTTGCTTGTATGATTCAATATATTTCGAGCCGAATCACTTTTGCGCTCTTCATGGCAGAATCACGGTGCTTTGTGGTTAGGTTCTTGACAACTACGTCGCAAAACCGGTAAAGAATGCCAGTAATAGTAGCTGTTTTAAATCATGCTGGGGAGTTTCAAAGTGAAGGTTTTATAAAGTTACCAAAGTGCAAAACTGTAATGTAAACATTGCGCGGGTGGAAAAGATACATACTTAGGCACTGCCGTGCCGTATGCAGCGTGGCTTAGTGATAATGTTGGACATAAAACATAAATAGACAACTGCATTGGAAGCAAACTTGTGTAGTTTTCATGTTGCCAAGAATACAAAAACAAATAGCTTTCTGCCACTTCTTTGTGGAAACAATTTTACTGTGTAATGAGTATTTTTATTTTATCAATAACGAAATATTATATACTATTATTTTGTAGTTAGGGTGTGGATCTAATTTAAATATTCTTACCTACAAATGGACTAATGCTGTATGTGGGTGATGTAAAATTCTTTTAAACTGAAACAGTAGTGAATGTTTTTGGGCAGTTTTAAAAGTCTAGAAAAAATTACAAAATAGATCACATAAAAATGACTGTGACGTGACTATGCGTGTTACATGATGTGTGCTCTCGTAAGATTTTCCTTTTATCCTTAGTGTCAAATATTTACGAATTTTTCCACATAAAAATGTACTTATTGAAAGAAAGAATAGCAAATTCAATTTAGTTTTTTAGTGAAATCATTACAAAAAAACTGATTCATGATATAATAATGATGCAGTTTAGTGAGACACGAGGCGAACAATGACACAAATACTTACTGGTAATTTGGGCGTCAATAATAATAATGCTTGTATTTTTTTGCTATAAAATTTATTTGATAAAAAAATTTTTTTTTTTTTGACAAAATGATATAATTTTAATGACCAACTCAGATTATTTTCTTTGCTGTAAATGTGGGGCCTTACTGAGACTTAATGCCATTCCTTCTTATCAGAGCAACTTGTTTCATCTGTAATGATCTTGCAGCTGAAGAGGTGTTATGTTGCGCTGCATGTCCCCCTCCATAATTATTAAGCTGAATGTGACTGTGTACACATACTGACATGCTTTGGAAGTAGGTTAAATACATTGGAACCCATGTATTACACTTTTCAAGGGGAAAACTAAAAATGCTGTAATTTAGGGAAAATTGTAAATGAGGTAAATTGTAAATAAAAGTGACAAAGATCATGACAAACCCTACATTAAGCTAACAGTTACTAAATTAACAGCAAATGTATTATACAGTGTGTAAACACTATCACAATGTGTCATTTGATGCTTTACGTAAACATATGAAACAATAGTAAAATTAATTTTGCATAAATTCTTCAAAATTGCAGAATAAAATCAGCACTCAAAAAATTCTTTAGAAATATATGTTTATTGTTAGGTCAGGGCAACTTAAACAATTTCAGTTTTAAACTTATAAAATAAAAAATACTACATCTACAAGGTTGTGTACCACATTTCTCGGCATAATTCAACTTTGTTCATATAAAGAAATATTAGAAAAATTCATCTTGGTTGACATTAAAATAATTCATACTTATTAATACATATAGGTTTAATATTCAGCACTCCCTTATTTTACTGAGAGTAAAATAGAACTCTGCTAGTTGCCAGGTAATGAATGCCATATTTCATATTGCTTTTGAAAGATTTTAAATACTGAAAGGACAAGGTGAAGTTGCAGTGTCCGCCTGCAAAGCTGCTAATTCGGCGACCCGCAACACAGGCTGTAGATGATTATTAGTGCCTGTCACAGCAGGTGGCAGTGGGATGAGAGCGGCATCTCACTCCATCCTCTTCCAGTAGATGATTTATCTCATAACAGGGTAGCATCTCCCACCATTCCTACCACTTCCATGAGTGACAGGCTGTCACTTAGTTCTTGTAACACAAACGGCAACTGCTGACTCAAAACTGCAGCATTTGAGCCTGTCTTGCTTCAACATTGCCACCCTATTATAGAGTGTTCTCTAAAGCAGGGCAGATACAGTATGCCAGAAGAAACAGGCTGTAACCTCAATTTGTGGATGAACTAATATTTTTAAACATGAATTCCTGAGATGTTTTTCAACTTAGGTTAAATACAGTTACTTAAAATATTGTGTTATATTTATTGTTCTTCATGAATACCACTTAAATTGCAGATGTGCTACTTGTTAATATGAGTGTTATGACAACCCTTTTGCTAGTGGATCAGCTTATGTGTACAGAGATACTTTATATTTTATCACGTATAGTTATTAAAAAAATTCTAGACATGTTTTTGCTAGGATTGTTCATTTTTCCACTAAAAATGTCTCATTGCAAGGGATAGTTACAGTGATGAGTACCTATTGTGGGAAAATGTTACGAAGAATTTGTGTGTGTGTGTGTGTGTACGCGTGCGCACACACACACACACCTCTAGTATTTGGTTAAATTATAAATGATGTGTATTTAATAAATAAGTTGCAACACTGAAAACAATTGCAATAATCAATTTTGAGTGAAACCAAACCATTGCAATAGTTGTCTCTGCACTGTCAATATTCATGTAGTTAAGAATGTAACATTCACTTTTTGGAAGTAAATAAACAGACAACAAACATTCATTTTACTGAAACGAATGGTACTTCATTTAACAAAGTGAATGTTGAGTGAAATTTTGCTTCACTCAAATTTACCACCATTTTCAGCACGAAAACATACGTACTAAACAAAGAACAAACCTAATTTGTGTGTGTTTCTTCTCGTCTGAAGTGTACAAATCCCACGTGTTATATTTACTCAAGTTATTATAAACAAATGGGATATATGGCATGTTACGTGCTTATTTTTGGCATACTGGTATCTAGTTATAGCACAACATTATTTTCGCAATAAACTGTGTTTAGAAACGAAACGCAGAATATGGGAATGTTTAAATTTGAATACAAAAATCACAAACAGTTCAATCTCGTTTCTTAATGACGTGAAAAATACACGTAAATAGCTATGTGCTCTTAGTGTCGTCTTTTGTCGAGAAGTAAAACTTAAAAACGAATGATTCATTTGAATTCAGCTGACAAAAATTGAGAATTCAATTATTTCACAATTATCAAATTCTTGAATTGTTTTAATTCGATTTGGCCCATCACTAGATGCACCACACTGCACACAGACAACACACTGCAGAACATTGATAAACGGTGGCATATGTGGCATATTTCACATCCAGTTACTAAGACGTTTGCATAAACAACCAGCTTAAAAATAATTGTTGCTGGAAATCTTAATGACGGGACCTGAAATATACTTTGATCGACGTAACATGTGATAAATGATAAACATGGGTGATGAGAACATTATTTAAATAGGAATTTTGCCGGGACCACAAAAAAATTGTTGGTGGATGCAATTTATAAGTACATGTGATAACAATACTTCAAGTCGACTGTATTGTGCTGTTAGTTTTAGAGTAGAACTTTAGACTAGCCAAATAATAAGGAAACTTAAAGAAGTTGGACTTTTTTTAATTTTGTTAAAGGTAAAAAAAAAATATTACGTTAGTATGTATTTGGGACAGTGGGGGCTGAGTGGTTAGCCTGCTTGCCTCCCGCCAAGGCAAACTGGACTGTTTGTTATGTTTGTAAAAAAAAATCCATTCATCAACCTGTACGCACTATCTAACTGGCAATGTATATTCACCTTACCAAGTAATGAAAATTTTATTGCATTTTTATAATGTCTTTTAACTTTGTCTCCCAAATGTTTTAAATCTTTTACCCCATTGATAGTCCACGCAAGATCATTAGATTTCATTAGGAAAAAAAAATTGAACCAAATAACACATTTTCAACTTCACACCCGCATAACCAGTCCGCGAAATTGTATGTACTTACGTCAAATTTTCTCGTATACAAACCATTTACTACCTTGGCTTTGTTGTTGAATTATATTTTACTCTGGCCTTGCTGGCCCCAGATTTTGTAGTTCTAGTTTACTCTCGTAATTGAAAACTTTGTTGAAATAAGGTTTAAAATGTTACTCGCAGAATTAACAATTATTTACAAGTTTACACAACACGAGATTAACAACAATTCAACCCTGCTTCTAACCAATGTTCATAACTCATCATTAATTAACAATAAACTTATTCAGAGTATTACACACTATATATGAAGCTCACGCGAGTTTGAACAATATTTATAAATAAAAAATATTTGAAATAAATACAAACATTGTTAAGAAGTGTTTTTTACAACTGCAAAAGAGTGGAGCGTGAAAGTGTGCTTACAAAACATGTAGTTTTGGTTGCTTTGTCAAGTTCCAGGAAACCATTTTTTTGTTTGAGCAGGGGCGCGCCCATCTTTCTCTGATTTGCAGCATGCGATTGGCTGAAAAGGGCCGAGCACCTGAAGTCTTCCCTCCCTCCCATAGCACCCGTAGTCTCATGTTACAGTCATCTCTCTCTTATAGCTCTACCCACTTCGGGGCGAAGAATCTGCCATCCTACCACTCAACATTTCCAAAAAACATTTCTCTCGTGACAAGAGTCGCTGCGAAATAACCTCTGTATTCGTACGCAGTATTATTTACTGAGTAGCAGATATGCGTTCTGAAATTTTATTAGGAGGGCTGCACCTCGCAGCACTACCTCAGCAGCCAGCAGCCGCCACTGGGCATCAGTAACCACCTCCTTTTTAAGTATACAACTACAGACATTGAAATTTTGATAGGTTAGTAAAATTAAAATAATTCACATCTGGAAAAAAGTTAGCATATGTACCTATTCCTTTTTAAAGGATTGTGTGCCTATTCTGTAGGATGAAACATTAACAAATAACCATAGCTGTCATTTTTGATTGTCGTAAAATAAATGGTTGCTGAAAGTGTAAATGAAATTAAAATTTTCGACTTCAGTGAATATTTGAGTGCTCCTCAAATGTTTAGTTGAATAACAATGGAACTTTTTCTCTTTGTATCCATTTATTTGTGTCAATTGTAATAATACCAAAATCATTACATAACAAGTAAACGTGAAATGTTGGCAATATAAATTTATGTTCTTCAAGAATCCTAGTACAGCGTATTAACTTCTTCCATATGCAATCCACTCGTCTATTTTTTTTTTTATGGGTTTAAAGGAAAGTTTTTTGAAATGTTATAGTACTCTCTGAATAATCACAGTACTATGCAAGAGTGATTTAATATTTTAAATATAAAATTGGATTATATACCAGTAGGGAGTGTGAAAAACTCTACAAAATGTTAACATTTTCATTGAACGTTCAATAGAGCAGAACTATCATGAAATTATTTTTCATTTTTGTGAACTTAAAACATATTTTAATTTTCATTTCGTGAAACAAATGTCACATCCACACAACCCTACTTATTATTTATTTACTAAATGAACTTGATCACACATTGCCTCTGCATTGAGTGATATTTTCTAAGCACACAGTAATGGCCACCATTATATGCAATCAGTCATGTAAGCAGCAGATTTGCTAAAAAAAAAAAAAAAAGTATTTCTGTATTGTTATGACTGCTATTTCTTGTTTTTGGAAAGTTTTAAAGGGACATGGGACTTCTACGTATTGACACGTGACGCTTACTGATTTAGAAGAACACGACTTAGTTTATCTGTGGGGAATTTCCCTGGCACACCAAACGAGTGCAATATCTAGCACCGTAACTACCTACCTACACGTTACTCCCTTGTTGCAGGGCATAATACAGATTGGTCATTGTTACCAGCTAAGTCAGTAAGCTATGAAAGGCTATCCCCTCAAGAGCCAGCGGTGTAGTATGTATAGGATGTTCACTGTAATATTAACACTTTTGAAAGCCCTGCTTAAAATCTACTTGTATGCACGTTGTGTATTCTTCCCCTTTATGTAAAATTAACATTGCGTTGGGCCTCATCACTTTATTCATGCATTAGTCAAGTAAAACTGTGAATTTTTTGAAAAAGTAATTATTTTACTAATATGCTCATTTTTACACTTGCATTTTAAAAAAAAAAGTGAAAAATAATTTATGTTGTCAGAGACGGTTACCTAACACTTTTTATTCAACGTTAAGATATGGAACTACATTCTATCTATTGTTACCAATTTTTCTGGGTGCATCTTACTCAGTGTGCCCGTTAAAATATATGCAGGTTGGGGCAGTGACTTTTTTCTAAGATTGATTTCAAAAGTGTTCACTTTATCGTGAACAGTCTTTACCTGCGTGCAGCCGAACTTCACCAGCTGTTCGTCAGCTCTTCTTAGAGCCACATTAGCCCTGGCAGCTCGCTCCATCTCCTCATGTGCCGGATGTCTCTGACCGCTCTTCTTCACCTAGACAACCGAGAAGCTCTTCAGCACCATCGCTAGCATCTACCAGATCTTCGAGAGGATCTCTCCCGGCCGTCCCTGAAGAAATTGTCAACACTCCCCTGGTAACGGCTACCCCACAACCCTTCAGAAAGTGGACCCAATAAGTCCCTTCGGGACACTGCACAGAGTAGATAGAGAAAGTTAATAGCTACCTAGTCGAAGCTGCCACCTCCTAGTCTAGAACCAGGTGCCCTTCACCTGGAATCTGCATAGGTTATACTTCCGGTCAGCCCAAGGTAGTTAGGAGGTAGATTGTGCCACTGTGTTTATTCCTACCCGGAATAAAACACGTTTCTCACCTATTTTCGCTATCAATTCCTTATGTGACTGTGAGATCCCCAGTAGACTCCATACCTGTTAGCATGTAGCAGCAAGACTGGGATTTACGCCACCTAATTTTACCATCTAGCATCAGACTGCAGGCTGCCCCTAAGGGACTCGTATGTCAAAACCACACACATGTTCAACAGCCACCCATTTGGTGCACCCAGTGCATTAAACAGCAGAGCCCAAACCACTAGTCATATATCCCCTATGGATATTAGACAACCAGGTCCTTTTGCACTCCGTCCACCGCACTACTAGAGTTACCAGACAGAGCGATTGACTGGTTCTGATGGCCTGACCACTGTAGGGCATACACCCGTAGTTGTTGTTGGACGACTCAGAGAAAACCCTATCTCCAACCATCGCACCACTTGTGTTGCAGGTTTGGGGTAACTGTACGGGTCTGTGTTGGCCCGGTCGCCGCTGTGGCAGAACACAATTAGTTAGGAAACAAAAGTCACCTGCTCTCCTCTTGTGCGACAGGCTGTAGCACCCCTCCATGCCATACACCAAGATGTGTGGTAAGGATTTGCAGGAGAGAAAGACCACTGGAACTTACAAAACTAACTGGGGCTGCATCCCAACCAGTAAGGCATTTTGCCAAGATGACCCCCGGGACCGAGCTCAAGCCACCCGCAAGTTGGTGGGACTTCAATCCACAGCTCCCTCCTCCTTTCTCATTTCAGCTCCCAAGAAGATACTGGGGACCCTGCACCCAGTTGTTGCTGCTTTCTGCCCTGGTTCCACGGGTGCCGTAACACCAGCCCAGTGCAAACATTTCCTGGGGATCCACCAGCTCCTTAATCGCCAGCCTACTCGACCAACTCCAGAGCCGAGCTTAGCCTTTAGGGACGCCACCTGGCATGTAGCCAAGCCAGGACTCGATTTGGTACGTAGCCACCAGGCGACTTCACCCACCTTGTACACTGGTTGGACCTCTGCTGGAAAGTAACTTCAGCAATCCAGTTTAACCCTTATGTGGTGGGTTTGTACAATAAAAATTCGCTCTAGTGTTGTTGTGCATGTTACATCTTTACAGAAATAATTAATAATTTTTTAAAATTAATTTATGTGTGTGTGTGCTTTTTGACACAGGCTGTATTATTTATCTATTTATATACTGACGCCGTCGGGTGAGGCACAAGACTAACGATGACACAAATACTTACTGGTAATTTTGGTGCCGGCAGTGCTTCCCAATCACCGCACTATTGAGACTCAGGGTTCTCAGGGATGCTGTGGGTTCTGTGTGTCCATCTCACCAGTGCATACTTACAAACACATAGGAAATACTAAACTTTTTACTAAACTTCACTGGAATTAAATACTTAATAAAATACATGTGGCTAGGACACTGTCATTGCTGAATAAAAGAGTTGAGTTCACTGTAGACTTGTTTTTATTGTTATTATGCATACACATCAACGTACCAATGGAATTATGATTATCTCCGCCATAATGAGCCAATTCCACTTGGGTGCTCCAAAGTTCGCAATTACTCTAGCGCATGCCTAGATGGATGATCTCACCGAGGTGCGTGAAAGCACAGCCTTCACAAGGGAAGAGGGGCGACAGCCGCTAAGGTGGACTGACGGTTTTTTGAAGACAGGACACAGTGAATTACAAATGAAACCCTTAATACATATTAACACGTGTGATTACTCTGCATCACTAAGGCAAACTCGTCGTGGCTCGCCCTCCAGCACGTGGGTAAGGGTGGTGATAGCCTATAAACAGAGCCGTCTATGACGGGAATAATTGCACCGTACACTAATGACAAAATTGCATAAACCCTTAAATGATAGATGAAACAAGATGGGACAAGATGAGTATTCACAATAAGCACACACATGTGTGAAAACAAGCTTAGATCGCGCTTATGCTGCTGCATGAAGTTCATAGCGGACCACGTGGTGCAGTTGAAATTGCTGTGGAAACTGCAAATTAAATCCAGACAAAGATTATTTTTGCTGAGAATATTATTATCTTTACAATTGAAGTTGTTACAAACTTGTAATATGCCAGATGAGCCTTAAAATTGCGCCTAGCAATAATGCAGAAGTTACATTGAAATGCCATAAACATAGGGGGATGGCGCTTGATTCAAGTTGCGTGGGTCGCGTGATCTTTTTGACATCTTTCTACTCCTCCTCCTCAATGAAGTTAAAAATGCCACAAGGACGCAATAAATTAATAAAGCGGAAGCATAATGCGTGGGAAAATATCTGGCAAAAACGTACTCAAGCAAAGGTTAACCAGTAAATTAAATTGACTATGGAAACCTAAATCAGTGAACAAAAGTTGTAGTGGGTACGTGACAATGTCTTACCTCACCAGCTGTCCTCGATAGACTGTACAGAGACAAGTGTCACACTGACCTACCTTGGCCACCTATGGGGTTCACATAAGCGGAAGTGCTATACACGCCAAGTTAAATATTTTATTATTGAAAATAAAATGGCACAAGTATAATTAAATATTGTTTTATATTTCTATATTTTGCTATGAATTTTTATATTATTTTAGTGTCTCTTTATGACTGCATTCATGCCAGAATATTAGTGTTCTTAGTCTCGGTGCCACGGGCTCTATGAATTTTATAACCAAACAATTTAAAAATAGTAACAAACACTTGAACATATTTTAAAACATATTAAACCCTGCAAATATGATAGAACATACTTTACACTGAAAAATAACATTTATATGAAAGTTCAAAATTGTTATTGTCCTCCTTGTGCATGTGTGGGACATGTGACATGTGCGTGGTGAGCGCAGTCATGGGCTTTAGCGCTGCTGGCTGTTAGCTGGCATCAATACTTATTTTATGTTTTGGGAATTACCTCACCAATTTATAACAAAATTCAGGCAGCCGCCAGGCGTGAACATAAGGTAATTTGAGCTCATAACCACACATCAGATATACCTGCAATTTTTTTAATTTTCCTGGCCCACCCTAGTTTGCCACCCAGCCGCTAGGTTTACTACTAACAGCGCCCTTCCACTATACTGCAATGTCCTACAACTCACCTTCTGATGAAACTGGCTTAGTCAGCGAAACGTCGCGGTCACGCGACTGCGTGAAATATGTGTCGTCCTTCTTTCTGTATGCCTGTCAAAGAGTAATACCCTGTGAGTTCCTGAATTCCTGTCCTTTTATATTTTGCAACATATTTGTGTATTATTTGAGGGATCTCCCAAATTAAAATGAGTAGTCTCTCTTCATTTGGGACAACTTTGCATTTGATGCAAACATTTTACCACAATTTTCCCTTTAAAATAGTGATTTTCAAACCCCATATCTTAATGTATTTTTCATGGTTCCTATACATGATGTTGCAAAATTGCATATCAGTACTTCAGGGAAACATTTCTCATATCTGGAGGATGAAAAACTGTTATGTAAACATAGGTCCTGCAAATGCTTTGTTTCTTCACTGCAGCTCCTAATAAATAACTTATAGTGTATGGCCCGTGGGCTGGATAATGTTACTATGGAATGCCATTGAAGTGTTCATTAGCGTGATACCCGACACCTCACATTATTTCACTACACTTAGAACAGTAGGAAATGCACAATAATTAGCTACACATGTGTGAAGGCTTATCATCGGCACTAAAGGAAATGTTCAAAACGCCCTCCATCAGCACAAACACGTGCGTCAAGCTGCCGTTGCATGTACAACCGGATACATCAATGTATCCATGGAAAATTCCTGATTGTATTGCAACCCACCAAAATGCGGTTACCGAGGGTGCCCACATCATCCACTGTGATTGCATACACAAGTGCCTTTAAATGTTCCCACAAATAAAACTTTAGTGGGTTCAAATTAGGGCTCCTCTGGGGCTGCCAATTACAGCTGCGATGGTATTCCACAGTAACATGATGTAAGCCCGCAGGCCACACACTGTACGTTATGTATTATGGGTTGTTGTAAGAAACGATGCATTTACGGACCTATGTTCATGTAACATTTTTTCATCCTCCAGATGTGAGGAATGTTTACCCGAAGTATTTATATGCAATTTTGCAACAACCTGTGTTATAAGGAACATGGTATTGGGCAGATATTCATCAAGCTTTAGTTTGAAATTAAGCTAACCAGTTGTTACAAAGTTGTCCTGACTGGTACAAAGTTACTGTGAATGACTGTAGATCAGAGCTATTCTATAATTTTTCCGTTGGGTCACTTACAAACAACTACAATGCTTGAAGGGCCGCTGTCACTTACAATGGGGTTGTGACTCGCTTATCGTCGTCTTATATTCATAAAGATGTTATAATTAAATAGTATATTATTTTACTACAAGTTTTATGTTAGTGATAATTAGAGTTGATGTTAAATTAGGGTAACTTTTGTATAAATTAAAAATGAATTGTTGATTAAAAGTTATTTCTGATGGTGTCTGATGAATCAGACACTCCGTATGTGACCCACAGGCAGCTAATAGAATATGAGTGTGGTAGATTTTATATATGACAATTGGATTGAGTGTAGATGCACATGTGCATATGTGTAGTTGTTCATGCATGTGCACCCATATGCATGTGCATATGAGTAGTATAGAAATGCTGATTCGAGCACGGCCCCCAGTTATCAGAAAACCAACGGTAAATTGAATGCTCGAGCCATCAGAAAACATCAACTTCCGATTCGAGCCCAACCGCAAAAAAGTGACTACAAAAAGTTGCGTTTGGGAGCAACCGCAAAAACGTGGCTCAAAAAGTTACGTTTGTTTAGATCTTAGTCATTAGAAGAAAAAAAAGTTGTGTTAAACTTTGCGTTTGAGTGCATCTGCAAAAATACACGTAAAAATTTGCATTTGGGCGTAGTTGCAAAAAAAAAAGTGGCTCAGTAAATTTGAATACGTAAAAATAAAATGTATATAATAAATTGGCGCAAATAAAAATCAACTGATGTCTAATATGATGACAACCATGGCAATGAAGAAGGTTAACGCAACTGGTAATGTTTGGAAAGAGAATAATTTTAAGAAAGATGTTTTTCCGGAAAGAAAGAAGAAGAAGAAATCTCAAGAGAAGTATGTCAAGTGTAAAACGTGTAGCCACTATTACAAACCGTCTCTCATGAGAAGTCACTTGAGAAGTAAAATTCATAAGTACACACCCAGATTCAGTGTAGAAGAAATCGAAACAGCATTTCAAAGTAGGATCAAGACTTATGCTGTAAAGAATGTGAATGCATACAAAGACCCAAAGAATTTCCTAAATGATGTAAAAGAAACTGTCATGGGGATAATTAGTAAGCATTCAAAATCATACAAAGTGAACATGAATGTCTTCACTGAGTACAAAAGGGGCATTGGCGAGAATATTGAATATGTAGAAAACTCCTTTGAAACAAAGAACGAAATTATATTGAAATAAACTAATCTGGAAGAATATTATACCAACAGCATATCGAAAATCATAGCTGAGATGGGTGCTTTCGAAGCAAAGGGATCTAAGTGGGTACTCAACAGAATATTTAAACTAGAAGTGCAAATAAATAAAATGTACCATTCAATGGCAGTTCTTATATTAATCTCCGAGAAAAAAATCAAAGCTAAGCAGGCGGTAATTAATGTTAAGAACAAAGATCAAAAATGTTTTTTGTGGTCTGTTCTATCTGCATTGCTTCAAGTACAAAGAAACCCTTAAAGAGTGAATAAATAAATAGCTTACGAACATGAGTTTGATGATGCACTTAAGGGTTTGGAATTTCCAATGAAATTGGATAGCATACCAACCTTTGAGAAAAGAAGTGGAATTTCTATTAATGTATATGCATACGAAGAAGATGATGGTGGTAAGAAATATATAATCTTTCCATTAAAAACAACAAAAAATAAGACGTATAAGCACATAAACTTACTCTATATCAAGGACAAAAAGAACGACCACTACTGCTGGATAAAAAGTCTTTCGAGACTTGTCGCATCACAAGTAACAAATAATGGTCACAAAATATTTTTATGTGATAGATGTTTGCAACATTTCTACTCTTTAAATAAGCTAAAAGATCACGAACAATACTGTTGAGATCACGATGGTGTTAGAGTTGAACTACCATCTAAAGGAAAAATTACATATTAATATTTAAAAACCAAAATCATTCTTTGAGAGTTCCGTTTGTGATATATGCTGATTTTGAATGTTTGTTGTCTAAAAGCGAAACTTGCCAACCAAACCCCGACGAATGTTACACGAAACCATACCAAAAACATGAGCCTATTAGCTTCTGTTACTTTGTAAAATACCAACATGGATACTATAAACCACCTGTAACTTATGAAGGACCTGATGCATCTACTGTGTTCGTTAAAATGCTAATGGAAGAAGCAAAGTCTATTGGTGATATATACACAAAGGAAAAACCAATGCTTCCACTAACTCAGAGAGAACAAATTGTTAATGATACAGCTACCCATTGTCATACATGTGAAAAGCCTTTGAATGGTGATTCTGTGAGAATATGATCATCTTACGGGGAAATTTAGGGGAGCTACACACAGAGATTGTAACTTATCGTATAGAAATCCATGTTTATACACAATCTGTCTGGTTATGACACACATTTATTCATGAGAGATCTTGGCATCGATGAAAATAAAATTGATCTAATTCCTAACAACGAAGAAAAATATATTTCTTTTGCGAAACATGTATGTGAAAGTGTAAAGCTTAGATTTATTGACTCGTTTAAATTCATGGCTAGTGGTATTGATAAACTCTCTAGCAACCTTTCCAGAAGCCAATTACGAGAACCGTGTAAGCATTTTTCCAATGAACTTCTTGACTTTATTACAAGAAAAGGTGTCTACCCATATGACTACATGGATAGTGCTGAAAAATTTTGTGAGACATCACTTCCATCCAAAGATGCATTTTACAACAAACTCAATAAATGTGGCATTATAGACAAAGATTACGAAGTTGCGAGAAAGGTGTTGGAAAAATTCAATATAAAATCTCTAAGAGAGTACACAGAACTCTATAACAAATCTGATGTTTTGATATTGTCCGATATAATGGAAAATTTTAGAGATGTGTGTCTCAAAATATATAAGCTATATCCTGCATGGTATTTCACAGCTCCAGGGTTAGCATGGGATGCTATGCTCAAACATACTAAAATAGAATTAGAATTATTAACAGATTACGATATGATTTTGATGATAGAAAAAGGTGTTCGTGGTGGAATTTCACAATGTTGTAAGCGATATGATAAAGCAAATAATAAATATATGAATGTTTATGATAGTACAAAGGAAATCTTTTATTTTACTTATCTGGACGCCAATAACTTTTATGGATGGGCTATGAGCCAGTATTTACCCTATGGTGGGTTTAAGTAGGGAAATACAAATATAGATGTAACAAAAATAGAAGATGATTCTAGCAAAGGTTATATATTGGAAGTTGATTTGGAATATCCACATGAACTACACGATCTCCACAAAGATCTGCCATTGACACCAGAGAATAAAATACCTGTAGGTTCAAAAATTCCCAAACTCTTGACTAATCTGGGTGGTAAAGAAAAATATGTATTACACTATGTAAATCTTGAGCAATATCTATCTCTCGGAATGAAGTTGAAAAAGATCCATAGAGTTCTAGAGTTTGATCACTAGATTGGCTCAAGTCCTATATTGATCTAAACACAAATATGCAAACAAAGTCTACAGATAACTTTGAAAAAGATTTCTACAAATTAATGAACAATTCTGTTTTTGGAAAAACAATGAAAAATATTAGAAACAGAGTGGATATACGGTTGTGCATAAGTTTTAAACAAATGGATAAACTAGTGGCTAAACCAAACTTTAAACATAGAACTATATTTACTAACTCTTTGGTTGCAGTTAGTTCATATGATTAAAACAGAACTGTGCTTTACCAAACCCATTTTTGTTGGAATGAGCATACTTGATCTATCGAAAGTCTTAATGTACGTTTTTCACTATACTATAATGAAACCAAAGTATCGGGAAAATATTGAACTGTGCTACCAAGATACTGACTCATACATCTATTATATAAAAACACCAGACTTCTACAGTGACATGAAAGAAATAGTCGATCATTTTGATACTTCTGACTATAAAAAAGATAATCCATATGGTATACCGTTAGTTAACAAAGAGATTATTGGCAAAATGAAAGATGAATGTAATGGAAAAATAATGTAAGAATTTATTGGATTGAAATCGAAAATGTATGCAATAAATGTGGAAGGTGGTGTAAAGAAAAGAGCAAAGGGTGTGAAAAACACTGTAGTCAGAAATGAGATTAGTTTTGGTGACTACAAAAAAATGTTTGTTTGGTAAAAAAGTGTTGTACAAAAGTATGCATCTTATTAAAAGTAAGAAACATGAACTCTATATGATTGAGTTGAGAAAAAAAGCATTAAGTACCAAAGATGATAAAAGTTTTATTCTTAAAGATAGCATTAATACACTACCATGGGGACACTACAAAATTCAAAAAGAGTGATACTTCCCATTTAAAAAACACTCTTATAGCACTGTTATATAATTTTAAAGAAAAATTATAAAACAGTAAATGTTTTAATGGATAACCATCCATTAAAAACTAATAACCATACATGTTTGTGTATGGATGGCAAAAACTTCTTTGAAGAAAACTGTTTCGTAAAATAGACACCGATGAACGCTATAAGAATGACGATGGACGCTATGACGATGGCGTTAAACGCATTGTCGATGACGATGAACGCTATGACGATGGCGTTGGGGCATTTGAAAACATATATCTCACAGTTAACTAACTACAAAACATTTATTGATAAGAAAGTGTAATGAAAGATTTAGAAAAAAAATTCAATGTTTCGGCTTCTTTAATGTGTCGAATTTGGAGATGTGTATTTAAATTTTTTAAATTAGACTACGTTGTAGCACATTGCCGAAGTCAGAGCGATAATTGTGTTTTAATGATTTGATAACCATTAAAACTTTATAGAGAGATGAGCACAAATAATAATCAACTGATGTCTAATTATACGACGATGATCATTTACTCTTTAAAAACCAAATAGAATGCATTTGTTTAGCACCACAATCCACCATTTCATTATATGCAAAACTTATACCGCCACGATTAACATCATCTTAAACTTTTTCACTGAAAATCTGAACAGATCTGTCTGGTAAGGTTAGTTTAAAATTTCCAGAAGTAATTATCACTTTGTATCCATACCGTGTATCATTTATTTCAGCATGGTCTATGGGATAGGTCTTTCCCATTGAAAGTTCGAAAAGTTTCTTAAATTGTTGGGCTCCGTTCAATACATTTAGCAACTGGTCCATCTTTATTATATACGTCATTTTATTTTTACGTATTCAAATTTTCTGAGCCACACTTTTTTTTTCAACTACGCCCAATCACAACTTTTTGATCCCCCTTTTTGCAGTTGCATTCAAATGCAACTTTTTGAGTCACTTTTTTTGCGGCTGCACCCAAGCGCAACTTTTTGTAGTCACTTTTTTGTGGTTGCACCCAAACACAACTTTTTGTAGTCACCTGTTTTGTGGTCGCTCCCAAACGCAACTTTTTGTAGTCACTTTTTGCAACTGCTCCCAAACGCAACTTTTTGTAGTCACTTTTTGCAACTGCTCCCAAACGCAACTTTTTGTAGTCACTTTTTGCAACTGCTCCCAAACGCAACTTTTCGTTGTCACTTTTTGCGTTTGCGATCAAATCGGCAGTTGATGTTTTCTGATGGCTCGAGCATTCAATTTACCGTTGGTTTTCTGATAACTGGGGGCCGCGCTCAAATATACATTTATATACTACATTTATATACTATATTGCATGTGCAAACTTGTGTGCTAGATGATGTGTGTTGCACGGTCTTAGTGAACAGTGTTGTTGGTGTGATTGTAGGTATCAGATAATAGTGGATGAGACTGATGCTACGGGCAATCACCTTAGGTCGAGCAAGGAACTGACTGGCCTGGTAGACAGACTTCACGGGGATCTTACGCAGCTCTCCATGTTGGGAGGAAAAGACCTTGAGCTCCTCAGTGACATGGACCCTGATAGTCTAGCCGACATCATGCCAGACAAGTGAGTACCTTTCCTTCTTGTCTCATGTTGTATTGCGGTATTTTACATATGGCTCAGTTACATTTTCTCCAAGGGTTCTGCCTATCAAGCCTTCAGTCAAGGAGCTCAGTTGGGAATTTAATAAGAAATTTCCTCCCAGTGCATCCGTTATAAAGATAACCCTTTCAAATAAATGTATTAATCAATAAACCGTTGTGAGAGAATACTACCACATAAAAATGTTTAAATAAATGTATTAATATTTTTTGTGAATTAATATTATGATAAATTGACGTGTGCTGCTTTCCTGTTTATTTACTAAACAATTAAGTCTTCTCAACCTCGCATATTTCTACAAAACCCAAGAAAGGGTCAAACCCGGCACGAGTGTCTTTAGATCACCAGTACCTTGGAAGGCGATTCTAAAAATGTGACTATAAGGTTTGCGAAAGCTGTCAAGAAGCACCTCCCCCCCCCCCCCCCCCCATGCTGAGAACCACCAAGTCGTCACTTGTCAAGTGACGTCACACCTCTCACACTAACTTTCCGGAAGTGTGATGACTCACCAGGGCAAACTATCACGAAGCACCCAACACACTTTCACGAGCCACCGCAACTGTGATGAGGTGCCCAGAATAACGGAAGCTGAGCGCAGGGGTTTTACCCCTGCTCCCGCCAACATCATTAGCCCGAGGTTAACAGCACTATATAGCACGCCCGAGGTCTGGAGTTATTTCCTTCTCCAGTAACTCGCCTCAACATTTTGTGTGCTGGAACTCTACTGACTTCCAGGTCTTCTAGATCTTCAGCAGCCACCAGTGGCTTCTCCAGCCTCTACCACTAGCTACCAGAAGCTCCAAACGCTATTGTACCATGAACAACGCAAAGGGATTGAAGAGTTCATCCAACGAAAACTAGGCCTGTACAAACGCCTAAACCCAGGTCAACCTACCCGCGTAGTGCTAGTGATAATTGTTGCCTTGCAAACACCAGACATTAGACCATACTTGTGACAGGCAACACGGTTGAGTGTAGAGCAGTTTGTGCGTGAGGCATGGCTCTATGAGCAAGATGTACTCGCGGGACCGGAATACCAATCCCGGAGACAGGATTACTGTTCACCAGCACCCACCATGATGCCAGATGTTACGCGACCACCGCAGCTGTTTATGCCAGTGAGATCAAACGTGGACAGAGGAACTTTCATGGACCTGTGGGAAGAAATGATTTTTGAGGTTACGTGGTTGATCGACAACCAAGCAGTGATTGATCCACATCTCGACTGTCTTCACGTGGGGAAATGTGGAAGGTGGTTGCTGTATGCAGTAGGAATAACGCCGCCAGCAACAACAACTGCCGTGCCATTCACCGAGTTCGAGCACAAGGTGCCCGAACAACATCAACAATGTCTGCAACATTTGCTGGACCAGTATGCCAGTGTGTTCCACACTAATCGGAAGCTGCAGCGCACAGACATCACTGAGCACGCCATCATCACTACGCACGAAGACCCTATGTACTTCAAGCCACAAGACTCAGGTATTTTCTTCCGGCGCATCATCAACCAACAGGTATTTGAGATGCTCAATGGTAATGTAATTAAACGTATGCAGAGTCTCTATAATTCAGGCATTACACTAGTCCTTAAAAAGGGCTGTGAATGGAGGTTTTGTGTAGACTTTCGTTCTCTCAACAAAGTAACTGTAAACATGCCACCTCCAGTCATTAACATCAAAGACACTTTGTCATCACTAGGGCCAGCTACTGTGTTTACTTCACTCGACCTTAAATCAGGGTATTGGTAAGTACCTATCCGCCCACAAGACCATAAAAAAACTGCCTTTACCATACCAGACGGGCATAGATTTCAGTTTTTTTCAATGCCAATCAGCCTGAAATGTGACCCTGCTACTTTTAAAAACTTATGGTAAATGTGTTAGATGGTTAGATAGGAGACTTTGCGATGGCCTATCTTGAGGATGTACTTGTATGGTCAAACAGCTGGGAAGAACACCCACACCATCTGAGCCTTGCATTAGAGAGGCTCTAACACAACAAACTCACATGTAAGGTTGGCAAGTGGTAAGTTGGGAATGAGTAAGATGGAGTTTTTGGGACTCTATGTAACAGGGAATGGACACAAATACAACATGTACAAGAGATACAAAACAAACCTTCACCCAGGTCACGTAAACAAGTTCGAAAATTTTTTGGCTTGGTGATTTGGTTGAAGTAATGCGTTACAAATTTTTCTGTAATAACTGCACCATTGACTAAATTGCTATGTGAGAAGCATAAATTTGTATGGGCACCTCAAGCCAACGAAGCATTTAAAGATATCAAACTTACTTTCCAAAATTGTAAGCCGTTAGCCAGGTTTAGACCGGATTTACCTGTTGTCGTTCAGACAGAAGTGAGCCAAGAGCATTGGAGCGGTGTTATACTAGGTGGGCAAACAAGGGGAATAACACATCATCAATTACCACAGCACAAAGTTTGGCGAGGCGGAATGTAAATATCACGTGAACAAGCAAGTGTGTTTAGCAATTATACACTCATTGAGGAAGTTCCAGCCATATCTGTTAGGGAGACAATTTATGCTTAAAAAGATAACCGTTGCTTAGTTTGGTTGGAAGGCATGCAGTACAGGAAGAGTAAACTTGCCTGCTGGGCTTTACTCTGCTACAGGAGTTCAACTTCAAGGTAGAACACATGACGGAGAAAACCAGCAAACTCGCTGATGCACTATCCAGAAACCCCTGTCCGAACCTAACGGTATTAGATGATGCTGTTTGGGAAGAGACTACACAAGCAATAGACACACAAGCTTTTGTTTTGCAAAACATTGTTGCCGCACCACCCAGTGAACTTGTCTCGTTAAATGTCAGTGATATGTTAAGGGAGGTACACACAGCGCAAGAAAATTCCCTGATGCTGTGCAATACCGGCAACACTGTGCCACGAGTTATTCGGAACTTTGTAGAGTAGTGGACCGGGAAATTCAAGTAAAACCTCCTGGTAATTGCACAAAATGGTGAACATACATACCAAAGGAAACACGGGAACTTGTACTGACATATGCACATGACAGCTTAGAGCATGGCCACCCGGGATTCCAAACAGACACGTAGCAACATACAAAGGTTTTTCCATTGGCCAGGAGTACAAGGGGACATACGTAAGCATGTACAAAGTTGTGTTGCGTACAACCCTAGGAAGCCGCAGAGAACAGACGATGATGCTCCACAACAACAGAGGCTGCCAACTGAGCTGTTCAAAACTGTCGCACTCGACATCATGGGCCTGTACCTGCGCACCATAGGCGGTAAAAGACTCCTCATTGTCACCACTGATTTGTTTACCAGATGGACCGAGGCATTTCCAGTTAGTAATTTTCGTACGCACACAGTTGCACAGGTAACACAAGCTGAATTTTTCCCAAGATGGGGTTATCCCAAGTACCTACTGACCGACAATGGTACGCAGTTTGTTGGAAGAAAGTGGAGGGATTATTGTACCGCATGGGGAACCGAACACCGTACCACCCCAGGGCAAACCCAACAGAACGTCCTAGTCAGGACATGGAAAATTCATTTACGCGTGAGGTTAGGAGCAGACCACACCAGATGGAGGGAATTGATTCCGGAGGTCATGTTTTGTTTACGAAACCGAGTGAATGCGACAACCGAGAAAATACCCGCAGAGATGATGTAGGCTCGTGAACTGCGTACACTCGGTGAACCCTGCGAAAACCCGCCAATACTACCTGATGAAATTGTCGCACATCAAATGCAAATCCATGAAGAGGCGAGGGCAAACGAAGAAAACTATTGTAATACTTGGGTACCGGAAAGCAGAAGGCCGCCGCCAGAGTTAGTGCCTGGCATATATGTCTATGATGGGGGAAAACTCATTATCAGCGGGAGTTAAGAACCGTTGTGCAGGACTGGCACTCAGGTGGATTGGGCTGGTAAGAGTAAGGGCCAAGATTGGGAATTCCATGTTTCTCGTGAAGTTGGGTCCGCAAAGAGTCACGAAATGTCACCGTGACAACCTGTGTGTAGCCCACACACCTAAAGGGAAGAGGGGTAAGGAGACACCATAAAGCCCAGTATCTCAGTGAGCGCGGAGTTACGTACCAGGTGGTACAAGGAATGACAGAAGCAGCACGTGTCAAAACACCACCACCAGTCTCTTGACTACGGACCCGGGAAATGTATACATAAACACTCACAACACTATGTAATTAAGGGGTTTAGTGCCATCTGAGCACTCCACACCAAACAGGAAGGGAGATGGCGACGAAAGTGTGCACATGCAACTGACCAAAGGAAGTAATAGTGAGTCATAGTTTCAGGGCTTTCCTGTAGAGGCAAACAGTAGTCTAGAAAATCAAAGTATCTTCAGAGGTTTCACGTGTGTCAATGGGGGAACAAGTGGTAACCACAGTGTAAATGTAAATTGCAACACAACCAGTGACAGTGACACAGGATTTAAGGGGTTTCCCCAAGGCACCAGTCAACATGGTTGTTACGTTAGTGAAAACGTAAACAATCATACCACAAGTGTAACCCCTTTCAAAGGTGTTTCGCCCCCCGCAGGCGATAGCCTAGTAGGGCAAGAGAGTTTCAAAGGGTGTGGGGAAGTTAGTAAGGAAGTGAGTGTGACGCCACATGTCAACAAGCCACATCGCAGCACTCGCAAGAGGCGAGGCGAGTCACCACTACGTCCCAACAACATGGTTCCAGCCTACACCCCCACCCCTTGCAAATGCCACAGAGTAAGGAAACTTCCGAGGCCATGCTTCTTATGTTCTCAATCTGTGGTCCTGGTTCACAGCCGGGCAGAGTTGAATTGCTCACACCGTCTTGGCTTTTGAGGGAGGGGTCGTTTGATGCTGGCTAACAGCGAGCAGCGTTAAGACCATGACAGCACTCGCCTTTCCCGTGACACAATGGCACGCACATGTGCAATGAGGCCATAACCTGAACTTTCCTGTAACGGGATATGTATTTTGAGTGTAAACTATGTCTTTTGTTTTATTTCAGATTGGAAGTGTTATTAAGTGTTAAAAATGTATTTTCTAAAATGTTGCTCAATGTTTGGTTAAATTTCAAAATGTGCGCTGCGCGAAGAATAAGAACGTTAATATTCCGGCGTGAATGCCTGCATAAAATACATTTAACGAATACAGAAAATTCACAATTTAAATGTTTAATGTAAATTTATGTTGAAATTATTTTTTTGCCCCCTCTCTTAAAAGATAAAAGTTTTACTCGGCGTGCATAGCACTTCCGCTTGTGTGAACCCTGTAGGCAGCCATGGTAGGTCCGCGCGACCTCTCCCTCTGGGCAGTTCGTCGAAGAGCGATGGCGGGGTAAGACACTGTCACGTACGCACTTCAAGCTTTTTGCACTGATGTAGATTGCCATAGCTCACTTTTAGTATACCGGTTAACTATTGCCTTGCGTATGTTTTGCCAGACATTCTCCAGCATTGTGCTTCCTCTTAACCTAGGAATTTGCGCCCTTGTGGGTTTTTAAACGTAATCGAGGAGAAAGGAGGAAATATGTCGGAGAGGCCACACTGCCCGCACAACTTTGAAATCAGGTGCCATCCGCATATATTAAAGGAATTTCAGTGTAACTTCTGTTTAATTGCTGCATGCAATATTAAGGGCTTTATTTCTATGTATGTATTTTAGGGTTTTAGTCATGTTTAAGTTTTTTATGACCACATCATTTGCGACCATGTTGTTAACAGCCGCCAAGTCAATATCTGTGCCATCTATGTGCTTTGAGGGTTTATTTGTGTAATATCATATGTTCCATAGTTAATATCAGGGTTCTATGTTTCTTTTATTCAGGGTTTCGTGTATTTTCACGTGATTGATGCTTTATATGTATGACCACACTGTCTCTTTCATCCGTCATTTTCCCACCATCAGGTATGCTACAAGTCTCTAAATGTCTAAATCTTCCGGGGAATACTTTTCCCAACATCACTAACAATTTGTCCGACAATAATTGACCATTTTTACTGAGAAATACTGCAATTTCACCTGCACCACATGATCCGCTAAGAATCTCGCCCAGCAGCATCCGCGCCATATATGTGCGCTTTTACGCATCTGCGTGTTTATTGTGACCATTCATCTCGTGCCCCATGTTATATCATATGTATTTGTGTAATTTGTACGGTGACATAATTTTCGTCCTAGCAGGCTACGTATAAAGATAGGCTCCACACTCGCCACGTGCTGGGAGACGCACCCCAACGAGTCCGCGTTAGTGGCGTACAATAATCACACGTGTTCAGATCCATTTGTAACTCTCCATGTACTGTCTTCAGAAAAAATCTACAATCCATCCTAGGGGCTGTAGACCCCTTTCCTTGTGGAGACTGTTTTCTCCAACACCACAGAGATTCTCTAACACCACATAGAAGTCATCCATCTAGGAGTGCTCTAGATTAATTTCAGGCTGGGGAGTACCTGATGGAGTTTGCTAGACATATCAGAGTTTTCAACCATAAAATTCATTCTGGCACGATTCTGTATGAGTGGCAGAATAGAAGTAATCTTAACAGTGCATAAAGTATTTCCGTGTAGCGGCAGCAACCTCTCGCCTTTTTCAGTGTTAAAATGTGACGCTGGCTAACAGCCTGCGGTGCTAGAGCCCATGCCGATGCTCACCATGCACGTGTCACGCACAATAATTTTGAACTTTCGTATAAATGTTATTTTCAGTGTTTAAGATGTCTTAAAATGTTTTAAAGTGATTGTACTAATTTTAAATTGTTTGGTTATAAATTTCAAAGTGCCCGCGGCAACAAGATCGAGGAGAGCTGGTGTGGAAAGACACTGTCACGTACGCACTACAACTTTTGTTCACTGATTTAGGTTTCCATAGTTAATTTAGTTTACCAGTTAACCTTTGCTTGAGTACGTTTTTGCCGGAAATTTTCCCCAGCATTATGCTTCTGCTTTATTAATTTATTGCGCCCTTGTGGCATTTTTAACTTAATTGAGGAGAAGGAGGAGAAATATGTCTGAGAGGTCACGCGACCTGCACAATCTGAATCAGGCGCCATCTGTCTATGTTTATGGCGTTTCATTGTAACTTCTGCATTATTGCTATACACAATTTTAAGAGCTTTATTTTTATGTATGTATTTGAGGGTAATTTTTCGTGCTTGAATATTTTATGGCTACATCATGTATAACTACGTGGCCGACCGATGCCAAGTCTTTGTATACGCCACTGTTGCATTTTGAGAGCTTATTTATGTAACATCGTATGTGCATTAATTTATTTCAGGGTTCAATGTATATTTCACGTAAATTGATGTTTTTTTTACTTGGCCATGGGGTCATACTGTTTGATTATACCGCCATGAGGCATGTTATAAGCCTATAACCACTGAAGTTGTAAAGAGAATAATTTTCTCAGCAAGAATAATCTTTTTTCTGACTTTAATTTGCTGTTTCTATGCAGAAATATTGCAATTTCACCTGCACCACGTGGTCCGCTACGAACTTCATCCAGCGGCATCCATGCCATCTAAATTTTACACGTGTGTGTTTATTGTGAATATTCATCTTGTGTCCCATCTTGTTTCATCTATCATTTAATGGTTTTTGTAATTAGTGTACGGTGCAATTATTCCCGTCCTAGCCGACTCTGTTTATAGGCCATCACCACACTACCCATGTGCTGGAGGGCTAGCCCCGACGAGTTTGCCTTAATGATGCAGAGTAATCTCATGTGTTAATATGTACTAAGGGTTTAATTTGTAATTCACAGTGTCCTGTGTTCAGGGAAAAACCGTCAGCCCACCCTAGTAGCTGTTGGCCCTTTCCCCTTGTGATTGCTGTGCTTTGACGCACCTTGGTGAGATCATCCCTCTAGGCGTGAGCTAGTGTAATTGAGGACCGGGGAGCACCCAAGAGGAATTGGCTAGTCATGACCGAGATAATCATAATTTCATTGGCATGTTGATATCAATGCGTAATGCAATAAAATCAAGTCTATAGTGAACTCAACTCTTTTATTTAGTAGTGACAGTGTCCTAACCACATATGTTTTATTAAGTGTTTGTTTCCATTGATGTGTAGTAAAAAGTTTAGTATTGCCTACATGTTTGTAAGTGCGCACTGGTATAACGGACACACCCAGCCTACAGCATCCCTGAGAACTCCGAGTTTCACAGTGCAGTTACTGTGAAACACCGCTGGCGCCCACCTACCGTAAATAAATTGTGTCATTGTTCGTCTTGTCTCACCCGATGGCGTCATAACAAAGTAATTAAAATTATTTAGCCACTCAACAGGTGAAGGTAAGCATAGTGAAAAATTAATTAAAGAAAATACAGGAAAATATAATGTATGGTAAGGTATATTGTTCAAGCGTAACCTGATTCACTTGAGTTTATCCAGGAGGTAAACTATGACGTGATGACCTGCTACCGTGGAGTTACCGAAGTTGACTGGGTTAAGGGGTGCAGTGTGCATGAGTAGGGTAACCTTTGGCATGGATGCTGCCCTCACGGTTAGTGGGTGCAGTGGTGGACGAGCCTTACACAAGCAGTGGAGTTGTGCAGCGTTCACAGTCTGCGGAGGAGAGTGAAATTTTCTTGCAGTCTTCTGGGTGCTGCAGCCGTTTCTCAGGCTGAGGAGGGGAGAGAGTCTTCTGCAGACCAGGGAGAGCTCGCAAACCTACACGGCTGGCGAGCCCAGCGTCTCTGCTCCACTTACTTATATACAGAAAATATACTGATCAGTGATCTTGCGGATATGCCGGGGAGGAAGCGTAACCTTCCAAGACAGGGGTAGAGATTATTGGAGTTTGTGGGAGCGCCGAATATTTCTTGTCATGACACAATGTCGCTGGGGTGCTGCCATCTGTTGGGTCTGCTGAAACTTCTACCGCAGATAATAGTGGAGTAGTGGATTGTCAAAAATATTTAATATATTCATGGGGTGGCACTTGCATCTGGGATTTTGGGCGGGCTGTAGATTTCGTAATTAAGCGCGTCAATTACTTTTACGTATGAGACTGTCCAGCGCATGGAGTCTCCTTGCTTGATACGTGAAATTACATTTGCTACTGTTAATGACTTACCCTGCGTTCGGGTTACTCGTAGGTGAGGTGAAGTCGCCTGTAGAATGCGTATCTGCGCTGTTCAGCATGTTGGCATGCGTCTAAGTGAAAGAAATCGCAAATGATAATGAGGATTTCACGTAAATTCGTGTGGGGATGAGTGATATCCAAAAATAGTGAGCATCATGCCTAAATCGTAAGAGTAGGCAGGTATGTAATTGTATTCAATGAGATACAATAAAAAGTTATAGTCTGTCTGCTTTGTTATTAGTTTATTTCTAACTCAAATAATCCAATCAAAAATAGAATGCTTTTGAAGGTGCTACATGTTTACTACTCTATGCTCAGAGTGCTTTTTCTTTGCTACGTAGTACTAACCCTACTAATTACTAATTCTTGCCCAACTGTAGAATTCATAGGGCATAGTTGTGTGAAATAACTAACAGATAATCTAATGTACGGTGTGCTTGTGCAGTGCTTACTAATATTTAACAGTGATGTTATAAAGTTTTAATGTACATGTATGACATATAAACAAAATTAGGAAGTGAGCATTACATAGATATATGAATGCAGAGGAGGACAACAGCTTTGCGTCATTCACAAAGAAATCTGGAGGAGAGCAATAATAGACCTGTCGGAAGCTAGGGTTGGTATTGAAAACAGACAAAATACCCCAGCAGATAGATTTTACGTGTTATTACAAAGAGCAGATGAGTTGTTGCAGGACAATCCCAATTTATTGACATAATTAGATACGCATTCAAATAGAATAAAGCAAGGTTTTTTAACAAGGTTTAAAGAGAGAGGTTCAGCTGAGACAGTGTGCATCACAAGCAGCCAGGAAGTTCACAAGCGTTGCATGGTTACAAAACACCAATTCAAGTACATCCTAGCCACAGCAGTTTAACAGCAAACAAATATAGCAATAAGGTTCCATTCAAGAATATGAGTATATTCATTTAGAGGTTCAAAATAAGACGGCAGAAGTACAAGTAAAGGTAGTTTCCCCAGACCCAGTCCAAGTTCTCACACTTTCTAGTTATTCAGACCAAGATATAGACAAATTTTTTGATTCATTTGAAACAGCTAGCCAGCTCAATGAATTTGATGAGCATCAGAAATGTGCTAGAATTAAGCTATATCTGCAGGGAACAGCAAAACGAGTATATGAAAATACAGTATCAGAAAATGTACATAATAATCCCACATGGCAAGAACTAATAAATAGGTTAAGAAAGGCTTGCAATATTCCAGATAAGAAAGGAAAATTTAGGAAATTGCTGCACAACAAAAGACAGAAACTAACGGAAAGTTGTCAGTCCCACATAGAAGAATTACTAAATTTCTAACAAAAGTGTTGTGGCTCTACCGTTCACTGCACGGGGCAGAGAATGAGTGGCCTTCCAAGAATGTTTTGTTCTGTTGTTAGTGTGAATTCGGAAAGGGCAAAACCCGGTCTCCTGCTGTCTCTGTCATATCCGATAATGGTGAAGAGTTGGTGGCCGGAGTGATACTAGAGAAGTTAGCAAGATCGATGTTTATTTTGCAGTAAAGGAAAATAAACAGAGATGGTGGAAGTACTACCTCCTATCCACTCAGGCTTGGTGGTAGGTACACACCCTAGCGTAAAACAGGGGAAGGTGCACTGCGCTAAGCTATAGGGAGTAGGCAGTTACTGGTGAGTGTGAAAATAGTTTACACCTCTGGGCTAGCTCTACTCTCTGTTATCCATAAAGGACCGAACGTGTATCAGTGTGCTGAGCTGATGAATATGCTGGTGCTTAATTTTGTAGCTGGTTGGAGAGGATCTTTGGCTCCATGAGGTATTGGTGAAGCGTTTAGGATTGATGCGGACCTATGTACCACTTGCGTATGCGATGAGATCCCAGGAGAAGAGTTGGAAGACTGATCAAGAACTGATAATCCGGAGGCTGGGAGCTCTTAGCCTTATATACTCCTCGGCCATCCTGTCCTTCACTGGCATAGGGTGTCTGGAGAGGGGCTTAGCAGGTGCAATCCAGCACCTAGATCCTCGGTGCGAGCAGCACAGTGGAGAGATGTGGGATCCAGGCTTCATACTTGTGGCGGCATCCCGTGGCACATTCCTGTACTAGCCCTGGACCTCTTGCATGGTCCCAGTGGCTCATCGGGCAAAAATAATTTCCATTACTGGGAGTCTATCCCGGCCCAGTATATACAACAATCTTGTATGTGGTGGCAGTGACTTAACTTCGTTGACAACTGCTAGTGGTGTAGTTGCACTGATTAGTAGTTGTTTATTAATAACTATAAAAGACATCATGCATCTGTAGTATACAGTTCACACAGCCATGGACAACGTACCGAATCCACGCCAGAGTCTTACTTGGGTCAACTGATATTTACACTGCGCTATGATGAATCGATTTCTCTGGTATACAAAATGCCACTAAATAAGCCCACAAAACCAGAAATGCTTGCCATTTGGCTACATAAAGTTTGTGCAGTAATTTCAACCAATATTTGCAATAATGCCAAAGTTATAAAGAGTTACGTAGAGTCTGTACAAGAAAATTTGTTAACTGAGTTCCTCACTGAGGCTGAAATTTCGTTTTGCAATAAGAGGGAAATATAAATTTAGATGATCTAAGAACATGGTTTTGCAATATATGGACTGACAGGCATTTCGACAAACTGGTCATTAACAATAAATATCTCTTGACAAAAATTAACATCTTGCAAGGTAGAATTAAAATTTCCAATACATTGTTAAATTCCACAATTGCGAACATAGTAAAATTTAAGAGCTAAACCAAACATAGAATGAATAATCTCGCAGATGCAATCAAGGTAATCACAAAAAGTTTAAATAATCAGATTACATTGGTCAACCAAAATGAACAAGTGATTACTTTACAACAATTAGGCTATCTATGACTGTTATATTGTTACCCTGTTAAATATTTCACAAAAAAAATTTTTCTTTCCCTTTATTTGTCATGATACTTTTATTATTTTAGGAAAGTCTTTTTTTGTTCAGAGGAATTAGTTTTTTTGGTATGTTCGGTTGAGATTCAGTTTAATGCTGCTGTTTCTGTTTTTCGATGTTAATTTATTAATTTATTTATTTATTAAATATTCTTCTAGAGGAGTTCAGGTTAACTCTATCTGGCGGGATTTTTTTTAAAATTCATCTTTGTTTATTTTAGCACCACAAGGTGTTTCGCGACTCCTCGAAGTCGGGTTTCTTCGGTCCGGGCTACTGTCTTCACTATCTTGGGCCGTTCTGACCTGGTCCCGCTTCCTCTGGTTAACAGAATTCGTGCTGACGCCCCACGTTGGGTGCCAGAAAAGCACTTGACACGTGTCGCTTGGACTGTCTGTGAGCAAGTGTCTTTTGGGTTTGCGCTAGGTCAGTTGCGCATTTATTGTAAGGGACTTAGTTTAGTCTTTTATTAGACTCTAGGGTTGGCCGCATTGGCTGTCGGCTAGGTACACAATCCAGTTCTGCCGGTCTGGCAATGTGGTGAACTTTAACACTGGCCCTCGTGAGCAATATTGACTTACCAGGGTTTGGTGTGTTTGGTTTGTGTCAGGTTTGTAATGGTCAGGTGGTCTCCTCTTTATTTCGGGTCTCGTGGGCTGTGGAGCTGCGGTAGTGGTCAGTCACAATTCCACCTGTTGCTTTCCTGGCTGCCGAAGTTGGAGTTGGCAATCCCGAGCCGAGTGTCAAATTCAGTGACTAGAGCCCGAACCACTGGTTGGTATCCACTGCGTGTCCTAGTTGGGTTGGAAAAATATACGAAGTTCCCGATGTGAAAAGTCAGTCTTCCCGTGTGTTAATCGCCATGAGCTTGACCCCGTGGGGTCTCAGTACTCAGAGCTATGAGATTGGCTACACACATCTGTTTGGAACTAGTGAACTCCGCCTTGTTTACCACTCTCTGAGCTCCGTGTCTGGCGTTGAATGGCATAGAAGTATAACACATTTAATACTCCTCGGTAGCAGCAAGCAATTGACGAAAGTCCTGGCTAGCATGTAAGTCGACAGTGGCTGACGGTGTGCTCCCTGGCTCCAAACAGTGCGGGAAACTAGTGCTTGCACCTGGAGTTTTGGGTTGTAGACCACCTCCCTACCACTGCCGAGTGTAGTCCACAAAGTAGTGCCTCCAGTCCTAAGCACCTTAGATAGGCGCTTCAGGCAGCAATACAACTTGAGGTGGCTGTCCCACCTCGGTGGGGTGTGTACCTAGTGGTTGTGGCTCTACTGTTCTATATACCCCGGTATGTAGAATGGGTGGCAATCAACAGATGAGGTTGTGTGTGTTGACAGGCAGATTCCTGAAGGAGGTCTGTCGTCCTACTCTATGTGTTTAAATAATTATAAGCCCGGTCCCTTGCTTGCCTCTTCTGAAGTCTATACTTAGTGACAGGCAGGTTTTACTTCTAGGACAAAGTACTCTCGGATATGGTAATGAACTAGTATTTATTGCGACCATAAATACTGGGTGACTCTTACGTAAACCAAGCAGAACGTATACGAAAGTTAAGCTACGCAAGATTCACGGATGGAGGTGACCCACTCCTAAGACTACTTAAGATGCAAGGGTATACAAGAAACTATAACTTGTGCAACTATACCTATCGGGTTGTCTAGATGAGACATTAGCTTATAGGGCCACTATAAGCAAGTAGTGGTGGTTGTCAACCCAGGAGGATCGGCAATGGAAGTGTTAGTTAACTGGTCAATGTCTTCTGCAGACTATGGCTTCTGGTGGTAGGCAAATACTAGAAGGTGTTGAAGCCTTTAGAAGGTGGTGGCTGTAGCCACGGGTGGTTGTTAAAGAACTAGAAGCTCTTGGACAGGACCGTTAGGGCCTAAGTCTGTAGAGAGCCCCAGCACACGAAGTGGTGAGGCAAGCTACTGGAGACGATAACTCACAACCTCAGCAGCGCACAGCCTTATATCTGGCTCAACGACAGGTGCGCGCCGGGCTGGGGTGGGAGGCTTGACGTGCCCCTGTCACGTCTGCCTGGAGCGAGGCAGGTGGGAGAATTACCTGGAATGGTTTCCTTATGTTGTTGAAACACGTTGGGATGAGTCGTAGTCGTCTTTGATATATTGGTATAAGCGGCACACGTCAAAACAAACCTAGAAGCTGTGAATATTTACATTTTTAACCCTTTTCTATGTTTGGAAATATTTGCAACAATGTCATTTTGCAATTTTTTCTTCCAAAAATCTTTTATGTTGGGTATGGGCCTTCACTATTTTCTTACCTTGGGGCCGTCTTTTGTTTCAGTGGTGATAAATATGATGTCCAGCGCATCTAGTACCACACTCACTTTTTTTTCTCATATTTCGGCACTTGTAGAGGAGCGTCCAAAACTTAACATCCTGGTTTATTATTACCTAGCACTGTACAATATGTTCTTTATTTCACTAATCACTGGTGTCAGTGGTTTATGGCTGTTTATTGGCATTTTATCACTTTGTGTACTAGTTTTAATAACAGCTGTTAATGGCTGTCAAATAGCATTTTCACTGTTTCTGAACTTTCATGTGTTACGTTCACTGGCTGTGGTAAGCGCATTTATTTTCCGTGGACGACCTCGCTTCCTCAAGGTTGCGTCCTTGGGGGTAAGGCCATATGAATCGAGAAGTAGGTCACCAGGGAGACTTACGATAGTGATCAGGTTGAGAAGCGCTGCGGCAGGTGTGAGCAGGCATATCGGGTAGTCTGGCTGCTTGGTCCTTGGTTCATGTCAGAGGCAGCGGCCAGCTTGGGGCCACCAGATACCCAGGGACATTCGGGAGGGGCTCTCTTGAGGTGGCCGTCAGATGTCGAGCCTCTTGAATGTCCTCTACCTTGACTGCCGGGAGTACAATTAAATGCTGCTATTATGGGGTTGGTGTGTTTACAGAACTACATGATGTTAATGAATTTGGTTAGCAAGTCTGGTCGGTTATTTGCCACGTCTGTATTTGGTAGCCCCGATTAATAAACTGTTATCTTGTTTGAAGAGGGTTTACTATTTGAAGGGGCAAGATTTTGCTGCAGAAAAGAGTACTTTGTTTTTCTTTTACCCCCCCACCCTCGGCGTGGCGCACGTCTGATCGCTTGCAAGCATTGAGCTATACTGAAGAGAGGTGTGCACACTCCTGGTGCGGCCGAGCGCTGTCTGGAGGCTACTACTGCAACGAGTTCAGCCTGCCACACTCTGGCACCTTCCATACGCCTCTCCACTATTCCAGCCGCCTCCTTAACCTTCCCAAGCTGTGTTTTCATGTATAAATGTTCGTCCCCAGCCCGTGTAAGTATGCAGTGTTCCTCATCGAGTTGCGCGGGCTGGCCAACAATAGATCATGTCTACACCACTTTGTACTTCAGGGCTTCAGCATGCTAGACGTGTTTTCGCTTAATACGAGTACTACACAAGATAATTATTGCAATTAACGTAGTTGTTGTTATTCCGGGAGTAGAGTTTCCTTTTTAGTAATTTTTGTGGTTATGAATTTTTGTAGGGAAGTGTTTCTTCACTGTTTTGTTTGTGTGAATTTTCAATATGGTATTTTATGGGAATGTTTGTAAGAGGTGGATAATTAATTTTTTTTGGCGTGCTGTAGGAATGGTCTCCTGGACTATGATTAGCCAAAGGAATTTTACTGCCAAGGAGTTTAGTGGGTATTTTTTGGCCTGCCTTTATGTTCATGGTTAAGTGTAATGAGGGTTTTTACTCCTTCCCAATGGTATTCTTGAAATTAGTATTCCATGTTGTACTTTTTAGTGAATCATCAGGTGTACTTTACTTTTAAAGTTGTAATGGTGCTTTCTTTATTCAGGAAGTCATGTTACCTTTTTTTAATGGGATTTCACAAGTTTTTTTATTAAGGTTGGGTGATTTCTCAGGATATATTAATATTGGTATTTCTCTATTTGTTCCAGTGCATTTTTCCTTCCCCTAGTTCACTGATTGGTAATAAGCAATAGAAAATTACAGATGCCATTTATATTTTTCAAATCAAGTTGCAATGTTGTTGTTCTTGGTGATAATGTATAGATGGGCTTCAATATATATGAATTGATTTTGGAATTTTTGTGTCCATGTTTTCTTGATTTTTTTTAATGGTGTGCGTCCTCGTTGCCTTCCTTTAGCCCTGCTGCGCCCTAAAGTGGCAAAACCGAAAAGTGCGCAACTCTGCTCAAGGCAGAGTTGAACACATTCCTTTGGCCTTTGTTCGCTTTGTTTGTTATTGAGTGGAAATTAACTGTTGATTTGATAATATTTAAAGCTACTGGCTGGTTGTAGCAAATGTCCAAAGACACTCTAAGGCAGCTTTTTGAACAACTTCATATTCCAGACTTGCCGCAGGAAGAGACTTTGGACGAGTTGAGGACTTTAGGTCATGGTTTAGCATTTGATCCTACTTGTGGTGGGAATGAATTTTGTGGTGAGTCCTCTGCATTTTCTCAGAGTGCTGGTATACTCTCCTTGGTAGCCAGCAAACATGTAGGAAAAATTTGGGGTGATATTCCTACTCTTAGTAGTTGTGCTGCTGTCGAAGTGGTAAAATTTCTACAACAATTTACTTTAATAGTAAAATCGCAGGTCTTTTCTTTGCAAGATATTTTGAGACTTTTAGTGGTTCATGTTCCTAGTGAGCTATTGCCCATTATCATTAGAGCTAGAAAGTTGGACTCACCTTGAGGCACTGTAGTTAAAGAAGTCTTCAAATTTTTTGATAATGAGCTTATCAATAAACATTTACAACACTTGTTTCTCCAACAAAATCAACCGCCAGGAGATACTTTGTTGACATATTTTGGCAAAATAGAATGCCTGGTAGAGATCTTAGGTTCGCCATATAGGAAATCTGAGTTTGTAGAGAGCATTATCGATCATGTGCTGCCGCAGTATCAGCCTTATCTATTATCAGCTGATAGTCTGAAAACCTTTAGCTCGCTGAGACAGTTGTTCCACCGTGTAGACGTACACATGTAGGTGAAAGGTAATAGGGCTCATGCTCGGGATAAAAGTTTCCCAAAGGCCACAAAAAAGATTGTTTGTTTTAAATGTGGTAAACCTAATCACAAAGCTTACCAATGTAAAATGTATATGGTCCCGGGAGATAATTCTCAGACTAAGGCGGTGGAAAAGAGTAGATCTCCTGTAACGTGTTTTGGCTGTAGTATGCCCGACCATTTTAAAGCCCAATGTTCTAATCAAGATCATCCTAAGATTTTGCGTGTCCAAACTGTGAGCGGTAACAAAGTGACTAGGGTAGGGAATAATTTCCATAAGAATGCATGTACAAAAGAAGGAACTGCCCTAAGCAAAAGAAGAAAATTCAAAACCAAGAAAAGATTAACATACCTTTTGTTCTAGTGAAGTTAGGTTCAGTTGCAGAACCCGCCCTGATTAATAGTGGTTGTTCAGTGTCCTTGATCGATCAGGTTTTTTTGTAATAAGATGTTTAGGGAACATCCCATAGGTGTTATGACTGTTGAACACAGTGAGGAAACTGTTTTTAGTCTAGCAAATGGAGGTTTGATGCAATCATGTGCTCGTTTGACAATAAGTATGCACGTAGGTAATTTATACTTGAAAAGGGAATTTTTCATTATGCCACACTTAACCCACAATATAATTTTGGGCGTAGATTTCCTCCACATCACTGGTGTCTGTTTAAATTTGCATGGAGTCACACTGAGTTTTCCTTTTTGTAAAGAAGGGTTAAAGGTGATGAGGCAGGAGGAATGTAAGCAGGTAAATGCTATTGATAATGATTTTGTGCAAGAAATATGAGAGAAGTTCCCATCTGTAATAACAGACAAATAGGGGGTATGTAATCAATATGTGCATGATTTGGTACTGACTGACAACACCCTGGTTAGGTGCCATCCCTATAGTGTAGGTCCAGCTAAGAGACAAGCTTTTAAAAAAATGCTAGACCCTTGCTTAATGAGGATATTATTAGGCTCTCTACTAATAGTTATGCGAGCCTGGCATTTTTAGTAAACAAAAAAGAAACTGGTAAATTTTGGTTAGTGATAGGCTACCCACATACCAATTAAAAAATTGAACTAGATCCTGACCCTTTACGTAAAGTAGACCATGTTTTTCAGTTATTAGGGGAGGGTTGGTATTTTACAGTGTTAGATCTGAATTTTGTTGCACCAAGATGCACGAAAATTTCTTGCATTTGTTACTCCTTGGGGAGTTTTTGAATGGACCAGAATCCCTTTTGGTGTTTCGTTTGGGGCACAGGCACTTCCTCATGCTTGAGAGACTATCTTGTTGCCATATAAAGCTGAATTTGTTTTCAACTATCTGTATAATATTGTCATCTACAGTGAGACTAAGGAGTTGCACCGGGAACATGTCACGTTAGTCCTACAGAAACTTTTGGAAGCAGGATTGGCCGTGAATCCAGAGAAAATCAGCTGGTGTAGCCAGCATATGAGGCTGTTGGGATTTATTCTGAGTGAAGAACAATTGTTGTTAGACTCTGATTGTATCAGCTGTATGCTTCCTTTCTCCATCCGAAGAACTTACATGGTGCAAGGCGTTTTTTTGGGCATGATAGGCTACTATGCCAGATTTATTCCATCTCTTGCTGAATTGGCCGAACCCCTTAATATTTTGAAACATAAGGGCCAAGAATTTTTGTGGTTAGATGAGCAAGAGGCGGCTTTGGTGAAAATAAAAACCTCTCCACCAGTGTTAAGATTGGCTGTGTAAGTTTGTACTGCATGTTTATGCAAGCTCCCTGGCGTTAGGCGTCATTTTGTCACAATATGAAGATAATGTTTTACCCATTGCTTATGCTAGTCGGCTATTAACATCCGCCAAAAGAAAGTACTCATCCTATGAAAAGGAAGCTCTTGCTTGTGTATTTGGGGTTGAGAAATTTTCAGACTATCTGGAGTGTACTAGTTTTCAACTGTGTACAGACAACCAAGCCTTAAGGTGGCTTTGGAATTCCAAGAAACCTTTGGATAAATTAGGCTGTTCGGTCAAACACCTTAGTATTTTTTCATTTGATAGAGTTCATGTAAAGGGAGTAGACAATTGTGTAGCGGACAGTTTGTCTTGAATGTTTGACCCTGATGAGTTTGTGTGTGACAGAGGAATTCAGGATCAGGTAAATGTTCTGAAGCAAGTTCTGGCAGCTTATTTGAACATTAAGGTTTGGCAGCAAATGGATGATGAATGTGCGGAGTTATGGCATAAAATCAAGCTAGGTGAACTCACTGGTTTTATTGTGAAGAAGGGAATTATTGGCAAAGCTCACGTAAGGATGTTTTCCAGACCTATGTACCCAATGCAGTGAGGCCAATGATGTTTGATTATTTCCATAACTCTTATTTGGGCGCTCATCAGGAGCATATTGAACATCATTTTTTTTGGCCAGAAATGTAATCAGTTATTAGAGATTGGGTGAAACAGTGTACTTTGTGCCAGCAGGTAAAGGCCCCCAATAGTAGAGTTTAGTAGTTTACCACCTAGTTTTGTTTGGAAAAGAGTCTATGTGGATGTGTTTGGCCCTCTCTCTCTCTCCCTAGATCTAAGAAGGGTTTCAACTATTTATTGGTTCCGGTTGATGGACTTTTAAAGTTTGTTTTGAGACCAGAAGGCCACTGCTGTTTGTAAGATCTTGCAGGAACAATAGTTTTGTTATTTTGGTTCACCTGCCCAAGTTGTTACTGATAATGCAAGAAACTTTACTTCCACCGAGTTATCAAATCTAGCTTTTTCTTGGGGAGTTTGTTTTGTCCGTACAACCCCTTATCACCCTCAAGCTAATATGGCAGAGCTGTATAATCGTACCATTAAGGTTGCACTTGTTGCCTTTCATCATTATGTTCACACAGATTGGGATAAAGAGATCCATGTCATAATACTGGCCTCGAAATCTTGTGTTAATGCTGCTACAGGGTTGACGCCACAAGAAGTGTTCTTTGGTCGGAGATTATTGTATCCTCCTCTTAATGCCTGGGGCTTACATTTTGATGTAGATGTAGGGGAGCAAAATGAATTCTGGGAGGATGCTACCAAACATCTCAAGGAATACTATCGCCATGTGCGTAGGGCACAGGACGAGCAATATGATCCTGTTTCTTACAAGGTTGGTGATTTAGTTCTTGTAAAGACTCATCATTCATCTAGAAAGGTTGACTCCTTCACAGCAAAATTAGGCCTTAAGTGCGATGGCTCATATTGCATTGTTAGTTTTTCTTACCCCAACCTCATGTTGTTGCAGGACCCAGCAACGGAAAATTTTATAAATAGCCATGCCTCTAATATTAAGATTTCTCATCTGCCATTGGAAGATCGGCCAGCCACTATGCTCTGAAGAGGAGCACTGTCTCCACTAGGGGAGGGCTCAAACTATGGTAATATATTTTGTAAGTATGGTACTATAAATACTGTTGTAAAAATTTCCTTTTTGTGAGAGGTTTGCTAATTATATGTATTATTTTTAATTAACCTCAAAATGAGTAAAGCTACAAGCAGTAGTTGTCTTTATGTAACAGTAGGCAATGGATATCCATCTCATATAATTTTTGACGGAGCAGAAACTCAAGGGGGTGTTATTAGAAGTTTCAGTAGGTTAGTTTCGTGGACATCTCCTCCTTAGTACTTATTCTGTTTTCCGTATTCGTTTCTGAGCAGAAGATACGTGGGAAGACCTGACCACTCCTTCATCCTCATTGGCTGTTTTCTTCTGTGGGCCTCATCCATCAGCTTCTCCGGGTTTAGAGAAGACACCCCTGCAGCTCTCTTCCAGTGTGTCAATTAGCAAACTCAAGCAATTTCATGTGAGTACTTCTGCCAAAGACTGTCCTGCCTGAACTATTTATTTTTTGTCCCGCCAGCTAGTGAAATGTGTGATGCCTACAATTTTCTGGAGTACGATTAATTGCTGCTATTATGTGGTTGGTGTGTTAATGGACTCGGTTAGCAAGTCTGCTTGGTTATTTGCCACATCTGTATTTGGAAGGCCCGATTAATAAACTGTTATTTGGTCTGAAGAGGGGTTACTAAATGAAGAGGCAATATTTTTGCTGCAGAAAAGGGTACTTTGTTTTTCTTTGCCCCCCGCCCCTTCACTTGGTGCCGCATATCTGAACACTTCCAAGCGCTAAGCTATACTGAAGAGAAGCGGGCAGCCAAGCGCTTTCTGATGGCTACTACTGGGAACGAGTTCAGCCTTGCAAATGCTGGCACCTTCCATACGCCTCTCCGCTATTCCCACTGCCTCCTTTACCTTCCCGAGCCGCATATAAATGTTCGTCCCCAGCCCAAGCAAGAATGCAGTGTTCCTCATCGAGTTGCGCGGGCTGGCCGACGATAGATCATGTCTACACCACTTCGTACTTCGGGGCTTCAGCATGCTAGACGTAGTTTTCACGTAATATGAGTACTATACAAGTTAAGTATTGCAATGAATGGAGTTGTTGTTATTACGGGGGTAGAGTTTCCTTTTTAGTAGTGTTTTTTAGCGATTTTTGTGTATATGGATTTTTGTAGAGAAGTGTTTCTTCACTGTTTCGCTTGTGTGAATTTTCAATATGGTATTTTATGGGAATGTTTATAAGAGGTGGATAATTAATTTTTTTTTGGCGTGCTGTAGGAATGGTCTCCTCGACTATGATTAGCCAAAGGAATTTTACTGCCAAGGAGTTTAGTGGATATTTTATGGCCTGCCTTTTTGTTCATGGTTAAGTGTAATGAGGGTTTTTACTCCTTCCCAATGGTATTCTTGAAATTAGTATTCCATGTTGTACTTTTTAGTGAATCATCAGGTGTACTTTACTTTTAAAGTTGTAATGGTGTTTGCTTTACTCAGGGAGTCATTTTACCTTTTTTAATCGGATTTCACAAGTGTTTATTCAGGTTGGGTGATTTCTCAGGATATGTTAATATTGTTGTTTCTCTGTTTGTTCCTGTGCATGTGTGTTCTTTCCTTCCCCTAGTTCACGGATTGGTAGCAAGCAACAGAAAATTACAGATGCCATTTATATTTTTCAAATCAAGTTACGAAGTTGTTGTTCTTGGTGATAATGTATAGATGGGCTTTAATATATATGTATTGATTTTGGAATTTTTGTGCCAATGTTTTCTTGATTTTTTTTAATGATGTGCGTTCTTCTCCTTCCCTTTTTTTTAACCCAGCTATGCCCTAAAGGGGCGTAGCAACCTATTTGTATAATTTAAGCCGGATACATAACTTTATTTACACACTGATGTGATTTTTATTTATTTACTTTTTTATAATAATAATTTCATTGCCTTAAATAACCAAATTGGGTTAGAGATATACAGTGAACTACGAGTGTTCAAAATTAGACCAGCATGACTGCAAACACATTCATAAAATGTAACGGCACATAATACAAAAATAACCATATTTTTATTGTAGGTTTTATGTTTTTGTATTAAATATTTTAACTCCTGTTAGCTATGTAGTTGATCAGTTAGGTAATACTTTACTACATATAACGATCATGGAGTGATTGAAAATAATAAATAGTGGTGTGAATATTAATTATTACGAGGAAGGAAAGAATAATGAGATAACCTTGTATGACATTTCAGAAAGATAATATGTCGAGACATACAAAAAAGTTTCCTGTAATTTTAGATCTCTCCGGGGTAAAACAGCCGATGTGAAGAGCATTACAAAATAGGTCACAATGAACGAAAGCAAGCATAAGACATTGTTTCGAATCCTTGCAATAAAATATTGAATGCTTCATTCATGTACTATCAGTTCACAAATTAAAATTTTTTTTATAAATTGATTGCTCTGAATAATTACATTAGAAAATACAAGACCTACACAGGCACAAGACAAATAAAAGAAATGATGCTTCAAAAATTCATAAATCAGATATTTAACCTATTAAAATTGCTTACCATTGAACGGAATTCAAAGAATGTCTTGCGGACAAAATACACTACAGAATGTTATGAAGGCATATTATAAATACTCATATTTCCGTTATTAAAATTTACTGAAGACAAAACAACCGTTATGCTGCCATAACATTTGTGAAAGAATATAACTAAAAATGGGGCGTGGCCTCGTTGGGGACACGGCCGTGTGTTTTGCGTGAATACGTCTGAGTTATCTGATAATTTTTTTTAGAGCATTGTAGTTGTATACCAGATGGGTTATCTCAAGCTGTTTTATAGTTTGGTTAGGGCTTTATATGAATGTCGTATTCATTCTTCAACACTAAGAAGTCCTTTATATCTCCGTGTTTTATTTTTAATAGGAACTTTTTTTATAGTCGACACGCTTGCACGCCTTGATGCCTTTTTATGTTCCTGGCATCACTTCACTCGATCATATGAAGTTTAATGGGTATCACTGGATTGCTTTTGAGATGCTCTTTCCAACCATATACGATTTATGTATTTTGACTTGGCTTTCTGAGACGTATATGCAAATATTATGTTAAGTTTTCTTTTTTTTTTTTTACACTAACTCGTACAATTTCACCATAACCACGCCACACAAATGTTTTTATACACTCAATAAATTGATTTTGATGAGAACTGTTGATTGAAACTTAAACGAGCGTTGTAGCTTCTCCTAGTCAAAAGTTATACTACATGGAAATTATGAGACGTGGTGAAACAAACTAAAAATTCCCCCCCCACCATCTCACACGATGCTTCTTAGTCCTCACTCAATGTAACGTATTCTTTGATCCTTTGCAATTGAGTTGTATAATTGAATTTTGAATGTAGAAAGTAGATTCTGAGCTGCAATGCCAAACAGTATCCCCTGATTTTATCATCAGATTTTCTGGATTGCCTCCCACTATGGTCGCAAATTTAAAGATGTATTCACTTCAAAATGACTACAAGCTCATAAACTTAAGATAACAAAACCACCAAACTATATTAAGCAAAATAAACAAATTTTTCTCGTTTGGATATTATTTCCTTTTATTACCTAGTTAATTATGAAGTTTCTTTATAATTATTGTATAAGGATAGCTGGTAGGTATTAAAATAGTTAAAACGTTCTTCGTAGTGTAGTATGTCAGTTCAATTCGACCAATAGTAATTCTGAATTTGTGATGATTTGAAAGTTTATTAATGTTATTTGATGATGGTAAACTACTGTGGTCAGTACAATTATTAAATAAAACTGCTGCCAGGTAGGCTTAAAAATGTTAACAGATTTACTTTCCCAAACTCGGCACACAAACAGGTGAAATGAGTGGAAAGATATCTACACAAGATCATGTAGGTGTGGTTCAGCAGCCTTTATTAGGAGATACATTGGTTACCGTAAATGGTGTAATCCTTGTCTGACAGTTGAACACGTATCCTGGTAACAATAAGCCCCGAAATTCTGGAAGTTATTTAGTTGTTAGAATGGTTCACATCTTTTTTCTTCTCCTGTTATGTTTTGATATTAATTAAAAATGGTTACGTTGGTTATAATGTATATGTTTTGTCCTTCGGGTATTTATTTATTTCGATGACCCCCTCTTAAATTAATTGACTTTGGATACATAGGATCATCTTCATTTATTCTTTTGGTTATTTTAATTGTTAATCATGGGGAAAGTGCCGGATCTAATTTTTTTTAATGTTTATATTAATATTTTTCTCACCTCTGCCACTTTATTTTTGACGTGGCTGGGACATCTATTAGAACAAATAGTTCTTCAGCTGGTGTGTATCCGATTGCAACAGAAATGGATTCCCAAAGTACAAGCCATGCATTTCAATTTCAGTGTGCTCTTCAGTCCTGTTCTCTGTTCATTTTGCAGTACATATCTACCTTCTGTATACTCCATGCAATTGTCTTGGCATATTGTTTCATGAAGTAATCCAGATCAACTACTTAGTGACACTGTATTGCAAAGGGCTTAGGATCTGTGACTGGAGTCGTGGTATCAGTTTCTATAAAAGTGGCAGTAGTTTGCCATCACTGAAAAATAAATTACTATTTAATTCATATGTACTGATTAATCATATTAAAAATAATATCTCTCTTCCACCGTGTGTTATTTCGACATACCTCAGTTCATAATATTCCCAAAGGAAAGATGTTGGAGATTTTAATGTAGCCACTTGTAAATGTTTATAATATGTTCTTTGTTGAACTATTTCTTTAACTTCACATGGTATGGGTGGAGTTGCATTGTGTGAAACCCCACCAAGATAACTGCAAAGTAAAACATGTACAAGAGTATCAAAAATGGTAGCTCGGGTATTGTTCAGTAACTGCTGATTTTATAATGACGTACTTCGATTACAAATGAAACGTTGATAAAAATTTTGCCAAAGACTATTATTCATTTAAATTGTAATTACAGTTATACACTGCTGCACTAGAGTGCGGACTTCAGCTGTCCACCACAACATAGACTTCTCTGGAACGACCCCGACAATATTGCATCATTGTGCCTAGAACTTCAACACTGCAGATTTATATACAAGTGTTGTGAAGCAATATTAAGTGTGGACCATTTTGAAAACATACATTTGAAAACATCTCAGCACTCAGCCATTTTATTTTACACAAGGCTGGTGCAAACTGCGTCCACAAGTTTAGGTATTCAGAGGGAAGGTTGAAGAGTTGTATTAAACGAAAATTATTAAATAACTCTTGCATTGTGGATAAAAACGTAAAAAACTTATAATGTATGTTTGATAAATTTTAATGGCTTTTTTTTTTTAAGTTACTAAATTCAACATTATCGAAGGTCTTCTAAACCTTTGCAATGTTCATAGTTTTCAATTATTTTCATAAATCCACTTATCAAATTAATTTTAATATTTTTTACGTAGAATGAGGTTACTATGTATTTTTAATATCAGTTCTCCCTATGAAATATTTGCTTTATATTTTCATTGGTTGCTAATATTTGTAAAAATTTTAAAAGAAATTGATTTAATTCGGTTCGCTTCTAAGAGTTTCGTTTACTTGGTTGACCTCTTCAGTACCAAAATAAATATGGTGGAATTTAAGTAAATCAAAAAAATTAATATGTAAGCAAATTTTGCTCAACTTCATTATAATAACCGCCATGTCTTATGACTTCTGTGTGATAGGCTAATTTAACATTCATAACATGCAGAAACAGAGCTGTTAATAACAGATTACGATTTTCTACATAAATCATAGCAATTGATAAACGAGAAGACCAGACAATTTAAATGACATTTAAAAGAAACTGTTAATTGAAACATGTTCTGCCCCTTCCTATGTGTATGTTATAACTACGTGTAGCACGAGAGGGACATTATATATACTTCATGAGAACCGGCAGTGTATTGTGACGATAAATAAGAGTGAGAAATTTTATTCTAGTACACTTCACTTTTGCCAGCAGTACTAAAAATTTATTGATGTTAACATGTATTATGTAAAACTGTATTTGTTGCAGAAATTAATGAACTGGAAACTAAACGACTTTACATCCCACAACAGGTCACTGACCTACTTTTGACGGCGTGTGAGAAAAGTTAGGAAGTGCCGCCAAAGTTTCGAATCTTGCCTGGGGTGTTGGCAGTATATGCCTTTCATTTTCTATATGTAAGAAACAACTTTTCCGAAGTATTGTGTTACTAGGGACATCTGCAGTTGCTCATATAAATGCATATTCAGTGTACGGCTTTATAATCCATTTTCCAAGCGGAATATATTATTGTTAGGAAACAATTTCCTATTGTTATTTCAGGCATTTATTATTTATAAAGTGTCATCCTCCTGAGATTAGGAATTTCACATGAAGAAATTTAAGCTGGCGTATTCAAAACAATTTCTGAAATAAGGATTTGAAATATTTTTCAAAATATTAAAATTTATGTTAATATATTCATGTCAGCATTAAATTACATATCTTTAGTTGGTGTTAAACTTCAGAACGAATATAAACATGACTATTAAAATTTAAAAATTATTGAGATACAAATGTAAATGTTCTTGTTCATGACATTGAATAGTTCAGAACTATGTTATTCATGTCTTTTTCAATATTTGAGTTATATTTTTTTCAGTGTGTATTATATATACATACTCGCACACACATGCATACATACATACACAAATGCGTACTGCTGTGACCCCGCTTTAAGCCAACAGGTCACTCATTTATAAAAGGGGGTGATGTAGTCCAGTAAGGCAAAGTCCTTTTATTACAAACACTACGTTTTATTGATTTGTTTAAGAATACAATCAAACAGTCTCCAATTCTTTATGGTAATACTTTAACTCTAGTACTGGAAACTCATTTAACTCGAATCGCTGGAAGACAACTAATTAAGGCATAAAAAGTCTGCCTTGTGAAAGCTCTTAAATCGCCTTGTTCGCCCATCGCCTCACATTACCCGAAGATGCCCCAATTAGGGAGTTATTTACCCACTGATGTTGTTTCGGTCTCGCTCAGGGTGGTCTTGGCAGCTTCTCCCTCACGGTGTCGAACTGGTCCGCTGGGCTGGCGGCCCTCTCTGCAACATTGATGCAGGTGGCCCTCTGGAGTCTGCAGGAACAATTATGGCCACAAGCCTCAGAGCCAGTTACATTTATACTTTGCCGCAAGGCCTTGTTTAGGATACCTTACCCCCGGCTGTTGCCAAAACTATCCTCGCCATGGCCAACTTCCTTCTCACTGCTCGCATGGCCTGGCAACCCAGGCTGTTATTGTGAAAATTGACAAGTAGCTTTCTATTCAAGTACTGTAGCAATTTTTAATTTATGCTGTTCAATTAACAAAATGTTATGAGACTTTGATGATGATAGTACAACTTTGTAGTACTGTATTATTTTAAAATATGACGTAGCTCTTCTCCAGTTCGCAACAGGTTTGCCACTACTGCTAATGTTACTAAATTCACAAAAAATACCTTACAGTGAACTGGAATAGCAACATTTCATTTTCTTAATGGTATCACTTTCTACAAAACGTAGCACAGCATTAATGATGACATACTGTACACACATCATATGTCTTTCCTGATTATCTGTCAATTCCTTATCAAAACAGTACACAGTTTATGCAACAGAAGTTGCAAATTGTACTGGCAAGTACTTATTGGGTTTTAGTTATCTTGCCAGTAAGGGATTGACCGACATCATTGTGATTTCAATAAGTAATGACTTAAAGGTCTTTTCTCCCTGTTGGTCTTAGATGGGGGGAATGGGGTTGGCACCTTGTTTTTACCCCCTGAAAATGTATTTTACCCGCTGCCGAACACTGGGAGTACTGGATTTGGTTGTAATACGGAGCACTGGTTAAGCTCAACTGTCCACAATAAGCCTAATTTAGTGTTGCAGTAATCAATTTTGCTGAAAATTTTAAGTTACTTGTTCGCTGTTGTAAGACTAATTGATTACGTGGTATTATGAAGCTGAGCATCGGCTGTACTTAGTTACCTATACGACATATTTTATTCGTTGTGAACTTATTTTATAACACTTTGTACACCTTAGCACACATAATTTATGCTAAAGTGTTGGTGACTTACATTACAGTATTCACTCTCTATATTTACAGTTTATAATTGGTACTGAATTCAGTGTACTATAATACGTTTTGGCCATTGTAATTGAATATATACATGAAGATAATGTGCGAATGGGGGCGTCTCATCTATAAGTCAGGTAACTAACTGTGGCGTTCTCACCGCACTGATTTTATCTGTCAAGAGGTGCACTATAGTGCTTGAAATTTGAGTTTAATATTTAAGCTGATATCGCGTGAATGCTTGCTACTTGTGTAAGCGTGAAATTCGCTGTTCCATGCTCTTGTGATGTGCTTGCAACGTATCATGTTCTCGCTCTGTGAGCGATACGTGAACTAATTAATTAATTAATTCTGTTTGCTTTTGAACGCATTGAAATGTTCATACTAATACCTAACTTTATGTCTGTGCTCGCTAACGTAATGCAGTGTCCACGTGTGCAAGGTACCGTATGTTACGTTTTTTCAGTCTTGTATCGCGTGAAGTACGCTTGTGCTGTGCGGAAGCTATAATTGTAGTTAGCACGTAATTTATTCCTTGCACAAATTATATGTATTTTTTCCGCCTACTTTATTTGCATCGTGAGTCGACATAGTAACATTTCTAATCATCACGTGTCTGTGTACGTGCATGTCCGTAAAGATGGCTGACTGCAGTCCTTGGAATACTAGTGCGAGCATCTGACTGAAGGTAAGTTTACATTCTTTTTCTGTCTAAGCAGTATTAGCAACTATGTTTAGTAAGATAGGGATTTTTAATAACTTACAGTAAAGGCCCGAGGGTAAGAAATATTATTGTAGACATGCTGATGTAATTGAAATACTCCTCTTGCAAATTGAGAACATGCGTGGTTGTACATTCACGGGAATGTAGTTGAGTTGATCATAATTCAGCAGCGGTAATTCCGCGTGTTGGATTTTCCATTGCTCATTAATAATATTATCAAGCGTGTAAAAATATATGTCTTCATTTACTCTCAATTGTTTAAATTCGTAATTTGCTTGCTGAATCCAATGGATTGGTACTACTGTGTGTGTGTTTGGCAGTGCCGGACTTCGTGTGTCGCAAATGTGAGTTGCGTATATGATCATCATTTTTCCCGTTGTCAATATGCAACTGCACGGGACGTGGATTTCAATGCTATCAACTGACATGGTTGTAATTTCTTTGCTTAGAGATACGTTAACACAGCGCAATTTCATAGTTCCGGGTGCATTTGTAATAATGTATTGGTGTGGCTGGATAGAATTTTCTATCAAGGGTTTTCTCGGTACGCACGTAAATTTTTTGCAATGTTGGTATATCTTTTCAATGCTATCTAACTTAATTGCTGCTTTCACACAACTAACTTGGGGGCTGTTTGCTTGCAATTAAATATATTCCGTTGGCTTGCTCCGGGGTTGTCTGTACCTTGCGAGTTTCATGTGTGTGCCTGTAAATAGCAATTATTTCATTCGGTGTGTCAATGTGACATGTTTCATTTGGGAATAAATACAGCACATTATGTTTTGCAACGGTACTTGGATTTTCAGTAATATCTGAGTATCTGAAAATGTGCATTCTGTAATTGGTGTTGTGTAGTATTTAATAATATTTTTTATTATTTTGCTTAGCCTTAATTGAATATATGTAAGAGTAGTTCAAAGTTTTTCCAAATCTTCCTTTAACGTTTGACGTGGTACTGATTGAAGGGGCAAGCGATTTCTCTGACAGTGTTGGATATAAGTAGTATTTCGTGGTTCGTTAATGATGTTATTCATTTATTGTAACACTATACTAGTTAGCATTTGACTTTCGACCTTAATGTCTTCTTCCTCATGTTTTTGATTTATTAGTTTTGTGAACTTTTGAGAGATTGAATTTATTTTATTAGCAAGTGTATTAACTTAACTTTTGACTTGTGACTTGATTTCTGAAACAGCGTGAATGTAAAGGTTGAGAATTTTGTTTGATAATAATACATTATTTTGACGCTTGTTAAGCTGTGTTGTCAGCATGTAGTCATTGATTAGGAGTGCTTTGAGATGTTTGTTAGGGAGGATGTCTCAGCACCAGCTCGCGACATCACCAAAAAAAGTTATACCTCTTTTTTGCCTGGAAGACGTATTTCATTTACAAATTCATTGACAAGGCATGTAGTTTGGCTGAAATAGTCGTAGAGTGCTTCCGTGTTGCTGCATACAGTGCGGTTATGGCTACTGCAAGCTATGTGTAGCCACGTCTGGAGATTGCTGGGTTGGCGTGGCTGCTGAAGCGGCATGCAGTACAGCAGCGGCACCGTCTCCTCGTAGTGGAGTTGTGGGTACGTTTCTTGGCAATAAACCCCGGCGTCCGTGTGATAGATTTGTTGACCTGTAGAAGATAGCAACATTTGCAGCACGAGGAGCGCCGTTCCACTCATTGTGGGTTCCATGCTTCTGTGACTCTACCTGTAACATAATAAAATAACTTAAATTTCTTATATTGGCCAGCTTTATGTTATGCGTATTTATGGTTTCAATACTGTGTTCGCCTGATCTGCACATTTCAGTGTAAATTTTTGAGGGTCCTAGAATATCATGTATTCTGTATGGTCCGTGATATTTGAAGTTATGTGCCTTTTTCCTAGCTCTATTCTTTACCCATATCCATTGGCCTATTTTCAGTGTTTTAGCCATGAATTTTGTGTCAAATAGCTGTTTTTGTTTGCTTTGCAAAGCGATTAGGTTAATTTTTGATTGTTCGCAGTTTTTGCTTCACTCCTCACACCAATTTTCACTGCATTATGAATATTTGTGCATGATTACATGGGATAGTTTTACTGCCTCTACTCAATGGAGAAGGTAGAGGGCTATATTTCGTACTTTGGTTTGTTTTTGTGTTATAGTTGAGAGTTATATATGGGACGTATTTGTCCCAATGAGCTGAGTCTCCGTTCGCGCACGCAGTTAGCTGTTGTGATAAAGTTTTATTAACATGTTCTGTTAGCCTGTTACAAGCGGGGTCATAAGCAGTTGTTAGTAATTTTTTGATTTGCAAGTTCTTTGGTAATTCTGACAATAATTCGTCACTGAACTAAGTCCCTCTGTCCGTCAACATGGTCTTCAGACATCCGAATTGTAATATTACATCTTTGACAAAATTCACACATGTTTGGGCATCAATAGATATAACTGGCTGGTTACGGCATACCTACAGAAAAATTTGTCGCCACAAGGATATATTTATTACCTTTAGTATATGGTGGTAACGGTGCTTTCACATAAGCCCTATGATTCAAGTAACTTGGAAAGGGGGGGGGGGGGGATTTGTGTCATTTGGCTCAATGGTTTTATCTTTTGGCAAACTGGTCAATTTTTGATATAACTTTTGACATTTTTATTGATTGGAGGGTTTTTTATTGGCCGAAGTGCCCGCCACCGATGAGGGCATCATGGTGCACGGTGATAATTTCATTGACGTAATATTTAGGCACAAGTGTTAATTTTTTTTCTCCTGTGGGCTTGTGTACTTTCATATAAATTTCGCCATTAGCTTACTATGGTGTAACGTTGCACTAGTCTCCGATACTTTGTTTTGGCCTTATCAGGATCTGTTACTGCGATATTAAGTTGTTGGATGTGTGGATCGTTTATATATTCATCTAAGAATGGTGAGGTGTTGTTGACAATTTGTGCGAGTAATAAGTGGGAGTTATCTTTAATTTCTATGTATTCCTGCTCATGGTGATATATTCGGGAAAATAGTATGGTGTGTCATTGTGTGGTTCTATTATGATTTGACAAGTGAGGAGCAGGTCCACTCAATTTGCTTTCATTTTATTGTTGTGATTTTCCATGGAAATCTCAATGTTTACATGATAAAGGAATCTTGATGATAATTTCAGCTATCGCCTGCAATGGAAAATATTCCTCCTTAATGGTTTTTTTTTGCTACGAGTGCTGCCTTTTCAGTTGAGTGTAGTTCATTCTTCAAAACATTTTTTATTTCTGCCCCAGTTGTTAGTAATGTATTTCGCAATGGTTTTCTTTATTTCATCGTGTTTTTGTGAGTTTTGGAATAGACTTTCCTCTAGTGCCTCGTAAAAGGCGGTACATTTTAACATTGTCTTTTTGATTTTGTGGGTATGTGTTAATTTGTATAGTTGCAGTTTCGGCCTTTCCTGTGGTAGATATCCTGCTCATCGCATCTGTGAGTGTATTTACTGTATCTTTCACCATTTTTGCTTAAAAATCATATTCGGCAAGTGCAATTGCCATCTTTTGTATGTGGATGTTGTGTTCCACCATAGATTTAAGTAGCGTAAGCTCGCATGGTCTGTCTCAATGGTGAATGTTTTCCCGTATAGGTATTTGCCGGAAATACTTAATGGCAGCTAGCTCTCTTTCTTTCACACTCCCAACGTGCCTCATTAAGTAATAATTTTTAGAAGCAAATGCTATAATCACTCATTCTTTGGTCCTTTGCATAAGGACGGCACCTATCGGAGTTTGTGACGCATCGCAGGCTAAGATAGTCTGTCGGTTTTCGTCAAATTTTTCTAACATGGGTGAGTTATGGTTTCCTTGAGTTCGTTGAACGCTGCTTGTTCCTTATTGGGCCATTTAAATGTGACATTATCTTTAGTTAGCTCTATCAGGGTTACGCTTTGTGTGCATAATTTTGAATGTACCTACATAGGTACGGTGTTAGACCTAGAAACATTCTAAGTTGCATTACATTCTTAGGTGGGCTCATGTTTTCAATCATTTCAATTTTATCCGGATCTGTCATGATTCCTTTGGGTGTTATGTGATGGCAGAGAATTTTAATTTTATCTTGTGCGAATGAGCACTTTTTGGCATTGATTTTAACATTGAATTTATGCAACCTGTCCATTACCTTTTGAATGTTTTATAGATGTTCTTGGAATTAATTACCGATTATGAAAATGTTGTCGATGTAAGGTACTGCTATTTTCCATCTTAATGGCCCGAGCATGATATCTACATAATTTGGGAAGTAATTTAGGGAGGTTGCTAGGTTTATTGGCATACGGGCGTATTTGAAGTCTGGCTCATTCGACAGAAAAGGCGCGCTTCTTGCGAACCTCTTTTTTTAACTGGTATCACATAAAATCCGCTGAAAATGTCAATAGAACTGATGTATTTAGAATTTTGCAAGGTATTAATAATGTGTTCAGTGTGTGCTATTTAATATTGGACCCTTTTGAGGTATTGGTTAAGTAATCAGCACTTTTTAATACTGAACTCTGTGCGGCATATTGTATTTCGGATGGAGTAACTATGCCAGCTTCCACTATTAGCTGTATTTGGTTTAATACTTCTTCTCCTAACTTAGGATCAATTCTATACGGTTTTGTGTGGATAGCCTTTTCTGATATCAGCTCTAATTTAATCTTACAGTTTTTTGTTTGAGTTAATTCAGTAATGGTATTCGTGACCCTATCCATATATATATTAGGATTACATGATTATAATTCTTTTTACATTATATTTTTAGGGAAAGAAAATTTATATACTCTATTGCTCGGCTTTGTTTTCAATTATTTCTATTTGTAGCCATAATAATAATAATAATAATAATAATAATAATAATAATAATGACTTGAGCTAGAACATGTGTTTACTTTTATTTTAATTGTTTTATTATTTGTACTTTAATTGTACTGGTGAATATCGGCATCAAAAAATACACGTACAGGTGAAATATATATATATATATATATATGTAATAATTCCTATAGCAATTTCCTTTCTTGGTTTGATATTTTATTGGTAATGTTTCCTAGTTTAATATTTGGAATTTCCATTTTGATGCTCTCGATTTTGTTAATATTATATTCCATGGTATGGCTTGTATGTTTCTCTATAGTGCATGCCTTTCATCATTGTCACTTTGTTCCATGCTGATGACTAACTGGTCTATTTGTGTATTTATATTGTCTCCCGCGCGAAGCAGTGTCACTTGGACTTGGCCAATCCCAAACTCTTGTTTGAAATTACGAAAACATTTACCAATGTCTGTGCAGAATTCTATTGTTTGCTTCCGGAACAGTGAACAGTCTGTAGTGCGGTGGCCTGTATACAAGTAGAGCGCACATGTCATTGCAGTTTGGCTGCACGGCCCTATGAAGGCCATGCAGTCTTAGCGCTCGATGCGTTTTCGTTGAGTTTCCCTTTCCTGACTCGCGTCATGCACCCCCGCGTGTACGCTTCCTTGTTGTATTTAATTTCCTGACATACCTATCTGTCCTTGCCGTCGTATTTCCCTGACCTGTTTTTCTGTGTTCGAAATTTGATACGTGCTATTTCCCGTTCTGTGTTATATTTGGTTCTTTCAACCATGCCAGTTGGTTTATTGTGGTGGTCGATATACAAAATTTTCGCTTTTTAAGTTAAATTTAGCGATTTATGCATACAATCTCTGCGGTACCCTTTCAGTAAATAAAACTTTGCACACGTTAATTTTCCTGCACGCCCCCCTCCCCCCCCCCCCCTTTTTTCGGGTTGTCCAGTTCAATTTCCCTGTTTTAAAGTCCTTTCGGGTGCTTGTCTTGTAATATCCCGATTTTTGCGTGTTATTAAATCTTGTCTTCCGTGAGTTTCCTACATATTCTCTTATTATGATTAGTTGTGGGTTGCGTCTTTGGTAGTTTTACTGTTGTTTGTTTCCATTCAGTGCGTTATTTGAGTTTAGCCTGTAATAGCGTCTGTCTTGTGTAGGGGTATTGTTTTTGTTTTGTTGGTTTGATTTTTGTGTTTGAATTGCTATGCTGGCAATTTCTTCTTTTAGATTACTGATATCTGTTCGTAATTTTTCGGCCTCTGGTTGCACCTGAATAGGCCCAGCTTTACCCTTTTAAGGTTTGCTAGCATTTCCTTAGTGGTGTCGTTTTGTAACCCCACAATTTTGTCCGCGATTGAGGGTAAGAGTGATTTCCAAACTATGAAAATGAATTCCGCATCATTAACTTGGGGATTATACTTGTGCCTATAGTATATTAGGTCCTCTATATGCTTTTGTGAACATTCCCAAATTCTTTGTTTTTTGTTGTAGAGCAGTTGTTTGTATTTCTCTTCTACTTCTGGCGAGGTGAATATGTTTTTGAGTTTTCCCACAACAGTGTTCCATGTGGTGTGTTCACCCTAATTTTGTAAGAAATTTGTCTAGCGCGTGCTTGGCTGACTCACTTAAGTAAAATTTCAGCCTACAAAATTTTTCTGTGTCATCCCAGTTGTTCATATCTGCTGCCATGATGTATTGGTCTAGGAATTCTTGTAGGTTTTCACCTGTGAATTTTGGTATTGCAATGGGTTGTTGGACCACAGTATTTAATGAGGGTGAGTTTCCCATTTTTGTGTTGTTTGGGTTTAATAATTCTTTAACAAGTGGTGTAGCTAAGGGTGTTTGTGTAAATGTGAGCAGTGTTGCTGTCAATATGTATTGGTGTGAGATATCGTGGGGCATGTTTGTTAATATTTTCGTACGTGGGTATGTCAGTGTGTGGTGATGTGTGAGGTAAGAGCCATTTGTTAAGTATTTTGTTGAATAAGCTTCATGTTAGAGGTGTAGATGTCTCCTTTAATTCTTCAATCAGTTTAGGGTTTTCCTCTAATAATTTCTCTGCAGATGTTATTAAATTTTTGAATTTTGCTGTTTTGTTTAATTCTCCAGTTTCCAATTTCTTTTGTGTGTCCGATGAGTATATTGTCACCTGTTTGAGTAATTGTTTGGCAGCTTGTACAAGAGATGATGAACTGTTGTTGCTCATTAATTGCATTGTTGGGTGTCAACTTATGAGATAGCATGCATATGCTTTACAAGCATTTAGATATTTCCACAGTAATTATTGTGCATTCACTACTATTTATGTTTACTGTGGTGGTACTACTGAAATAGAATATGAAGAGCGTATTCTCGGGCATGCATCAAGTCTAGAAGCCCACACACACATACTTCTTGTATAGTTCAATAGGTGTCTTTGTCCGGTCACGCTATGCTTGCTCGGCAAGGTTACTTGAGCGCCAGCTCAGTGACCGTAATTTCCATGTTTTAATTTCAATTTAACTTTATTAACTTGAATTTAATTTTTCAAGCTTGACTCACAAGAGGGTGGAAGGCCGGTGCCTCCACCAGTTGATGTGACCCTGCTTTGAGCTTAAAGCCAACAGGTCATGGAATTATAAAAGGGGTAATGTAGTCCTGTAAGGCAAATTCATTTTATTACAAACACTACATTTTATTCACTCCTTTAAGTATAAAATCAAACAGTTGTCAGTTCTTTACGTAAATACTTTAACTCAAGTACTGGAAACTCATTTAACTCAAATTGTTGGAAGTCAACTAAGTGATGCAGAGTCTGCCTTGTGAAAGCTCTTAAATCTCCTCGCTCACTCTCACCTCACATTACCCGAAGATGCCCTGATCAGGATATTTACCCTCTGATGTCGTATCGGTCTCACTCGGGCTCATCTCGGCAGCTGCTCCCTCACAAGGTCGAACTGGTCCGTTAGGCTGGCGGCCCTCTGGAGTCTGCAGGAACAAATATGGTCGCGAGCCCCCAGACCTCGCTTCATTTATACTTCGCTGCCCGGCCTTGTTTGGGATACCTTTCCCCCTGCTGTGTGCCATAACTATTGTCACCATGACCAATTTCCTTCTCGCTGCTTGCACGGCCTGGCAGTCCTTGGTTTGGTGGTGCTCACAGCAGTACATAGTCATACACTGACGTACTCATATAGAAACAGTCACACAAACACGTAGCCTACACTCACTATTGGCAGGTGTCGTCCAATAATTCAGAGGAATATTCACTTTGTATTTATTGGTTGGACAAATTTTCAGCGGTTTCTTGCACTTTATAGTCTGGCAAGTGTGCAGCAACCTGCTCCACATGGATATATTTCTTTCCCCTTCCCCTTTGTGGGAGGGCACCAAACAGCGAAAGACAAATAAAAGAAAACTGGAGGGGAGAAGGCACGTTGATGGTATCGCCACTTTGGAAAAATCTCTGAACTAGTGCTACAGATTTGGGCAAAATTGTATGAAATTCCACTAGAGGTTTGCCAGCGAAGGATTTCTGACTTAATAATGGCGGCTCAACTTTACCCTTAAAACCATTTAGTTGCGAATAATTGATCTGAGTTAGTGTTTTAAGATACAATTATGTAGGAGTTCTTCATGAAAATTGGCTGTCCCTAGTAATTGGTTTAAATAGTTCTAAGTCAGAGGTAGTGAATTTGTGGTCAAGATGTTTTAAAATTAAAAATGTAAGGAGACAAAGAAAATTTTTACAACGTGAAGAATTGGAATCAAGTGGGAAGTCGTGGGCTGTGCCTCGTTTGCTGAAGCAGGTAGTCGTGTACTAATGCACCAAGAAAGAGAATAAGTATAAAAAATAAGGAATTTGGCTTGATGTTTTGTTGACATAGAGGTCATTAGAGACTATGCAAATTGCTCAGAAACAAGGAAAAGAACATGTCGTGGCCTGTAGTTACGAAACATCCCACCATACACCTGGAGTGACACCATGACCATGGTGGCCTATTTTCCCCTATTGACAGTCTCGAGGTTCATCCTTACTTGGTGAAATTTGGAATTTACTAACATACGAGATAGGTAGGTACATGTGTAAAAGTGTTAGTTTAAAATTTGCAGCTAATGAAATTGAATCTTAGATTGTGACAAACATTGTGAACCCTACCAAAGCAGTGGTGACATGCAGTATTATTTTGGAAGAGGTGAAATCTATTCCTGGTCTGGCCATTCTTATTTGGTTTTCTGTGATTTTCCTAAATACTCTAGGAAGATTTCGGGATGGTTCCTTGCATCACTGATTCCTTCCACAATTATGATTATCCAGTTTTCTCTTGCTAACAACACTACGCTGTTTATGAGACAATGTTGAGCCATATGTTGTACTACAACATTTTAATAAAACTTATTCTAATCCTCACTTAAGACTGTGTAATTTTTAGGCTTGTGCCTCTACTTTCTCTCTCTTTGAAATATCTGTGAAAATATTTCAATTCTGGAAATTGTTCATGAATGTATTTGTCTGCATACAGGAATTAAAAATGTGTACTCTTTGTAACTAGGTTGTAGTCAATAAAAATTAACATAGTGAATGTAGCTGCACTTTGAGTATTTCACACCTGAACTAGAATTATAGTCTGTCTCATCTAAGGTTTCCAGAATTTGACAGCTACTGCTGTCAACGTATTTAAAGTGTAATAAAGTAACGTCGTATTTGAAATAAAGAATGTCAGCTGACCGCCGTGTGAAGCAATGGTGGTATCCTTGAATAACGTGTATTCTTTCTTACATCTGCGAAAAAGAAAATAGTGCACAGTACAAATAAATAAACAAATAAGCATTTCGGAATAAACGTAAATAATATTACGTTGTAGTATTCTGTATAAGGTTATTAAACGTGTTTATAGTTTCAAATTTATTAAATTGCATAACAGAAATAATGAAAAAAGAGAGCTGTTTACCTTCACGAAACAACGACTGGGCGCCATGTTGTTATTGTGAGATGCAATTTTTGTGTGTGGGCGTATCAGTTTAGAAGTTCTAAATCGAATTAATGAATGTTGTGTGAATAGTTACTTAAAATGCAGCGACTTAAAAATCCTTTATGCAATCGCGAACGACAGCAAGACATTGTACGTGTTGCCAAAGGAGTCAAAGACATGTTACTAATGGGAGAACTCGAAAGTAATCCAGTGGTATTAAAAAAATAGAAATGACCAGCGATTGCTTGGAATTTCATTTCTTAGAATATGTTAATGTTACAGTTGAACTTATTTTTGTTTAGTCAATGAAAAACAAATAGTTCTTATTGACTTCACCAAAACATTGAGGTTACATTGCTCGCCTGTGTGTGTAGAACATAACCACAAATGCAGTTATAATTAAATACCAGTTTTTTAGGCCTAATTATGTTAAAATGAGATATATAATGTTTCGTTTGCCCAGAAAGACTATGTAGAGTACATTTTCTTTTGCGGTAAATTTTTTTGCTATGGTAATAAATACTAATTGTATAGGGCAACACATTGTATTGAAATGTTATTTGGGGACGATGGGCAAGTATATTAAATATCCACGCTACTGTAATAGTACATACTGCCATGTGTTTGATGTAATTTCCACGAGTTTTCATTACTTAATGATCACAGGCCTACCAGTTTTCACCATTTGTGAGGAATGTTTTTGTACATGCTTATTTTATTGTAATTGCTACAAAATAGGTTCCATAATTATTGATTGTAGAAGACCTCTACAGTTCTTATTAGTACCTATCTCTGTGTATGATTTGACAGGCCCAACTCTATTGTGTTTTGTTCACTGCCTAAATGTAATTTTTTTAAGGTAGGGCTAATGGTGACATTGCCTTTACACAGAACTCCAGCAGACTTTTGTTTTCTTGTAATTCATTTTACTGCTCAGTTGTGAATTAACAATTTTTTTCATGATGCTCTCATCAGTTAACTATGTGAGATTCACATTATTTTTTTAATGAATTCGTTAAAATTTTCAAGAGGTGTACAAAGAAGGGAATTCTCTTCGTACTTTGGGCCAGATAAGTTTTTGTATTCTCCGTTAAATTGTTTAACATGTGTGATTTAATTTTTGATTACAGTGTTAATTGTAACCAACATCAATGTCTTTCTATCTTGCCTCAAAAATGTTCCTGTTGTGAGAGTTGCAAACTTGCAAGTCCAATGAAATTTATTTATTTAAAAGTAATATTTTTTGTGTTTGTGATTGATTTGATAGTAATTAATATTATCTGTTTAATTAATTGTAAGAATGTGAATATATTTTAGTGATAGTATTTTGATAACACAATGTAGACGTTACGATCAGAAATTAAAAAAGATAGATCTATTTAATCACATATTTTCCTCAATTAGGCCTATAATTGGCATGTTTGAAATGTCAAGCAAAAATTCACATGATGTTGACATGTTTTGACAATCACATGGAAAGCACATGGTGGAAGGATACGTATTCAGTTTGTTTACAAGGTACTACTTTCATACAATCTGTCAAAATCTGGAAACCTTACACGAGAGAGACTATACTATAACATGTAATATCTCAGCATAGGAAGGGATAATTTGCCAGCCTTGTAATAATGTTTACAGAAAGTATCTTTAATTTACAGCTATGTATGTATACAGTGTCTTAACGACTACGAGGGACATTCTATATCTATTCCTAAATTTAATAAAAAGTGCCAGAATGAAAATAAATGTGCTCCCGAACTGCTTTTGTTCACAGGAAAGTATTAATATTTTGAATGGGTACAATTTATAAGGAATTATTATAATGTACTTTGAAGTCAAAGGCTTTTCTTTATCGTTTAAAAATGCAGCATTATAGTGTATTATTTAATCACCCTAAAATAAAAGTTTTAAGAGAAAAATGTCTTACAAAGGCTTACATTTATTCCCTGCTAGAGGGCCACCGAAAGTTGGAGATGTTTTGTCCCTGCATGCCGATAAATACTATTATACTTTCGGAATAGGTCTTTTACATTCATAGCCTCTGATGCACATGTATTTTCACATTGTACAACAGTTATAGTGGTGAATACAGTGAAACTACTTTAATACAAATCTCGAGGGACCTGAATTCTACTCCTCGGAATTGTGTAGCATGCCACCAGGGGTGCCAGGAACATTAACATTGGATAGAGGAGAGGCAATGCATTGTATTCTCCGATTAGTCCCGCTTTATTCTTAATGCAGATGTGGTCTTAGTGTTTTGTGGCATCACAATGATCGTGCACTGATTCGTGAATGTCGTTAATTCCGGACATTAGGTGTTATGGTATGAGGTGCCACAAGTTATGACTCGTGGTTTGTGAATGTATGGAGACCACAAGCAATATGTCATTGAGATTCTATTGCCCCATTTTCTGCTATTTTTGTACATTATGTCCAATTTTATCATTCATCAAGATTATGCTTGCCGTACACCTCTCATTACCCATCAGGCTCTACATGATGTGAGCACCATTCTGTGGCGTGCTAGTTTTCTAGATTTCTCCCCTATTGAACATGTATGGGATATTTTGGGGCAATGTTTTCACCACCATCAGCCACCTGCCCAAACACAATCTATGTGTGCAATTGGTGTGTGCTTCATGACATTGTCTGCTATCTGTTATGTAATGCCTCATTTCATTACTGCCTGCATAGCTGCGAGAGGAGGATCTACCCTATACTGAATATATGTTTGCAGATGCTAAACAATGCACTCTGTGCTGATCGTGTGTTTGCAGATGCTAAACATTGCACTCTCTACTGAACATGTGTTTGCAGATGCTAATCAACACACACTCTACTGAACATGTGTTTGCAGATGCTAAATATCGCACTCTACTGAACATGTGTTTGCAGATGCTAAACATCGCACTCTATTGAACATGTGTTTGCAGATGCTAAACATCGCACTCTACTGAACATGTGTTTGCATATGCTAAACAATGCACACACTACTGAACATGTGTTTGCAGATCCTAATTAACACACACTCTACTGAACATGTGTTTGCAGATCCTAATTAACACACACTCTACTGAACATGTGTTTGCAGATGCTAAACAACGCACTCTCTACTGAACATGTGTTGTTTGCAGATGCTAAACAACGCACTCTCTACTGAACATGTGTTGTTTGCAGATGCTAAACAACTAACTCTATGCATGAAATATTAATTATTACTCATTTGTACAATCATCACACAACGTGTGATTTTGTAGTAAAGTTTCACTCGATGAAAGAGTGTGTAGCAATTTACATGCCCAGCAGTGTATTAAAGTGTAAATTCTTTGATTCAGCATATTGGAAAATAAGGCATTGTCATCACCAGCATGACATTTATTTTTTGCAAGTGGATTTGACATTTCATTATAACACAGTTAATTAACAAATACTTCTTTTATTAAGCATAGATATTTAAAAAAATTCCGCTTCTCTCATCAGAGGGAAAGAATAAAATTTTGTGTTGGTACCTGCCAACTTTGGTGGCAATTTGTCTGTAAAATGTACGGATCAGTGCGTTATTTTACAGTTTTATGGAACCTCATAATTTTTACTGGTTTTCAAAGCTTTTGTTAGTAGTCAGTGATATTTGCTTAACTGTGGAGATGATATAAAGAAGTCTCTTTGTCATTGACATCTTTCTCATTGGTTGTTGCTGATGAATCTGAGACTCTGCTTCTCTTTGTCTCTCTTCGTATTCCCTCGTCAGTCAACAGATTTACCTGCCCAGCAGTACGATTACCAAACATTAAATATAACCATAAATTGAAGTGGTTGAGTTTCTGAATAGCTCTGTGTTGTTGAATTGTTCAGTCAGTTAATGGAATTTTACCACAGAGCAGCTGCTAAACATTGTTGAGAAAGTTTTAAGGTGCCTGGAGTGTTTTGTTTGCTTTGTGTGTTATACAGTGATATGAAGGTAGACAGTATTTACGTAACGCTTATGTTATTTTGTGGGTCATTGTATGCTTTTCAGCCTGTTCCTCAATGCATAACACATATGAAAACAGACTCGCAACACGTAAACAGAACGAGCAGATGACTCAGGGTGAATTTTAAATACTCTACATTACAAAGAAATATACAGTCTTGCAACTTACAAAATAAAAAATACTCTGCTGTTGTAAATTACTGACATAGGTTGTATAAGTTCACATCTCATTTTTTATATTTTTACAGTGTTTAATACTGCGTAAATACTACTGCCAAACCATGTGCACTTATTTATTAAAATAAAAATTTTAATAGCCACGGCAAATGGAAGTATTTGTTGCTGTGTGTACCACAATGGCCATGAAAACGAATATCAACAATCCAAATACTTTATTCCTATTGGCTACATGGATTCACGGACACAGAAAAGTTGAGAGTTGCCCAGCTTTCCTAAATGTATTTGTTCATTATCCGCATCTACATGCATCTCATTGTAGATTGAAACAAAGTGTGTTATATATTCTGCTTCTGTTATCCGTTTCTGCATCCGTGTCATTGTAAAACGTGCCTTAGAGCAAGGTGTTTGTGTTTTGCATCTGTAAGGTTATAAAATGTACATCAAATCACTCTTATGATGACATGTGTATGGGATGTAGCTGATATTACTTGCAAGGGTTTCTAATTGTATGATTTTAGGTTATGGTTGAAGTAAAGCAACTACCTTTGGAGCACTGCACCTGACTGTACAATTTGAAGAAAATTAGTACAGACACCATAAAAATTGTCAGAAAAGTGTGATTTATGCTGCATATGAAAGAAGAATGTGTGTATTTTGAAACATTATAAAATATTTTACTAAAATGTACATTTGAAATGTAAAATATTTATCAATCAATAGTGTCTGCATTTATGACAAAATTTAAGCATATTTCCATTTTGGATGCTTTGGAAAGCAGAATTTATAAAAATATCTTCAAGAAAGGTTGTCATAAAATTTACTGTGATCGTGTGTAATAAAATCATAGTATTGATGCGTGCCCTTTTAGACTGACTTGGCACGTTAGTAGAGGATTTTGTCCGCTATACCAAAAGCGGGGTAGTTTGGTTTATATAGTTGGCATGAGGTGAGGGGTGTTGGCTTGTACTTACTCCTGCTTCTTGAGGTTGTAGTCGGAGTAGGTTTGGCTTAGGCGCGATGAATTCTGTCTATGCTGGAGCTGAGGTTCCACAGGTTTGCTTCGTTAGACCAGAAGATGAGGTTGTGCACTTCAGTACCAGTCAGGAGTCTTTTGACAACCGGGTGACACGTCTGATATATGCGGATACGCAGTGGGAAGTCAATTACCAAAACCGGAGCAGGCCCGACTGCCTGTCGTCTTAAGTTCGGCGGCGCGGTCCCGTTCCACCTGCCTCTCCTGCATAGGTCAAGGTAATACTTTCCATGGCCCGAGAGCAGATCGAGCCAGATATCGTTCCCTGCATTTTCCACCACTCCTCCCGTGACGCATAGTACAATAGTGCAAACAGTTCTATAGTCTACGCTATGAACTTAAACAGGAAAGTGAATAATGTAACCCAATTGTGACTTGCCAGCAAGAGCTCAGTAAGAGTCCCCACTGATCCCCCACATTTGCGGGCTGATCAGGGACATGCAGCCATGAGGGCCATCAAGCCTCTACTGGTAGTGTGTTCACACTAGGATGCATGGCAAGACTTCAGGCTACGGTCACTGCGTACTGACCTAATGCGAATGGTGAGAAGCAACCTGAGTCTTGTCGCGCCTCCCGGTGTGAAGGTGTTTCTAGTAGTTTTGGCATCGCTGTCCTCCTCCATGAGCACTGACTTAATGCTGATGTGTAACTGGGAAGAAACAGGTAGCCGTCTAATATGTATGTCTGCTAACGTGTAGACACCTGGTAAGGACTCAACAGTCAGGCTAACTCGGTTTGACAAAACTCTTGGTTCCTGTCGGTGCTGCACAGTGTATCCTATCTTCAACTGTTGATGCAAATAAATACCCTGGAAATGAAAGACAGAAAGGTAGAAAACAATGCGTGTTTATTGAAGGTTCAATAAACACGTGACCTGTGCTACCTCCTACCAAGTCGTGGATAGCTGAAGGTAACTGTGGTTCCAGGTGTAGGCGACCTGGTTCTAAGTGGAAAGGGAAAAGCTGGTTGAGGATGAATGCAAATTAATTAAAGTTAAACTGATAAAAACAGGTGTATTGAGGAGACAAAGTGAAGTTAAAATATATGTGATCGTGTTCGCTGATCGTCGGATGTGCGTAGTAAGTAAGTAGCTGCTGGGGCGTACTTGAGAGTAACACAATTCTCTTAACATCCCGAGCACTGGTATAGTGCTATGGGAGGTTTCTAGAGATGGGAAAGAATGATTCCTGGGCTCGGCAACATCTGGACTTATATAGTGGAAGCTTATAGGCTGCCGGTGTGGGTTGCGGGGAAGGCGTGACGTCCTCTGGCCCTGGTTGGCGTGGGAATACTCTGGTCAGCAATTCTGTTTATTGCCTCGTCGGAGGCACTTGGTCTTGCCCTAGGTCTGGGCAGCTTGTTGGTTCTCAGCTAGGGTAAAAAAAAGGGGGGGGGGGTGCCTTCCGGGTTGCGTTATCCTCTAGGTGAGAAGGAATCACTCATAGTTCCTGCTGCCTGTAGGATAGGCAGCTTGTTGCCCATGTCTGTAGTGGTGGAAGAGGTACTCTAGGCGATGAGTAGTAATCGTATTAGATTAGTTGTATGAGTGGCACGCATTAGTAATAATGTATCATATCAATTTTATAATTAACTTTAAGTCAGTTTTAGCCATAAGTGTTTGTGTCAAAAGGGCGGACGTAAAATCAATTATAAAAATTATTTCTGACATTATTATTACAGTTTTCTTACATAAAATCATAGTAAACATTCTTGCAAATTCTGCTTTTTGAAGCATCCAGAATGGAAATATGCTTAAATTTAAAAAAAATGCAGACTATATAATTTTGCAAAATATATTCGTTCTTCTTTCAGTTACAGCATAAATCACATTTCACAGACAATTTTTATGGTGTCTATACTACTTTTTTAATGAGTTCATCATGTTGTAAAGTCTGTTGTAAGGTGCCAATTTGCAGTGTATATAAAAGTCTCAAAAGGGCGAGAAATTTTTGTTCTGCACTGTGTGTAGGTTTGAGAAGTATAGCACACATTAGTATAAATGACGTAACCAATCATGTGAATTGTTTGAAATATGTGGGGCATCTATGAAGCCAGGAAGAGAACACAGATCGTCTCCAGCTTTTTTAACAGTACAAATGCCGACTTGGATGTCACGAAAGCAGAATATATTTTCGTTTCGTCCTTAGTTGAGCATGATGCCGGCTAAGGGCCAGCCACAGTCAGCCCATGACAGCACTCACCGCTAGTGTAAGTTCTGGCATCGCTGTCCTCCTCCATGAGCACTGACTTAATGCTGATGTGTAACTGGAAAGAAACAGGTTTGTAAAATGTAACATGTCTTATTTCAGTCCATTCTACCTGCTGTAGGCCTCTTGATTTGTAGAGGTTGTGTCTTCACACACCGTGGAGCATCATCCAGTGGAAGTGTGTCAGATTAGTAATCTGCTTGGGAGGTCACCCACCAGAACTAGCTAGACACCTTTGAGATGTAAAACCATAAAATCATTTGGCACGTTTGTACTTTGGGTAAAATAAACACCTCTCAGTGTAAAAGTTCAATGTTTTTCCGTAGCGTCAGTTACCCAGCTCAACCTAAATATTGTGTATTACAGTGTTATATATGTCAAAGTTGTTTTGTAAGAATGCACGGGTGAGACGAACACACACAACCCCCAGCATCCCTGAGATCCCTAAGTGCGGTAATAGTCTCAGTGTCTCACCCGATGGCATCAAGCATAATATTCCACTTAGCACAACAGATTATGCCGGTACCATATGTAGAAAAAACTCTTACTCTGAAGTTGCAAAAAATATTCTCTTGAGCCCATACAAAAACAATTTGTATTCTGAAGGAAATGGCAGCTAATGCTACAGGACAAAATTTTCAGCAGCAGTAATTGAAGTGCATCCACCCAAACTAACATATTTTTTGAAGATATCATCTGATTTTTTTTATAGTTGTCAGTTTGTTAGGTCAATTAACTATTTTTTTTAGATGTATGATTGTGCATTTGATTGTTTCAAAAATTTTACATTTCTGCAAAATTAGCTAAAATGAGGTCAGAAATAAGGGTTGGGGATGAGTTGGTTGTGTTTACACCAAATTTAATTATTTTATAATATATTACTGATAGGAATTTTGAAAAGTTGGTAGGGTTAGATTCCTTTAATCATAATACAGTAGTTAAATAATTGTTCCTTATTTTTTCAACCATATGTGTATGTGGAAGAAACATTTGCTTATAGTTTTTTTAATTGCAAAGTTTTTATTTATAATTAATAAACTTTTTTTTTTTTTTTCCTCAGTACTGTGTTTTTTTTAAATATTTTTGGAAAATGTTGTAATGATTCATGGTAATGAAGCACTTTTTTTGTGTTCATACACTGCTGTGGTGGCCTTAAATTTCTGGAGGAGGAGGAAGGTTTACACTGACTGAAAGGAGCGGATCACTCTGGCATTAGCAGTGCTGACACATGTTTATTAGGAAATATACAGAATACTTCATAAAATAATAAATTGTGTCGTAGTTTACAGCAATTACAAATTTTTTTTCACAAATGAGGACTAAAGAATTTTAATAACAATTGTTGACAACCTTTACGCATGCCATATTGTTTGCGCAGCGTGACTGCACTCTCTACGGGCGACTTCGCCCCATCAACAAGCAAGCAAAAGCTTGGGGCAAGTCACAAACAGTGGCAGAATAATTTTCACATGCCGATAGAATCAACTCCACACGTTGGACAGTCTCAGACATAAAAATAATAAACGCATTTAATTATGGATTGTACTGCCTGCCCAGGTGCTGATATGTGGTCCCCACCTTTTTGAGTCAAGATTGTTTTACCCGACGGACCACTACCCCAAGATAGCAGAGAAGGAAGTTTAAACACACAACACAGGATCGCAGCACCTTTGCTTCCCTGTGATGTCACACCCGCCAGTCTCGGGCCGAGATAAATTTGTCGTCGCCTCAGCGCAGAGAGATAAGAAATGAGCGGTGATTTCCGCAATCCCTGATAAAACAACCCCTGCGAGGAAAGGCTACACCCCCGCACCCCTGGAAGATCGCCGACACAGAGATTTTCTTCTATATAAGGAGGTACGAGCACGCCTCTTGCCAAAGACGTCGGTTTCGCCAGCCGCATAGGTTGGCGAGCACTCCCAGAGTCTGCCCAAGACCTTTCTCTCCTCTCCAGCAGCTTGAAGAAGGCTCTTCCTGCACCTGAATACTGCCCAAGCTAAACCTGGTATCGAAACCCTGAACCCCTTTTACCCTAGCACTCCGTTGACTCCGCGGTAGCAGGTCGTCGTGACGTTTTCCCTTGAGAGGATACGCTGTAAAGAGCATAGATCAACGTACAATTTGCAATCAGAATAATTTAGCTTATTCTTTTATCTGACTCACCTTCGCGTGAATTAATTTAAGTTATTAAATTAATTCTTAGCTAACCTGTATAATCCAACTGGGATTTCCCATTTTCAAAAATCGTAATAATAAGTGTTATGTAAAATTGAATTCGTTGACTACCGTAATTTTAATATTTGTTCCTTACTCATTTATTTTTACAGTATTCTGTTAGTGAAACTTATTGTCACATGCAATAAAAACCCCACTAAGGAATAGTCATGAGATGTGCCGACCTCCACAGGAAATGGAGTTTGCATAAAGCTTTGAATCTGAAAAGACATTCCACTGCTCCTGGGTTTCCTGTGCTCCCTCACCTACCCTCTGTGGTGTCCTAATTCCGGACTGCACATCTATCCGTCAGTGCCTTGGGTGTGAATGAATAAGACACACCCCCAGGACTGCACATCTGCAAGAATGTCAGAAGGCTGGTCTGATGCATAGTATGAAGGGTGGTATCCCGTGCCGTAACTGGCACAGAGAATGATGAGCTTTACAGAGGTTAATTAACTCAAAGGTAGACGCTGAAGTTACGAGTGATGTCACGCTACCATCTGCGGAGCCCGACTTTACACCTCAACCTATTTCTCCATTTGTTCTCTTTGACCACGAGTCAGAGTTCGATGCATACTTGGGTATTTGTCAGCCGTGGTCCAATCAGGAACCACTCTCCTGCCCGTAGTGACTAAATTGCTACCCAAGTTAGACCTGTAAAAGGAGGTACAGAACTCGTGTATAATTCACTTAGCTTCCGGGAAGGTAATTAGTGTTAGACTACCACCGAAAGTCACCCCAAAACCCTGCACAGCTACTTCACCTGTAAATTGCGTATCCTCACGCCGGCCTACGCGACCAGTGCGTATCATCACATCAACCCCTCCGGTGGGATCATCCACCCCTTACATCACCATTGATTAAGCCATATCATGATACATACCCCCGGGACAGCTGGCGTCCCGCTTTTTGGCAGCTCTTGCAGTGAGGAATATTGTTCTCCCAGGATGGGAAACAATCACAGTTCGACTCACTCGGGGGTTTGATTCCCGTCCCTTCAGACGGTATCCTCCCACTAAGCGGCCCTCCACAACCTACCACAACCCACCGGGCTAGAATAGCAACAAACACGCCATAGTAGGATCACTTGCTGAACTCTGGAGGGCAGTCAGCGCCCTAACGACTATCTAGGAGCGCGCATCAACCTTATTGGCAAATGGGCACATTTTACATCCACCAAATATCCCCCCACACAGAGATACGGTGATACAACCCTGTATATTTTAAGAGGCTTTCCTCCAAAAAGTTATGTTGTAGGTGACTGAATGTGTGTATGCATACCTCTGGTCACAGGGTGGTGGCAAATGTGTTAAGTAGAGTTGTTGGAATATTCAGTGCCACTGAAACTAGAACGAAAAATCAGAACTTAATTTTCACTTTCAGTAAGAAATCTGGTTGCTGAAAATGTTAAGGATATGTAAAATTTAAAGTTTAACAAATATTAGTGTGCGTATCGAATGTTCCTTCAGTTTGACTAAGTTTGGGAAATTTTTGTTTGAACATCCACTTGTTAGTTCTTACTATCATATTTCTAATACAACTACACAAAACTACACTGAGATGTTTTGCAAACTGTTGCATTAATTTTTTCTTTTAGTTTGTTTTGTTAAGCAGTCAGCTCGGGTAACTTTTTTTTTACATGTGTGTGGCAGAAATATTTTAGTTAGTTATATTATACTATGCGACAACTGATGGTGCCATACAGGTTTGATTTCATATTTTCAATTGAATTTATTTGATAATGTGCCACAATGTGTTAACAGAAATATTTTTTAAGAATTGTTAACAAATTTTAAGATTTTAACTTTAGATAAAATCAAGTTCTTGTCAAATTATTTTTCAATTTAATAATATATTTTTCATTTTCATTTTGTAAAACCAAAATTCACATTCCCACAAACGTAGTGTTTAGCTTGGTAGAACGGCGTGGCGGTTACACTTTAGGTGTCGGAGTGTGATACTTGTGGTTTTGCAGGATGTGTGAACCGTGGATGACGCTGTAGCCAGCTGTTAACAAGTGTTCATGTTCCAGCAGAAAGTTCCTGGAGCAGCTAAAAGAAGCTAGCAGCAGATTCTTGTCGGAAAAAAGACAGGCACGAGATGCCCTTGAGCTCCTCAAATTGTACCACGGGCAGCAGAACTTAACACAGAATAAGAAGGAGAAAGTGTGAGGTATGTTCCTCTTTTTTTTTTGTATGCATATCCAAAAATTAAAGAGTACAGAAATTCTGTGTGCATACAAATTACCAGAAGTATACTGCAAAACTCATTATTCCACATACAAAAAAATGCAGCAACAACAAATAGTTAATGTGGGCTGTTGTGCGATGTTTTTTCCAGTAATTGTGTGAAGGGTAATAGATGATTGGTGTAACTAAATTCTGTTGAGTAGTTGAGTAGTATGTTTCAAATTGAGCAATAATTTTTTTGTGGCTTTGTAATGTGGAGCTTGTTTGTTTTGAAATATGAAGCTGGTTTTAGTATTCTCTCAACATTTGAGTTAAAGTCCGCATAAGAAATTTTAAATTACGTTTGCCTGTCGTACCTGTTTTGTTTTACCTGATCTAAAATTGAAGGTACAGGGAGCATTTACCATACTCTACAGCCAGTCATCTGCCATGCAGTGTTTTGCCAAGTGTTTTACTGCTGTACTCTAAACTTTAGTTTTAGTATACTGTGAACACTTGCTTGGAAACAAGTTCAGTATACTTTTAGAAGAGGAAAATTTTCTGATGGTGGCGGTGGTATTTTGGTTTATTAAATAATTTTCATGATTCAAATTAAGTTAAATTACATGTTATGTTTATAAAATTGCAGGTGCATGCAAAAATTGTATGTGTATGGTTAATTGCTTTTGTAGTCATCTTTTTACAAAAGCTGCTAAAACTGTACATCATCAGATCTAGTATCTGAGTTTGAGGACCTAAAACAGAAGGCATTTACCTTTATTTGTTAAATGAAAAAATGTGACACCCACAGTATTGTGACTGAATGGATTTGGTGGGCGAGTATCCTAGACAATTTTGTTTCTGATTTCTGCCATTACTCCCACATGTGAAAACCTGTACTTATGTGAACCACGGATGGTACTTGGTTTTTGGTGTTAGCTCTAGTGTGTACTAGTCATTGAACTAATGATTTGCTAATGGTGTTGTAGGGACATGTAAACAAAAAAATCGTTCTAATTAAAGAATAGGCTTTTCACGGCCAACTGAGCACTTTTGGAATCCCTGCCTAGTTGTAGTTGTGAGTTCATGGTGTGTTTTTCCCAGAACTCGGAAAGAATGTGTTCACGTTATTTAGTTCATTTTTGTTTGCAACGACTGTGGAATACTTTAATTTTTTTGTAAAATGAACAAAGTTCAGAACTTTGTTCCTTTTTTATATGAACTGAAACAATATTTTGCATACCTATCAAAGTTCACAAAGAAAAACTCTCATACAAAATTTTAAAAATGTAATTACACTTAATGCACTTGCAATAACATCTCAAGGAGAACACAGCCATGCTCATTATGAGAGAGAAAAATTCAATCCTGCTTGTTTGGTAGCTGTGACTTTTTTTACAGTTTGCGAGGTTCCCGCTTTTTATTCTGTGAAAGCAAAACTATGAGTGAATTTTTTGTGTGTGTGCATGTGCATGTGTGTGTATGTGCGCACACGTGATATTTCAGCGTGAATCTGAGGACTTTCGGCAAACTGAGGACCTTGCACAGGTCTTCGGAAATAAAGACCTCGGATTCTCGCTGTAGAGTCAACCTCGTGTGCGAAAATATGATTTTTAAAATTTTTCCATACGTTCTCGTATCGAATGCGGAATTACAAGTGCTTAGTTGGCGAGTGTAACCACCACGTTGTGCTAACATCACTCTTATTCACACACCTTTACACAGCATGTGTAATGTCTGCTTTGATACGTTTGAAACTAGGACATTTACACAGAGCTTACATGCAGATCATATACACAATTTAGCGCATCTCACACTGCATGCGAGGGCATATTTTTGAAACACAGTGCTTGAAGTTAGGCACGCATTCAGAGGACTTTGTTCCAGTTCGTTAGAGAACTCGCACACATCAGCGGGTTGATTCGGGGCCTTCATCATTCATTTAACACAGTAATAATTCAATTTGCATGTTAATAGAGGGCTGTGAACCATCATTTTAATTAAGTTTGTACCGAGTTTCCTTACTATCTATTTAAGAGGAAATAGGTATTTATTTTGTAAACAACATCAAACCACAGCCAGTCTGGCTACATTCTTTGTGATTGGTTCTGTTGTAGAATAGTTATGCGTATATGTGATTGTTATAACACTTCTGGAGTTGGTGTTTTATGCAAGTAATAAGGAAAACTATTTTTGTTTTCATTAGACGTTTCAGAACATAAGTGCCGTTCATTTGTTAAGGGCGTGGTTTCATACCTTGTTGGATAAAATTTCTGAGAGTTAATGTTACTTTAAATATGAAGTAATATGGTACACACTAACCAAAAAATGTGTCGTATGTTATTTCTATTAATTTTTCTTATATCCCTGCAAAAACTGTTGTACCTGTTGTTACAAATTAAAAACTGAAGAAATCAATATAATTTAGTTTGTTTTTCATTTAATCTACTTTAGTACAAGCGACGTAAGCCTAATTTTTTTGACTTTGTGCTATTATGTTTTGGTTTTTATTAGTGATGTGTCAATTCCATAATTTTTTCGGTTCCGGTTCTGGATCGGTTCTGAAGATTCGGTGCCGGTTTGGTTCCGATTTTGATTCCGGTTCCAGGAATGAAAAATAAAATGCCTACCTACTCCATAATCAGTTTATATTCAAATTATAGAAATAAGTGACTATAATGATTGATTTTACAACAAAGCATACGTACGTAATGACTTACGCCTACAAATTTTTGTTATGGAAAACAAGCATTTTAACTCTCTCTGGATCGAATCTGTTACGCTTTCTATCACAGATAAACCCTATAGTGGTAAAAAGACGTTCACTGCATACACTTGCAGGTGAAACACAAAGATACTTTTTTGCAAGTACTTTGAATAATTTACATTCATTTTTAGATTTTCAGTAGTCAAAAATATTGTCAGCGGGAGCCAGATTGTCCTCTGAAAAATAAAATTTTGATTAATTTTAAGCAAAATCATCTTGGTGATTTGTCTTCAAAGAATGCTTGAACAGATTGCTGTAGCAAGACCAAATGTTCGTATTACCACTGGGTACATGTACATCCTTAACAGCTTCATCTCTTGTATGTTTAATGTCATCCTAAAACAAATGTAAGGACAATATCAGACCATTCTATTAATTTGTTGAAATTATTCTAAAGAGTGATTTCAGAGACACTTACACAAGTTAGCAGTAATTGTGTTGCCTCCAGGACAAGCTGTGCTTTAGCATTTTCAGCTGTCTCTGTCTTTTGAAATGGTGTCATTTTGAAGCGTGGATCCAGCAGGGTTGCAAATACAAATATATTGATTTCTTCTATAGAAGAAAATCTTATTTTCATTGAAGCCAAAAGGTAATTTTTTAGCCCCTGAATACCAGAATCTAGTGCTGCTGGTTTTTCAAGTTCATGCTCGATCACTTGAACTAAAGGTATGACCTGTAACATTGAGACCGTACAGGACTTTACAAGAAGAGGTACACTACCATATTCATACTTATTTCTCAATTAAGATTACGTTAGTTCCGATGATTATTTCAGTTGATTTAGTAAGCACACCATTGGTGAACCAAGGTTAGATCAAGATTGGTTGCGAATTTCATTTAAAAGTTTTAATTATTTTTTTATTTTATCGTTATATCTTTGATAGCGAATATATATTTTTTAAGGTTTAGGTAGAGTTGTTTATTCTCACTATGCTGATCTTCATAAATCTCATCCTGATGTGGGCTGAATTAAAAAAAAAAACCGTATTGAGGAATGATCAAGCAACTTTGGTTGACACCTAAGAACAATATTTAATTTCTTTTTTTTAGAAAGTCATTAGCAGTAAGTAGGCCTACTTAAATATTGCTAACTTCTATTTTTTTTAAAGTAAAGTTAAATTGTTGCACTTACATCTGAAGCAGTGACATTTTTTGAGCTCACTTGGAGTGTAGCAGAATCAAATATATTGAATACAGGAATTAGATTAAATTGTCAATCAAAGTCCACTGCTGTCCATTCAGTCCAGGCAAGTCAAGTTCCCCGCCATATAATAAAATAGCTCTTTTCTGTTCCTGGAGTCTTTTCAGCATTTGGAGAGAACTATTCCACCTTCTTGGCTCATCTTTATGAGTTGATGCATGGGCATTCCAGTTGTCATTTGATATTTCTTAAAAATTTCAGTGGCATGAGCAGAATGTTTAAAATGCCCCACCAGCCTCCTGCACTGAGAAAGTAAGTTTGTTACTAGTTTGCTACCCAGTAACCCTTCCTTTAAGACTAATTGCAAAGTATGTGCTAGGCAAGGTATATGATCAAATGACGACATTTCCTAGCCAGCTGTGATGTTGCGACCATTGTCTCTTACGACAGCAATAACTTTTTGTGACATATCCCAGTCACTCACAAGTTTAGTCAAAAACTGAGATATTTTGTGCTGTGTGGCTGACCTGTGGGAATGGCACAACCTCAATACAACAGTGGTGCAAACCAAGATTTGTGTCCAAGTAATGGATGGTCAGACTCAGGTAATCATCATTTGAAACTGATGTCCAGATGTCTTTTGTAATGCCCACAAACTCCACACTGTGCAGTTCTTCTTTTATGCTGCTTATAACTTCTGTGTACATGGTCGGTATAATTTATTTTGCTAAATGTTTTTTGTGATGGCATAGAGAAACGTGGCTCCAAATGCTTGACAGGGTCGTTGAAACCCTTGTTCTCCACTATACTGAATGGCTGCCCACCAATACAAACCATTCTGGCAATCAGACGAGCAATTGAAGATTGCAGTTTATCTCCGGGATGAAATTATGTAATTTTATTGAAACTGGATTTTAAAGTTTGTTGTCTGGGACACGAATACACCTTTTTTGAGTCTGAGCTGCTAGGCACAAATTTTGAAGACTCACCCACCAATGAACTAACACTTGGTGATGCACTGATTCCTGGACTGTAATTAAACATGCTGCCTTACATACCTGGAAGTTCTTCACTAGATTGTGGTTTATTAGCTTCCTGTGCAGTGGATGCTATACTTTCTTCTGTAGGCTTAAATAATTTCTAAACTGACTGCTGTTTCTCAACAATTTTACGTTTATTTTGGTTTACCAGGCAAATGTTTCATTAAATTGGAAGTAGACTTGGATGCTCCTCTAGTAATTCTAATGCCGCAATGCGTGCATATGGCATAATTCTCATCAGCATCAATGCTAAAGTGGTTCCAAACTACTGACATCTTAAAAAATTAATTATAACATGCTCTAAATGCAATCATAAATCACAGTATAAAATAACACATTATATTAGCCAGCATGGAACTGAAAAAATCTGTTTCAGATGCCCATATTTTATTGTGAACTACAGTACTTGTGTTGGTTAAACTTGGAACAAAAACTTTGGTTTTTACACTCCGAATTAAAATATTTTCAATACATAATCCCTATCGGCTATAAGAAATTTTTTTATTTTTATATAGTATGTATTACGTTTCCGAAATTTTCTTACCCACGAGTGCTTTAGTTTATTGTTTATTTATTTTATCATCATGTTAGCAACTTCAGAGAATTATGACACAATTACCAACTATTCGTGCTGTTTTGTTTTAGGTTCCGTCATAGATAAAGGAACTTCTCTAATCTCTGGGTTCCATTGAGGTTAACTAACCGTTTCCATATTATGTAACTTAATATGGTTTAAATATTGATTGGGATTTAAATTTGTGCTGTATAGAGTTATGTTTTTTGTTTGTATTTTTATTTCATGATTCTATGTGTTAAGATTCTACGATTTTCTATGTCACTTTTCGTAACTTGGCAACACTGAATTTAAAAAAATGTATTCTACTGTAAGTAATATGGCGGCAAACGTAGAAAGTTGAACACACTAACGTACGTCACACATAAATTACTATTGCAACAGGTTGCAGAACTAGTTTTTATTTTGTGTGTACCAAAGGCCATAACCTATGTACAGGCATGCCGTATGATGATACCGCAGATGATTGGTTGAACATACTTGGAACATATCGTGGCGTGCAGTTTAGGTTTCGTCGAAACATCTGGATTCGCTATCGCTAAATGTTTACATATTGCTGGTTTTACTCTATTTTTGCGTGTGGAGTTAAATTTTATAATAATGTTTATATAAACACAGACATATTTATTACCTTTTGGTCTTGCGGCATGTTTTGAAATGTACATAGCGTAATTTTTTTTTCCCCTCTACTAAGCCGCCATGTTGAAAACAATTACTACATTGCCATTCCGTATTTACACACCTATTTTACGTTTAGCTGCACGACATGGTAAAATTAAAACATTGTGCAGGAATACTAATGATTACCCTTTATTTCTGTATTTTGTTCCCGTAATTATTTCAACTGACGACGTAGAAGAAGCAGCCAACAATCGGACACAACATATAAGTATAGCAGACCTCATTATAATCTGTACATCCCACGTGTCTTGGCAATTTCTTGCATAATTCATGTACCCTAATTTTTTGCACTAAAATCCCGTAGAAAAAGTGCGAGAATTATGTGAGTAAATACGTATTTACGTAAACCCTTTGTTGTTGGATTTTTTTTAAAATGTTATTACAAAATATATTTGACAGTTTAACCTTATGTTAGTAACGAATAATCGGCATCAAAACTGGATTTTCAGAACCGAAACTCGGTTAGGTTCTTACGTCAAAAACAGAGGAACCGAAGAACTGAACCGACCCATCACTAGTCTTTATACCATATTAATTTGTTAAGCATGGAAAATTGGATCATTTTGGGCAGAATCGTATTAAGCACTGAAATTCATTGTACCAAAATTCTGTTTAATGACTCTAGTTTCCATTTCTTATTTATAAAATGTTTCCTTATTTCAACACTGTAAAAAAAAAAAATTGTAATTTTTAACCGAGACATTATTCTTAAGGTATATTTTACAAATGCTTGTAATAGTACAAACATTTTTCTTGTAAAACTACTTGTTTGTTAAACTACAAGGGCCATATCCTGGTCCCACGTTTACTGGTTAACAATTATTATGTTGACGCCCCACATTGGGCACCAGGAAAGCACTTGACGTGTGTTGCATGTCGTACAAGTAACTTTTGAGACTGCGCTAGGTGAGCCGCGCATGAACTAAGAAATTTAGTTTGCCTTCTTACTGGTTACCAGTGTTGGCCGTGTGCGTGTGGGCTGTCTACTAGGTAATGTGTCTGACAGTTACACTGGCCCTCTGGGGTAAAGTCGACTTACAACAGCTCTGCGGATTTGGCAGTTATGAGATAGTAGTGGAGTTGCAATATGGTTGGGTGGACTCTGTGGTCTTCCTGGCCTTGTCGGGTGTGGAGCTGCAGTAATGCTCAGCCAAATGTCAGCAATTCCACTGCGTTCCTTCCCAGCTGCCGAAGTGTGGATTGGCACGCCCGAGCCTGGTGTTGCTCCTTTGACCAGGGCCCGGACTACTGGATGTTCTTGGTAGCTGGTCCTAGTCGGGTCGGAGTAAAACACAAAACTCCAGACGGTAGATGCTGGTCTCCCCACGTGTCGAGCGGCGTGGTCCTGCCCCCGTGGGGTCTCGATTCCCGGAGCGACGAGGTTGGCTGTACACACCTGGTTAGCGGCACTGAACTCCGCCTTCTTCAAATCTCAAAGGCAATGTAAAGTGTATCTGCATGCAAAAATAACTGTATTGCAAGTCTGAATTACATAAAAAACAAAAAAATAAGTTTTTTTTGTTACCAAAAGGGTAAGGTAATGCCTAGTCAACCCAAAAAAAAAAAAACTAATAAATAACACTCTCCATCTACATGAATAAGTATTTATTTTGATAAATTTAAATCCAACAACATAGATAAACTTTTAAAACATAAACAACTTATTGGATAATAAACATACTATCAATTAAAAATAGAATGAAAAGAAATAAATATGAGTAAATGTTTGAAAAAAACAATGGCTATATCAAGTGCTGTCTTAATCGTGTGAATTCTGAGTGTCCAAATGTGAATCTTTCATACAGTACAAATACAAAAATTTCACATATAAAAATAAAAATAATCCAGACTGGTTTGCCAATGACAAGAGAAGACACCAAACATGAAAGGTAATCAAAAAAAAAAATTATTTATGAAACCTTTACAAAATTTTCTTGTGTCCTTTTGGTAATGTCTTCAAAACAATGCAAGTTATTGTATATAAATTGTATTTAAAAAAAAGAAAGAACTAAACTACAGATTCATCAGTGATTACAATATTCTGCTGTCATTAAGACTAAAAGTGTAAATTTTATTCTCTATCTACTTTTTTGAAAAACATGGTATGTTATCTGCAAAGGTTTATGAAAACTCATAATCATGGTCTTTTAATTTTGTTTCGCTTGAATGGCAACTGTCTTTTTCTTCTCAAAATTCACAATAACTGCCAAAATAACTTTATCAACTATCTGGAAAATAAATTAACCAGTTTTGGTCTGTAAGTGCTCTTTACACCACAATACTTTTTGTTTCACTATTATTAGAAGGGATATATGCCGTGAAAATTTCTAACAGCTTGTATGTAAACTTTGGCAAGACCAACACAAAAAATTAAACAAATAAATAAATATTTTTATCCTAAATAAACACTGAGCATTAAACGTCACAGTTCTTAAAACTAATCTACCTATCCTAAACTTACAAGTATTGACTAATGTAAGATCTCTGGTACGTGAATGTTTGGCCAATAAATAAATAAAATTAGTTATTTGTAAACACACAAAATTAACACTACAGTTAATAGATTAGGAACATGATCTCTGAAAACATAATTTGAGACAAAAGATTACCTCCAGAGCGGACTACAAACAAAAACTTTCAAAGCGAAACACCGGTACCAACTTATACCTAAAAAAAACGCTGCCACCTGAAAGTATTTATTACCACTAGTTACCTTAAATTTGTCTACACCAGAGCTTAAATACTACAATGAAAAAAATCCACCTCAACCACTTTATAAAAGACTGTATGAATCAGGAGCTATACACGTCTAACGAAAATACTCTCTCTCGACTATCCTCAGCATCAACCAGTCTGACCATTTGACTCGTCTAACCTCAAAACAGATATGCCTCTAAGTAAATCCATGCCAAATAACTACTGTTTATTTTATAGACCGTAGCCATCCCTCCAGAAAAGTCCCTATTGATCAAAACAAAAGAGAAAATATTGCTTGGCTCATGATGTCGCTGTCGCGGCTTCCTCCGAGCTGATCCTGCTGCCTGCCTCTGTCCTCTAGTTCGCCATCTTGAAGACTCCTACTTGACCACTGCTGACCTCTTTTTACTGTGTTGGCGCGCCGTTGACCTCGAGCAATCAGAGTATGCCAAGACTCCCCCTAGCAACGTGTTACCTTTGGTTGCCCAAGGTATCTCAGCTGGGATCAGCAGAGCATCTGCCTCTCGCAGCCCTCAAATTTAGCGGCTGCTACCACGTTGATGCGTGCCGCTTATACCATTGTACCAAATACGACTACGACTCACCCACACGTGCTTCAACAACCAAAGGAAATGACTCCAAGACGTCTAGCAGGATGTTTTCCCGAGAAGGGACATTGAAGGTACATGGTTTCCGGATTGTTCCTGACCCACTCTCCTCTCTCTACTAAGGAGTCTTAAAACCAAGGAAGGAGCAAACCAAGCACGGAGTTTTACGAATGCACAGAGAGTAGTTTCACCTCAAACACACCGTTTATGCATGTAAAATAACAGGAATCCAAAGGTGACATGTCAACTTCCCCGATGCATCCGGCAGACAGTCTCTTGCCACATCGCCGAAGATGGCAGAGCGCCTGAGGCCATATCCCGAGCACACAATGGTAGTTATCCCACCCCGCTTACTCCAAGCAAATGTGACAGGGCACGTCGCACCTCCCACCAAGGCCTGGCACGCACTCGTGAGCAAGCCGCATATAATGCAGTGCGCACCTGAGGTCAGGAGTTATCGTCTCCAGTAGTTCCCCTCAACACTTGTGTGCTGGGGCTCTCTACTGATATAGGCCCTCACGGTTCCTCCAAGAGCTTTCAGTTCTTCATCAAGCACCATTGGCTGCCACCACCACCTTCCAGAGGCTTCAACACCTTTGGGTAATCGCAGTCACCAGAAGTCTTCGTCTGCAGAAGACATCAACCAGCCCCCACTACTTGCTGGTAGTGGTCACCCCATAACGTTAGGGCCTCTTCTAGGCAACCCCCAATAGGTATTAGTTGCATCAGTTAGTTTATTCTTTCACTTGTATCTTAAGTAGCTTAGGAGCGGGTCACCTCCACCCATTAATTGCGTAGCTAATACTTCCGCCACATAAACCTGCTTGGTATTATGTACGAGTTACGTAGTATTTATTCTTTCAATTAATACTAATTCTTTAACGTTTTTTTGAGAGTTCTTTGTCCTGGAAGTAGAACCTATCTGACACAAAGTATTCTCCCTAAAATAGGCAAGCAAGGGACCTGGTGTTTTATTACGAACTTAGAGTAGGATATCAGATCCTCTTCTAGGGCCTGTCTGTCACCACATACACCTCATCTTTTGAAGGTCACCGATTCTATATACACAGGTGTATAGAACGGTAGAGCCTCTACCACTAGGTACACACCCCACTGAGGTGGGACAGCCACCTCAAGTTGTATCGCTGACCGGAGTGCCTAGGTAGGGTGATGGCATGGGTCTTTGCTTGGGATTGGAGACCCTACCTTTGTGGACAACACCCGGCAGTGATAGGGAGACGGTCTACGACCCACACCTCCAGGTGCTTGCACTGTTTGGAGCCAGGGAACGCACCATCAGCCGTTGTCGGCATTCACGCCTAGTCAGGACTACACCTATTGCTTGCAGTTTCAAGGAAATCAAGTGTGTTGTACTTCCATGCCATTCCACGTCAGGCACAGAGCTCACAGAGTGGAGAAGAAGGCGGAGTTAAGTGCTGCTAAGCAGGTCTGTGTAGATAACCTCGTCGCTACAGGAATCGAGACCCAATGGGGGCTGTACCAAGCTGCTCGACACGCAGAGTTTTGTGTATTACTCCGCCCTGACTAGGACTGGTTACAAAGATCATCCAGTAGTCCAGGCCCTGGTTACCAGGAGCGACACCAGGCTCGGGCGTGCGAATCCACACTTCCGCAGCTGGGAAGGAATGCAGTGGAATCGCCGACATCTGGGGATTTCTATGCCTGACTTGTGGAGTGGCCATGGTGCAGGAACTGGCTGAGAAGTTGTTTTTGCCCTGGCGTTTTGTCGCTTATCCACGAACTTGCGGCAGTCTTTGGAGTAAGAAGAGTGCTCTCCTTTACAATTATGACATTTAGGTGGTGTTTGTTCAGGATTGGAGGCACCCGTGGGTTGGGGGCCATCAGAGTGTGTGCAGACTATGGACATTGCATAGAAGTAAAAATGGTTGTGGCTCTCCAATTTAGACAGTTTGGGATCTGAGCTGTCTCTTGCTGAATTGTTAAATGTGGTGGACTTTGTAACCGCTTCGTTGAAGCTCATCTTTGTTTTCGTCCATGTTTGTGATTGTGGGGGGATTAAAAATACTTTCTGTTGCTGCTCAGAAGGCTGGAGGAATAAAGTAAAAAATATGGGATGTAGTTTGCTGAAAGCTTTGTGCGAGTTGCGTGATGCAGTTGAGAGTCAGTGGTGATGAGTTTGAGTTTGTTTCTGGAAGTAAAGAGATGCCATTGTTACTGATGCCTCGCAGTTTTTGGAGCATTAAATTGTATTTTGTGATGTCGGGTACCATGATTCTGAGCTGTTTCTGCTTTGTAGGTTGTCAGCTGTGTGTGGGAAGGGATCGACCGGACAGCCCAGGGGTAGAAACTATAGAGGTCTCATCTTCGACCTCCAGCAGTAGGGAAAACCGGTTCGAAACCGGTATTGAAATGTGTGACCCAGAAGACGGCGCGCGGGGACGCTTGCTCTCCTGTGGGTCATTGTTTTTGTGCTTGGTGTCTTTCCCTTTCACTTTTGTGGCTGACGTTTAGTTTCCATTTCTTCCATTTGGGGTGGGAGTTGTGGCAGAGTGGGTTTGATATAATTGGCTGGAGCCTCTTTTTTCCTTGCTGCATAGTCCTGGTGGACAAAAACACCTTGAGGATATTTTTCCAGGAATTTTGACATCTTGTGACGTCTCTTCTGAAGAGCTACATCAACTCTGGTTATTGTCGCATAGCCTGCCAGCATGTCCGACCCCCGCCATCTCCATGTCCCGAGGGATGTAGGTAAAGTAGTCTTGAATGAACAGTCAGGTGTGGTATTCAGATACGTAAAAAGTGTTGAGAGTGGTTTACCTACAGTTCGGTGCAGTGTACTGTGGCCGCATTCCCACTAGGGGCTAGGCTTGAGATGACCTGTGTCCAGTACCTAGTGTGTGGGATGCGAACAAAGTGATGTAGATACTCCGGGAGCTTGCTGAAGGTGCTGCCTGTCGCAATGACCACCGAGGAGTGGAGTAATAACTCCATGGTTTTTTTTTTAATGGGGAGCCCCAATTCCCATTATGCCAGCGTGAGGGCCTTCTCAGTTCTGTTTGCCCTTCAGCATGCATGTTATTAGCTAAGACGGTTGGAGAATGGGATGCGTCTCGGTGTAAGCCCGAAACACCTTAGGTCGGGTTTAATTAATAAAATAGTGCAAATTTATCGCAACTGAACAGTGTTGTCTTGTGCAAAGGCCGCAATTGTACCCATGCAAACACCCCGAAAGAAGAAGGGTCTAGATGGTAGGGCATAGCAACCCAGCAAAGTGGAGAGGGCCTGAGAAATTCTATGCGACAGTGGCGGAGGATAAATGAAATTCATTTATTGGATTAGGGCTGGAGAAAGTAGGGTATTTGTTAGTTCGTGAAGATAGACTTTGTGGGGTTAATGAGTGGTGGTGTGAAATGTGTCGAGCTGCTACATGAATGTATCTAGGGTCGTACCGCGGTAGCATGGCCCTTGTGGTGGGAGACTGAACTGTGCCACCCGCATGTAATAGCCAGTCATCTCTTTGGAAGCAGAAAAAAGGTTAGTTTCCATACATAAATAATGTGAGTAATTAGGAAAAGGAAGGTGGTGGGGCGGTGTAATGAAATGAAAATACCTATGTTGTTATTTTGCTTGCAGCAATTTATGTGGAAAGGTATGTTATGTGTTGTTAGTGTTTGTGTATGTAAGTGTAGATGCGCCACTCCACAACCCTCACCAGCTGCTGCAGAGAGCAAAATATGTCACGGCAACTTCATATTCTACCAACCATCTTCTCTAGAGAGCACAAAAGACACACCCTCCTCAGTTTCTTACACCAGCTGGTGCAGAGAGCACACCACGCCACAGTCACCTCAGTTTCTAGCCACCAGCTGCCGCACACAGCACACTATGCCACGGCGTCCTCAGTTTCTACCAGCCAGCTTTTGCATAGAGCTCACAACGCCATAGCCTCTATAGTTTCTACAAACCGGCTTCTCCAAAGAGCACACTATGCCATAGTCTCCTTCAGTTTCTCTCGCCAGTTGCTGCAGTGAGCACACTATGCCACATTCTCCTTAATTTCTACCTACCAGCTGCTGCAGAGAGCACACTACGCCACAGTATCCTCAGTTTCTCTCACCAGTTTCTGCAGTGAGCACACTATGCCACAGTCGCCTCAGTTTCTCTCACCAGCTGCTGCAGTGAGCACACTACGCCACATTCTCATCAGTTTCTACCTACCAGCTGCTGCAGAGAACACTGTACACCACAGCCTCCTCAGTTTCTATCAACCAGCTGCTGTACAGAGCCAACTACGCCACATCTTCCTGAGTTTTCACCCACCATATACTGCAGAGAGCTGACTATGCCACCGCGTCCCTACTTTCTACCTATCATACGCTGCAGAGAGCACACTACGTCACCTAGTCCTCTGTTTCAGCCCACCAGCTGCTGCAGAAAGCTGACTACGCCACCGCTTCCCCAGTTTCTATTCTCCAGCTGCTGAAGAGAGCATGCTACGCCACAGTATCGTCAACTTCTACCCACCAGATGCTGAAGAGAGCACACTACGCCACAGTCTCCTTAGTTTTCTTCCCACCTGCTTCTCCAGAGAGCACACTACGCCAGTGTCTCTTTAATTTCGACCAACCAGCTGTTGCAGACATCACACTACACCACAGCCTCCTTAGTTTCTACCAGCCATCTCCTGGTGAGAGCACTCTGTGCCACAGTCTCATCAATTTCTACCCACCAGCTGCCGAAGAAAGCACACTACGCCACTGGATACTCAGTATCTTTCACCAGCTGCTGCAGAGAGCACATTACAGCACAGTCTCCTCAGTTTCTACCCACCAGCTGCTGCAGAAAGCACACTGTACCACAGTCTCCTCAGTTAAATTCACCAGTTGCCTTAGAGAGCACACTACACCACACCTTCCTCGGTTCCCCTCACCAGCTTCTGCATAGCACGCTACCCCACAGCCTCCTCAGTTACTACCCACAACTTGCTGCAGAGATCACACTACGCAACCCTGTCTTGTGTTTCTTCCCACCAGCTATTGCAGAGATCACACTACACCTCAGTCTCCTCTGTTTCTACCAACAAGCTTCTGCAGAGACAACCGTTCTACACAGTGACCTTAGTTTCTTCCCATCAGCTTGTCCAGAGATCACACTATGCTTCAATCTCCTCAGTTTCTACCCTCTCTCGCTTCATAGAGCTTACTACGTCACCGTGTCTCCAGTTTCTTCCCAACAGCTGCTGCAGCGAGTTTCTGCATCACATCATCTTCAGTTTCTCTCTCCAGTTTCTGCATAGCTGAATATGCCACATTCTCCTCAGTTTCTACCATCCAACTGCTGCAGAGAGCACAATATGCCACAGTTTCCTCAGTTTCTACCCACAGCTTCTCCAGAGAACACACTATTGAACAGCCTCCTCAGTTTCTCTTACCAGCTGCTTCAGAGAGCTCACCACGCCACAGTCTCCTCAGTTTCTATCTACAAGCTGCTGCAGAGAGCATACCCAGTCCTAGTCCCCTCATTTTATACCAACCAGCTTCTCCAGAGAGCTTACAACGCCACTGTCTCATCTGATTCTCTCACCAGCCAATGCAGTGAGCACACTATGTCACAGTTTCCTCAGTTTCTACCCACCAGCTTCTGCAGAGAACACACTATTGAACAGCCTCCTCAGTTTCTCTTACCAGCTGCTTCAGAGAGCTCACCACGCCAGAGTCACTTCAGTTTCTACCCACCAGCTGCTGCAGAGACCACAGTACGCCACATCTTCCTCTGTTCCCCTCACCGGCTTCTGCATAGCACGCTACTTAATAGCCTCCTTAGTTACTACTAACCATTTGCTGCAGAGATCACACTATGCCACCCTGTACTCTCGTTCTACCCACCAGCTTATGCAGGGAGCACACTACGCTTCAGTCTCCACAGTTTCTACCTACCACCTTCTCCAGAGAGCACACATCGCAGAAGTCTCCTCAGTTTCTACCCACAATTTATCCACAGAGCACATTACACACCACAGTCTCCTAAGTTTCTACTCACCAGCTGCTACAGAGAGCACAGTACGCCACATCTTCCTCGGTTCCCCTCACCAGCTTCTGCATAGCACCCTACTTCATAACCTCTTCATTTACTACTAACCATTTGCTGCAGAGATCACACTACGCCACAGTCTCATCAATTTCTACCCACCAGTTGCTGAAGGGAGCACATTACGGCAAAGTCTCCTCAGTTTTTTCCCACCAGCTGCTGTAGATAGCACATTACGCCACAGCCTCCTCAGTTTCTACCCACCACCTCCTGGAGAGATATCTACGCCACAGTCTCATCAATTTCTACCCACCAGCTTCTCCACAGAGCACTTTACGCCAGTGTCTCCGCAGATTCAACCAACCAGCTGTTGCAAAGATAACATTACACCACAGCCCCCTCAGTTTCTACCAACCAGCTGCTACAGAGAGCACACTACGCCACAGTCTCTGAAGTTTCTACCCACCAGCTGCTGCAGAGAGCATACTATGCCACAGCATCCTCAGTTTCTACCAACCAGCTGTTACATAAAGCACACTATGCCACAGTCTGCTCAGTTTCTACCAACCTGGTGCTCTAGAGAATACACTACGCCACAGTTTTCTCATTTTCTAACAACCAGCATCGCTACAGAGCATACTACGCCACAGTCTCCTCACTTTCTCTCACCAGTTGCTGCAGTGTGGCACACTTCGCCACAGTCTCCTCAGTTTCTACCCACCAGCAGCTGGAGACACCACACTATGCTACAACCTCATTTTCTACCTACCATCTCCTGGAGAGAGTGCACTACGCCACAGTCTAATCAGTTTTTATCCACCAGCTGCTCAAGAGAACACACTACACCTCAGTCTCCTCTGTTTCTACCAACAAACTTCTGCAGAGACCACCCTTCGCCACAGTCACCTCAGCTTGTCCACAGCACACTATGCTACAATCTCCTCAGTTTCTACCCACCAGCCGCTGCATAGTGCTTACTACACGGCCCTGTCCCCAGTTTCTACCCATCAGCTGCTGCAGTGAGTATACTGCGCCACATCATCTTCAGTTTCTCTATCCAGATTCTGCATAGCTGCCATTGCAACAGACTCCTCAGATTCTATCCACCAGCTGCTGCAGAGAGCTGACTACGCCACAGCTTCCCCAGTTTCTATCCTCCAGTTGCTGAAGATAGCACACTACGCCACAGTCTCATCAATTTCTACCCATCAGATGCTAAAGAAAGCAAACTACAGCAAAGTCTCCTCAGTTTCTACCTACCAGCTGCTGCAGAGAGCACATTACGCCACAGTCTACCTGCGAACTGCTTCAGAGGGCACACAACGCCACAGTCACCTCAGTTTCTACCTACAATCTGCTGCAGAGAACACAGTACACCACAGCCTCCTCAGTTTCTATCAACCAGCTGCTGTACAGAGAATACTACGTCACATCTTCCTGTGTTTTCACCCACCATATACTGCAGAGAGCTGACTATGCCACCGCGTCCCTACTTTCTACCTATCAGCTGCTGCAGCGAGCACACTACGCCACATCATCTTCAGTTTCCCTCACCAGCTTCTGCATAGCACACATTTCCACAGCCTCCTCAGCTGCTCCAGATATCACATTACGACATAGTCTCCTTAGTTTCTACCCACCAGCTGCTGCAGAGAGCACATTACCCCACAGTCTACCCGCTAGCTGCTTCAGAGAGCACACTACGCCACAGTCACCTCAGTTTCTACCCAACACCTGCTGCACACAGCACACTAACCCACGGCGTCCTCAGTTTCTACCAGCCAGCTGTTGCATAGAGTTCACTACGCCATAGTCTCTATAGTTTTCTGCAATCCGGCTTCTCCAGAGAGCACACTATGCCACAGTGTCCTCAGTTTCTCTCACCAGTTGCTGCAGTGAGCGCACAACACAACAGTCTCCTCATTTTCTACCCACCAGCTTCTCCAGAGAGCACACTACCCCAGTGTCTCTTCAGTTTCAACCAACCAGCTGTTGCAGAGATCACACTACACCACAGCCTCCTCAGTTTCTACCAACCATCTCCTGGTGAAAGCACACTACGCCACAGTCTCATCAATTTCTACCCTCCAGCTGCTGAAGAAAGCACGCTACGGCACAGTCTCCTTACTTTCTGCCCAGCAGCAGCAGAGAGTACACTACACCACAGCCTCCTCAGTTTCTATTACCAGCTGCTACAGAGAGCACAATCTACGAAGTTTCTACACACCAGCTGCTTCGGAGAGTACAGTACGCCACATCTTCCTCGATTCCCCTCACCAGTTTCTGCATAGCACGCTACTTCATAGCATCCTCAGTTACTACTAACCATTTGCTGCAGAGATCACACTACGCCACCCTGTCCTCTCTTTCTTCCCACCAGCTGCTGCAGAGAGCACGCTATGCCACAGTCCCCTCAGTTTCTACCTACCAGCTGCTTCTGAGAGCATACTATGCCACTGCTTCCTCATTTTCTACCAACCAGCTACTCTACAGAGCACGCTACCCCACAGTCTCATCAGTTTTCTCTCACCAGTTGCTGCAGTGAACACACTACGCTACAGTCTCCTCAGTTTCTCTCACCAGTTGCTGCAGTGAACACACTACGCCACAGTCTCCTCAGTTTCTACCCACCAGCTTCTACAGAGAGCACACTATGCCACAGTCTCCTCAGATTTTATCCTCAGCTTTTCCAGAGAGCACACTATGCCACATTCTCCTCAGTTTCTGCCAACCAGCTGCTGCAGAGAGTACACTACACCACAGTCTCCTCAGTTTCTATCACATGTTGCTGCCATGAGCACACTACACCACATGTCTCCTCAGTTTTTACCTACCAGCTTCTCCAGAGCACATACTAAGCCACAGTCTCCTCAGTTTCTCTTACCAGCTGCTGCAGTGAGCACACTTCGCCTCAGTCTCCTCAGTTTCTCTCACCAGCTGCTGCAGAGAGCAAAATATGCCACGACGTCCTCTATTTCTACCAACTACTTGTTTTATAGATCACACGATTCCTCAGTATCCACCCACCAGCAGCTCAATAGACCACACAACGCCAAAGCCTCCTCATTTTCTACCTACCGTTTCCTGGAGAGAACACACTACGCCACAGTCTCTTCAGATTTTATCCTCAGCTTTTCCAGAGAGCACACTATGCCACATTCTCCTCAGTTTCTACCTACCAGCTGCTGCAGAGACAACACTACACCACAGTCTTCTCAGTTTCTACCTACCAGCTTCTACAGAGAGCAAACTACGCCAAAGTTTCCTCAGATTTTACCCTCAGCTTCTCCAGAGAGCACGCTATGCAACATTCTAATCAGTTTGTACCATCCAGCTACTGCAGAGAGCACACTACGCAACAGTCTCCTCAGTTTCTCTCACCATTTTCTGCGGTGAACATACTATGCCACAGTCTCCTTAATTTCTACCCACCAGCTTCTCCAGAGAGCACACTACGGCAAGGTCTCTTCAGTTTCTACCCACCAGCTGCTGCAGTGAGCACAGTACGCACAGTCTTCTCAGTTTCCACCCACCAGCTTCTCCAGAGAGCACAGTACGCCACAGTCTCCTCAGTTTCTACCCACCAGCTTCTGCAGAGAGCATAGTACGCCACAGTCTCCTCAGTTTCTCTTACCAGATTTTCCAGAGAGCACACTACGCCAGAGTCTTCTCAGTTTCTATAAACCAGCTGCTATACAGAGCACACTATATCACATCTTCCTTAGTTTTCACCCACCATATGCGGCAGAGAGCACACTACGTCGCCTGGTCCTCAGTTTTAGCCTACCAGCTGCTGCAGAGAGCTTACGATCCATCGCGTCCCCAGATTCTACCAACCAGCTGCTGCAGCAAGAACACTACACCACATCATCTTCAGTTCACGTCACCAGCTTCTACATAGCTGAATATGCCACAGACTCCCCAATTTCTATCCACAAGATGCTGCAGAGACCATACTTTGGCACAGCCTCCTCAGTTTTCACTCATTATATGCTGCAGAGAGTACTCTACACCACATCTTCCTCAGTTTCCCTAACCAGCTTCTTTATAGCACACTTTGCCATAGTCTCCTTAGTTTCTACCCACCAGCTGCTGCAGAGAGCATACTTCGCCACATCTTTTTCAGTTTCCCTCACCACCTGCATACCTCACTATGCCACAGTCTGCTCAGTTTCTACCAACCAGGTGCTCTAGAGAGCACACTACGCCACAGTTTTGTCTGTTTCTATCAACCAGCTGCTGTTGAGAGTGCACTAAGCCACAGCTACCTCATTTTCTTCTAACCAGCTTCTCTACAGAGCACACTATGACACAGCCTCCTCAGTTGCTACCCTCTAGCTTCTGCAGAGAGCACAGTATGAGACAGTCTCCTCAGTTTCTATCCACCAGGTTCTCCAGAGAGCACACTATGATACAGTCTCCTCAGTTTCTACCCACCAGCTGCTGCAGAGAGCACACTATAGCACAGTCTCCTCAGTTTTTTTCACCATCTGCTGCAGAGAGCACACTATGCCACAGTCACATCAGTTTCATTCAACCTGCTGCAGAGAGCATACTACGTTTCCACGTCCTCAGTTTTCACCCTCCATATTCTGCATAGAACACATATCTTACCATCTTTAGTTTCACTCACCAGCCTCTGCATACCTCGCTATACCAAAGCCTCCTCCAGTTTCTACCCACCAGTTGCTTCACAAAGCATACTACGACACCACGTCCTCAGTTTCTACCCACCAACTGCTTCACAAAGCATACTATGACACCACGTCCTCTGTTTCTACCCAACAGCTGCCGCAGAGAGCACACTACACCACATCTTCCTCAGTTTCCGTCACTACTTTCTGTATAGCTCACTACGCCACATCCTCCTCAGTTTATTACTAGCTGCTGCAGAGAGCCCACTACGCCACAGTCTCCTCACTTACCACCCACCAGCCGCTGCATTCAGGTTACTACGCCACCGTGTCCCCAGTTTCTACCCACTAGGTGCTGAATTCAGCTTACTACGCCACTGTGTCCCCAGTTTCTACCCACCAGCTGCTGCTGTGAGTACACTGCGCCACATCATCTTCAGTTTCCCTCTCCAGCTTCTGTATAGCTGACTATGCCACAGACTCCTCAATTGCTATTCACCAGCTGCTGCAGAGAGCACACTATACCACAGTCTCCTCACTTTCATTCACCAGCTGCTGCTGAGAGCACACTATCCCACATCTTCTTCAGTTTCCCTCACCAGCTTATGCAGTGGTCACACTACGCCACAGTCTCCTCAGTTTCTCTCACCAGTTGCTGCAGTGAGCACACTATGCCAAAGTCTCTTTAGTTTCTCCCCGCCAGCTTCTCCAGAGGACACACTACGGCACAGCCTCTTCAGTTTCTCTCACCAGTTGCTGCAGTGAGCACACTATGCCACAGTCTCCGTAGTTTCTACCTACCAGCTGCTGCAGAGAGCCCACTACACCACAGTTTCCTCAGATTTTACCTTCAGCTTCTCCAGAGAGCACACTACACCACAGTCTCCTCAGTGTCTCTCACCAACCTCTGGAGAGAGCACAATATTCCAAATCGTCCTCTGTTTCTACCAACCAGCTGTTGTATAGAGCACTAGAACGCCACTGTCTCCACAGTTTCAACCCACCAGCAGCTGGAGAGCCAACAAAACGCCACTGCCTCCTCAGTTTCTATCTACCATCTCCTGGAGTTAGCACACTACGCCACTGTCTCATCCGTTTTTATCCACCAGCTGCTGAAGAGAGCAGGCTACTGCAAAGTTTCCTCAGTTTCTACCCACCAGCTTCTGCATAGAGCACATTACACCAGTGTCTCTTCAGTTTCTATCAACCATCTGCTGCAGAGAGCACACTACACCACAGTCTCCTTAGTTTCTACCCACCAGCGGCTGCAGAGAGCACACTATACCACAGTCTCCTCAGTTTCTTTCACCATCTGCTGCAGAGAGCACACTATGCTACAGTCTCCTCAGTTTCCACCCACCAGCTGCTGCAGAGAGCATACTACGGCACTCTCTCCTCAGTTTTCACCAACCATATGCTACAGAGAGTACTCTACACCACTTCTTCCTCAGTTTCCCTCACCAGCTTCTGTATAGCACACTTCCTCAGCTTCCTCAGTTTCTACCCACCAGCTTCTGCAGAGAGCAGGCCATGCGACCGTCTCCTCAGTTTCTTTCACCAGCTACTGCACAGAGCTCACTATATCAAATCCTCCTCAATTTCTATCCACCAGCTTCTCCAGATAGCATACTAGACCACAGTATTCTCAGTTTCTACTCACCAGCTGCTGCAGAGCACACATTACGCTACTGTCTCCTCAGTTTCTACCAACCATCTGCTGCTGAGAACACACTATGCCACAGCCTCCTTAGTTTATAAAAACCAGCTGCTGTAAAGGTCACACTTCGTCACATTTTCCTCAGTTTTCACCCACCATATGCTGCAGAGTGCACATTATGCCACAGTCTCCTCAGTTTCTCTCACCAGCTGCTGCAGAGAGCATAATATGCCACAGTCTTCTCAGTTTCTCTCACCAGCTGCTACAGAGAGCACAATTTACCACGGCGTCATCTGTTTCTACCAACCAGCTGTTACATAGAGCACACAACGCCACACACTCCACAGGTTCTACCCACCACCTGCTGAAGAGAGCACACTAAAGCACAGTTTTTTTAGCTTCTCCAGAGAGCACACTACGCCATAGTCTCCTCAGTTTCTCTCACCAGCTGCTGCAGAGAGCATAATATGCCACAGTCTTCTCAGTTTCTCTCACCAGCTGCTGCAGATAACACACTACACTACAGTCGCCTCAGTGTCTATCAACCAGCTGCTGTACAGAGCAAACTACGCCACATCTTCCTCACTTTCACCCACCATATACTGCAGAGAGCACTCTACGCCACCGGGTCCTCTGTTTCTGCCCTTCAGCTGCTGCAGAGAGCTGAGTACACCACCGCGTCCCCACTTTCTACCCATCAGCTGCTGCAGAGAGCATACTGCGCCACTGCATCTTCTATTTCTTCCCATCTGCTGCTGCAGAGAGCTAACTATGCCATATCTTACTCAGATTCCCTCATCAGCTTCACTACACCACAGTCTCCTCAGTTTCTACCCACCAGCTTCTCCACGAACACACTATACCACAGTCTCCACAGTTTTACTAACCAGCTGTTGCATAGAGTACAATATGCCACTGTCTCCTCGTTTTACAAAACTGTTTCTGCAGACAGCAGACTTTGCCACATTCTCCTCAGTTTCTACCATCCAGCTGCTGCAGCGATCACAACGCCACATCATCTTCAGTTTCCCTCACCACCTTCTGCATAGCTCACTACGCCACAGCCTCCCAGTTCCGACCAACCACCTGTTACAGAGACCATACGACTCCACACCTTCCTCACTTTCTACATACCAGCTGCTGCTGAGAGCACACTACGCCACAGCCTCCTCAGTTTCTACCCATTAGCTGCTGCAGAGAGCACACTACGCGACAGCCTCCTCAGTTTCTACCCATTAGCTGCTACAGAGAGCACACTACATCTCCGCGTCCTCAGTTTTCACCCATCATATTCTGCATAGAGAATACTACTTCACATCTTCTTCAGTTTCCCTCACTAGCTTCTGCATTGCTCACTATGCCATACCCTCCTCTGTTTCCAGCCACCATCTGCTATAGATATCTCAGTCACCCACAGCCTCCTCAGTTGTTTCTGATAACTGTCATGATACCTTCTTGGAATAGGCAGTGGCGACGGACTATACATACATACAGCTGTCGGATGAGAGAATCTTTATAGCACATGTGTGTAGGGCAGTTTGAATGCAGTGTAATTCACAGGGCCGATGCCAACCATGTGCTACATGACTTATGTTTTTCCTTTTTTGTGATCACGTATTGCTCCATTTCAATTTCATATGAGTATTGGGGTTTAACGTGTAAGGCACTCCCATTTTCGGCTGTACACTCTCTTTTAAAGTGTGCTGGTCAGGTCCATGGTAGGACCGGAGTGGGAGGTGTGGCGTCCGTCTAGTGCGAGGTCAGGTTGAGTTAACTCCCTCTCTGCCCGGCACTTGGCTTTGGCGGACCCCTTGTTGGTTCATGGCAGGTGGCGGCTTGTTGACTTGGGTTTTTTCGGGAGGGTACAGGGATTGGGGGTTTCTTGGTCGCTTGTGTAACATCTTATTCACGTTTTGAATAGACTAAAATTTAAAATGTCTAGTTTTTACTATAGTAGAGTGAGAGTAGAGCCTCTTGTAATCATAAAAGGCATTGACACAGTTATTTTGTGTGGGATAATTCAATTGAACTCCTCAGGGACATCTGTTATGATTTGAGTTAGCATTCAGGAATCATGATCGCTTGGCGTGGTGTTAGGAGATTCTGATATGTTGAGGGCTAATTGGTCAGTCGCTGTCTTCCTGTTTACACGTATGGGTGAATAATTTGTAATGTCCTTTAAACCTTTCTCGATCACATGTTTTGTTGATCATTATCATAATTTATCATTTGGTTTCATAACAACAAAGTAAGGCTGTCACTGTAGTAAGTACCTGTTTTATATTTTCCAATTAATCTTTTATTATTGACCGTCATAAAATACAACCTAATCACCATAAAAAGAAAGAGGAATTTAAAAGTGGAAGTACCAAACAAAAGATTGCAGAAGAGAAAGAAAAGTAGAATAAGTCACATCGTATGACTGATTATATGAAGTTTAAGCCAAGTTCATCTGCTGCTCTGAAAAAAGTTAATGATACATGTTCACCTGCCAGTTCGAGCCAGCCTCACAACTTTCCAGATGGAGAAGTGGTAAGTTCAATAAAAATTGATAACATACTTAAAACTGGAGAGCTACTTGTAGTTGTACAGTTCAACTTGTACAAGTATGTTAATACATAATTGTTGTGGCTGATGTAGGCTTCATCGCTTCAACTATCATTATTCATTAAATTAAAATATTTTTTGCAATGATTTTTTTATAAACGATACATTGACAATGTTACAATGTTATTATAATACAAAATACAAATTTCATGTAATTCCAACAAATCATAGCACAATTTGTACAGAGCAGTAATCATAATTAATTTTTTGCAATATTGTGAAAAAGTGGGAAAACGGGGAAAAAGAAAAGGGACAGTTACAGGTGGGAGAAGGGGGGTGAAAGAAGAGTGGGTAGTTTTGTGTTCAAAATTGGTTACGTCCAACACTAAACAACTCAACATCACGTAGCTGGAGGGAGATGTAAGGAAACTCATAAATACTAACTAACTAAACTAATTAAACCCCTATCTCACTATCCAGGGCCACACATCTTAAATTGTTGAGGCACTCTCTCTCAACTCCACAAAAACCATACACCACACAGCTTCTCTTTAGCTGCAAATCATCTCCTACAAAAACACTGCATAGATAAAAAAAGGTCTGTATCCTACATCTCCGACCTATCTTCTCAAACTTAAATGGATTATGATAAGGGGGCGTCCAAAACAAGGCTCTGGTAGAGAATACTCAGTACTTTCTCTAAGCAAGAGGTAGTACGCAAATATTTAGACAGGGAACACTGACAAGTTTATGAAAAAAATGCACAAATTAAAATAATAATTTCATAAATTTAAAAAAAAAACTTTAAGCTTTACTAATACCAATTATATTTGATTTCCAAAACCACCAGATTTAAAAAAAGTATGTTGTGTGGGTGGGGAAGGGGGGTTATTAATAATTTAGAAATAAAAGATGAAATGTTAAAATAAATGTTACATTTTAATCAAAATCAAACAAATACAATTTCTTTAAAATTTAATAATGATCAGATCAATAAATATATTAAATTTTTTTTAGTGGAAGTAATCATTAAAATCAAAAATACTACTTTTTTTTTTTTACAGCATTTAGGCTAAATTGCAATTCACAAAAAAAAAATATTGAATTTAAAATTAGGTTCTTTGTCCCCAAATAAATAATTCTTCTTTCTTGCAACTTCTTATTGTTACAATGACTTGAATAAATAACAAATACGTTATTAAAATTTGACTTTATGAACTACAAAATAAATGGTAAAAATATATTACTCAACATTAAATTGGAAATTCATTAATATTTTTTCTCAAATTTTATAAATTTAAAGCAACCGACCTTTGAATACTTCTTATATAACCTTGGTATTTAACTCCACTCTATAAAAAAAAAAAAAAAAGGGAAGCTTTCCAAGTCTGATTAGTGATTTCTCACAAATATTTAAAGAACTTTACTTCATTTTACTACCGCCAAGGTAAACAGCAATTTCGTCATCTTTTCTATAATTCTAACTTCTATTTATCTTAACCATTGACATTTATGATAATTGGATCATAAATTTATCAACGGGAGGAAGATGTCTGTTTACTCAAATAAACAAAGTGTCAATACTGTTTTACTCTCATTATTGATAAAAAGTCCTGACCCACCAACTCAACAGAAAGAACTTTATGTCAGCGTCAACTAAAAAGGATCACGTACTAAAACAAAATACACCTTAAGTCCTCCTTACTGAAGTTAACTTAAAACATACTATAAAACTAAAACTACATAACCAAGATTACTTATCTTCTTGCTGGCCTACATGTTGTCTGGTGCTCCAGCCTGCCAGTTATGACTTCTTCTGCGCCTTATGGACTCGTGCACGGCCCACGCGTGGACTCTCCTACTCTGCTTCCCTTGCTCTACTACTCCTCTTCTTCTCGTGTGTCACTCTCCTACTCTTTAAAACGTCACCTCTCCACAGCTGGCTTCCAAACAACAAAACACGCCTGGTGTCGTTGCTTGCGTCACCCAGCTTTCAGCCAATAGGAACCGTCCACGCACATGTGCAGCAGTCCGCAAACACAGGCTTAGCATGAAGACCACTTCTATTGTCCCCTTCACAGCCCGCAGCACAAATCCTCCTCTCTTCCCTTGCTATGTCCCACAAACTCACAGATGTCGACTCAAAAACGTCCCCGTCGGCTAACCTCTCCAGGAACTTACAGCACACGTGCACATCAAAACAGTTTATAATAAATGATGACAGTACGTTATTGACACAGAAATGGAAGCAAGAAGGGGAACACAGCTGTAGCAGATACCAAGAGAGCTGAGGCTGACTTCAGCTTGACACTGAAGGCAAATTATTCCTGTAGCAGCTCTGGAATCAGCTATTGCAAGTGTAAGAAAGATTCCCGAGATGACAAAGTAAACTACCTATCAATTTTATATCCAAAACCTTAAAATAATTAAGACCCATCCTGAACCAGGTAAAATTACAAGACCTGAACCTTTCACAAAAAGTAAAAGAATAAAACAAATTATAAATTACTTCCAGTCAAAACAAATTAAGGTTCCTGTATAGAAAATAACTAACAATTAAAAATAATTTTAAAGGTATTACAAAATAAAATCCAAACAAATCATGATACTAAATTAAGGCAGATTCCCATCTGCTATCTTGGATTTATGGAATTTTTGCTATACTCTGGATATACAGTTTCGTATCATGTTTTTTGGAATGACATAGCACAGAGTATTTCCTAGTGCATTGTCTTAGGTCAGTATTTCTTGATTACTGTTGATATCATCACCTTTGTAATTGTTTGCAGGAAATAATTTTGTGTTTCGCCTCGAGCGTTGCCAACTAAAAATTAATAAATGTAGCGAACCTGTGGCGTTTCATATAGTTTGGGAAGCTGTTATTTGGGATATGTGATGCGGGAAATTGCAATACACCTTCTGAAATAAAAGCTTTGCTGATAAATCTATAAATCCAAGATGGCGGCTGGCAATCAGCCTTAGGACTGAACTGCATGAACATCAAAACAGAAGCAAAACTACTTTCCAAAGATATAACCAAAAACCTAAATTAAAATAAAATAATTAAATCATTACCAAAACACTACAAAGAACTTGCATTCAAACAAATAAAAAGAAGGGCACACCTAACCCTAAAATGACCACAACCAATTGAAACATGCCTAGGATAAATAGAAAATAATCCATATCAGAACAACATAGCTAAAAAAATCCTAAAATCCTTCGAAAATTACTAAAATTACCTAATGCATCATGACAAAAAAGGGGAGATTTCCAAAAAAATTAAGTGGATCTTAATAAAAATAATAAACATGCAAAAATGACTTTGTGACAATATTATAATTTTTTTTTTATTGTGAATGCTTAAAAAGTTAACTACTCAGCATGCTACCATGTTTTTCGTACCTTTGTTCTTACTTGGACAATTTCTTCGTTGTTTAAACACCATTGTAAGAAACTATGACAACTGGCTAACTGTTTACGAGCCTATCATGTCTCTTTTTAATGATTATGTAATTTATTTTCTATTCTTTCACTCTAAATTAAAAATTAATGATTGTTGTATAGTTTTTCATGTTCCAGAAATTACAGCAAGGTTTCTGAGACATTATCAGCACCAGAGTTTTCCAAGTCGGAGACATAAACAGGACCTGTGGTTTCTGCTTTAAGTGAATATGGTTGTTTGGAAAATGACATTGGAACGTGGCCGGAGTTTGACACCAGGTAATATAGATTACTGCGTAAAAATGGGCTCCACAGCACTTCAAAATTGGGACGATGATCTATTTGACTGTAAATCTTTCAAGTATAGTAATGGAAGTTCTGAAAGAAGTTTTACAAGAAAATGCCAAACAAATTTTTTGAGCAGAAAAAAACAGAACGGTGAAACCAATAAACGTTAGTGGCTCGGTTTTTCTCTTAGCAATTTGACAAGTCTGCTGCTATGTATGCAAACTTTTCTCCCGAATTTGCTCACAGTTTGCTCATGGTGATTATTGTAAATGGAAAACTGCTGCAGAGGATGTATCAAAATACTGCAGAGAAGTTCTCTGGATATTGATAAGTGTGACAGTTTCCATCAATGAAAGAGGTGAAAATCAGACCCTTGGGTCACCGAGAAACTGTAACTACCTAGGATTATTGGAGCTTATAGTTGAGTATGACAACTTTTTAAGCAATCGCATAAAGAACTAAAGAAACTGTGGAAATGGTTGCAGAAACTACCTGTCATTAACAATGTGTAAAGTTGTTCAACTAATTGGCAAACGAGCTTTCAATTAAGTTATTTATCTCTCTAATCAAGCAGTCAAAGTACTATTCCATGTCATTAAACTCAACTCCAAACAAAGTTCGAAGTTCACATTGTTCAGCTTACTTTTATATTCAGATATTTAGAGGAACACATCCCTGTTAAAAGATTTGTAATGTTCATGCCTAACCAGGGCCACAAACCTAAAGAAATGTTTCAAGGCTTGAGCAAGTTCTTGAAAAAGAATGACAGAGACATTAAAAACTGGCATGATCAGTCTCATGATAGCACTTCTTCAATTAGCGGGAAGAACAATGGCCTTCAAGCGTTGATGCTGGCAGAAAATAGTTTTGTAATATGGGTGCCTTGCTCTGGGCACTCATTCAATCTCGTAGTACAGGCTGTAAGCTTTTTTGACTTTTTCCAAGAACTAATATATCTAATGTTCTAACCAATTACTTGAAAAGCAAAATCTTATAAACCCTTTCCTGTGCCAAAAAGGACAACACATTGGTCATGCAGAGTGACTGAGTGAAGAAATTTGGACGGCTCTTAACAGTGGGGTGATTGAGTTATGGAGTGGCACCAGAATGAAAATATGGGGGAAACGGTATATCGCCGAGAAAACCCACCGACCAACTGCATCGTCCGGCACGATTCCAACTTGAGAAGATCCGGTGACCCGATCAGGGATTGATTCTGGTTCGTCGTGGTGGGAGGTGAGCACTCTGACCGCTCAGTGGACGGTGGCCGAGCAGATGCTACAAAAGCCCTCTTGTGAGGTTGCAAAGAAATAAAAAATGCACTTTTTGAAAATTCAGAGGATTAAAAAGAAACAGGAAAATCACGTGTTTCTGCTCTAAGTTTGTATAACAAAATGTCAGTAATGGAAACCAGGCTCTATACAGTATTTTGGGATGATATCTTGGGACAAGTAAACAAAACTAATGAAACTCTGCAGAACCCTACGTTGGATGTGAACACAGCCGCCTCAGCACTGACACCGCTAACAAGCTTCGTAGGAACAAAACGGGATAACTTTAAAGGATATGAGGTGAAAGCTGCTTAGTTAGCTGATTGCACTGAGTATGAGAGTGAAACACAGCGCAGATGCAAAATAAACATGCATTTGGCACCTCTTGACTGTGACGAAGCACCAGATGTTGAGCTGACACCATCAGAGTTTCTTCCCTCTCATAGATCAATTTGAATCTTCATTGCGGCAGAGGCTTGAAGCATACAAACTAGTTCATACCTGTTTTGGGTTTCTCAACAAGTTGGATAAACTTACTAATGACGAGATATTGCAGCAGCTCAAAACTTAGTAGAAACATATAACAATGACTTAGACGATCAATTGGGACACAAACTGATTCAGTTCAAGGCTTTTTACCACAAGTTTCAAGAAAAGGATAAGAAAAGTGAAAAAGTAATTAGTCAGTAGAGATGGTTGTATAAACTTGTCCTAGAAAAGGCATCAAAGTTTGTTTTTCTTAATGTCGAGGCCACTCTAAGAATATACTTGTCACTTATGGTCACATACAGCAGTAGAGAAAGTTCATTTTCAAAATTGAAGTTGATCAAAAACAGGTTTTAAACATCCATGTTAGGAGACAGGCTCAACATTTTGGTTTAGCCCAGCATTCGAAGTGATTTTTAAGACAACTAAGTTATGAAGATATAAGTAACTTTATTAGTATGATGTGTAGGTGCAAACCAATTGACGAAGCCATTTCCAAGTTGTATTAACTGCAATTTAGTAGTAAATTGTACACACAATTGTTTTAAAATTTTAGTTAAATCAGGATTAAAATAACATATAGGCCTACTGTACTATATATTTTCTCAATGCATTTTTATGCGTTTTATTTCAAATAATTTTACACTTCACTCTAATTTAAACTCCGATTGTTTGGGAAAGTTCTATATTGCAATTAAATATAAGTAAAATTTGCTTGTTTGTTACATTCCTTTTTTTTAATCTTGCATTTGCCTAACATGTTTAATTTAAATTACAATATATTATTTTTAATATTGATATAATGAAATTTTCATATTTGGCAACATAGACATGAATCTCAACTTTGTTCACAGCATTGTTAATAAATAGTGTTGATTACATTAACGATTTTAAATTCTTTTCATGTTTATGTCATAAATTCGTTAACTTCTAAATATTGTATAGGCAAATTTTCTACAATGTAATAAGAAACTTTAAAAATTTCTTTTTATATTTTTAGTTAGAAAATTGCTCTAAAATGTGATTTTTGCAGGTAAATCTCAAAATATATCCGGAAGACGGCCCCCGGACCCCCCGTTATAGTAGGGGGTATTCCATACCCTCCGGTAGAGCCTGCACCACAGGTTCATCCTAAGGGCTACAGACCCTAAATATTTGACCCTTCCTCAGGTTACGTAGAAATACGTGAGGTTGATGAGTCGTAGTCGATCAGTAATAATATTGGAAAGCAGCATGCATCAACTTATTAATGTGAAGATCAGTCATTTTGAGAAAGACACAAGTAATAGTGATATTTGTGAAGATATCCAAAGTATATGGGAAGTAATGTTGTGGCTTCAGGACAACGCTGCAGAATAGTCCTGTTGGGGAGGCTTTTTCGTCTTTTATTTGATTCTGAATGAGTTTGTTTTAGACATAGACATAAATATATATACATAACTTGTTTCAGCTTTATTAAATATTTTTTGTTTCTGATACTGGTAGTTTTGAGTATCGGACAACTTAAATTATTTTTTTGTCCTGCTTAATCATCCACCTCCGCCACAATATCTCCACCTCCAGGTGTCTCCTGCTTGCAATAACCCACATTGTAGTAGCTCTTGTGCTATACACCAGTCTTCCACTTCCTTCAACAGTACTCTCACCAAAACGTCTTATCCTATCCAGGGCAGCTATAACTATTCAGCAGAAAATCTCATAATTTGCAGCTACTATTCAGTCACTGTCAGACAGTGAATGAATGGCCATAGAGCGGACACTAAACAAGCCGTGGCTTGCAGCTCATGCAGCATCTCACAACCAGAGTTGTGAGGCCTCTATCACCTTCTAATAATAGTACAGAACCACGATACTGGCAACTGGCTTAAACATGAAGTAACCCTCCACCACTTTTCAAATATCCCACCTCATCCTAGTTTGTCTCATCTCTGCTAGGTTCAATGTTTGCGAACCACTGATCAGTAGTCTCCACTCGGCTCTTGAAGATTCTGGCCTATCCAGCATCCACGTGGAAAATGTTTTTTACACAAATGGCATTTAAGGCCATACCAGTCTCCAGATACTTTGTCAACTGTGAAGCCCCCCACACCTGTGTAGGCTTGCTGGCCGATCCAGAAGGAGAGAGGCGTAGGCGGTGACCACAACTTTCTTGTAATGATAACTCCAGACATTCAGTCCACTCAAGTATAGAAGAGGCACAAGTTCCAATAAGCTTATCGTGACATTCGTGGTGGAACCACTTTGTAAATCTCTGTTAACTGATTGGGTTAATGGTGGTACCCTTGACACACTGTCCTTAATATGCTCTACATGCTCTAGAGGGACAGAGCAGTAAAAGTGACGCAGTGTGTGTAAGTCATCTACATATGTTTTGCTTATAGTCTTCCATACCAGTACATTTCCCTTACATTCCACCAGTACTGCATATTTACCTCACTTCACCCTACCAGCACCTCTCAACTCAATAACCCAGTCCCTTCCCAGAATCTTTAGAAATTGGTAAAGTGGTGAAGTGTCGTAGTAGGCAAGCAGTGGGTTAAGCAACTCATTTTTGACATTGAACACATTCTACTATTATTACGTAGTAAAATGCTCTTAGATCTGTCAGCCTAAACAAACATTTTCTTAATATGTAAGTGAATGTTATTTTTATTCTAGTTCTCTGCTAGGTATCTGGGCCATGCAGTTTCCAGTTTGATGTTTTTTCACTTATTTATATAAACAAAACTACTTTGTGAATCATTTTATCCACATTTCTCTTTGTTTAGAAGGAAATTTAAATGGAGGCACTGGCAATTTTTACGCTGTGTGTTGTGTGCCAGCATTTGTTGTTTCTGTAAACAGATGAATCTGTATTGTATTTTGTTTGTTGCATATTATGTAAATATTGACTTTTCCCACAGTTTTATTTACTTTCCTTTCTTTTTTCCAGTGCATCACTTAAGCCTATGCTGGGAAGTATAGATTATTGGTACTGTAGCCACACAATGTTCAGGACGTAATAAACCCCACATATCATGAAGAGGCAACTGCCCCAGCCAGTCAACGTGGTTTCACACGCCTTGCCATATTCTGCTGTGTGTGTGTTACTTGTTTTAATATACATAATCTAATTTTGTGTATTTACTATAGTGTTTTATTAGCATGCCTTTTTTAATGAATAATATTCATTCTTTACATGTATGGGTATTTCAAGGGACTATTTTTAACTATGTTTATTTGAAGTACTGTAAATTGTACTAAGAACAGGAGAATATTTCTATGTGTTTTTTGTATTTTAGATTTCATTGAAATGTCCATGTTTCTATTTTATTTCATACTAAACATAGATATGTTTGTGTCACAGTTATTTTTATCAATAGGTGTTTACTTTTGTGTGAAAACATGTTTTGTGATGGTCTATATATGCAAATGATAGAATTGTAGTAAAATACATACTTAGAAATTTTACTTATTTATAAGTACTTTTGTTCTTATGGTAATTTTTTGCTGAGGTAGTAATAATTGATGGCACAAAAGAAATAATTTTATGTAAGATATGTAAACATTTTGGATTTTATAACTAAGTGTCTTTGAGTGCTTTTCAGGTAATATTATTATTTAAAAAGTTAATATTAAAAATAATGAAAGCTGCACAATGTAAAATCATGGCATGGACAATCTTGTTTTTAATTGGCACTGTATAAAAAATTATTCAGAGTTATTAAATTATATATTAATAGCATCGACAACCATTGATTTTCTACGGGAATTCTGTATGTGGTAGTAGTGCCATTTGAATGGGGTGTGCGTGTGCTATTTTTATTTGTGTTCTTTTTAAGGAATACTTAATGCAAAATGTCAGATAGAGGGAAGTGTGTAATGTATTCATAAATTAAGGGACATGATTTCAGTACATTCTTATACCTGAAACTGAGTTTGTAATGTGTTGGTTATGTCTAAATATTAACCTGGCTGTTCCAGTGTATGCATCTCGAGTTGTACCTATTATGTTTTAACTTCACTTTTCTTTACAGTAGTAAGTTATGTGACTTTTCAAAAGAGCGCTAGTTAGTAAAATATTTATTATTATTTTCTATTTGTACTAAATATTTACCATTCATTTTGTAGATATTACTTGAACCACATAACATATTACCCCGAGTATACTCGTGCATGTATGACATGTTGCAAAATAGGTTAATTCGCGACTAGTGCTGTACAATGTCAGAAACCAGCATCAATAAAGGCAGCACCTTTGCCAGGGCAATGGTATTGGCTACTGTTCGTTAGGTGTGGGTGAATTTTCGAAAATTTGAATAGTTGCAAATAGTAAATTACGAATTATTCACATTCAAACTTTGAATATCTTATGTGAAAATTGTCAATATTTTCATTCCCGTTTTGAATGGTTATTTGTAAGGCTGTGCCTTTTCAAATCTGCTTCTGGCATATTTGCAGATGTTAACAGAACCAGCGGAATTGCAGACAATTTTCGGTCGATTGGACAAACATAAACATTGCCTTATTCTTCACTATGAGTAACTGATGTCTTCCCTTTATGAACGTTGAAAGTCCTCCCATGTAACGAAGCAATGAAGTTATATTTGGAAATGAAAGTCTCTGTGAAATAGTTGAACATCCATTGTTTTTAAACAAAGTTTGTATTTTTTGTCCCAAGCTCCACCTTGCTGAGGTAACAATCTACCAGCTTGACATTGACAAGGGTCATGCATGGGGAGGGGGGACCAAGGAGAGGGAGTTTGTTTTTACAGCTATTGTCAGATGGCTAGTTTCGCCTTGGCGTGACTCATGGCTCCTGACTACATGCTGTTCATTGAAATTGATATTCTCAGTCTCCAGAAACACGGGTAGGTGTGAACACATCTATCGCCTGCTTGTTGTAGCCTCCCAGGGCTGCTGAGCTGTGCTAGGCAGGACGCCTAGCGGTGAATGCTGGGACAAAAATACTCACGGATTCGTTAGTGCCATATTGTTTTGGTGTGCTGATTATCACCAATATTTATTTATTGTTGATATGGATAATGGTTTGGGTGTAACCTCGGTACCAATTAATTCTCAAACGATAAGTAATAGCATACAATTTAAATCTTCACAATTTCTGTAATAACTATAAGACCCATATTTTCCTTGTGTGATCCGACTTGGCTTGGTAGAGCAGGCAATAAGGGAACTGCCTTAAATCGAATTGGTAATAGTGTGAGAGTCCAATCCTGGCTACCTGCATTATATATATATATATATATCCACGTAATTATTTGGCAACATTCAATAAAAACTATATTTATTAGCCACTGCAGTCGTCTGACACTTATTCAATCAGTGAAATTGTTTCATGTAACTATTTCAATCGGTGAAATATTTTCACTGAAACAATCAATGGTTTTCCACTGAGTCTAGGTGGAGCCATTTTCACTGATTCGAGTAGTTGAATTTCAGGGTGAATCAGTTGTTTTACACCGAATTCAATTTAGAGTAGAGTAGTTCCGATACCGATACTTGGTATTGGTATCGGCTGATACTTAACCTTTTTTCAATGTATCGGTATCGGACCGATACATTAGTATCCGTTATAGGCAATGAAATCTGTTTATTACTGTCAACTGAAATGATCAAAAATGCTTGAACTAAAAGTCCGTGTCCAATGAGCATTTTCTGTGGTGCCGACCATATTCATATGTTAATAATGTAAAAAAAGTCAGTTTTTGCCTAACTCAAAATTTAATTTAATCCGCATCGATCAAACAAAAATTTCTGTAACATCGCCAAAAATTATATGCTTTGATAATTAAACAACGAAGTATTAACAAAAAAGTGTAAGTCAACTGTACCTGCCAAGACATACAAAGTCAGTACCAATACAATACATTATGTCAACATGCACAAGTATTACTAAGAGAAATTACAAATAAAATCAATTTTCAACACACGTTGTTTTGCTTACATCTCACTGCCCTGCATTTAGTCCTATTTATATAATTTACCACTTTCGAAATAACCTGTTGAGTTGCAATGTCGCACTTAACTCATATTTTGTAACAAAAAATAATAAATAATAACAACAGATGTATCATACTACACATTGTGTATTTAGAGAGCACGAAATACAAAAAAAAATGTTTAATGTGGGAATACAGTACAATTGTATAGGAAATATGTACTGTACAATTTTATTAGATTATCGACAAACAATTTCAATGTTTCTGGCCAGCAGCCATGTTGGTAACGACGAGCAAGAAGCAGCGGTGCCATATTATCGAGATATTAAATCACAATGCGACTTTAATATTTTTCATGAAAATTATGAATGCAGTATGTATAAAAATGTTACTCTAATAAATATGTCTGGAAAGTAAGAAAAAGGCAACTCAAAATTAAGGAAGCCCTATTCATTGCACTTCATCAATAACTATTCAAGTCGTACATGAGAAAAAAATTTTGCTGCTGTACAAGAGAAAGAAATCTTGCGTAGTTCACACAGCCACCGCCGCTGCTGCTCCATAAGTACAATAGACACCATTTTGAGTAACTTGTTGCCGTGGTTTTGCTTTCTCAAGTCATGTTTCCATCTGTGGAATAGTAATTGCACAACTTTTCTTTGTAAACATTGCAACACAATACAAGTTTTCTGTTGAAAGCGGTTTGTAGTGGAGAAATTTTAGTTATAATTTATTGTGTTTGTATAGAATCATAACTTAACAATATTTACAGGAATACAAAAATTTAGTGTAGCCTAGAAGACATGGAATATTATTTCTCCCTAATTTGTCATCAAAAACTTCTGATGCTGCTTGTACATGCTAAAATTCATATATTCTGGATGCAAGTTGAGAATTTTCATCTCGCTGTGCTATGGTGGCGATAATATTGGGAAAATATATTTTAATTTTTATTATTTCTCATATTTCAGCACAATAATGGTGAGCAGGAACAACAAAGGGGAGAGCATTGGTGTCAGGGTATGAGTAATGGTATCTAGGAATAGGTATCGGAAAGCATGGTATTGGAACAACTCTAATTTAGAGTATAAGTATTAAAATTATATTTTATTTGTTTTAAAGTTTTCAGATAAAATAATTTCCAGTGGTTTATAAAAAGCTAGCTTTTTATTCCTTTCGCTAGCTACTTCATGTGCTTCTTTTGACATGTTACTCAAAATTTCTACGTATTTCTTGTCTGTCATACCTCCCTCTAACACATTAGGCTGACTACTTATTTTACCTAAAGAGGGTAGCCTAACTTCTTTTCCATATAACATATAATGTGGGCTATAACGCGTCACTGAATGTGGAACCATTCTATATGCGTGCACTGCATATGGCAAATATTCTTCCCAATTACTATCATATTCATGTACGTAATGAGATATTATGTCCGCTATGGTTCGATGGAGTGTCTCAACACGTCCGTTACATTGTGATCTGAAAGGCGTCGTCTGTAACTTCTTTATTTTTAACACTTTGCACGTCTCTAACATCAACCGAGACACAAAATTTCTCCCTTGATCAGTCAGCAGGCTTTGTGGACAACCATGCCTTATAATAATCTGCTGTACAAAATATTTTGCTACTCTCTCTGTAGTTTGATCGAGAATTGGTATCGCTTCACAGTACCTTGTGAAATAATCAATAAATGTAAACACACATTTATTCTCCCTCTCGATCATCGGTAAGGGACCTAAAATATCTACAGACACCAACTGAAATGGGGAATTTACTTGCGGCAATGATTCTAACAGTGCTTTCGTCATTTTCGTACTTTTTCTCCTAAGACAGTCGTTGCACCTCATAATATATTCATCTACATCTTTATTCAATGTTGGCCACCAGTATAATGATTTGAGGAGGTTCTGAGTATGCTTCACTCCTTGATGAGCAGAGAATGGAGTGACATGGGGATGACTAATTACTCGGTCATGAGCGACTTTGGAACAACTACTAGAATTTTGTCCTCTTTGCTTTTGTATAGGATGCCTTCCCTATCAATAAAGAAATTTCCCTTATCTGCCTTATTAGTTATACGTAGACATGTTTCATCTTCCCTCTGTTCTTTCTTAATTATTTCTTTAGTTAAATCTCAATTATCGCATTTACCGTTCGTGACAAACAATCTGCATTCGCATGTTTCTTGCCCGGTTTATGGACTACTTCAAAATCAAACTCTGCTAACCGAAGTGCCCATCAAGTGAGTCTCGAACTAAGGTCTTTCAAATTCAAGAACCATCTCAATGCAGCATGATCAGTAATAACAGAAAATCTATGCCCGTTCAAATACGCTCTGAACTGTATTGAAGCAAAAACTAAAGCGCACAATTCTTTTTTCCGTTGTACTGTAATTCCTTTCTGCTAAATTTGTCTGCTGGCATAGGCGATTGGTTTTTCATGCCTGTTCCTCTTGTGAGACAGGAGTGTGCCTATACCATAATTACTAGCATGTGTACTTACAATAAATGGTTGTGAAAAATCTGGATCAGGGCCACATTTCCTTTGTAGCCGCCTGTAGACCCATAAAAATGTGCCGCCCCTCAAGTAAAACTGTTTTATATTTTTACTACCTCATTTTTATTTATTTTAAGATCCACGGAGAGCATACGAGGTGCAACGTTTTAATTTAAACCAATGTGTAAATGTATTGTTAATAAATCACAACATTAAAAAAAGATGACAACCAGAACTGCAAATATTATGTAAATGATTGCAATGAAAACACTGGCATGATATCATTCAATAGTAAGGACAACATTTAGAAATTTAATTTGCTTTCCATGAAAGAAAAAAAGTTTTTACTTAAGCCTAGTAAGATAATGCATGTCTCGTCCGAAGCTCTTCTTTCTAGCCTTCCTTTGGCAAAGGAATTGATATCCTCGAAGTCCAGACCCCGCAGCATCTGTCCCTCGATATTCAGCAATGCTACAGCCGATAACCTGTCTTCTCCCATGGTCAACCTCGGGTAGTTTTTTTTACACGTCAAAGAGTAGAGAAAGAGCGTTTGCCTAAACAGTTTGTTGCTGGATCACTGAGAATCATTCTGAGTGCTACGTTTACATTGTGAGATTTCAACCAACCCTTCTTGGTTTTAAAATTTACTTAATATTGTTAGGTTGACTCGTCGTTAGGTGTTTGTGGCTTCACATGCATTTTAAGGTGCAATTACTCTTCTACAATGGATGCTTCAAGATCACTATTGTACTAAGAGGCCAATTTATGTGCAGCTGAAAAAATCTGTGCTGGTTCATATGTGCTGAGATGTTAAAAGCCAAACCTCTCTTGAAGTTCATTGTAACATTCACTTCGCACTTGCAGTTCTGATCTTAGTGTATCCAGAATTACATTATATTGACGCCGTCGGGTGAGACACGAGACGAACAATGACACAAATACTTACTGGTAATTTGGGCACCAGCGGTGCTTCCCAATCACCGCATTATTGAGACTGAGGGTTCTCAAGGATGTTGTGGGTTCTGTGTATCCGTCTCACCCGTGCGTACTTACAAACGCGTTGGCAATACTAAACTTTTAATAAAACCACTAAAATAAACAATAGATAAAACGTATGTGGCTAGGACACTGTCCCTACTGAAAAAAAAATTGAGTTCACTGAAGACTTGTTTTTATTGATACTGTTTATACACCCTCAACGTGCCAATGAAATGGTTATCTCGGTCATGACTAGCCAATTCCGCTTGGGTGCTCCGCAACCCGTAATTAATCTACCGCACGTCTAAATGGATGATCTCACCGAGGTGCGTGAAAGCACAGCCTTCACAAGGAAAGAGGACCGACAGCCACTAGGGTGGACTGACGGTTTTTCCCTGAAGACAGGACACGGTGAATCACAAATGAATACCCTTAATACACATTAACACCAGTGATTACTCGGCATCACTAACGCAAACTCGTCGGGGCTCGCCCTCCAGCACGTGGTTAGTGTGGTGACGGCCTATACACAGAGCCGGCTAGGACGGGAGTAATTGCACCGTACACTAATTACACAATGACCTAGACCCTTGAATGAGACATGAAATAAGATGGGACATGAGATGAATATTCACAATAAACACACACGTGTGAAAACAAGTTTAGGTGGCGCGGATGCTGCTGGATGAAGTTCATAGCAGACCATGTGGTGCAGGTGAAATTGCAATATTTCTGCGTGGAAACGGCAAACCAAATTCAGATAAAAATATTATTCGTGTTTGGCAAATGGTTCTCTTTACGATTAGCGTTGTTACAGGCTTGTAACATGCCTGATGGTGGTAAAATCAAACATTACTGTGACTGCGTGGTCAAGTACAAAAGCATCAATTTGCGTGAAAAATACATAGAACCCTGAAATGAAAGATTGCACATACAATGTTATATAAATAAGCTCTTAAAATGCAATGATGCAAAGACTTGGCTTCAGTCAGCCACGTGGTTATACGTGATGTTACCGTAAAATATTCAAACACGAAAATTACCCTTAAAAACGTACAGAAAAATAAAGCTCTTAAAATTGCGTATAGCAATTATGCAGAAGTTTCAATGAAATGCCATAAACATAGGCAGATGGCGTGTGATTCAAAATGTGCGGGTCGCGTGACCTCTGCGACATCTTTCTCCTCCTTCTCCTCGATTAAGTTAAAAATGCCACAAGGACGTAAGAAATTAGTAAAGCGGGAGCATGATGCTGGGAAAAATGTCTGGCAAAAAGTATGCAAGCAAAGATTAACTGGTAAACTACATGGACTATGGAAACCTACATCAGTGAACAAAAGTTGTAGTGCGCACGTGACAGTGTCTTACCTCACCAGCTCTCCTCGACAGACTATCCAGATACAAGCGTCACATGAACCTATCATGGCCGCCTACGGGGTTCACATAACCGGAAGTGCTATGCACGCTGAGTGAAATAGTTTATAGTGAAAATAAAATGGCACAAATTAAATTAGACATTGTTATACGTTTCTATAATTTTGTTACGAATTTCAATATTATTTTTATGTCTCTTTGTGATGGCGTTCATGCCAGAATATTAAGTGTTCTTAATCTCGGCACCACAGGCACTTTGAATATTCACAACCAAACAATTAAAATTAGTACACGCACTTTAAAACATTTTAAGACATATTAAACTCTGTAAAGACAATGTAAAGACACATTTTACCCTGAAATTAACATTTATAGGAAAGTTCAAAATTGTTGGCCTCTTTGCGCACGTGTGGTACACGTGACACATGAGCACCGTCATGGGCTGTAGCGCTGCTGGCTGTTAGCCGGTGTCAATACGTACCAACACGAAAATTATCTGACCCAGTCTTAAAAGTAATTTCTGCAACCCTAGTCTCATCAAGTATCAGAGTACACTTCCTTTTCCTTCCCTCGTGAAATTTGTAAATTTCTATTCTGCTCAACAACTTTTAAGGCATTCATAGTGGTCAAACATTTCTGTTTCTCTGAAATTTGTTACGAAGTCAGGCAACGAATTGTACATTTTCACAACTTGCCCCAAATCTATGTTTACTGACTGCAGCTTGGCACTAACAGCATTAAACCTATGAAGTGTTGCAGTCCAGAAGACGACCATAAAAGCAGTTTCTAGTATATTTAATTTTTGTCTCAATGAAGATGCCTCATTCTTCTTTTGAGGTTTTTTTGAACTATCATTTTCTAGTCTGCAAGGTCTCAAATAGTCCACACCAATTACTCTCTAGTGCATATCATACATAATTTCGAGTAGATCGAGTCTTCGACAGACTTTAATATCAGACCTTCTCCTTTGCAGTTTCGAGCTAGGAGAGCCCAGCGGTATGTGGAAGCTGAGCAAAAATTGTACAGTTCTTGTAGCAGTCCATAAAACCGTACTGCTTCAGTGCAAGATTCTGCAGCACATGAACCCACAAGATTAAAAGTGTGTGCTGCACATGGCACATAGTCAGCAAAGGGACAAAGTTCCTTCACCCTTGCTTGTACGCCTGTATATACTCGAGACACGTTCGAGGCATTGTCATATGACTGGCCCCGCAGTTTTTTATTTCCAACTCATGTTTGCTCAAAATAGTAAAAACAGCATTGGCTATTTCTTTTCTATTGGCTATTTCTATTTGATAAAATACAAATGAACCATTCAACTGGCTCCCCAACTCCATCCTTCTTAACATAACGTGTAATAAATGTTAGTTGATCAGTGTGTGAAATATCTGGAGTGGAATCGACACTTATACCAAAGTATTTAGCTTCTTTCACTGCCTTCACTATTTCATCTCTTACTTTTTCAGCCATCAAAATAATCTATTCTTTATAGATGGTCTTGGAAAGATAAGACTTATGTCCCGAACCTCTGTCGCTGTTTTTTTAGATGTTCTGCCATGAATGGCTCAAACACTGTAAGAAACTCATCAACCCTACAAAATTGCCATTGCTTTTACTTCCTACGTGTTCAGCAGTACCATGAAATTGTAACCCTCTAATAGCCAAATACTTTACTGTTGCGATGATACGTTTCAAAACATTTTTCCAGTAGTTGCATTCTTGCTCAAACTGTGCAACGGGCCTGTTATCAATTTGTGCATTAGTATTTCCTCCCAGTTTAAGTGTTAAAATGCTATTTTTATACTGAGGTGAATTCTCATGGTCGTGTACCCTTTTAGAAGCATTTTTCCAGTCCTTTAACCCTGAAGTAAACATACAATTTTCCCCACCAAATAGCAAGCAAGTTGCACAAAATACACCCCTTTGATGGCCAGTATACTAGCCAATACCCAACTTGTCTCTCCCCATTATGCAGTTTCCGAGAAAAAATTTAACTTGAAACACACCTTTCTTCATCAGGGTACTTATGTTTTGAAGCACTGAAGTCTGCATTTAAGTTTTGTTCAATTCCATGAACAGCCACAGTGTCTCGTAGTGCCTCATTAATTTCCCACTGGGCTGGATCTGTACTGGGTTTAAAAACAAACTTCTTAGGATTTCTAGTTGCATCTGTTTCCATAAAATTCTTAGATTGCTTTAGCAAGGATATGTAGATGGATACTGCCGCTGTTCAGTGAATTATTGGTACTTGATGTTGGAATTCACTGTTCTTGAGCAGAAAATAATTTTTCTAGGAATGACGAAATACATGCATCGGTAGCCTCTAAGTCATCACTATCAAAGGAAGGACAATTTTAGAAGCACTGCTGCTGTTGGTATTATTATCACTTTCAGCCATGACGTCAGCTACATCTTCGTCCTGTCGGTTATCACTGTTACATACAGAAAAGGAAGAAATCTTAGGGATCTGCTTTAAAGGATCACCATTCCTTTTTTCTTAATAATTTTTTAATTTTTTGTATTGAGCACTAGAGAGTCTTGCTCTTTGGGTACTCATTTTGTTCACGATTCACAGGCAGCTAAATTCGCCACACTTAAATACGCGGATGCACACGTACCTATTTTACACTTAAGCTCGGACATATTCATTGTTTGACCGAACATAAATAAGCAACATGGGTACGAAACGCGAGTATGGTGTGGCTTGCGCTGCGCCATGCCTCCCGCATCACATCAGCACGACAACTAGTGCCAACTGGCAACTATACCATTTCAAAAACAGAGAACAATGGTATTGAATCATACTGCCCTTATCACCGCGGTCAATCCTCTCACCACGAGGGCGGTGAAGGTTCAAATTCCCTCCCCACCTTCCCCCCCCCCCCCCCCCCCCCCCCCCAATGACACATTTCCAAAATAATCTATATGATAAAACTGCAGCAGAAATGGTTGGGACTGGAGATTTGTGAAATTATATACAAAGGATAATTTATCAATCAAATTCCTGTGTGAACATAAAGGTTGAAAATGGAAACAATGTGTATCAAATATGCGCTGTGTACGGCTTATTATCTAGAGAGTATCGTGTAAGCGAAGATTATCAACAAAGCGCATTTGCGCCTGTGTCGCATTTCACGATGATAGCGAAGTAACGCAGCTGTCTTCAGCATCAATGATAATTTAAGGTATACATGTCTTTCTCCATGCCACCCATTGGAAAAGTACCACTCTAGGCCCGGGCCTAGTCGGTCTAATGGGAAATCTGGCCTTGATCTGGATACACAAGAATTGGATATAAAATTAGTTTTTCTCGTAACATTTTGAAAGCTTCCTCCTGTTCTGCTCCACAAATGAATGGTTCATCTTTCTTAGTTAATTTTGTCAATGGTCTCACTATATCCACAAAATTCAGTACAAATATCCTATAATACTGACATAAACTTGAACTTCTCCGACATTTTTAGGTCTGGGGAGTTCTTTAATCGCTTGTAGATTTTTCTGATTAGGTTCTACACCTTTTGAACTTACAACATGCCCTAAGTATTTTTCACTGGGCAGATACAGAGGCGGGCTGGAATTTAGGTGCTAGGAGTGCCAAATCAGCCAGCTGGATAAAAGTAATATTGGGGAAAATGATATTGAAGTGTGTAGCATTGCGTTTTGTTGTGACATATCCAAGATTAAGAGGAGAAATAACATTTAAATGACAAAATCAGTGCCATGTTTTTTTTTTTACTTTAAAAACATGAGTTGAACGACGCGTTCAAGAAAAATCAGCCGTTGAATTTTCATTATGTTTTAAAAAGCAATAGGGCTGTTTTCGAATTCGCCAACTAAGGGCCCTTATCTGGCTTCGTGATCTTGAAAAGGGCATTCTGGATGTGACGTCAGTTTTGTGCTATGTTTATATATTGCACAACTAGATTTTTTAAAAGTCATTATTGCATAATTTATTACTTTTATTTATTCACATATTCATAACTTTACATTTAGATAAAAAATGTTACACTGTTAATAGAATAATGCATTTCCGCGAGTGCTAAACAAGTGACTGTCGACAAGGTCACAATTGATACCTACCAAATCACGAATTTACAAAATAACAAGCAAATTTTCGACTTCCATTAAAACAATGTGTAATTAAAAATGATAGTCTGGTCAGAAGAGGTGCAAAACAATGCCGTCTCATGAAAGACATTGAACTAAAGTCTCTCCAAACCCCATCCAACATACTGTCGATAAAATTAACACGGCCCCAGAAGTATGACTTTGCCATAGCAAAAACAAGGTCGTTTGGGATGGTAACCTGCATTGATCACAGCATTTGTTTACACTCATTGTTTTCTTCATAGACAGAGCAGCTGTTTAACAAGGATACATTGCGGCCGTGCTACGTTTCAAGAACTGTCAAAATTTGGTGACCTTGTATTCAGTATTCTAAATGCAAGTACATATTTTGATTTTTTACATGTCATTTGTATTTACAACCTGTATTTCATATTTATTTTACATGTTTCGTGTGTGTACAATCTGCGAAAATTACCAACCCAAAACAACAAACAGAATAATAAATTTATCTTACTTCAGGTAGCAGTAGAATTGCTATTGTTGTTTTCCGGCGATAAACAATTCCCACATTTTCTCTATCTGACTAAATACAGAAAAAAAAAAAAAAAGGAATGCTTGTTTTTCTAAATAAAATTTGTAAGCTTTCTTAGTTCAAAAATGTACAGTGAATATATGCACATTTCTTATATACAAGTTTTAAATGTCATTTCTAAATTTAAATCTTTGCAGAATAGAAATTTTGTGTATTACAAAGTGAATTTTCAATACTTTTATGGTAAGCATATTAATACTATAAATTTGAAAATAAATACGGCATGGAAGTTATTCTTAAATTAATGTATATTTCAACCAATGCAAGGAATAGGAAGTATATTTTTGCTTTGCAAATCATACTAAGCAAACACATTTTGATGATGTATAAAGGGGAAATCATAGTTTCTGGTCTGAAATACAGAACAAGTGTATATTATTATATTAAATTTTCATTGTGAAATTAAGGAAATTTTATTACTTGAAATTACGTATGAATGTTAAGAAAATTAGTGTATGTGAAATTGGCACAGGCAGTTTATGCGTGTTTTAATAGTTTTTATCCATTTTACTCATTGGAACCTTTAAAAGTCGGCAAGTCTGCATATGTTATGCGCTCGGATGTCGGCTAGGGTTTCCCGGGTTCCTGGATGACCCACCTCAGGGCGGTAGTTGTGTTTTCTGCAGACGTCGGCCCGCAAAGCCTCTGGCTGCAGTCTGGGAGCTGGGGGCTGAGTCATCCTTTCCCATTCCTCGTCTGCTTTGGTGTCTTCTTCTAGGTCCGAATGGAAGGTCATTTGTCTTGCCTGGGCAATGCTGTATTTCAAAGTCAAATTCGGTCAGGAACATGTTCCACCATCCAAGATTGGCCTTGGCATTACGGAACTCACATAGCCATTGGAGGGCTTTGCTGTCTGTCTGTCTGTCTGTCTGTAAAATGAAGTGGTTGCTTTCCAAATAAAAACTATATTTGCAACCTGCCCAGATAATGGTTAGGCATTCTTGTTCATTAATGTGGTAGTATTTAACCTTATGCCGGCATACACTATCACTTGCGGTTGGCCGCGTGGGCCCGCTTGACAGAGGACGGCTCCTAAGCCATTCTGACGGCAGGATCATGGGTCCTTCCCGTTGAGGCCACTGGAGTTGCTTGATGTCTTTTAAGGCTTGAAAGGGTGCACAGTGTTCTGGTCCCATTCTCCAATAGGGAGTGCAGTGGTGCCATATGGTTGGCTATGTTCGGCACAAAATCCCTGAGCCAGATGCATAGGCTGAGGAAGTGTTTCTTGATGGCCGGCTCTTCTGCTTCCTGAATGGCCCAGGTAATCAATAGAGGTCTTCCCGAAGTGGGTCTTACAGAGTTTGCATGTCATCCCGTGTAATTCTAGCCGCTCTAATACCCGTTGAATGTGCTTGAGATGTTCCTCTCATGATTTGGAGTATATTATATCATCAAGGTAGGCAAAACAGAATAGGCCTATATATCACATCAGTACCTCTGCTGACATGAGCTGCTGGAATCTTGCGGAAGCATGCTTAAGACTGAAGGGCATTTCTCGAAACAGGAGGGTTTCTACCTCTGGGGTTGTGAAGGCTGTGCTACCTGGGTGTACTGCGATCTGCACGTCGAGGGTACTGAAGATTGTTACTTCCCCAATATCATGTAGGATGTGCTCTAGGTTAATAATGGTTGGAGGGACAATGGGATGAGTAACATTGTTCAGAGCTTTGTAATTTACACAAAATCGCAGTTGGTCGTTTTTCTTGAGTTCCAATACTACGTGTGAGTTGTATGGGGAATCAGAGGGCTCCACAATTCCTTTTTGCTTCATTTCCTCAATTTTGATAAATTATAAGCCAACGTCGTTTAGCGGACACGCTGTAGGGTCGTTTGTAGATGGGCATGTTTGTATTCAGTAATGCAGCAATATCTCGTGCTTAATGGATCTGGTTTGGCGAAGGGTCCCTCCATGTCGGAAAGTGCCAGTGTATTCATTGAGGACTCTCTTCAGTTCCTGAACTGTGCTTCAAGGAGCTGATGATTGATTTATTCTGTCTTGAATTCTGGCAGAACGATGGCATCGACAGTGTTCCCAGTTGATAGTCACATGGTACTTGTCACCCAGATATATCCTGCATTGGCCGTGGTCCATTACGCATTGTTGTTGGCAGAGCCAAGAATGCCCAAGTATGATGACTTTTTGGATATCTGGGAGATAACGAATTCCACTGGTTTAGAGTGCTTGTACAATTTGATGTTTGTTGGTGAGAATGGTCCGGCCATTGACTTTGAGAATGCAGTTTTGTTTTGCCATCCTTATGGCATGAGTTCATGGCCAGAGTAGTGCTCTCTGTTTAGCTGTTAAGAGGTTACTATGCACAAAATTTCCTGTAGCTGCGGAGTCGAGGAGAGCAAGAACTTTTATTCCATTGGTTCCGGTTTCAATGTGGGGAACTTCTGCCGGCTCTACCTCTTTGCCTAGGAGCTGTATGATGGGCCCTTGCTGTCATGTGGGATAGTGCCTGCTTTGCCCGCCGGCCTCAGCATTTCCCGCCTGTGGGGTTGATTTCTTACTGGCTGGCTGCCATGTCATTTCTGCTACTCGGGTTGCGTTCCCTTCCCGTACTCTGACCCATCCTGTCGGCCGTTGAGGCAGTCCTTGTTGAAATAGTACTCTGGACAGTACCAGCATTTTGGAAGCTTTGGCATGGTGTCCACAGGGGAGGGGGAGAAGGATTCCTTCTTCATTCGGGCATCATTTCTGACTAGGCTTGCTGATTTTAGGTCGGTCCAGTATGGCCTCAGCTTTGAAGTGGCACTCGGTTTCCTTAGCTCTCTCTTTCTCTACAACTCCTCTACTGTAAGCGGCTTCGGTATCAGTAGCAATTTTTCAACCTGGGGAGTAACATGCTTGTCACATGTAACATGCAGCTCTCTTCATTTTCATCTGGGAATATTTGCAGAAACATTTGCACCTTGCGGTAGACAAATATTTCTGCCTCCTTGTCTGGAGTTTGGGTATGGCTGTAAAAGTTTGTTGTGAAGTTGGCTAGCACCTCTTCGCCAGTGTACTGGGTGGTGAGTCGATTAGTAAGCTGTTCCCATTATGTGATAAACTCACAGTACTTGTTCCACTAGTCAAGGGCTTTGCCCTTTAGTTTGGCTTGTGCCCTGCTCCCATTACTTTGGTAGAATTTTGTTGTAGCGAAGTTCCTTTTTACATTCAGCCATGAACATTAGCGGGTTTTCATGCGGATGTCCCGCAAATTTGGGGGTTTGGGTTTCCCATGTGCATCGTGTGGTGCTAGTTTGGGTGGCTGGCCCTTGTTTGTGCGACGGTATTCAGCGGCATGTCAACATACCTTGCAGCAGTATACCATACCAGGTCTGGTTACTCTCTCAATGCAACTGGAGGGGTACGGTTCTGAACATATAATGCAGCAAACTATTTTGGTCCTGGGAATGTTGTGGCACTCCTCGACCCTAAGTTCCAGCCCGTCTCTGTATCTGCCCAGCCTAGGCAGATGTAATGGAAGTGGCATTGGCAATGCAAACCTCCCTGTGTCGGGACAAGAGGTTTTGTAGCAATGTTCGGGTATGGCATCCATATTCACTTCGGCTTGCTCAGGTTTGTTCACGTATGTGTCCAACATGATTTCAAGGTCTCTTGAGCGCCACAGGGTGTTTTAAGACTGCCCAAAGTCTGGGTGGTAGGCAGTATGGCTCCCGGCTAGGTCACTTGGCTTGGGGGTCATGCTGGCCTTATTCTGTTTAATTAAACTTTGTAATGAAGTGACAGGGCCCCACGTTGGGTGCTAGAAAACTACCCTTGACGCGTGACTTACTGTGGCCAGAGGAGGTACATCACGGCCCAAGTGTTTTGGTGAGTGTGAGGGCACACACATGCAGGGACAAGTTTGACTCTTATACTCAGCGTAGAACAGGAGCCCAACCAGTGTACAGGACAGGTCGTGTAGTTTGCCGGCTGGGTACAAAGTCGGGGATAGCCAGCACTATCTTCCACTTAAGTGGGACCACTCTCATGGGGACACCTGGGTGAGGGGTGGCGTGTGGTGTGCTGGCAATCGTTGGTGCTAGTTGTCGTCTGGGTTGACTCGGTGAGTGAGATCCCCCAAAACCACGGGTTGGCTATACCATACTATGTTTCCTGATCACTCAGGAAGGCTAGTAACACAGGATGAGTAACTCCATTGAGTTTGATTGGCGGCATGAAGAGATCTGGTATGGGTGCTGGTCTCTCTTAGACTGTGGATGGCTTGAGCTTTCTCCCGGGAACTGAGGTTCTTGATTTCAGCTGGGATGGAGCTAAGCTCCTGTTGCTATTTAGATACAGTAGCTGCCTTTTTCTCCCTCTTACGAATACCACTTCAATGGGAGAAGGGTATGAGGAAATATTCGCTAATACCAGATCCGCGGAGGTGGAGCAGGTAATGGTTGGTCCCTACTCAGGCATACTTCCGCGTACCATAATAGCCAGGCCAAAGCCTCCCCCTATCCCAGTATCTGGCATCAGAAGTGCGGTGGAAATAGTGAACTCCAGACAGACAGTCCAACCCCAAAAGGATGTGTACCTAGTATTGAGCTGTACTGTTCTATTCACCTGGGTGCCTAGAAAGGGTGGCCTTCCAATATAGGCCTGTTTCTACTGGTGAGTTCGGCGGCTTGGTTAGAATAAAATTCCCGGTCACCTGCTGTCCGCCAATGGACCTGATGTCTACAGACAGGGTACTACTACTACGGAATAATATTCTAAGTGGGATAAAATTTTGTTTATTTCTGTATGGAAATAAACAAAGTGGTTTTACTACCTTCAATCAACAAGAGCTTAACAGAAGCTTGCTACATTAGCCAGGTGAAGGTGACCTGTTTCTAAGCTAACGGGGTAGGTAGGCAAAGCGGCTATGAAAGTAACTCAACTTTAACTAATGCTGCGGTGTTTCTACTGAAGGGACGGGAAAGCATTACGTGTTTGATGACTCAAACTGACTGTTGTTTTCAAAGGCGAAGAGAGATGTGAAGACCAGACAGAGCCGACGGTTCCTTCAGCACCAGGAGTGCAGTGAAAGCACAGGACAGACTGGCATTCCAAGGGCCAGGCCCCAGTATGTATACTCTTCCTGGCTCACCCTTGGTCAGGTGAAGGGGGGGGGGGGGGGTGGCGGCACTGGTCGGCTAGGATCCAACAGCTTAATGTGTCTATGATCCATACTAGTAGTGCCATCCTTCAGCACACTGTAGTACGAAGTGACCTTGAATCATAGTCTTGGTGGCTCAGCCAGTGAACAATACAATTTATTCGGGTGAGAGAGTGCGTTTTTTACCATGGGTAAACAATACAAGTTCTTGACATCGGGTAGAATGCACTGCCATTCAAACTCCATTGGGCTGAATGGTTGGTACTGATGAGTAGAAGTAAATTATAAGAAGAAAGGCGTCATGCATCAGACCAATAGAAATTCTTTTCATACATTTAGTTGTGTAAGTTATTACAAGTAATTCATAAGTACATTTTAGACCAAAAATCAAGTCTTTTGCAACACTTTGAAGGAAAAATTAACCTAAATTAAGGTGTTATTGTTAACATAAATTTTTTATTTCAGGTGTTGCAAAAGAGAGATACTATAATGTAAAAGGTAGCTAACAATTTCTTCTAACAACTTACACTTTGGAACGTATGGAATGTGTTTCGATAGATCCATGGCACAAGGAGAAATAAATTATAAAATTCTTGGTGCGATGGAAGCAGCCAATACATATTGCCCAGTGAAAGGAGGTGTCAGTATTGGTGCCAACTCTTCAACATGTCGGACGTAGAAGTGTATATTCAGAATATTATATAAAGGAGTTAAATACTTTATCCTTGCATAAAAAAACTTTTATATTTCATAGTTCTTGCATAATGACATGTCAGAATCACTATTTTAGTGTTTATAAAATAATTAATTTTTTTTTTGGTAAACAACAGCTTTAAAAATTTATTTTGTAAGTAAGTGGAAAGTCTTTGCATTATTGTGTACCTCATTAGCTATATAGCGAATGTTGTAAGTGGATTGTGTCAGATATGTGAGTTGTAGTGTTTCCATTGCGGGATGAGGACATGAGTTTGAAACGTGTTGAACGTAGTATCTTGGAAAATAAACAATTGTCTTGAGATATTCACTGAATGAAGTGGCCACATGGTAAAGCCACTTAATCGGATCCCTTGTTTACTTCACATGCCAGGCAGTTGGGGTTAAATGAGTTGAGTGGCTGTCATGCTGAAACTATACTCAGTATTAACAGTTTCGTAAGACATTATTAATGAAGTCTAGTGTAGAAATCATTGCTTTGCTAAATGTATCTCTTTTATGAAACCTTGGAAGCAAATTGGTGCTGTGACAGAGCAAGTCCCATTGTGGTAATTGCTTTGTTTTTAATTTCCTGCAAATTTTTCAGAAAACAATAGTTGGAGGTTATTTTTATTCTTCCTCAAAGGAAATTTTCTATGATGGTAAAACATAATGTATAGTGATGATTACATTAAAATACATGTAGAAATGTTTGTCGAGATCTGGATGTGATGAATATATGCAGTATTCCAGAGTGTTTTAGAAATGGTTTTAAGTTGAACTTTCGACTATTTGTTTTCCAAGATGCTATAATGCAGGTACCTTTCTTCAGCAATGCAAGACATTTTCGTCTGATGGCTATCTTACAAATTTTGAAGATTTTGCATTATGAAGCCACATGACTTGATTTACATTGTAATGAACAAATTGATCATATGGTTGGTTGAGCATGATTAAAGCAATGCACTGCCAGATAATAAAATATATTGAATATACCACTTTATGAAATATTTAATAACTGTGTCTTAAAGGAGTTGAAAATTTAAGAGAAATATATTTTGTTCCTCACTAACCACTTATTTCACTGTTGAACTTTCCTCTTAACTTTAATATCCTGCCCTCATAATTGTGAAATATTTGGTCATTGTGTATTTTGAGAGTTGTTCAGTCTCTTTAAGGCATTATGTTGAGCATTTAAAATTTTGAGGGGCAGGTTGCTACTGTAACATTTATCTAAAGTATTTTCATGTATTTTCCTGAACTAATGTGAAGAATTACGTGATAACAGTGTAGTGAAATGCCATACCTTTAAACTATATAATTTTGCTGCAATTATGCTGTTTATATTAACGTCCGCTCTAGTGAGAACTGCATCACGGTTACTGTGGTTTTGGGTGCGCTATGTCAGGCGGGCCAGGTGTTTAGCTTTACATTTCTGTTTACGTTTTCCAGAAACCAACACTCGTCGTGGTTGCTGGTAACACAGTACAAAATCTGGATATGGTAATACAACAATATGTTTGACAGGGACACACACTCTCCAACTTTCTGGACTTACCAGGACTCACCAATACCTGGTTGGGTGACCGGCTAGTTGAAGGGGCGTCGCTGGAACTGGTGTCTAATGGTGGGGTCGGCCCGCAGAGTGCTAGCTGGTTTATGTTTCTGGAGTCCAGGATTGACCCGGCCGTGTCCCGTTTCCTCGCCTGTGAGGTAGGTGATGATGAAGGGGTGTGAATAATTGCTGATCTGTATGTGGGGCTGAAAATAGAGAAGGGGAGAGGACTGGAGAGGAAGGCGGGCAACTTGAGCTCTCTCCGTGGTGTTAGACTGCCAAGTGCAGCTGGCTCAGGTTTACACGTTTGCTTGCCAGTGGCAATAGTTGCCTTGTGTTCCTGACTTCGAGCCCTACTCCTTCAACTGTAGAGCATAAAGATGTGTGTGACACTTCACAATACCTAGTCTAGAGCATGCAATTGATAAGTCCCTACTAGGTGTACTTGTAGGTCGAACCCTGTGCTCTTACAGTCCTGCACCACTAGTGCACAGACCTAGAGCAGTGGGTCTTGTGGACTACCTTCCAACCACTGTTGGGTTATTTTGCAATAGACCCTCACGTTCCAGTGTATACGCTTTGTCAGCACTGTGGAGGGAGTGCAGTCTGTGACTGATTCACCAGTTCCCTTCTGAGAGCAGTTCCTAGTGCTGGGCTCTTACTTTCTGTACACCGGGATGTACAGGACAGGTGGCCGGAAAGGATGGTGTGGTGTGTGGTGACGTACAGACGTCCCAGAAGGGCAGCCTGCACTCCTACTCTAATTTGTACAGTTGTGGTAATATCTGGTCTCTTGTTTACTCTTAAAAAAAAAATGTCTAGTCAGTAGGAATTACCTCTAGAACAGGTAGTAACAAGGTAGTAACACGTACTACCTCGTAACCAAGCTGAACATGAACAGAAGTAATCTGCGGTTTGAAAGGTGAAGGTGACCAGCTCCTATACTATGCAATGTACAAAATGACTCTGGTGGCTATTATTAAACAACTCAGTTGCAGCTACTCTCTCTTGGGGTGTCTAGAAGAGACTTTAATGGGGGCCACTACCAGAAGGACAATGGGTGTAGTTACCACTATCAGCAATCCCAGGGGCATTGATGACTGAAGTGTTTGGCATACAAGTCTGCACGCTTACGTATGAAGAGCTTCTGGTAGAGGGCATCTGCTGGAGCTGCTGGTAGAAGCCTCTGTATGTCTGGAAGGTGATGCTGAAGCCTCCGGAGTTCTTGGAGATGAGCTGGAGTGCAGTAAAGAGCCCCAGCATACGAGGTGTTGAGGCAAGCTGCTGGAGAAGAGCTCTCTTGTCTTCGGCCATGCACTGGCATTTATAGTGCACTCAGCCTTGTCCACACCTGGACTGGAGTGTGAGGTGTTGACGTCCCTCTAGTGCGAGGCTGAGTTGGTGTAGCTTCCCTCTGTGCCCGGCGCTCAGGCTGCTTCGGTGACTCTCAGTGCATTTCAGGTTATGGAGGGGGGGGGGGGCATGTTTCTTAACCGATTGTGTAACATCTCATTCACATGTCTCAAATCACCCTCCACAACAAGGGCGCTCTTAAAGGCACTCTTGAATGGAGTTGCTTGGTGTAATGTCTCGTGTCTGTAATCACTCACTATGCTTGGAGCGATCCTGTAGGCACTCGTGAAATGACTGCTGGGTTCAAACCTTCCTCGGGTTACATAAAATATGTGATGGTAGACGAGCCATGGTTGTTTAGTAATAATACTGGAAACCGGCATGCATCATTATATAATGTTATGTGGTATTTTGGCACAATTAATTGTTTTTCACTTAGTTATTCTTTATTTATTCCCTTATATTTATGGTTGAAGTTGCTTTCAGTTTTTACAGTTGTGAAGCATTACTCTTTTGTTGTAATTAGCCTGGAAAATGTTGGTTCTTTCGAAATAATCTGAATTGCAGAACAAATGTGATATATAATTTTTCAGGCATGCAGTTGATGCATATAAGCATTTCTGACATACATGTGCATTATATGCCACATAGCTGTTTGGTGTCTCTTGCTGTAGTATCATTATTTTGAACAAGTTAAACACATGGTGTACTGTAAAATCAAAATTTTGTCATCTTCAAGTATAGTTTGGGTGTAACTACTGCAAGTAATGTGCACTTTTAACTGACAAATCTAGGTTTATTAAGCAGGAAAACTTATTAAAAGGGTACCTGTTTAAGATCGCTACAATGGTGTTCCATGTGACACATTCAATAAATGTAGAAAAAAAATTATTTTAGGGACAAGCGTATGTAAGACTTGATATAATTTCAATCAATATAAGACCATCATAATTTTTAATTTTACACCTGCACAACCAATTTTAAGGATATATTCTTGAAGGTGGACCATATGGCTCAACTCTTCTAGTTCGCCCGCCAGTGGTGGGGAGCTTTCTAAAGCACCGAGCTCGTGCCGGCAGCCACTGCTGGAAGTACACTGAAGTAGGGATCTGTCTCGTGTCCCCGGTGCATGGCAACTATCATTCAGTGTCAGCTCAACCTCAATGTCTTTTCGGGTAAGGCACGACTCAAGGAGGGAGGAGCAAAGGACGGCCTGTATCGCCGCTAAATGGGACAGCACAGCCCTTGTTCGACTGTTAGAGAGGCATTCCTCACCGGTATATGTGTATATCCAATTTCCCGCACATGTTCGTATTTCAAGGGAATACCACCTTGTCGTACAAGGGTTCTTACAAGGTACAGAGGTAAGGTACAGTGTAGCCAACCCCAGGTTTTGGAGTCTGGGGGCAGCAGCTTGGAACCAGCGCTGTCAGCCGTTAAGCCATTCCGTGCTTTGGCCTCCCAATAGGTGGGTAAGAGGAATTGCGTCTTCTCACCACAAGGAAACCAGGTTTAATGTGACTGTTGGCCAGATCCAAAGCCCAAACCTGGCACATCTGCACATCCTTGCCCCCTCTATCACAGAGGTTCTGAGACCCTCGTACTCAGAAACCAAGCTTGTGGTCTGGCCGGGGTTCTACCCATACCTCTAATGCCTCTCCAAGGCACAACCGGAGCAAGTTGCTGCTCACCGCCCGGTCTCTTCACAAGAGTGAGAATCTCTCCAGACCTCCAGCATACGGAGTCAACCACTGCCAGCACGAAACCAACCACTATGATTGGTCACCAGAGCGAACCTCCAGTGGTGCCAATCAATCGTTCCGTTTTACCACTTAATTTCCATGTCACTTGTGGGTTATTCATGACCGAATGCTCCACCGATGGAGTGGCAGTTGGAATCCCTTCCACACAAGGTGGTTAAAAACACCTCACCTGGCATAAGCCTTACACTCAATTAAGGGCCGGTCACACTCCACTCCCTGGGAGCCACCCCCTGCAAAGCCAGAGCCTTACGATGACTCAGAATGGGCACGACCGGCGTGCCGAGCAGTCAGGGCCCCTACCCGGTGTCATGGCTCACCGGGGAGGGGCCCTGACTGCTGGCCATTGTAGCGATCTTAAACAGGTACCCTTTTAATAAGTTTTCCTGCTTCCATCACTGCATCTGAGCCATCACTCTCCTCGACCCCTGAGGGCCTTATGTGACACGTTCCCAGTTCGAGGAAGCTGCATCGGCCACGCTCCATTCCATGTCTTTGTACTTCCACACACATTGAAGTACAGGCAATGGGCCTCAACGGCCTGAGTGCTAAGTGGTCCAGCCTAGGTACCATCTTTCGGCCAACCATCATGGCTATCCTGGTTAGTTGCGAGGAAGCTGGCAACCCATAGGGAACGAGCGGCTTAGCCCAATTTGCGAAATCAGGGGTAGCATGGGAACCCTTGGGTCGCCTTGAGTGGGGAGAGGCTATAAGAGCTGCTTCATCCACCCTGAACGGGTCGTGTGCGGTGCAACTTGGCTCGGCTACTATAGCATGGTACTATCACACCACCTCTCATGCCAAGACCTTCCTCCTAGGTTAATACATCCCAGGGATAAATCCCAAAGGGTACCTCACACTATAGTCACACAACCCTACCCCTAGCCCACTGCTACATGTGTTGCTTATCAAATGCTTGATGTATCGGGGCCCCCTGTGTCTGAGCCCATTTGGGTATTACAGGGGGTACGACTTCCAGAGCTAAAAATAAGAGGACGGCTTGCCAGGCCGTTCTCTTGCCAGAACTTTGCTAGCACGGCACTGTTAAAACAGCCATCACGCTATTGAATTGATTGCTGTTGAATGCAACCAATAGAAGGAGTTACGCTCCTTCCAAACGCTGTGGGTTGAAGTGCAACCACGTCACCTATCAACAGTGTTTGCCGGGTTTGCCAACACGCACTACCTTGATGGGCCGAGGCCTATCCAACCTCTACTCACTCACTGAGTAAATGTGTCCTCTTCTTGGTGGACCAGACCTGCGCCCCGTCGTAGGAAAGTATCCTGACTTTTCCCAAGACTGGGGTCACTGGCTCCCAGCTTGGTTCCAGTCAGGGCTTTCCTCCAGGACGTCTCCCCCAATCATTAGGGTAATCAACCACTGCCACCCAGAGTCCAACCCTTGAACAGCACGGCCGAGGCCGGGGCTAATACCGCTGATCCCTTGGGTACCCACAATTTATTCTGCACATTGCTATGCGCTGCATACAGAGTTTTCACCCAAGAGAGGCCCAACACCTCCGAGACACCAGACAATCCCTTCATTAGTGCTCCGCCACCTCGAGATCCGCTACGAGCCTCGGTTTGGGACATGCAGCCGGCTCGCGGGTCATCACCGCAGGCGAGAAATACAAGCCACCTCTGAAAGCAGCATGTACTCTCGCCATGACCGATCACCAGTGCACTGGTGGGGCCGTCACGCGCCCAGCGCTTCGTCCTCACTCCGTCAGCCACAGCGTTGTCCACTGTGTTTCCAGCCCTTACCATCGTGGAGGTGGAGATGGACTTGAGCAAGAGAGGCTATATAATCGCATCTTACCTCATTTCCAGGGGATAGGGCTTGACCCGCTCAAGAATACACTCGCGGCCGGACCTCGCTCATGCACCCAAGAGACAGGTTTCCACCGGAGGGATGAACGAGCAGGGACAATCACTCTGCATGGGTCACGAGTTGTTCCACCAGGCAGAGCCTTATACCCATAACAGGTTGGTTACCCAATTCACCCGCCTGGCTCCACCCCGGCCCCTATGGCCGTCCACTACTACAGTCATCAGTTCCAGTAAGCCGACGTCAACTACACCACCTTTGGCAGAAGAACTTCTGTGTAAGTCAGGTACAACCGAATCGACCTGCCAACCAATCAAAAACAAACAGGTAGCGATCCCCTCAGTGGAAAACATCAAACCAAAGTCGACCCATGTCACTTCCCGCAAGTTGATTACCGCTACTGTAGTGAACAATTTCGCCCCCAGTCGCCAACCGACGCATCCAGTAAGAGTGGCTAGCATGAAACATAAACTAGACTAAAAGGCAACTGTTTCTCAGTGTGTTTGGTCTTGTACAAACAAAAACACGTTGACCGTGCAATCAGTTCATAGCCCGGCATGCATCAGTACTCATTACATTACAGCTTTGTTTTTGAATGTTATCCAGAAATCTCGGATTCCCGTTTTTCTTTCCTACATCCCAGCCCCCCCCCCATCTCCTTCCTTTTACCCGGCAACCTGTGATGCTGAAAATTGTTGTATATCTAAAGACAAATATAAAGTGGGTACAGTACCCAAACATCTGAGTTTCAATTTCCAAATTTTGAGAGTCAACTAACATAAAAATTATTTTTATATGACTGAACTTTAATAGGTGTTTGCATTTTAATATGCCCTCAGAAAATGTGCAACAGCAGTTTCACTGTAGTCGTAGAATATTTGAGTATATTTCGCTATCAGTCTCACCCTCTTTTACCTGCCTTTCAGTGTTTATGGCCAAGTGGCCCACAGCTCATTGGTTCAGGCAGTGATGTTCCTGGCTGTAATTTTGCCGGCTTTGGATCACCGTCACATATTTTCACTCCCACGGCTTGTTCTGGCGTTAGTTCCGTATCAGTGGTGATGTTGGGTTGATGATGATCTCTTTGCTGGTGAGCAGGAGGGTGGGCTGAAACCACATTTCCCTGCTCTTGATGATTGAGATAGCAGGCAACTCAAGGAGTACGAGTCCTGTTGGAGAAGGCCGTTCTGTTTCTCTCTAATTACATTTTACTGCCACTGTAACTGTACCACAGGTCTATCTTATAACCATCCAGTTATCAACATTGAGATAGGAGACATAATACAATATTCATAAAGTTGTCACCATACGAGGTCATTTAGTAGTCATCTCCATCAAGTATTTTGTCACTGAGTGCAGAACCAATTGAGGAACTCTTACCAACTAGTCAGACGTAGTCTGGTTTGGGTAAGGAGAGAGTGGAAAACAAATTTTGACATCAGTATTTAGGGGGAAAGGGTATGAATGTAGCCAATCCGATACAATCAAGAAAGGGCCCATCTATGTCATTATTTTTATTGTAGTATGTTCATTGCCATTACGAGTAGTAAAACTCATATTATCACTTTTTTTTAGTGCTAATTATGGTAGTTATACATCCACATTAGTGGCAGGAAAATACTTGATAGTATTATCAGTATATAATTGCGGCTGGATTGCTATTGAAACTTGAATGTGATAACCAAGTAGTATCCAAACTTCCTGTTATGTGTAGATGTTCAGGATTGTGATTAGTTGTGTTTCATGTTAAGTGTAGGGTCTATCAAAATAAATTGCAAATCATTTATCATTGTTTTGCCGTTCAGTGGAAGTGTGAAAATACTACTATGTCTTTATTACTGTTTTGTAGTGTTTGGAAAAATTACCATAAACATCAAGGAATAGTTTGTAGTATTTGAGTTAAATGTAGATTCAGTGTACTACATTATAATGTAATTAAGCATGTAAGTATTCATTATGCTTCTGCAGGACTCGAGGAAAGGCATTTATGTAACTTTGTATTTAGATATAAACAGATGTTAGTTATTAGTGTGATTTTTAGGATTATTCTCTACCTTTTTCATTTTTCATTACATCAAAGTAAGCACCATTTCATGTGTAATATTCTCTCATGCTTAAGTACTCATTGTCTTCAGTAAAGAGGGTTTTTTTTTAAATGTAGAAAATGGCCTAAAAATGGAGTAATTTTCAAAACAATGCTTGTTGCCAGATTTTTTTAAACCTTAATATTACCATTTTGACTTGCTCATACAGGATGAAATTAACTTGCTTGATTGAGCAAATGAAGTAGTCACATTTTTGGTACGTATATTGCATGTATTATTGATATTTGTGTGTATGATTCATTAACATGTAATGAATTAAGTTTTTTTAAAAAACCTAAACTTTATGATAAATGTACATACTGACGCATGACGTCTTTTCAACTATGCTTTTATTACTTAGCATCATCAGTGAGCAAGACTTGCTGCTGGATTTGTATGGAGTTTTCATTGTTGCCATGCATCACAAGATGCAAGATTATACTATCTACCGACGGCAAGAATAGATGTTCCAGCCAAAAGATTTTATTATTCACCGGTCAAGCCACCAAGGCTTTGCATCCAAGACATTGAGTATCACAGCATGCCACTAGATGGCTCTACCAGTATGTTCCACCCATCTCGAACACCAAGCCGTCCTTGAGGAAGCTAAGCTCCAGCGACCCTTTCTCTATTTACCACCCCTCTCCAGCTGATGACTGAATGGGTAACACCAGCCGGAGTATAAACAGTGGGTCTCTTGCCTGCTTGTTAGCTTCAGCCTGTCTGTTCCTTCACCATATTCGTGCCGAAGGACACATCCTCTCCTAGGGTCCACCTTCTACCAGCCTGTCTTCACCGCACACTGTGCCTAAGATCCAACCACCGCCAACGTCGTCTACACAGCTAGACACTGCGGCCCTTTCTGGGCAAACACTATCCTCGCTCCATGTGCCACTCAGAGGGCAGCCCAATAGTGCTCGGTGCTGCATGGACCGCACAACGTGCACCAGTGTGTAAAGTGTAGCATGCCGTTCAAGCATGAACGAGTCAGTTATCTGTTCAGTGCATAAAGAAACCCGTTTACCAAGAGTAACCGGCAGCTTCCCTGTTTCGTTTGGAGTTTTAAGTGTGACCCCCTTAAAGCAGAGTCTAAAGCATGCCGGAGGTAGTGTTATCTCCTTCTTGCGTCCCTGCCTTAATTTGTATTTTATTATTGAGTGCTCACCCACGAGGTTTACGTGTGTTCACACAGGCACTATCTGAAACACTCTAAATTCTTTTTATAATTTTTCAAATGCTTTGTTATATGTGGTTTTGTTTTAAAACGCAGGTAATTGATTTCACGTTTTAGCAATATAAACATTCAAAGATGCTTGCAGTTCCTGCAGCTGCATTACCTAGCTCATGGGACAAATTTTTAATAGCTCATGTATTAAGTTTCATTTTAATTAATATCGCTGTTTGAACAGGGTTTTTATGTGTAATTTGTTTTGCTAATTTTTATTTAAGTGTGTGTATGTGTTTTGCTTGCCTGCCCTGGCATTAAAGCATTAAATGCATTTTCATGAGACACTTAGCAACAGCCACGAAAGACTGTTCAGAAGAAGCTTAACAGTGCCAAATCATGTAAAATAATCTCCTGATTATTTTCCTGCCTGCTATTGTTCTTGAATGTGAAGTGTTTGCATTTTGTCCTGTGTAAACATTTCCCTTGAGATGTTGGCGGGAAGGTGTCCGTTGCTAACTATACCTACACGCCACTGTCTTTGGTCTGGTTTAGGGGATCTTCGAGGGTGGACATGCACCGCTCCGGGTGCCACGGGAACTTTAACATGTGGTTTATCATTTAGGGTGCCAATATTTTATAGATCTTAATTTCCCTGAACCTTTTGCATACCGTTTGCTCTACCGTGTGCGGACTCTTCTCTCCGCCGACTCACGACCCTGGAGAGTTTCACAACCGTAAATTTGTATTGGTGTAGTTAAGCCATATTTGCCGCATAGGGAAATATGTGTCTTATTTCACATAATTAAATTACACCTCGGGAACTGGCCCTATCCAGGGAGTGCAACCCGGTGGTCGCCGATCACATGCTAATTGTGTATAATATAGCAATCACTTTTTCTAACTAACTTTAAAAGAAGTGCGCTGCAAGGGCATGCTGCCACAGGCTGTCGACCTGTAACGACCCTGAGAAACAAGATCTCATGCTCCTCCGATCCTGTAGAGGAGCTGGCTCCCTGGGAACTCCATCAACTGTATCTGCATCCATCGATGAGCTGGAGCATCTTTATTGTAATCTGGCATTGTACGCCTCTCTCAAGCCCCAAGCCACATCAACTAGTAGGAGTAATACCAGTTCAAGTTAGTTTCATAGCATTTGGCTACCCTACCATTGTTAGCTTAGGACCAAGTTGCCCTCACCTGACTCAGCATAGGTTAAGCTTCCGCAAGCTCTTGCTGACGTAAGGAGGTATTTTAAAACCACACTGTTTATTTCCTGTAAAAAAGGAATAAACAGAAGTTTTTACCAACTCAAGGGTATCTTTCCCGTGATAATAATTCCTCTCCCAGTGGACTCGGTGCTCGTTCAATGGATTGCAAGAGACCGAGGAAGGTACTCAAACGAGCAAAACACCAATAGAGTACCCACACACACACACACACGTTGGACGGCTACCCTTTCCATGCACCACAATGTACATAACGGTAACACACACTGAATGGCCACCCTTTCTGTGCACCACGGTGTACAGAATGGTAGAGCCCCGACTCTAGGTTCTCAGTTCCTTGAGGTCAGCTTGCATGCTCAATTGATACTCTGTCCACCACGCCCATGGTGTCGGATTTGGTGTTCCCTGAGTTGTGGGAGACTGTTTCCCTTGAGACACTCACCCATGTGCGGGACAGACCACTGACAAGACCTGACGCTCAGTGTTTATCGCGTTTCGATGCTGAATGCTGGGATAGGGATACCGTCTATGGTCGGCAGACACTGCACATGGCTGTACACAAGTGTAGGACAACACGACACCTGCTTTCTTTTCACGGACATGAGAGTGTGATTCTGTCCTGATGCCCTACTCTCGTCTGAGTGGTATCCGAGAGAAGGTTAGACAGGCGCTCGCTGCCTCTTGGTGTCAGCATGAGCTTAACCCTCTCCTGGCCGCACTTGCGAAACACCAATTCTTAGGAATTGCCAAGCCAAGCTTTTGGGGACTTGAGCGGGTGAAACCAATTCCTACGACCGACACAACTTTGTGGCTCCTACCCACTGACAAACCCATCTCAAACTCATGCCAGCTGGAGTTGACGCAGGTTAAGCAGCTTCCACAGGTTGCACATCGCCAAGGTATACTGCCTAGACGCAATCCACCTAAATGCAAAGTTATCAGGCCAGTACTGTACACTCTACTAGCTCCAGTACCTCGTAAATACTGAATTTAAAACCAAAAACTGCCAGCTCTGGGTGCGGTGCGCTTGACCTTGTACCCACCAGACCGGGTGACGTTTCTCCACCAGCCTAAGGGCGTCATGCATCAGTACTTATGAAATGTTGCACATTGACCCCATACATTACCTGTTCGAATGGCATTAAGACTTTGTAATAACTTTTTAACTACTTTTGTGCGTGTGACAAACTAGTAATTTAATATGATCTTTATGTTCAAGATATTATAAATTTTTCGATTGATGCAGTTTGTAAATAATGTTTCTAAAAAATTGCAGTTCTGTAATTTTATAGTTAATGGCCTTGTTTCCTTCTTCAATTTTCAGAAAAATTAGGCACTTAACATTCTAAATCAGGTTTTCAAGCACTGCCTTTCATAAATGTGTATCGTATTTGTAAAAAAATCTGTTCTTTTGCTAAAGTAAAACAGAATAGTGTGTAAATGGGAAAATAGCGACTAAACAATAGAAATATTCTAATCATTAGTGATACAATTGCATATTACATAATTTATCACATGTTTAGTAATATTTTAGTTTAGTTTGCAAGTAGGTCGCTAGGCTACCAAAAATATATAAAAGGACAGGAAGTCAAGTACTCACAGTGTAGTACTTGTCAACAGGCACATGCACACACAAAGGAGGACAACACATTTTCCATGCATTCACATGATCGCGACGTTTCACTGGCTAAGCCAGCTTCATCAGACAAGTTGTAGGACACTGTAGTATGGTGGAAGGGGGCTGTTAGTAGTAAACCTAGTGGCCAGGTGGCGAACTAGGGTGGGGCAGGAAGATTGGTAAATTGCAGGTATAACTGATGAGTGTGGTTTGGAGCTGTTGTTATCTTATGTTGAGGCCTGACGACTGCCTGGATTTTGTTATAAATAAACACCAACACTCAGGCAGAGAATGAATGGCCACAGAGGAGACACCAAACAAGTAATAGCTGGTCACATCAAGAACCTACAGGACAAACCAGTTGCAGCACATGCAGCATCACACATCAAAGATTTTTATTCCTGCTGCAATACCATAGTTGGGAGAGCCCTACCACTATGCAATAGCTCAGAACTCAGACGCTGAGAATTAGCTCGGTCCGGTGGTCAAGTGGCAACTGCTAGGCCCCCAGATGCTGCGGCTGGGGCTGCTGATGGTTGTCTGGTCCAGGCTGGGGTAGCGGCATATGTTGAAACATTGGCAGGCTTGGCCCACTGGCACCTTCTCTCCACAGCGAAGAGCGGCAACAGCTGGGTGTGGTGTCCCCAGCATCTTCTGGGGTGCTGCAAAAAGAGTTGGCGATGGAGCTGGGGGGTGAAGCCCGACCAACTTGAGCTCATTCCTAGGGTTATATCAGACTAGGCGGCGCAAATTCAAGTAGTTTTGTACCTAGTAGGTGCCTTCCTCTGATACTAATCTTTTCCAACCCTTTTGGTGTAAGGTATGGGGAGTGCTAAGACCTGCCTCATTGAAGGTGAGCAGGTGACTATTAGGTCCCTGACTAAAGTGTTCTGCCGCAGAGGCGACCAGTCTAATGCAGAGCTGTACCATTACCCAAACCGGCAACACAAGTGATCCGGTGGTGGGGGTTAGTGTTTTCTCAAAGTCGTTCAGATGTCACTGCAGGCGTGGGGCCTAAGTCGGTCAGATCGACCAGAACCAACCAAACACTCCTTCCGTCAGCTCAAGTGGTATGGTGGAAGGAGTGCAAACTGGCTGGATAGTCTCTCCTCCTTAGGGGTTGTATGGCTAGTGGTTGGGGCTCGGCCGTTTGGTACACCGGGGTGCACCTAATGGATGGCCGTTGAACCACGTGAGATTTCTGACGTATGAGTCCTTGAAGGGGAGCTCGCAGTCCTATACCAAGTTTAAAAACCCAGTCTCCTGCTCGACTCTGGCGGGCGTCGTGTCTACAGTCACCTAAGTAGGTGAGGAACTGACTTATTTCAGGGTGGAATAGAACACAGTGGCCTATACTACCTCTTAACTACCTTGAGTGACTAGACTATGCAGGTTTTGTGGTGAAGGGGACCTGGTTGTAAACTAGCGGGCGGCAGTTTCAACTAAGTAGCAGAGTTCTTTCCCTTCTTACACTATACCGTCTCCTTAGGGGCCCCACTTTCTAAAGGGTGTTGGGGTAGCTGTTACCAAGGGCAATCAGCTTAGGAGGATTGACGTCCTCGCAAAGTTCTGCTGGGGGAGATCCTGTAGAAGGTCTGGGTGTTGTAGGCAAAGATGCTGAAGAGCTTCTGGGTTGTCAAGGCGATGAAGATGGTCAGAGAGCTCCAGTGCACGAGGCGGTGTAGCAAGCTGCCGGGGCTGATGTGGCTCTCAGATGAGCCAGCGATCAACTCTGTGTAGGTCTTGAGGGTGATGCGTCGGCAGAGGGCTTTAGCACCCGTGGTATTAGAGCAAACTGTTGGAGGGAGTTGTGTGGCCCTGAAGAGGGCTGGCGATCAACTGACGATTCTCGGCTGCACATAGGTACATATACCGCTGGCCGGGGCTGCAAAGTGGAGGTGCAACAAGCACTTGCCTGTAGGCAAAGTCGAGGGTTTTCTGCTGGGCCTCCATTGCTGGCTGGAGCGTAGATGGCGCCATCCCTAGGTGAGCCATGGCGGCAGCGTGTGCTGCGTGACTCGCTTCTGGCAGGCTGGAGTGCCGGCTTACTAGCACTGTCTTAACAAGAATAATTAAATATTTATTTATAAATAATTGATAATAGAATACGTAACAGAAAAAATAAAAAATTAAAGATACCACATTTTATGGCAAAACAATATTTATTATGGATTGAAAGCAACTTCTACATTACCAAGTATAAGCATGTTACCAGTAGTACCACTAACTTCCGATACAACCAAATCTGATCACCAATCTCATCTTCTTTAGAGAATACAAACGAGCATTACCAAAAGTACTAATTACAGAAGTATTATTCACACCACCTTCATGAATAGGAAAAGTCTTCCAACTAATAATATAATGAGCATCAATATCATTCAAATTCTTGATTTCCTTAGGACCCTTAGCATTTACGGTTCCCTTAAGAAACAAATTTCAAAAAGACCACTAGCAGCCTTCGCAGTAATACCTTGTAAACCAAAATGAAAATATAACTCTCCTCAGCAGCTAAAACATTAAAACACCATACTTTAACTTCTTTATCGACATCATAACTAACAGGCACAATATTACTCTATACATATCTTCCTAGGATAATACCTAGAGACATAATTCTGCTGTTGAAGCATTATGTGATGTCTCTTCTCTAATGATACAGAGCAAAGTGAAATACACAAACAAGTCACAGCCTTTATATACACACGAAAAACATCATAGATAACATGGCAACACAGAGACAGAGAGCACAACCTTATCATACGCACTTGAACTACGACCCGCCATCCCAAGTACCTGATAAGGCATATCTACAACGCTAAACTTTAAATGCGGCAGCAGATGTAAAGCTAGTCCTTACTACCGCTGCCTTGAAAATTAAAAACTCAATCATGCCAAAACCACTGAACCGAATTTGGTTAAACAAACTGTTATAACATCACAATCATTCTAGCGCACAATAAACACACATAAAATGCAAATTTGCACAAACAAAAAATATGACGCAACAACCATAAATAACTGCCAAATACAGTTTGCCACATTCTGTATTTTGGATCATACATCTAACAAATTACATCGACAATACACAGCATGGGTGTATTCCTCAAGTTCCCATCACAAACTGTAATTTCGCTGTTAACTGTCACACACCTATATGAGAATCAATGTTTACCCACATATGGTGCAAGGCTACTCTCAGGTGAGACTTGGGGCAAGTAGGGTGGCGAGATGGTTCAGTACATGCCGGTACAGTCTCTGTTCCCTCTACCGGGATAACACTCAACTGAGGGGTGGTATGTGCTGGTGTGGTACTTGGCTGCGGTTCTGGTGCACCTTGCGCCAAACGGTGCCTCCTACACTATAAGTGGTATCCTTCCGCAACCTTTGTGGGTTGCTTGAACAAGTCTACGGGCATGACGGTTGGTGCTGGTACGGTGACGTCTCAGTAATGCAGCTTGCCCGCTAGGAAGGATACATAGCCCGTGGGGACTTTTGGAGATAGCTCTCGCCTTCTTGGCCCTTCTCTCAACTCCACCCCTATGGGTGTTTGGCATTAGGCACAAAAATTGGGGCTGCAGGAGGTACGCAGTTGAGGTGTGTGTGTCCACGTGTAGGTGCAAATTACAACTGCCAACACCGCCTCACTCTCGACTCCTCTACCAGGTAGAGAAGGTGCGAGTTTTGGGGTGATGGTTGCGGAAACTGCATGGTGTTGTCCCATGGAGGTAGGTTTCCCTGCACCAGAATGCAACCCTCTCGGCACCACCAATGAGCGGTGAGAGTTGAGCGCCGTGGCCGGCAAGTCTATCCCACCGGGAGCGTACCTAGTGTTGTGGCTCTACCGTCCTTCCCACCTGGGTGCAAGGAACGGGTGGGCTTCCAATACTGGTGAGTTGAGTGTCCGGTGGTCACTGGTCTCCCCGGACTCCAAGAAGATCCCCTCCTCAGCACTATGAAGTGAGCGGTGAGGTGGGGGACAACGTTGAGCTTGCAAGTCAACTTCCAGGGAGCGGTATTAGTGTCGTGTCTCTACCGTTCACTGCCGGGTGTCCTTCCAAGGATGTACTGGTGTGTTGTACGTGTAAGTTCAAAATAACAAAACCCGGTCTCCTGCTGAGTTCTCCAGCTCCGATATGACACAAGGAATGAGCTCGGAGTGAAAGTCAAGAGATCTGGTAAGATAGGTGTTTATTGACCCTAAGGAAATACACACACATGGTAGAGGTGCTAGCTACTAATTCCCGACTGGCTAGGTGGAAGGTAAAACACCCTATCTTAAAACAGGGGAAGGTGCACTGTGCAAAACTATGAGGAGAGGTAGTTGCTGGTGCGTGTAGCGTAATGTTAAACCTCGGGGCGAGCTCTACTCTCAGGTTGTTCATAAGGGACTAAGTGTGTAGCTGTCAATGTCACTGATTCTTCCTTCGGTTGCGCTGGAGAGGATCTTTGGCCCCATGAGGTGAGCTGTGAAGTACAAGGAGATGTTTGAACCTCGACCCCAATAGCTGAAGCGATGAGAGCTCAGGAGATGCAATCAAGAACTGAAGCAGAACTGGCGATCCAGTGTCCGGGATGCATCTCCTTATATACTCCTCGACCATCCCTTCCTTCAATGGCATAGGGCATCTGGAGAGGGGGTTAGCAGGTGCAAGCCTAGCACCTAGATCCTCAATGTGAGCGGCATAGTTCAGTGATGTGGAATCTAGGCATCATACTTGTGGCGGCATCCCGTGACACACTGCTGTACTAGCTCCGGACCTCTTGCATGGTCTCGGTGGCTCATGGGGGGCGAAATAATAAATTATTATTTGGACGTCTGCTACGTCTGTTCTGGCTCAGTAGATACAACATTCTTGTAGGCGGCTGCAGCATTGTGACTCAGTAGACAATCTGCAAGGGATGCAGTGGCACTGATGAGTAGCAGTTGTTTATTATTATTGAAGAAGACGTCATGCGTCAGACTTTTATTTTTTGATTTTGTTGGTACTAAGTGTGTGCTAGAATACTCCCACCAGGTAAGGTACTGTCTAATCTTAATTTAAATTAAGTATTTACATTTATAGTTGAAAATATTTTACTCTAATTATTAATCATTTGTCTTTTATTTCTCTTAGGAGACTCCCTGAGTGGGGTTTCATATACAAACTTTTTCTCCCCCACAAATGATGTATTCACTTGTGGAACCTTTTATTTATTGTTGAAGGAATGTCAGCAGTTGAATAAAAAAAGCTATTTTAATATTATTTTTATGGGCGGATAGGATTTTGAAACTTGGGACAATATTCAGGAAAGAAACATTCCCGAACTTTGAGAAAACTGTACTTTGTCCACGAGAGAATCACTTGATAAAATTAATTAATTTAGAATATTTCACATTTTATAGAGTTTATCCTGCTTGGTGCGGTAAATATGTTGAAGTGAGAAAATATTTTTTTTAATTCCTGTTCACGTGATTCTTGACCAAATAATAAATTGAGACAAATTACGCAATTCTCCACTGTTTATTTAGTGTGATATGCCCCATATATTTGTTCTAAGTATATGCCGTTAAACGATGTGTTTTCATAATTAGGGGTTATTTTTATTACAATATGATACATACTTATAAAAATAAAACAAAGTATATGATGAATGTTTTCATTGAATAGGTGCGGCACATTACAGAGCAAATGAATTGTCATGCCTGCAATAGTTGGTAAAAATAATCGGGGAACTCCCAAGGAAAACTTTATCTGCTGGTGTGTGTGTTTTGCATCTGCATGGTTAGTAATGGAAATAAATATGAGCCAATAGTTGTATTCATTCCTGATTATAATTTATTCTGTGCTGAAGAGTTTATGTTTGAAGACATAAGACATCAAAAATGAGACAAGTTACACTGGAATATTAAATGTATCTGCAAATCATGAAACCATTTTAATAAGTTGGTATTCCCAATCCCGGTCCCAGATTTTGTAGTTCTTGATCTCCTGGTCCCATCCCAATGTTGCAGAGTCATTCTCGTCCAAGTACTTTCCAAGGAGATTGTAATATATGATTTCAGACAGTTTTTTTCTTTTCTTTTTTTTCTGTACCTAAACATGCTGATAATTACTTTGAAATAAGCATGGTTTTCTCATAAGAATACAAATTTGTTTATTTAATATAAGTTTATCTAAACCAATTTCATATGATTTATAAATCATTATGCTTTGGCTTTAGTGTAACTGCAGTGTAAGTATTTTTTCTGGGTATTTACTTGGGTATTTACTTGATTGCATGGTGTCTGTGTAGACTTTTGCATACTTAGGTTCAACTTAAGGTTTTGACATTTGTACCAAAATCCTTAGTTTATGATATTATTTTCATAAATACTAATAAACTCTTCCCTATATATATATATATAATAATATAATATCATATATATATATATATATATATATATATATATATATATATATATATATATATATATATATATATATCCCCCCCCCCCCCTACTCTGAAGTGCTTCATTACATAAACTGCATTACTGAAGTGATTAAACTTTGGCTTATCGCACACTTCAAAAATGTAGGTATTCACATGTGCCAGTGATAGGCATTAAAATTTTTAAGTACAGAATGTTGATTTATTTAAAAGCTAACGTGATAACTAGGTGGTTTAACATTTGTGTACTGTTGTGGTATCTTTACACATACAGTATTGTTTCAGATTGTTAAATTTCTGTAAGTAAATTTTTAAAAATGCTGGCCGTTATGACTTCAAACACACAGTAAAAAAAAATTTCAGTATATGTAATAAGGAAAAGTTATTTGATGCTACGTAAATTAAGTCAATTAGGTAACTTAAATGCTTGCTAATTTAGTCATGGCAGAATTTTATTACAAATTAGACTGATTTTGGACTTCACCAACAGTCCTTGTTTTTGTAGAAAAACAAGTCTGTCTTCAAAAATTGGATAATGACACATGAAATGAACAGTATTTGTGAAATAAGTGTGGATTTTTTTGTAATGTTTAAACTATTCAATTGATTGTATAGAAAGTTAAGATTATCAAAATCCAAATGTTAGTAACAAAATTTAGTTTTTATTAGATTGTAGCTAAACTATTTGAAGGTATTGTAGTTTATATTAAAAGCATGAATTTTTTATATTGTTTAGGACAGTCGTATAAAAATTGTTTTCTATCTAGATGTAGTATTTCTGATTAGATAATGAAATCGCACACGTGGTGTAGTCATTTGCAATATCTTCTGAAAAGTTTTGGTTTCCAAGTTTATTGTAGGGAATAGATGTTTACAATATTCAGATTTATGGCCTGTTTGTATTTGTAAGTGAAGTAGTGTGTAAAATATTTGGAAAAATAGACAAATTAAAAATATCCAAAGTAATAATTTGTTATTTACTGCAACCATGTTGCAGTTTGCTTTGTTGAAATGACAACTTTTATCTTGGATTTGTTTAACATATTACCTTTTTTCATGCAGCAGTGCTGAATACCACATATTTAGATATGAGACAATCAAATATTTGTGAAATGTTGTTTGTGATAATTGTATTTGTAGATGGAGTTACTGAATTTTAATGTTTCTTTGCTGAAAAAAATTGTTTGCTTAATTCATGTGGAATCACCTGCAAGCATGTTTTTATGAGGGAAAATTTATTTTGTTGTGTTTTTAGATGTATGGCCATAGGCAATAGGATGCAACAGTAAAATTTGCAGTTGGTTACTTATGTTAATCGAGTTACATGACTTGTGGGTATAATGCAATAGTTGTTATAATGGGGGGGGGGGGGGGGGAATGTCAGATTTAGGTGTCTGGCCAAATTTTTTTTTTTTTTAATCAGTTGTAGCATTTTTGTTGAAATGGATATTTAAACCTTTACTGTAACTGGGACAGTTTCAAATATTGGCAAATTAGTACAGTACCCAATAATATAGCAATAATTTCTTGCCCTTTTTGTAGTATTTTGACACAGAATGTGCGAGTATGCACTAACAGCTTGGATTGGCTGTGCCCTTTAAGTAAATTGAATCAGTTGTTGATTAGCTGTGTATCGCTGCATAAGATAAAGTGCAGCAGGTCTGGTTAGTTCTAAGGTGCTGTCACTTGTTTTTCACCTACTGTATGCACAGATTTATGTTAACGTTGTGAAGTAAAATTGTGTTTGACTCGAAAGTTGAAAACTTACATTTGCTATGTTATCTTGATTGTGCTTTCCTCCTCTTCTCAACTTCCTATCCCAGATTTTTTGTTAATCATAAAGTGAACATGATGTATACTGAAGCCATTAATAATGTAACTGGTGGTAACTTGCCAAGATGTTTGTTGCTTTCACCAATATTATTAAAATTGTGTAAACTTTCTTCTGCTGGTTTTTGTATGAGTATTAGATAAATAAGCTCTGTGGATTGGGTAGCAAAACTCAACATTTGTGCCTGATGTGACTCAATGTGATTTCATTACAGGATTTGCTGGAATTTTATTTATGAAAGAAGTTGCTTCATGTAGAACAGTAATTTATTTATTTAACTTCTTCATATGGAACTGTATTCCTTTCACAAAATGAGTTGTGTTCTGTGAAATACAGTTCCCATTAAAAATATTTGATAGCATTTGTGATTAAATTGGCTTCTGATTCTTTAAGAAATTAGGAACTCTCAGAGGACTACAATATATTTAAAATTTAAGCTTTCAGTGGTAAAATTTTTGCAGTGCATATTTATTACTGTATTCAATTTTTTAGTTTTGTGACTGATTATAAGAAGACTTGTCACAGTGTGTTTTGTGGCGTATCAGTAGATGGCTTGGCTAAGTAGAAACTGAGTCGGTACTGCAGCTGATCAGCTTCAGCTGTGTCATAAATTTCACAATTTTTAGTATTTTCTTAATTTTTCTTCATCTGAAATGGAATGGAATTTTCATGTTGTGACAAAAACACAAGAGCGTAGACAATATCAGTTTCAAATAAACTCATTTCAAAATATACAACATAGTGATTGCTCATACAATTTTTTTACCATTAAAATATTTAAAATGGTAACCCTCGCACCCAATAGCCATCGAAGCAGGGCGCTCTAATAAAATGATAAAAATACACATTAAAAATACTCTATACTCATGTAAAGGCAACAACATAAATTAAATTAGCGAGTATCATGATATCTTGTTGCCTCTCAGTTAAAATTAATCAACTTACAAAGGAAAATCTTAAATACCACTATGAATGTTTAATTCATTTTAAAGGAAAAGCTGATGCTTAGAAAATATTAAACAGCCAAACTTTACATAGATTAAAAGTATTGTCAATCTATCCAAAGCCCATTTGACCCAAAAAGAGACATTCACAAACATTTTAAAAAAATACAAATGAAAACCTATTAAAGCAATTCAAGCACCGGCGATCTCAAATAAATGCACTTGCAGGTGGGTTATACAAAGTTCTCAAACTAGCGCAAGTCGATGCGGTTCCATTTCAACACCATGAGCTTTTCAGGCTACCTGTAGCTAAGAGTTTACAGTTTACTTATCAGAAAAATGTTTCAAAGATAAGGTACTATGGGCACCACATACAAGTTAATCCAAACTTAAATTTCGAAAACTCCAAGAGAAGCCAAACAGAATTTAGAATGCAAATATATAGCGCTCACATGAAACCCTAACCCTTACCACAAAATTACTACAGCAAGTCACGAATCCACCTCATGCAACTCGTTGTGCATTGCAGAGTACATTTCAGCTCGCTATCTCGAGCAAAGTTATGCCTGTAGAACAAAGTCTATCACGGACCTACGAGCAGGTAATACCAGAGAGTTATTAACGCTGAGCTGACCTAAGTAGAAATGAACGAGCTCTGCTCAAAAGCAAAGCCTGTTCATACTGAATTTACAACAGCCAATCATAGCACAGGAACTTAGGCATGTGCAGAAGTGGAGGGGATTACTAAGAGCTAGGCAGGAAAAGGGAAGTAGAGAAGGTATCGCAGGCACATTGTCTCACCTGGCACAAACCAATGGAATTTTCCAAGTCGATGATTGATCTGGTTTACGTTGATTCTGAGGCAAACTACCACAGGATCACCTTGTGTTTCAATGCGACTTCCATCAACCATCCTTGTGCTTAAGTGCCATCATTATACACAAATACAGTAGTATACAAAAAATCAAGCAGCTGAGTGTTGGCTGTTATTGAGAATTATAAAGGGTGAAGAGATTTGGATGGCTCTTAACATCATGGTTTTCAGAGTGAGAATTATAAAATATTAATGAAATATTCAGTATACTTGTATAGTGGGTGTGTGTCAGGTAGGCAGTGTACAATGCGGCCATATGTCAAAAATTAAAATTTCCTGCTGCATCTTGGTTTGCCCTGGCTGCTATGTTTAATCAAAACATTTTGGGGTCCATCAGAGTAATTTTGAGCATCCTTTGTCTACTTTGAAATATACCACTTCAAAGTATTTGCGGAGGTCAGGTGTACTGTATTTGTTAGGTCTGAACTCAGTAGGTACATTATGTATTATTTTAAAAGTACAAGTTTTCCGTTTTATGGTACCGTGTTTATTTCTTTAGAGTGTTTACCGCTACTTCTATCAGCCAAGCCATTTGTTTAATATTAATGGAAATAGAAACAATGTATTTTGTTTATGGTAAGCTTGTTCAGTAAAGAAATTTCATAAGTAGTATGGTAAGGTCAGTGTTGCAGAGTATTTTATTTCAAGAGACTGTTTGTAAATGTTTTTCAGTACTGCAAAAATATTAAATTTCCTACAATTGTCAGCATCTCGAGTGTTTGAAAAATAGCCACTCTGTAAACTCATTTTGCAAACTTTTGGTTAGTGTATTTGCTGTCGTCAGCAGATTGCCTTACATATTTCCATTGACTACTGAGAAATGAGTAAGTGCCTTAGTGATTCAGTATATTCTTTACAAAGTTTCATTTGTCAGACTGCTCACAGCAAGGAGTATTGAGTGTTCCAGCAGAATGCAGGTATTTGTATTGTGTGTGTTTTTGTTACAATCACCATTGTGTGTTACTAGCTGAATTGAACCTGCCAAAATCACTATGTGTACATTATGCATTTAGGTTTTTCCACTGTAAACATTTGGAGATGTTAAATGTGTATCCACAAACCTTTAGTGTTTTAGAGTAGTTTGAATTTTTATATAGGGTTTAAAAGGTACTATTGGGTATAAAAGTTAACGGCTGTCAAAATGTATAACACCGAGAATATTTGTATCGTAATTACATTACATCTGTAGTTATCTCACATGAAACCTGTTTATGGAACAGTTCCTTGATCTTGCAACAGTAATTTCCAGGGCGATAGTGACATTACACCAAGTGAGGATGAATTTCTTCTATATTTACCTAAGACAAACACCATGAAAATTTACATTTTAGAAATATGGTGCATACATATTAATCTGTATAAAATAGTTCCAGATCAAGCTTAAGTATTTTGTATTTCACAGAGTGGTTTTGAAGATTGGAAACTAGATACAAATAAGAAACAGGACTGCAAATGTCAAAACAACACGTAACATTAAGAGGCAGTTGGTAGGTTCACAGAGTGTTGACTGTAATAGTTTCAGTTTTATGATGTTCTTCATGTAACGGCTCTTCATGTGCTCGATACATGCAATCTATATTGCACGTGTAACATGGACATAACATAGCAGTCCATAGAACTGTTAAAAGTACATTTTGTAAAGTATTGGTTGAGTAGAACAGCCAGACATATGATGTGTATGGCATTTGGTTAAGTGCGAGATTTGGTAATGTAGTGTGGAGGGGTTTGTTCTTAAAGACGTGGGCAGCAGTAAAACTTACCGTATATTTGGAAGAATTTAATTGATAGTATGGATGAGGCTTAGGTTGACACAAGAGTTCTTGTTGTTAGTCTTGCTGGGAAATCAGTGATATTCATAAGTAAACTAAGGTATTTCACATGGGTGGACTGACACAGCAGTGCATCTGACTTCAGACAGTTAGAAATTATGTGCACATGACATTAGATACATATAAAATTTTATTGAACAAATTGTACACATGTGCATGTAGAGCCCGAGTTCTAACTATTTTTTACGTGCTGGAAAACTGTTTTCAGTAGCTTCATTCAACATATGCATGGAGATACAAAAATGGCATGAAAATTGAACAGTTTTATTATTTTGTCTAAAGAGTTACATAGAACTGGTTTTCAAGTCGTATTGTGTTCAGCTTGTAGGCCGACTGATTTCCAGTACATGTTAATTACAACTGAACATAAAGTTATTAAAATATTTGTTATTCCTGTAAATATTATCTTAAAGATTGTATGTTAATGTGTTAATTGTATATTCAAGTTTCAGTTTGGTATCAAACAATAGGTTTCTGCGAAATTTTGATGAGTACTGATAATACTGCTCTAAAATACAATTTGCAGTTAAGATACAATTAAGCATTTTATTTTCAAATCCATGAATGGGGAGAGTATTAGTGCTAATATTAATTTGCAGATGAATTGTGAAGCAACTTTAACTTCATTAGATGTGAAGTGGTTTTCAATTCCTTTAATATTGATATATTTCTTTATTTTCCAAAAAAAAATAAAAATAAAGTTCAGTAATTGAAAAACTTTTAATTAGGAACATATTTATTTGTTAAAGGTTAAGGAATTTTTTCAAACATAATTCAAGGTTCGATTCATTTTGAGAAAAAGATCTGATTCGCAGAACCCTACTTGGCAGTAGCAGCATTTCTAAATATTTCTATTGGTGTTAAGTTGTAAGGCTAAGAATATGAATATGTATTAGAGAGATTTGTTAGTATAGTAACTATTTTAGTTAAATATTAAAATGCTTCAGATTCACAAAAAAAATTGCAGTTAGTAAGAGCAAATGTATGTTTAACACAATGCTTGATGATGAAAATATTATTTCACAGATTGTTTAAGGGTGGGTTGTGTTTTTAGACACTGTTTATTGGAAGACTGATAGGCTGTGGGTTAATAGAAATCAAATGATTGCTCAAGTTTTATGACATCTGTAGCATACTTTTGCACTGATTTGTAATCATGAGATTTGTATATAATTGTGCATGTAGAAATAAATATTTAAAAAAAATTGTCTTTTAATGTGAAAAATTTGCCTCTCCTTGATTATTTTTAGTGCACAAGTAATATTGGCTTACAAAAAATTGGAGTGTCAGATGGAGAATTTGCTGTCATAGGAGGTTGAACGTCCAGTGATCCAGCAACAGTGAGGTCAGATCAATTATTTGCCTTCCCACATGACTACCACACGTATTTGTGAGCGAAAGGGGAGGGAAACTGTTGTGACGTTAAAGTTATAATTTTCAACTGCCTTGCATTCAGTCAAGCAAGATGTCACATATGTCACAGTTGGAATGTCTGTCAAACAGCAGGTTGTGGAATACCCTTGCTTAGTAGCTTCGTCATTCATGTCCGAGGTCTTGAGGTGATCGTTCTTACTTGTGTCCATGGCTAAGCAACTGGTCTTTGAAGTGGGAAGGGGCGAACATGCAAACAGCTGTGTGTGTTTCTGAGAAAGGCTGGACATTCCTGCAATGGTACTTCTGACATAATCATTAGCGGGCTTCCTTGTAGCGGAAAAGGCTGAATCATAAGAAGATGGACTTCTTTGAGCATGCACAAACATGCGCCAGCTGCTTAGTAATACTAGGCAGTTTGTTACACTATCAATATTCTCCTTGAATTTCTAGCACCAGATGAGGTATTGCAAGAAAGAAAGGGGATTCACCAGCAAATGCCTGCGAACATAGAAACAAGACTTCATGTAGGAGGGCCTAGCCCAACAAAGATAATTTTATCCACATAGATGATCCACAATCGACAATATTGATGTCACACTGGCTGACCTACAAATATGTACCACACTGTTATTCTTATCCCTGTGAAGGTTATCTATAGTGCTTAAAAAATGGTAGGTTTAACAAAATACGTACTATATAAAAACAGTTGACAAACAATATCATGATGCGAACCTGTGTCTCGTAAAATTTGCAATAGGAGGTCCCTGAAAGTATTTTCTGTTGACTCCAGGACCCTAACCTATCATTTCAGGAATTCCTTTGATGATTATGAAAACCAAAAGGATATTCTTCAGTGTGGCCCTCAAAAAGAGATACTGACAAATTGCTGACAAGTCAAACATGTGGAATGACTTCAATTACCATAGGTGAAAGTGAGCAGTTCATGCTGAAAAGTGCTCAACTTAAGATTGAGTACATGACAAAACAGCAAGTACAAAAATATTACCTTATCTATAATTTTAAGTTTATATAACTGAACTTGCAGACTTAATAACTTGAAAAATTCTGAAAGTATTTAAAGTTCACACTTTTTACTGCCTGTACAGGAAGATACAATAAAAAAGGGATTGGCCTGAACCTTTAATATGGATTTTTAAAAAATTTCTTCCAACGTAAACAATTGCAAAGGGAGAGTTTACTGCTTGGAAAATCTACAGTCGTTCATTTGTCACTGACAACAAGAAACGGAGTACTAAAAATTAAAATTGTAATCAATTGTGCCAACCTTGAACTAGTCTTCAGAAACAAACATTTGAACTCAATACTTTCTAAACCTGCTAATACTGCAAGTAAAACACAGTTCACTGCACTGCACTGCATCGCACCTATGTGCCGTATTGGCATGCCTCCTTAATTTCCATGCGACTAAATTTTTAAATCTGTGAAAATAATTTTTTTATACGACACTAAGAATTTTACAATATATCCTTGTGAGTTGACATAAGCTACTATTGAATTTCATTTTTTTGTTACTGAGTTGAGCCAATTTTAAGATATTTGCAAATTTAAAATTGTAATATTTTGATTAGTTATTGAGATGTTCCTTATAAATAACTTCCATTTTTATCGGTTTTTGGATATATTTATTTTTTTTCAGTCGATAGTACGATTGCAAGGATTTTAATTACAATTGTCTCATGAATTTGATTATTTTGATTACTGCAATAATTAATTGTTTTATTCCTATTTGGAATTTTCTGAATCATATAATTTATATTTAAAATCAATTTGTACAGTAGTTTATAAATTCATTTTTAATTTGAAGTATTTGAGATTTATTTAATTTGACGTTTATTCCTGTTTTCATGTTGATAATATATTTTCCTACATTAGGTTTCTTTAGCAGTTCAAGTTGATGTTATCTACAGGCCGGAATAAATATGTATTCAATATTATTTTCCCTCAGTTATATAACCCCTGTGATTTAAATTTTACTCAGTTTTGGTACTCTGAAACTGTCTTCACGAAGCTCGCTAAAGTTTTCCAGGCAACTTTAGTCTTCACATTCCCGGTATGACCGAATGTAAGCTGCATCGTTCGCAAATTCTTTTGTCGAGACAGCCGTCGTTATCCCCTTCCATGCTTCATGTTGGTGTGGCTGTGTTCGCAAAGTCCGTGGGTGATCATGCACCCAGTGGGTGACTTTGTATAAAAAGTCTTTCATTAACATGCTCACTTGCCAGTGTTGCAGACTTTTCTCATGTTTAAGTCCCTTTTGGACAGTGCGACATCTTGCGATGGTCCTGGAACTATCTGTACCTGGGTTTGCCGCAGTGGCGTCCCCTGGTGGTCATCTTTGGTACAGACAATTTGTTCTTAGGCTCACTGCCATGGTTTTACAACATAATGTTGTGCATCACGCAGTGGCACTTAGTAGTAGTTTTTTTTTGTGGCAATGTGAATTTTAAATTGTATTATTTTGGTGTGTGTCTGCTTGATTTCGGCATCCTTCTGGATAATGTAGTAATTCTCGTCTCTACCCTCATGTGAGGGTTCCCCTGGTTTTAACATTCTACCTGCTTGACATCCATGAGGTTTCTTGTTTGGCTCTTGCATTTTGTCTTGTATCCAAGTCTCTTCATGATGAAGTATATGCTACTTTTCTTGAATTTTTTCAATTTCACCTTCTACAGCATTCAAGTGATGTTGGTTCTACTACTTTTAGACAGCTAAGTGGACTAACCATTGGAATGAATTAATTTTATCTATTTCACGCACAAGTAATTTACATACTGTGTAGTTACCACTTTATCTGTGTGGTTTAATCTATTTATAACTTTGGCAATAATATTTATTTATCCAATCTGTAGCTGCTTTTTTTTTTTTTTTTTTTTTTTTTTTTTTTTTTTTTTTTTTTTTTTTACTTTGTTCGTGGTTTTGTTATGGCCATTAATGTAATTTAATTGAAATGCATATTAAAAATAATACATGTTTTATATATCAATTTTATAACATAATGTGCAGGGATCCCCTTTGAATTGGGCTGGCCATGCATCCTTTTATATATTTATATATCATTGAAGTTTAGCATTTTTATGATACGGTTAAGTTTTTTATCTTAGCCTTATATTCAATAATATCAAGTCCATTATGTTCTGAGAATTATGTTATAATGTTTTATAAATGCAATATCATACCTTCATATTGATACAAATATTTAAATATACTCTATCATTATCAAAATTTGATATTTAGTACTCACTCATCTTACTACTTGTTGCTTTATTTATGCATACCAGGGTGCTAATTTGTGTCATGGTTTATATATGTTTTATAGTGATCACAAAAGAAAGTAATAAATAAAAAAAAGGACATTATTTAATTACACCACAGATCTAAGTCTTTTTATTTGGTGTACAGGCATATTCCCTCTGGGCCTATAATTATTACTTATATACATTGTTAATAACCTGTTGTAATTAATTATTATATTTTGTGACTTGTGCAACCACCCAGCATGAGTAATTAATTGTTTGTTTACATCGCTTCCAGATGTTTTCACCACTTATTTGGTTATTATTATTAACTGTTCAGTTCTTGAATGTGGTTATGGTTTGAAACCACATCCAGTAGTTATTGTCGTGGTTGCCTTATTTTTAATTTTATGTACTAAGAACTGACTGCATTTGTATTTTGGAGAAGTGGTTTGTTTACTTTCTGGTCAAAGCCGCGAAGTCGTCACACTTGCCTCTATAGAGCTGATGCTAACTCTACGGTACCTTAGGCACCTTAATTATGTTTTTCTCGCGAGTGCCGATTCCCTCCTAGTGAATGTGATAGCCCCTCTGGCGGTGATTCTTTGTGACTGCAATGCCTGATGGGTCGGGGTTTACGGTAGGGGACCGTCTATGTGAAGGGTGTGGGGTAGATAGAGGGAATCGAACCCCAGGGTGAGCTTAATATGTGTCTCCCAGGTAGCACAATCTTGCTCACCGTGATGGTTGCCAAAAATCTGGACGCCAGTTGTCCAGGGGCGAGTTAAAAATACTAAAAAATAAATTAAAAAGTAATTTAGAAGGATATAGAGTTGAAGGTGAGCTGTGGATATGGTAATCTTGACTATCCCTACTCTGCATTAAGTTGTATGGATGTGTGAATATTCGAAAATCCAAATAGTTGCGAATAGCATTTTATCAACTATTTGTATGATATTATGAAGGCCCCACTGTGCACCTGTTTTACAAGGTTTCAAATAAGAAAGCAACAGTAACACGGGCAAAGTTAGTTTAAGAAACACAGAAGCCAAACATGCGACCAAAACTACAACCTGTAAACAGTTAAAGAAATGCCCAGAAGATAACGCAATATGTGGGTCCAACCAAGTCAGTAGTTTCACTGGTAAGTATTACATCCCGTCAACAAGACTCCACCGACAGAGCAGGGCGGGGACCAATCAGAATCTATTACGACAACAAACAAACGTGGTGGGGTGAGAAGTGTGGACAGAGCTACGAGGACCTGAGAAGACACAGTCATAACTTGGAAGGGGGAGGGAGAGCAAGGCCAGGCGGAGGCGGCTGCAGCTTGTCTGGGTTCGAGACCTGGTGAGTCCCTTAGCCATGCTTCAACTCCCGTCTCTTTAACGTAGCCTTCTCTCCAGATCTCGTATTAATCTTGTCTGTTTGTGATTGACATTTAATGTTATAGTAAATAGCTCTGGCCAAATCTTAATTTAATTAGTCTTCTTTCTTTATTCTACTACATCATATTTCCTGTCCTTCTGCCTTCCAGTGTTTTTCTAAATGAGTCCATAACATCTCGTGGAAGTGCTTAACTCTCCCACTTCTTGCTAACAAGTGACTTACTCTACCCACATTTCATACCCCACCCTCCCACAATTAATATAATTTGACAACCCTACTACATTCTTATTTAAAAATTAATTTTTAATCCTTTATGACTTTGTGACGTAGCAATATTATTACTCATTTAAATTCTTTGTACCATATATTAATAATATTCTAGAGAATGTATATAATAACTGCTTTTCATTATGTGTGGTTTGCATGTTATTGCTGCTTACATAGTGTTTTAGAATGCTTGCATAGTTTTTGCTGGAGAGAATGACAGCTATGATTTATCATTATGTGTACACTTTTAAAGTAACACAACCACAACCTCTTACATGGCAACAGGTCAAACAGGAACTAACAAACATATTTGCAACTGAAGAGAATATTATAATATATGATGCCGGCTCACAGCCAGCAACGCTAGAGCCCATGACGGCCCTCACCACGCACGTGATATGTGTACCTGCACGTGCACAAAGAGGCCAATATTTTGAACTTCCACATAAATACTATTTTTCAGTGTAAAATGTGATTTGTATTTGCAGGTTTTAATATGTCTTTAAATGTTTTAAAGTGTTTGTTGTTATTTTGAAAATGTTTGGTTATGAAATTAAAAGTGCCCGCGGCACCTAGATTAAGAACACTAATATTCTGGCATGAACACTGACATAAAGAGACACTAAATTAATATGAAAAATTCATAAGAAAATTATAAAATGTAAAACACTATTTAATTTATTTCTGCCATTTTATTTCTATAATAAAATATTTTACTTTGTGTGCATAGCACTCCCGCTTATGTGAACCCAGTAGACGGTCATGGTAGGTCTGTGTGACACTTGCTTCTGGAAATCCCTCGAGGAGAGCTGGCGAGGTAAGACACTGTCACGTACGCACTACAACCTTTTGTCCACTGACGTAGATTACAATAGCACTTTTAGTTTACCGGTCAACCTTTATTTGCATACGTTTTGTCAGACATTTCCCCAGCATTATGCTTCCGCCTTAGTAACTAATTTCGCCCTTGTGGCATTTTCAACTTAATCAAGGAGAGAGGAGAAAGATGTTGGAGAGGTCACGCGACATGCGCAACTTGAATCAGGCGCCATCTGCCAATGTTAGTGGTGTTTCATTGTAATGATTGTATTATTGCTGCATGCAATTTGAAGGGCTTTGTTTTCATATATGTATTTGAAGGTATTTTCCATGTTTGAATATTTTACGGCAACATCACGTACAACCATGTGGTTAACTGATGCCAAGTATAGTCTACGCCATAATTTCTTTTTGAGAGCTTATTTATGTAACATCAGGGTTCTATGTTAAATTTTGTCAGGGTTATGTGTAATTTTTAGGTAAATGGATGCTTTTGTGTTTGACCACACGGTCACTTTCATGTTTAATTTTTTCGCCATCAGGCATGCTACAAGCCTGTAATCACTAAAATAGTAAAGAGGATGATTTTCTCTCAGAATAATATTTTGTTGGAATTTAATTTACTGTTTTTACAAAGAAATATTGCAATTCCACCTGCACTACGTGGTCCGCTACAAACTTCATCCAGCATCATCTGCACCATCTAAACTTGTTTTCACACGTATGTGTCTATTGTGAATACTCATCTCATCTGACCAATCATATTTTAAGGGTCTTTATGTATTTTGTGTAATTTTGCAATTTGTGTACGGTGCAATTACTTCCGTCCTAGCTGGCTCTATGTATAGGCCATCACCACACTACCCACATGCTGGCGGGTGAGACGAGTTTGGATTAGTGATGCCGAGTAATCACATGTGTTGATATGTTTCATCAAGTGTTTTCATTTGTAATTCACTGTGTCCTGTCTTAAGGGGAAAACCGTCAGTCCACCCTAGTGGCTGTCGGCCCTCTTCCCTTGTGAAAGCTGTTCTTTCATGCACCTTGGTAAGATCATCCATCTAGACATGTCCTAGATTAATTGCGGGCTGGGGAGCACCCAAGCGAAATTGACTAGTCATGACTGAGAGTATCATTTCATTGGCACGTTGATCTGTACGAGCAATAATAATAAAAACAAGTCTACAGTGAATCTACCTCTTTTATTCAGTAAGGACAGTGTCCTAGCAGCATATATTTTACTAAGTGATTATTTTCAATGAGATGTTTAGTAAAAGTTTAGTATTGCCAACGTGTTTGTAAGTATGCACGGGTGAGACGGACACACAGAACCCACAGCATCCATGTGAACCATGAGTCTCAATTGTGTGGTGATTGGGAAGCACGGCTGGCGCTCATATTATCAGTAAGTATTTGTGTTATAGTACGTCTCGTGTATCACCCGATGGTGTCAAATAAGAAAGACAGTTGTACACGAAACAACAGGGCCCACACGAAACACTAGTAGTATATTATACACTAGTAGTAGTATTATACACTAGTAGTATATTATAGTAGTATAGTATACAAGAAATTTTTTATCTAGTTAACAAGGTGAAACCGGACATGCCAGAAAATGAAATTGAGGACATTTTGTGGAATTCATTATCACCATCAATAGTAGATAAACTAATTGTGATGAAAAATGACACACTGGAAGAAATGAAAAAGAATATTAAACAAATTGAAACAGGTTCCATCAAATATAAACAACACGTTGAATATACACCGGGAACATCAAACACCACCTTACAAAACCAAATAGAAAATTAAAATTAGAATTTAATAAACTCATGTTACAACGGAACACCACTGTAGCGCCCTCACCCCACAAAACAGAATGGCAACCATAAACAATTACAACAAAACCATTTAATACAACATGAATACAAGGCACAGGAACCACACTACCAAGAGCAATTAAGGTATAATTATTTTAGACAGACATACGTCCCATACACAAACAAGTCGCAACAAGGACATTTCTACAACCATACTTTATCGCATGTTTACAAATCACCTATATTTCAAGTACCACCTTTTCCTTATACAAATTCAGCAATGTTTTATCTTTATCCGCCATTTCCACAACAAAATACTTATGGATATTTTCCAACCTACCAATCCACAAACACCAATATATCAACTTTTCTCCGACCGTCAAGTCCTACAACAGTAGACCAATATAAAGGGGAACAACATGTGCCAAATTATGTACAAATTACTGGGAAATACTGTGTACCAGATGTCAATTGTTACTCACTAATGTCAATGCAAATGGTGCCTCACGAAATGAACATCACAGGAATAGCACAACAAATAAAATCAAATTCTAACAGGTTCACTCATCAGCCATGATAAACACTAAAACCAGTCTCAAAAGAATGAACACACACATCAATCTAGCCCCAGATATAGTACAATAAAAACATAAATAATCAAGTATGTAATTCAAGCAATAATCAAAACAAAGGCAAGGAAATACAAGCCACACCAAAACTTAGTATTATAAGCTGACCTCAAAGCAACATAAAACAACCTACTAACCAGTCAGAAATACAGTCTATAGTTAGAAAAGTTAGTCCAAGTGACAATAAAAAAATACCGAAAATGGACCCACAAAAAGAATTTGCAAGCACATGTGTTTTATGCGTGTATGAAAGATACCATGCGGACTCCTGCCGTATGTTCCCAAACAAAAACATTAGCTGGCAACCAAATATTGCTGAGATGTTTAATAAATTTAAAATAAAACACAAAATTAATAAAAACCAGCAATTAAGACATATTCAAAAATGGGAACAAGCAACACAGAGATACACAAAAAGGATGCAAAGTAAATGACTCATGCGTTTAAATTATGACAATAACTGAAAAAAATGTTTCTTAATTAAACCCCCTCCACAACATATCTGGCTTTACTGATACAGGATGATCGAAATCCTGTATATTTGAAACAATGGTTAACAACAATAAATTAAAAACCATTCCTCAGTCATTAAAACTAATGGCCGCAACAGAACAACTACAGACACCACAACATTATGTCACCTTGACATTCCAAATTGATGATCACAAGTACAAACATAATTTCATGGACATTAAAATCTTACAATCAGACATGATAATTGGTTGTTATTTTATTCGGAAACACTGGTCAATTCCGGATCTACACGCACATATTGCCACACCTAGGCACGATCATGACAAAATTATTACGGTACCTTTAGTTAACCACAGAGAGAGCAAAAATTCTTTTATCTTTGCATACAAAAGATACCAAATTTAGAACCAGACAAACATGAGCTTTCCTTCACAAACTAACAAAGCACAAAGCCCGTTTTGCCAAGAAAATAACTGATATAACAGAAACAAAAAGATATATAATTAAAGTAGAACCTACAACGGACACACCTATTCATGCTAAACCATATGGTATTCCACCAGCACAACGGGTGTGCCATGATGTGTGCCATATGGTGTGCCATGATAAGTTGTTCCAAAAAAGGATGGGTCTACATGTTTTCTTTCAGATTTTCCACGACTTAATAAATTTATAAAATATGAAAATAACCCATAACCGCGCATGGACAACATTTTGCAAATATTGCAGATCACCAAATTTGTAACGACTCTTGATATGTTTTCTGGGTTTTATGCAATACCAATTAGAACAGAAGATAGGCATAGGTTAGCTTTAACAATTGACCAATTAGGCCAATTCGAATATTCTCGTTTACCATTGGGACTAAAAAGAAGCCCAAAATTTTTCCGAGAGTTTCTTGATACATTACTAGGCGATTTAAGCTGGGAATTAATTTACTATGCAGATGGCATTTTCATACTGGGCAATGATTTTGAAAGCCATATTTGAAACCTTGGAAAAATTGTTACAAAGAATGCAGGAATTTCAGGTAAAATCAAATCCCAATAAACGTCACTTTGCATTTCAGGACCTCACTATATTAGGTCGTAAACTCACCCCACACTGTTTAAATCCGGACGTCATATTTAAGGAAATTTATTGAAAATTATTCACATATAGTTCAACCCTTGATGCAACTCACAAAGAAAAATGTAAAATTTACTGGGGAGTCCTACAGCAATCCACGTTTTTACAACTAAAAGAAACTAATATCTCTGCCCCGACTTTAGCTCCATTTAAACACGATAAGAAGACTATCCTAGTCTGTGATGCTTCTAAAGTTGCAATAAGGGCGGCATTATTACAAGAGGGCGAATGTGGAAACAGGTATGTTATAGCATATGGCTCAAAATCTCTAGCACAAAATCAAAGAATTTGGTCAATGACAGAACGAGAATTATGTTCAATGAAATATTTCGCAACTCATTTTCGGCAATATTTGTATGACAGACACTTCACAACTAAAACTAATCATGCCTCCCATAAATACTTACAGGTTATGGCAGAACATAACATGCAAATTCAAAATTTTGCAACTGCCTTAACAGATTTTAATTTTGCAACAAAAATTATAAAAGGAAAAAATAATCTCATTGCGAACTGTTTATCTCGCTTGCCAAATGAGGATGCAGAAAGCACATGCACATAGGTCATAAATAATAAAAATTATACCTTATATAAAGTTAAAAATACTCCAGGCGCTTATGTGAAGCATTATCAATTTCAATTTTCTACAATACGCACAAAAGTGAAGAAAACAAATCTGTGATAACACTGTATATCACAAACAATTGGAGTGAATATAAAAAATGATGCTACCCTGACAATCCCACAAATGAAATAAAAATAACAACCAGACACCCTCGAAAAACTGATAACTTACCATATCATTTTATATTGCATGCCGTAACAGAGTATTACCAAATAAATATAGAGATAGTCTCATGCACACTAATGCAGAGACAGACATTTACAGTAGAAGACCCAGCTGCCTCTTTCACACTACTTTCATGCACGAAACATAGTTCCAATATCTTCTTCCCCGACATTAACCATTAAGAAGAGTAACATAGCGTCGACCCGGAGCAAGAATTATTTATTTTCCACTTACAGCACCTGCCATCAGATACATCACCTTTTCAAGGTGTGTAAGCTAATGATCCCTTTGTAAGAAAAATTAAACAAGTCCTTACAGACCCTGAATAAGTTCCGGCATCAACATGCCGTCTAGCGCGCAGATACGTCAAAGACAACTAATGGCGAAATATATTACAAAATTCACATGCCTTCGGGGCAGCGCCACCTAATAATTGTCTCACAGCATTACATAAAATAAATAATTATGGGTCATCACGATGCGCTGTTAAGGGGCCGACATTTTGGAATTCTCAAAACTCTGGAAAAAATTAAAGAAGCATACGTATGGGCTACATTACACAAAGACGTCGAACAGTACATAAAATACTGTGACATATGCCAACGGGCCAAACGATCACATCAGCCCCCCCCCCCACCCCCCCAAGGACAATTGAAATCAATCGACCTGCCACCGATGTTTAGTAGTTGTGATCTATTGAAGCGAAAGGGCCTCTCTCTCTCACTGAGTCGGGAAACAAATACATACTGTTACTAACAGATCATGTAACTAGATATGTTGTGGCACAACCAGTAGCGACAATAGATGTGGAAGTGTGCACACAATTTGTTAAAACCGTGATACTTCGTTTTGGCTGCCCAAAATACCTCTTATCTGATAGGGGAACTTCCTTTAAAAATGAATTAATATCTAAAGTACTGGCTGTAGTAAAAATACATAAACTACGCAATAGTATTATAGTCCATAAACAAATGGTTTAACCAAAGGGATGAATAAGACGATTGGGGAACATTTAATCATGTATGCTAATTCGGACCCACAAAACTGTGATAAATTCATACCCTACATAATGCTTAATTAAAGCTGCAGTATTAACACATCCACAGTCTTCACTCCATTTTCTTGGTGCATGGGGTAAATGCTACGCAACCCTCCCACGTGGCATTATCCAAACCGCCAATCCGAACCCTGGACTGGCAACACACTAGTGGATACTCGGCAAACACCCAAACTAAATGTTTTACAAAGTCAAGGGAGACAATAGAAATATTTTACTAGAAAATACCAGCTCACAACTTATAAGGAAGAACAATATGTGTGGCTGTGAAACAGAAGCCGGAAAAATAGGTTACAATTTAAATTTAAAGGCCCGTACCGTTTACTCAAAGTAGTATATCCTAAAGCTGTTACCTTACAGTTACGCAAAACAACTTTACTGTCTCAGATATAGTTAGTACACGCCACTTAAAACCTTCATGTTTAAGGAAGCAACCTAAAAGTCATACCAACAGTACCCAAGTCAATGATCTACAATTAAAATCCCCCCTCCACATCAACACCTGTAAATACAAATATAAATAAATTAAACGTTCACACACATGAGAACACACATTGTCTTTTACACCGCCACTGCCTGCCCGACACAAAAAGCTGACTATCCACCGCGTATCCCTACTACACACCCCATTCACACACCAACTATACCAATTAAAGCTAAATTATAACTACTAAAACAATACTACGACCACTTACTTATTATATTATTTTCAGGTGCCACCATGCGAATCCCAGTGTTTTAATTCCTACTTCTGTTTGTTTGTATCTTCCATACCTATACCAACAACCCCATCCAGACTCCCTTGTTTCGTATACATGCTGGGCTGTATTGGATGAGAATATGAAAGCCAATTTAATGATGAATCACTTCCATTCACATAATGTAATGTCAGATCATCCAAGTTAATTGTAAAAATACAGATACCACTTGTGCATAAAAGATCGGATTGGAAAATCTATAATCTCATCCCTACACTTTTCAGTCACATAACAAGTTGACCTACTTACGTTTGGACAAGAAGGAAATAGAATGAGATTATCATTCTGTGTAGTTTGCATGTTACCAATGATTACATAGTGTTTTGGAATGCTTGCATAATTTTCGCTTGGAGAGAATGATAGCTATGATTTTTCATAAAGTGTACACCTTTACATACAACATACTATATACCAATAGAAAGACACTTAATTAAAATTAACTATGGATCCACCACCACAGTACAATATAGTACTACAACAGCCAGTAGCAATAGAAAAATGCAATGGGATCCCTGACAAAGATATTTACGAATTTTTACAACATTACAACATATGCTCTTAAATAAATGAGTGAACAGAGTACACAAAAATTAAGAGATTAGCTTTACACCTGTCCGGAGCTGCAAAATATGTTTACAAGAACAACATTAAAGTAACACAACCACAACTCCTTACATGGCAACAGGTCGAACTGGAACTAACAAACATATTTACAACTGAAGCGAATAATATAAAATTTAAAAAAATCAGTTGCACACGAATCGTCAAGGCCCACAAGAATTTCCAGTAGTACACATACAAGAAATTCTTTATCTATTTTTCAAGGTGAGACCGGATATGCCAGAAGATGAAATTCAGGATATTTTGTAAAATTCTTTATCGCTATCAGTAGTCAATAAACTCACTGTAATGAAAAATGACACACTGGAAGAAATGAAAAGAAACAATAAACAAATTGCAGCAGGTTCTATCAAATACAAACAAAACATTTAAAATACACCGGAGGCATCAAACACAATTTTACTAAGTCAAATCAGAGAATTAAAATTAGAACTTAGCAAACTAACGTTTAAACAGAACCCTACTGTAGCATCTTCACCCCACGAAACCGAAAAAGGCAACTATAAACAAATTCAATGGAGCCATTTAAAACCACGTGAATACAAGGCACATGAACCACGCCACAAAGAGCAATTTAGGCGTAAATATTTTAGACAGACACAATACACAAACACAAACAATGACATTTCTTCAGCCATACTTTGTCGCATGTGTACACACTGCCCCTATTTCAAGTACCACACTTTCCTTATACAAATTTGGCACTGTCTCGTACTTCTTTTCCGCTGTTCCTACAGTAACAACCTCCTTGTGGATATTTTCCAACCTAACAAACAACAGGATGTTAACTTTTCTCCAACCGCCCTGTCCTTCTACAGTAAATCAATATAAAGGGGGACAACATGTGCCAACGTATGCACAAATTACTGGGAAATACTGTGTTCCAGATGTCAATTGCTACTCACTCATGCCAATGCAAATGGTGCCTCAGGAAATGAGTATCACAGGAATAGCACAACAAAACAAATCAAATTCTAACAGGTTCACTCATCAGCCACGACAAACACAAAAACCAAAATATCAAAAGAATGAACACACACATCAATCTAACCCCAAAGTACAGTACCACAAAAACAGAAATACTGAACAACATAATTCAAGCAATAAGCAAAACAAAGGCAAGGAAATACAAGCCACACCAAAACTAAATATTATAAGCAGACGTCAAAGCCACATAAAACGACCTACTAATAAGCCAGAAATACAGCCTATAGGTAGAAAAGTTAGTCAAAGTTACAACAAAAAAAATACCAAAAATGGGCCCACAAAAAAAAATTTGCGAGCACATGTGCTTTATACATGTTTGACGGACACTGTGCGGATTCTTGTCCTATGTTCCCAAACAAAACCATTAGCTGACATATAAATATTGCTGACAGGTTTAATACATTTAAAATAAAACAATTAATAAAAACCAGCCATTAAGATATATTCAAAAACAGGAACAGGCAACCACAGAAAACATTAAAATTACACTTAATGTGCGCCAAACAGTAGGACACTTATGAAAGAGGGAGACACAAAAAGGACACAAATTGAAAGGTACATGTGTTCAAATTATGACAATAACTGAAAAAATTTTAGCAACACCAAAAATTATTATTCAAACCCCCTCCACTACTTATCTGGCTTTACTTGATACAGGATGTTCTAAATCTTGTATAGCTGAAACAATGATTGACAACAATAAATTAAAAACCATCCCTCAACCATTAAAACTAATGGCTGCAACAGAACAACTACCGAAGTGGGTATTAGGGTAGGGGTAAAGGGACGTGCGCGAAATTTTGTACGTACTGAACTGTTTACCAAGTGAATATTGTGATTAAAAATTCCCCCTTATGGCCATTCTGACTGCAGTCAAGATAGAAACTAAGGCGAGCTCATTAACTCATTGTCATTACCATATTGAAAAAAAGCGCTTAAAAAACAGCTCGTTTCCAAAAATGGGCCTTGATGCAACACCAGCAGAAATCATCAGCCTTATTAAAATTCCTAAAGAGAAATATCTGTTTAAAAAACATCAAAGAAGGCGAATGATTTTCCACGTCTCACATAGTGAGAGAATTGGTGCGTCTAGACAAAAGGGTCATGTTTTTTCAAGTTAACAGCATTCTTAATCTGTTATTGGTTTCTGTGAAAGATAGCACATATCCCAGACCTGCTACAAAATACCAGCTGCTAGCTGTATTTGTGCAATTGGAGAAAGTTTCATAATGTTGAGCAGTCCTCCTGAATTTTTCTGTTTTCATGCTTGGGTATTCAATGTCTCAGTAGCAGAATTTGATGGTAGTGAGACCAGAAATGACGTCAACATAAATGTTTCCACAGCGAAATGCATACATTTTTATGTGTGACCCAGCATCGGTGGGGTGACGTTCCTGCTTCTATGAAACATAACAAGATGCTGCCATGATAAAACACAGTATGAGCATTTGTGAGGACCCAGTTTCAGTTCACAGTCCATACATCCTGATTTGAGTTTTTTCCATGGCTTCTTGAAACCACTCCAGGAATACACTAAGGTGGTTCCTTAATTTTATATATATATATATATATATATATATATATATATATATATATATATATATATATATATAATTTCAAAGCGAGATTACTAAATAAAGAATACAAATTTCAGCTTTGGAAGAAGACTACATAATTTTACTTTAAAAGAAGGGAATTTTATTTTAACTTGTGACCCATATGCACCACAATCAGCACCACATGTTCCACAATCGCTTTACATCACATTTTCCACAATCGTTTTGCATGCTCCACAATTGCTCCACATGAGAAGGATTGATGGAAAGATTGACGCCTGCCGACTGACTTCTGCCGACGTCTCTGCCGCTGCTACATGCAAGGACTAAAGATAATATTCGAGACAGCTTCTATTTGCAAAGTGTTTTGTTACCCCTAATCCTCAATTTATATCTGTTAAATTCATAAATATTTTAGTTCATACACGTATATATATTATATAGACACCCACATTATGGCTAGACTCTTATTGAATATTATTTTATTTCTTTAAATTATAATATATCGTGAGCAGGACGTAACTCGAGATACAAAACATTTAGTTTTAAAACTGAACAAATGATACAATGATGGCATTAAACACATTTTATTTGTTAAATGTACAAAGTATTATCATGTCTCCATAGTAGTAGGGCTTCTCAATTGCACGGAACACAGAAATGATTTTAATTTTTGCACGCATGACATATTATGGCATACATCTCGACGAGCTGTCGAAACGGCTCTAAGCAGCGCTGCTTGTTAAGGTCAAGGACGTTCGTTCCAATGGGGCACGGATTGTGAATCGTCGGCTCTTGGTATCTTCCAATAGCATACACAGAATACCGCCTGATTATGGACACCTTTAATATGTTACGAATGTTGTCATAGGAATAAGAGTTTTTTTTAAATGGGGAAGCAATTGTCAGCCCTGAATGACCGCTGATTGATCGGAACGAAGGTTTCCGAAAAAACACGATTAATTAGCCAATGAGAACCAAGGGTGGTGGCGGGGTTGGAATGAAGGTGAGTAATTAGCCAATGAAAAATGTGGGTGGGGATGGAGGGAATCTGTGCCATCAGCTCACGTGGCGGCATAACCGAGAACATAGCACCACCTAAACATTAAAAATAGAATCGAATACGGAGGGCACCATCAGCACAGCCTATACTTTAAAACATAATTAATTATGGCCGCCACCCGGTGGCTAAATCAGTAATCTATACACTAGTACTGCATAGGTGATGTAAATGAAAACATATGAAATCCAATATGGTGGCCTCCAGCAATGTATAAACAAAATGCATATGAAATCCAAGATGGTAGCCATCAGCAATGTATAAACAAAAACAAAAGATAAACCAACATGACCGCATATGACAGAATGGGTATAGGTGTGGGGGCGGTAGGTGGGTAGGTAGTTGGCTTAACCTATCGTCGACAGCAAGGTCATTAGAGACGGAGCACGTTGCACAGGAAGGATTGAGGAAGGAATCGGCCATGGCCTTTGTTACAGAACCATCCCAAAATTCGCCTGGAGTAAGTTCCGGAAACTATGGAAAACCGAAATTAGGATGGCCGAACTGGGAATCGAAGCAGGGTCCTCCCGAATGCGAGTCCAGTGAGTTACCATTGCGCCACCTCGCTCAGTGTGTGGGAGTGGAGGGGGTCAGTCGTCTGCTGAGCGTGGGGCTTGTGGACCTACGGAAATGTGTTTGAATGGTTTTGGAGTAATGTATTTAATAATTTCAAATAAATAAATGAAGTAATATTTTACAAGTTTTTATAAATATTTTGGATTTCTTGGAATGTTTTATATTGTTTTAGATGTTTTTGAAATATTTTATAATTTCTGGGTTTTCAAGGTCAATGTTCACCGGGGTCGAAGTCAAAGGTCTTGGTCAAGGTTAATGGTCAAGGTCAGCTACATCTAAGATCCAGGCGACCAGAATGGCAGAGCATGAACATCCCTGATGATCCGATCCCCTTTCCCTTGTGCAGGCTTCCCCAAATAATTCTACTTACTGGAATACTACAATAACTTTAATATGGAGCCTCTCGTTTCTCTTGTCGCTTTTACAATAGGGTAGGAACAGTTATTCCTCTGGGAATACCAGCTCGCCAAAAAGAGGGATGTGTATTTTTAAAGTTTTTTTTATCGCTTGTAGGTGCTGTGGTGTTGTAACTGTCAGACTACTCGCCTCGCACAACGACAAACCGGGGTCACATCCGGATTTTCATGTGTAGGAAACATGGCGGGCGTTGCTGTTGGCAGTGGGTAGTGTCGGGGTACTCCCGATACTCAGTTTTCTGTCGATGCTCCATCTGTGCCTCTCTTCGCCACTATCAGCTCTGAAGACCTTAATTGTTAAGCGCCGTTTATGTTTCTCTCATGTCACTGGTGTTAACTTACAGCTGTGTTTCACCTACATACAGTATTTCACATCTACATTGATCATTTAAAGAATTACATACTTTTTCCATCTATGTTCTCAGTTAATGTCAATTTTGTGGCCAACGAATAGCATATATTACTTGCAGATGCCACTTATGTATAAAGTGAAATACGGGTTCTGTAGGTGCCTTACAAATTTCCCTATCATGTTTCAACTTGCCGACTGAATTATGATTATGTTCAGAACCATGAGTCTTTGAGGGAAGGGTTTTTGTTTCTTATGAAAGTCGCAAATACTCAGCTTCGCTTAATGTAGTGGTCTGTAACACAGAGGCTCCATTTCCGTTGTTAGTGTTAATACTTCCAGACCTAAAATTAAATGTTTGGTGAGCAAATAAAAACAAATAACAAACATGCCAAAGAAAAAACATATGACATGAAAAATTACATAGGAAATAATATAATGTATTTGCAGTGTATTACATTTAGTCAAACTATGTTTTTGTTCATCTAATCGATAAGTGTAACTACGAATAATACATTATTAAAAACAATCTCAACATGTTTGCACCCGAACCTTGCTTTACAAAGAAATTTTTTTCCCGAACCAAAAAATTAAGTCAATTTTATTTCGTAAGCGATAATTTGTTTGAATAAATAAGCCAAGTACACTTTTTTTAACAAGGCGTGCTTAGTGCAGAGACAAAACGAACAGACAGTCAGGTGGTTTCCCCATTCAACTGCTCCGTGGTCCGCCTGGCTGTGTGCAATTACCACTGCTTGCAACAGTCACTACTGCTCGTGCCAGACATCGTGGCCCTGTTGAGCTCCCTCGTCCTTCAGTAATGCGATGGACACGAACGAGCGCTGCAACGGGTAGAAAATACTAACTGCACGATTATTTATACTCGTTACTAAAAGCATTTTCAAAGGTTTCCCTGCCTCCCGCCAAGGCGAACCGGGTTAAATCCCCGGCCGGTTCACCGGATTTTCGCAAGTGGGAATCATGTTGGACGATGTCGTTGGTCAGCAGGTTTTCTCGGGGATTTCCCGTTTCCCCTGTCCCTTTATTCCGGCGCCGCTCCATACTCACCTCAATCACCCTCATCAGCCCTCAAGACGTCGCTGTTAAGAGCCGCCCATGTCTCTTCACTCACTCCAAGGTTTCCGTTGGAGATTTCACCCTAAAGCCTGGTTCAGTTCACATTCACACCAATCATGCCAAACTAAGCTGTCCAAATGTAATCAGATATTCAGCATTACTGTTTTAGTGCATGGGTAAAAGCTCGTTTTATCAATATATGATTACGATGTAAATGTACGACAAGAAACTAGAAGCTAAATGTATTTTTAATTAATTGTTTGGTAATAAGAAAATGTAGTAAATATTTTATGAAATAGGCCTAATTTTAAAGTTATCTCAGAGGTACGTTTTGAAGGAAAGACTGCACACTTGTTCAGTACCTTACACATAGAGACGATCTTCTGGTCAAAATACGTCCTGGTAGGTGGAATGCTTAATGAGCGAGTGAAGAGATTTGGGCGGCTCTTAACACCGAGGTCTTGAGAGACCTTGAGGGTAAAGCGAGATGAGTATGGAGCAGCGCCGGAATGCAAGGGTGGGGAAATGGGAGATCAGTGAGAAAACCCACCGACCAGCGGCATCGTCCTGCACGATTCCCACATGCGAAAATCCGGAGGCGACCTCGTCGGAATCAAACCCAGTTCTCCATGGTGGGAGGAGAGTTTTCTAACCACTACGCCACCACTGCCCCAGGAATGCTTAACGTTCACTATCGGATTATAGTTGTTGTGTCATGCATACGCAATGCTGCCGTAACAACAAATTTGTACTAACATGCTAAAGTCAAGTGTTTTTACGTATATTAATATTAGTGCTACGTTTTTAACAGTTATGTCTGCCTAAAAGCGCTCACTTTAAAGAATATTTTATTAAAGGAATAAAACAATGTAGCTGAAGAAACAAGTTTAAAAGAATAGCCGAAAACATGACTTTGCTATGTCATGAAGTAAACATAATGCAGGTAAATTATTTCTAATATTTAGGGGCGGAAAATATTTCGAAATGAGACAACACTGCACGCTCAGTTTCACGTGTATTTGTACGAGAATGACTGAAAGCTTTCCAAATGACATATAGGATGGTTTGGCTTAGTTACGGAGCAAACATGTATACGCTCGCTCGACCAGGTCCGGGTCAGCATTCAAGAAGCAAGCTGCTGTCTGCGCCAGATGTTGTGGCACTTCTCTGAACGTGGGTGCGGGGGTTTGTTGGGGAGAGGTGGAACAACTATGTACGTGCCTCTGGCTTTATAGCATCCAACCTGGAAATGTTACCCCATCACACACATATTTAATTGCAGATTTTGTTTTCAATAGCTGTCAGTGAATATTTAGGAATATATAAAAAGGCTATTTATAGAAGTGAAAGGGAAATAGTAAAAAAGTATGAGTAAGTGTTATGACCACGAGGCTAAACATAACGATCAACAAAGTAGCTGATAGGGTTGCCAACAATTATGGCATCAGTAACAGGTTTATCCAAAGAATTCCCGCAGCTCTCCGATTTGCGCGATGTCGACGGGCCCTGTGGCCGAATCCGGAGTGCGACGTGGCTCCAAGTGATATCAAAAGACGGGGAATCACATTCCCGCAGGAAGTGTAAATTGGCGAGTGGCTCCCCAGCCGCATTAATTAATAAGAGCATATGTATTCATTTTTAGCGGTGATTCCACCACAATTAACTAGGGAAACCGTCCGCTCCAGCATAGGGAGTTGATGACATATGATAGAAGACATGGCATAGCTCCGCCCCTCGTGATAAAATCTATGTCTCGTCACATCCATACGCATTCCTGTAATCATAACCATTAAGACACACACCGATATTAATATGTTGATTATAAGAGTGAACATGAAATCATCTATCGAGAATTAACCACCTGAGGCACCATTTCATTTAATATCACCCTTCAAGTGTGGTGACATACTCGTGACGTCACATTCTTAGCCATATCTGGGGCTCCGACATCCACGGGTATGTCACTCATGTGTTTTAGTTTAGCAATCATAATTATGTACAATGTCCGTTTCATTTATCATGTTACTTTTCTTCATGTTTTCATTTTTGGCATCGGATTCGCAGGACGTGCGGCGAAGCCGACACCATGTCGTAAGTCGGACTTCAGCACTCCAGACAACCGGCAGGGCAGACGGTAAGCTCCACGTTTCCCCCTTGGCAATTCAATCTAGGTTGCATTTTCTTTCACCAAAATAGTTAACAAAACTCAGGAACATTTAAGTACTTTTATTTACCCGAGGGGAGGTCTCCCTGCATCCTGAGGTAGCATACCATGACTTCACGTGTGAGAAGCATTTTACGTAATTCTAACTTATGGCCTACACCTTATTTGCAACAGTTGTGACCACTCGCAGGTCCAGAGTGCCGGGTCCGCTTAACCAAGGGTACACATTTTCATGTGCAGCAACATTCCATTGTACCTTTGCGGTAATAAAACAGTAATACCATAATTACACGTGTTTTATCGCGTTAACTCTCCTGAGTTTATCGGGTACTGGGCCCTCATAGCAGCAGTAACTTTAAGTGTCTTTCAGTTATGTTTGGCATTTATGGGGCTGTATCACTAAAGCAGAGTAAATTCAGTGATAATATATGCATATGAAGTGGCCGACAGCTTCGCCCCAAAGGAAATAATATATATTCAACACGAATTAACTGACAATTAAATTAGCTCTCCTTCATATTGACAGCATATCCAGAGTCGCCATAGGCCATCGACTGTACGACCCCATTCAACATTGTTCACTCTACCAAATGTGGCACCAGGAACATCATCAGTTCCTGTTCTACACCTGCTCCCAGGCAGGACATGAAAACATCACAGCACATCTGGAGGTGCAGTGCTTCAAGTGGCTTGCACAACTGGGGCGAATAGATCATTATTCCACACCAGCGAGCCACATTGCTACATAAAATGGTTTTCCCAACTCGGGCAAATATAACATCAGTCTACACCAGCAAGCCACATTCCTACATCAAATGGTTTTCCCATCTCGGGTGAACTAAACAACAGTAGAACATCAGAGTGCAAGGAGAGCATCAACAACACATCGGTAGTCTGCTCAACACAACACGTGGACAAAAAACTATGTGACAATGGTAAAAGTGCGACAAAAGTGCTTCACAGCGTTTTTTTTAACAAACACGCGTGATGTTTATCAACATGTATAGTAATTGGCTACAGGTATCACAATGATCAAAGTAAGATGGTATTTTCAAGCAATACCAGTCAGCAATTTAAGATACAAAAGCAATTCAAAATTCAATTTCATTATTTCCGGAACTTTTCCGCAAGATTTTGCAGCATTTTTCAGTAATAAAATTTTCAAACATTTTCAAAATAAACAATAAACTATTTCAGTGTTTTCACTTGGACAGTAATGAACTTAATATGCAACGGTCAATTAAATCCATTTTTAAAACATTTCTGAAAGCACAGGCCAAGCGAAACCATTATGTTTGGTGTGTGTACAGCCCACAATAGGTACAAATCCATTTGAAGAAATAATATGTCCGTGTAGGGACACACAGAATTTCAGAATTTGCAATGAAAGAATAGCCATGGCAAATACAGCCCGAGTGGGCAAAACATGGAGTTGTACCTCAGGTAGTACATCAGCAATTTTGTGTGCCGACTGAGGCAAAGTACAACCCATGCAAAGTAAACAAGGTTTGCCAAGCAAATTTGTTTGTGAATGTGAATAACCACACTTAATCCTTTTCAACTCCACAGTAAATGTAATCACGCATTGGCAAGATGGCAAGTGCGCAAAACAAAATACATGTGCAGGAATGGGAAACGGAACTGTAATTTGTGTACTGCTGGACTGAAAAGACCACCACAGATCAGCTAGGCCGTATTCTCTGAAAAACGTGCAAATGCATTCTTTTCCGAACAGACGAAATTTCCAAAGCAGTCAAAACAGAACATTTACAAACACATGAACAGTCTCAACAGGAAATTTGCAGAAAAAGGTCACAAGAAACTGCGAGGTGTGAGACGTGTGGACGTAAAACTCACTGGCAATGTCTGACCGGGCAAGACATGGCGAATCAAGCCGCCAGCTGATTCCGCTGCGGACAATGTGATTCCCATCGCCGCGGTCAGAAGTCAAGCCAGTTTTTTACCAAAGCCCACTGGCATATTCTACACCCTTACCCAAAATAACAGAAGTGCCACAGAAAGAGACTTCTCAACCCACGCATATCTTGTACCCGCAACGAAATAATCCAGAATGATTCACAGCCATCACAAGAGCTGTCGGAGTCGATACAACCCCAGCCCGATTTCACTAGTTACCAACGTTTTCAGGCCTACTAAGTGACGACCAAGAGGAATTCCTAAACGACTGCACAATACGTTTAGAGAGATAAAGGGTGTATCAACAAGAGTGGCCAAATTGTATAGGGACTCAATAGGCTGGCGAGGCAAGTAATTGGTGGAAAACAATCAGTCATTCCGGTTTTGAGTGGGTAGAATTTCTCAACAACCTCCAAAGTAGATTTGCCAATACCTACTTCTCATTGCAAAGCACATAGCAGGGCTGTGCTAGAAGTGCAAAAAGCGGGTGAATCCCTGACCGCATTTGCAACAAGGAAGATAGGGTAAATCGAAAACTGCATCCACACATGAGCGTGAGATCCTCGAAGTAAGAGCGGACAGTAAGAGCCAACAGTAAGAGCGGAAAACAGGCTAGCAATGGCACCGTTAATTCACAGTAGCGCAGAAGACTTCATGCGCTCTGCCACATTGCTGGACCAAGCCAGCTGAGAGCAAAATTCCGCGACTAGAAAGGATGGCGGGTACCATTCGAGTGAGAGAAAAGATGCAGAGCAGAGAGAGAGCGGACAGTGGAGCAACCGGCAGTGAACAAGGTAGTAGGAGCAGGTGCGTTTCAGATAAGAACATACCCCGAACCCAGGATGACAGCACTGACATGAGCAACCTCGGACGTGGTAGGTGGCCTAAATGAGCCACCATTTGCGTGCCTTTGTTGCAAAGGAGAAGGCAAAATGCATTGGCATATCAGTGCCCAGAATGCAACCAACCACAGAAAATCAACAAACCACCGACAGGTACCGGACCGTTGGGGTAGGCGAGCCGGATGCTCACTACCCCAGGGCACTGCCTCCTCAGCAAGTAGAGCAGGCAAAAATCAATGTCAGCAACCAAGCATACAGCAAATCAACAAAACACAAAACATAATTATTAGAATTGCAGATCTTTAAAACCAGCAGTCATGCCACACATTGATAGATACAGCAGCCAGTAATAATATATTGTGTGTCGGATTCATGGATATTAGTGAGATTACACCGAGTACACAGGTACTACACCTCGCAACGAAGTAGTACACAGGGGAATCAATAGGAGAGATACTGATTACCATCCGAAGTAGAGATGTGGACACCATCACCACAGCCCTCATGTCTGTGGACCTATGGGAGGATGTCATCTTGGGTATCCCCTGGCTCAGCGAACAAAAAGCCATTGTTGAGCCAGCTGCCTATAGGATCCATTTCGGCCTGAAGGAAAGGCGAACAGTGTACGACAACGAATCCCGACCCACTGGCAATGAGTCCAGAGTGCAGCTAGATGAACTCGATCGTGTGGTCCCTCCAGATTACAGGGAGATGGTGCAACACATACTGGATGAACGACACAAAGTTTTTGTGGCAGGAGATCCACTCCGTCGAACGACCATAGCTGAGCATTGTCTTCCACTGGAACATGACCGGCCGATCTACTCTGGGCCCAAAAGTTACCAGCTGCATCAGTGCGCCATCATTAAAGATCATACTGAATAAATGCTGGCTGACGGTGTGATTGAACCCACTCGCAGCAACTACAACAGCGCAATCACCTTGGCACCCAAGAAAGACAGGGCGTGGCACTTCTGTGCGGATTTCAGAGCAATCAACCAAATCACACTGAGCACCCCGCCTCACTACATAAGTTTCAGTGATGCATTGCATACTTTGGGCAAGACTAATGTCATTACATAATTGGACCTGTGCAGTGGGTACTGGCAGGTGCCAATAAAACCTGCAGACCATTACAAAATGTAATTCACAGCCCCAGATGGTAGAAGGTTCCACTTCTGTGCAATGCCCTTCGGCTTGAAATGTGCACCGGCAACTTTTCAGACAATGATGGTTCCGGTACTCGATGGGTACAATGGAGATTTTTCCCTTGCGTACCTGGATGACGTGGTCATCTGGTCCGAAACCTGGGATGACCACATCCAACACCTGTCAGTAGTCTTGGAGAGACTAGCCATCAACAAGTTGTCGTGTGCGAACCACAAATGTCACATTGGCCACCCATGCATACAGTTTCTTGGGCACATGGTCGATGAGCATGGAAGCCAGCCAACACAAGAGCATTTAGCCCTCATTAACGACTACGAGGTGCCACGCACGAGGAAGCTACTGAGGAAATTCTTCAAGTTGATGAACTGGCTGCAGGAAAACATACACGATTTTGCAACCATAACCACACTACTCACTGGCATGTTGTTACCTAACATAAAGTATGTGTGGACAGCGGATAAGGAAGCAAGTTTTTCAAGAAATAAAGAGCAAGTTCAGGGAGTGCAAGGCATTGGCTCGACACGATGCAAGTCGCCATTTATATCTTTTGGCAGACGCAAATGAAAAGGGCTTGGGAGCAGTTCGTTATTAGATTGGAGATAACAAAGAGAAGCGCATCATTAAATACAGCAGTGCAAAGTTCGTGGCAACTGAGGGTAGATACGACGTGAACGAGCAGGAGTGTCTGGCCATAGTGCAGGCTGTGAAACAGTACAGAGCATATCTAGAGTACTAATAGTTCACATTACGAACTGACAACTGGTGCTTATTCTAGTTTCACACTATGAAAGAAGCCAGGAGCAAATTAGCATGCTGGGCACTCCTCTTCCAAGCATAGAATTTTGAGGTGGAGAATGTACCAGGAGCTGAGAATCAGCTAGCAGACGAATTCTCACACATGCCAGGCGAAACAGTAGCGGTGGACCAAGAAGAGTGGGACGACCTACTTCCCCCTACCACAGCCAACTGCCCAACAACTGGCGATGGCCACGTGGGCTCTGTCGTCATCGAGGCTCCTTAGGAAGCAGAACTCGAAGTCGACGACTTGCAGGACAGCATTATAACTGCACAACTACAGTGTACAGACACCCACCGCCATGTCACCTCCACCACGGAGAATGAACAGGAATGGTGGCGAATGAATGGCACGCATGTCGAGACACGATCGTGTCGTCCTAAAGCAGCCTGGAAGCTATACATGCCCAAAAGAGCATGAACACAAATGCTACATCATGCACATGATGCACGATTTTCAGGCCACCCTGGTGCATCACAAACCACAAGAAATGTGGAGAAACATTTCCACTGGTCCGGTATTACCAGAGATGTCCGGCAATACGTGAGGGGGGTGCATAAAGTGTAATATCTGCAAGAGTAGGAGATCAGATAGAGTAATTCTTCAACAACCGTGGAGGCCGCAGGAGCCATTCAAGTCCATCTCGCTGGACCTGATGGAGCCATATCCGCGCACCCCTAACGGCAAGAGATTCATTCTTGTGGTGAGTGACTCGTTCTCAAGATGGACGGAAGCATACCGCACTTGAAGGGTTGTATTAATGAAATGATGCCTCAGGTGTCTGATTCTCGATAGATGATTACATGTTCACTCTTCTAATTAACATATTAATATCGGCATGTGTCGTAATGGCGATAATTACACGAATGCATCTGAATATCACGACACACCGATTTCATCATTAGGGGCGGAGCTATGATACGTCTTATATGCTGGAGTGGGTGGTTTCCCTAGTTAATTGTGGTGCAATCACCGCTAAAAATAACTAAAAAGGCTGTTAATTAATTACTGCAGCTAGGGAGCCACTCGCCACTTTGCACTTGCTCCAGGAATGCGATTCTCTGTCTTTTGATACCACTTGGAGCCACGTCGCACTCCAGATTCGACCACAGGGCCCTTCGACATCGCGCACATCGGAAAGATGTGGGAATAAGCGGCGCTGCTTATCCCAGTGTTCCCTCCAGTGACTGTTGCGTTTAACAGACTTGACTTCATGGGACACGCTCATTTAGGCAAAATAGCCATTCATCAAGAGAGTTACCTCTTGTGATGAATGTTAAATATTATGATCCATGGCCACGAGTTGCAGGGCGGCAAAAAAAGTGTAAATACCATTTTTTGCGACTTGCACTGATCGGGACCGCGAAGTAATGTCGATCGGTTCTAGTGTTGCTGTGTGGTTGATGTGTCTGCGATGGAACAAATGGGCACAAGGGATACATCGACGTCACGGACATGTCAAGTTACATCATTGTTTGAATCAAAATGTGAGCTAGGTTCAGTTATATTTTTCCTTCCAAAACAAAATTCACGTTGCACTGTAACACACGATAACCAAATTGTGGCCAAAATATTTCAAACATTTACTGCTTAATTTTATGCAATTGTTGTTGCCTGATATTAAGTAATATTACAAGCAACATTCTTTAAAAACTAAAAGTGACAAAACTGTTAACAATGCCTCCAATTTTACACATGTATGTGAAATGTAAATTTAGATTTGCTGGTTGAGTGCATTTTATTTTATGTGTCTGGTTTACTTTGAGCACATACACAGGCCCATTAAGATACTATCGGGTTTTTTTTATGGTACTACAACCCCTCTGATCAATTGTTTGTCTGCAAGTAAACTCTATGTCGTGAAATTCAGTGCCATGTTTTGCCCATACACTGCAATTGAGTATTCATTATGCAGAAAATATGACACCAGGTGTAGAAAATGTCTGCAAGAAAGCTCGTAAAATTGTTGGGCATTATTCAAGAAGCTCCACAGCAAGACATCGTCTCCGACAGAAGCATCATCAGGTGGGATTAGAGTGTTATTGAAGTTATTCAAGACGTTGAAATGAGGTGGAAATCTAAATACCATACGTTAAAAATATTGACAGTTAAACAGCTATTGAATGGAAGCAAATTGACGGGGTAGTTGAAGTGTAGGAACTAATTGCTCAAGCAACCAAAGAGACAAGTTCTGAACAATATCTAACATTGGGATTTGTAATAACCCTTTTGCAGGGCATTTAATATGTTCTGCGAAATCATATTCGACAACAAAAACCTGGAACAGTTTTTGCACAAAATTTGTGCAAAGATTAAAGTCGCGGTTTCCACTAGCAAAGCGAGACAGACTATACCTGATGGCTACTGCTGTTGCTCCAAGATTTAAAATGGAAGCACTGCCAGACGATAGCAAAGTACTTGCAAAACAGTACTTGCAAGAAGAATTTCGAAACATGCAAAATAAATTACAAACATCATCACAGAAAGAAACTGTGCCAGCAACTCTTCATGAGGAAATAAATTCTTCAGAATAAAAAGTTAATTCAAAATAATTTTGGGGTTGGTTAGAATCCATCCCAATTCAGGGGAGTGTACTTCTGAAACTGAAGATTAATCAACCAGTTTATATCACTGCATAGGATTGCAAGATCTGAAAGCCCATTGCAAAGATGGAAGCACAATTTTTCACAGTTTCCTGTACTTTCTGAAGTTGAAAAGTCTTTTCTAGCGATACCAGCAACACAAGTAAGTAGCGAGAGAGTTTTTTTCTACAGGTGGGAACATAGTCAGTAGCAAAAGAGAAGTTCTAATGCCTATCCATGTAGAAGAACTAATTTTTCTTCATGATAATTTGAAGAAAATCTCATTTGTATGATGGACATCGACCCGTGAAATCCTACTTTGCACTGAACTGTTTAGTGAAATTGGTAGAATTCTACTTAAGAAATTGTTATTTGTGTTAAACTGTAGTTTCTTAGAAGACTCAAGACTTCTGATAATCCAGTTTTATTTTTATGTATAGTCATTTCTATATTTTGAATTTAGCTGAAATATATAGTGTATTTACTTGCTTAGTATAAGATGCAAGGAAGAGCAGTAAATTCTCATAATTGCAGAAACTCTCATTTGACGTGAAAAAAAATAGTTAACTGCTCTATTAGAAGGCATTTTATTATGTGAGTCGGTTTTTCTGTTGTTAACTTTGTTGTTTTGTTTAGTTTAGTAACTGTTACAGAATTTAATTTAAGTATGTTATATTTTTAAAAAGTAGATTTTTCTAGTTGAATGAAGGTCAGATAAGCCAAATTTTTTTATGACACGCATATTGTAGTACCATAGTTCTAATGTTGTGTCAAGTTTATTTTCAGTTCACAAGACAATGCATAGGCTTAGGTGAAAAAAGTACTTCATTACCACTGTGAAAATTATTTGTGATATCCAATCTTATTTAGACAATATTCATTTTTTTTTTATATTGAGAGTGGCAGAAGACAATTTGTTTGTCTCTGGAGTGCAAAAATAAATTTATACTAACAACTATTCGAATTCGAAACTATTCGCTCCATTTTCGAAAATTTTTATATTAGATTCGAAAATATTCGAACACAAAAATCCACTGTTAATTTGTTAATGGCGTCTCCCGAGAAAGGGTGGCTTGGTGGGTCGTCGCTCAGGCATGTAAATGGGAAGTGGAATAGCGATGCTACGCCTGTTTAACAGGTGGTGGGATTACCACCTTAATTACTTCCCCGGCGGCAGTGTTACGGTATACGTCTCGGTATTCTGCTTTCCTACAGTCTGTGGTGGAACTGGCGATTTACTGACCGGGATAGGTGGGGGTATATACAAGTAACTAATGTCATCATAACTTAGCCATGGCCAACAAATCCCTAACCAAGAATGGAGTTCGGATAGGTGCGATCGGATCACCACCGGTGAGATCGGTCGTGGTATGATTTCGGGTGCAGTCGGCGAGGGTGTGTTAACTGGAGGGGTGTCAGTCGCCGGAAGGCCTTCGGCCAATCACAACCCTCCTCGCACATGTGCCTGTACTCACAAACTCCCGTTTAGTCCGAAGTTCTGTACCTCTTCCCCTGAGGGGACTTAACTTGATCTGCTAAACACAGCACGAATATATATATATATATATATATATCGCTCTCTCTCTCTCTCTCTCTCTCTCTCTCCTCTCTCCTCTCTCTCTCTCTCTCTCTCTCTCTCTCTCTCTCTCTGCTACAATCCACAAGCTTACAGCTGTCCACTCGAAAAAGTCCTTCGTCAGGATGACTCCGAAAATCTGCACGCACATGTGTACCTCAATAACAGGCAAATGCTGATGGCTCTTTTCTGGTGCAGCTGCAATGGAAAAACAAGCTCAGGTGCAGCCATTAAGACTAATTCAGAAGTTAATTTCAGCTTGAAGTTGGAAAATATATCCAGTATCGACTCTGGAATCTTCACTACTTTAAAATTTATTTTAGTGAAATCAAATGAACGACCTAATATCCTAACCTATAAGAAATACATTTTGAAATCATCCGGACAGAGTGAATTTTAAAAGACCTTGATACAAAAAAAAATAAAAATAAAAAAGTAAATGTCTTTCTAGACAATATTAAGGAATTGGTATATAACCCGAAAAGAGAATTTAAAATAGCAATAAAAGTTATAAAATCCAAGCAAAACATTACTACCTTTTTGAGGTTAAATGGGTGGGGTTTAAAAGTATCTGGATATAAAAACCGAAAATGGCTTTTTCGAAAATTTATAACCAAAAACCTGAGTATAGTAAAAAAAAACTCTACAAAGAGTAACCTGTATCCACAAATAAAATGATTATCCTAACCATATAGAACCACATAACCTAAACTCTCACAAATCAAATGAAAATTCTAAAGTAAACTTTTCCTAACAAAAAAATTAAGACTTCTCAGCGAAATTAAAGGCTACTGAATATAAAAAGAGAGGGGTAGGTCTACCTGATGAAAGACTGTCCTTTATTAGGTGGCAGATCTTAACAAAAAAGAAGAAAAATTATTACTAAAAGTCTTGATATGGGATAAATACCCCAAAATCTTTTTAAGCTTATTTGTGCTGTTGTTGCATTACCCTGCGTGTAATGATTTGTGGACCCCAACGATTACATTTAGCAGTTATTAGCGAGAAGATCATAGCATTGCATGTGTAAAATCTCGAGTACCATTGAGTTAACAACCATAGATTTTTGTATGTGTTTGTAGTGTCACATATTAGTACTGAGGGTATCTTAATCCACATAGCCCTCTTGTCGACAGGCCAATCACTAACTGCTCATGTCAACAGAAAGATCCCACGATTTTTTTCTATTTTTTTTTAAATATGCTAGGTTAATTTGTTACGTTTTCCCTTGTAATATCTTTCCCTAACATGTAACATTCATCTGCGTCAACTAAAACCCATTATAATTTTCTTTAACATTGGTCGATCCTTCATACACTTGTTCTAGTACGACAAGAATGAAAAATAAAAACACTCAAACTTTAGGTTGATCGCACTTGTGCAGGCAAACTGGAGGTTATTGCTTCATGGAGGTCCCTTCATACTCAAAGGTAACAAACATACAGACTCGGATGTCTCCAAAACTGCAGACACCATCCCAGCTGCCGCACGACGAGCGTCTCGCCTTGATCCAACACAACAATTGAAGTCAAAAGGGTCAAGCATCAGGCACAACATTATACCATCAATGTTACCCACTTAGTTTTTCTTTCTACTGCAATAATCTTGTCAACGAACTGCAAGTAGTTTAAGAGAGAAGCAAGGTGTCGAATATTACTTCAATTTTACAAAATGCTTAGTCCCCACGCTACCACATTCTGAACAATAACCCACCCAACTCTCTAAAATCTAACCTATCAGGAACTTCAAAAAGAAGTAATAAAAAAACAATGCAACAGTTCAGATAAAAAACACACACAGAGAAAATATTCTTCTGGGCTGGTTGCTCTATTAGCCGGCATCAGGAAAGTCCGAGGCTATAGAAGTATTTGCATACACACACACACACAACACTCTTGCTTCAGCCTCTCTCCAATATTGTTTAGGTATTAATATCTTGTCTACTAAAGAGATAGGTGCTATACTATCAATGTAAATCAAGGTTGACTGATCAAACAACCAAGTCTGTACACATAGTACACCAGATACAATAGATATGGGTAGCTAAGTCTGCTTAGACAAACCATTCCCCCTGACGTGATTCGCCCTCATGCATTTTCCATCTCCGTTCCTGTTTCCCTTCTCGACCAAGGGTTCGTTGTGCAGAATCTTCTGAATTGTCCAGGCTTTCCACACCCGAAACAAATCAGTCGTCCATCATGTGTTCGTCTCTGTCTGACTATACCCGATCTCCTGAGTGTTTTCTTTCCCTTGTACTGGTTGTGATGAAGTTCCCTGGTCTCGAGTTGGACCCCTATTAGTGGATTTTCCCCCATCGTTGTACTTCAACTGTCTTATCTGACCCACCATTTCACACATTTGTCTACCCAGTAGTTATACTGTTCTCTGTAACTGGGCCACCTCACTATTACCTACCGCTGTAAAGGGGCTTGTTAACTGCGCTACTTTTCTGCTGTCTTCTCGATTAGTTTCAGGCTGCTCTGGTACTACTGCCTACCTATTCTTAGTGTAATAGCTACTACGGGCCTCAAAATTTCTAAATTCTGTATTAACTGTTGGACCATATTTTTCTCCAGTAACATGACTTTTTCAACAATGGCGGGCGCAAACCTTATAGGATATACCTAATCCTATTCTCCTCAGTCATTTTACTTTCTAGCTTATTGCAAATACTAAAAACATCATACACAAACACCTCTAGTGAGTCTTCCATTCCCTAGACCCTAATTCGCAAATGCATTTCCATGTCCTCAGTCTTACCGATCCTAGTAAATGCAGATTTCAATGCTGTGACTAAATCCCCACAAGTCGTCATGCCTTCCAATTGGTCCCTATAAACTATCATACCATCGGGCTGCTGCCCCCTTGACAAAACTGGGCAAGTACAAAAAGCACTTTTTGCCGTTCCAGTTATTTACTACTGCTGCATTTTTGAAGTTTTTTTTTTATATATATTCTGTTACAACCTCTATATTTTTATGGAAGTAAAATCCCAGATCCACAAAGAATTGGCCACCTTACATGTCGGTATTATGATCAGTACCTTGGTGTGGTGTCGTGGTGTGAAAAGGCATTACTAAGGTTTTCAGGAGCAGCAAATAAATTCCCCGGAAAATTTTGGTTAGGAATTGATACAATACCTGGGCACCAGGCATTGTCCAATGACTATGCCATGGTGTGGTAGAGCTTACTGCTTCTCTGGGTCGTGTGCCAATTACCAAAAACATAGATCCCTCCATGTTCAAGACAAGGTCGGGGGATTACATTGACAGTGTGATCATGTCTGGACCATTGGCGGGATGGTGAGGATACAAGGATTGGGATGTTGCTAAGTATATGTGCTCGGATAGGTGCCAGCTCACGATATGGTGAGCACGAGACTGCAAGTGGGATCGTGGGGCCGACGACCAGCGTGGCTTACCTTCCAATGTTCCGCCATCTGTGCAGGCTGACTCCACATTGACGTGAACCAGTGAGCATCTGCCTGTTCTTCCCACAGCCAGCACATCTGTCAGAGCATATTTTTCGACCATGTGCTACATCAGTGTATAGCCTACATTCCATGAGCCTGTATCAGAGCATCAGTGCAGTGTAAATAAATGTGTTGAGTATTTTATTTATTTTTGAAATTGCCTTTTCTAATGTTAACATAATCTGTTTCGTTCAGTGCCTCAGTGTAATTGTAACGTGTGCACCCGATTGCACAATGTCACATAACGTCTGTTTGCTTACGTTAGGAGAGAATAGTGTTTATTGTGTCTTCGTGTAGGATTATGATCTTAAAATCTATACATGGATCGCAAAGGCGAGTGCCGTGCACATAAGCATGCAATATTAACGAGGGTAAATATTATGTTTTCTTTTAAAAGTTGTGTTGTACACTTTCTCATTGTTGTGTTATGTCATGGTATGTCTTGCTGTCATGAAAGTGAATAATAAATCATCGTGCAAATGATTAAGTTAAGTAACGTGTACACATTGTGTACACAGGATATTTAATAGAAGTATAATGTATTGAGTATTATGTTAGTTTTGATAGTTGTAGGGTAAATGGGTGAAGTGTCATAATGTTATCTTTAAATTCACTTAAGTGCCCCATTCCACTTGGAGATATTGTGTGCCTTTTCTGCACATAAATTTAGATGGTTGTGTATTTATTTTCATAATTATTATTTTCACTTGTTATTTTTTGGAAATATGCCATAGATAACACAACCAAGGACTGGCGAGCAGAGACAAGTGGCGAAGGCCACATGCCCACCGCATGGCCAAGGACTATTGTCCGCAGACATAAACAAAGTGTGTCCGAATAATAATATTCCTTTCTACAGTGTTGTGCACTTTAATATAAATTGTCACGTGCAGATATCAATGAATGTGGGACAATATTCCCGATAGCAAAGATGCGTACCCTGTAAGAAATATAGTGAATTTTAGGTTAGGCAATGCAACTACATACATGCGAGTGCAGTTCACAATAGATTTTTATTTTCTCCCGAATATTTTTATAAAGCAATTTAAAGGGTAATATGTATAATTTTATCATATTTGTGCCATGTTCGTATTTATTCATTTTCATTTAAATAGTTTTACCCGAATAACGGGATTTTGTGTTGTCATGCGGGAAGCAGCGGCTAGGTGCCTACTCCCACGCAACAATGTTAGTCAGTAGTGTTTTCGCATCTCGTGGGGTTGGATGTGCTTGAGTGCCCACTCATGGGACTTCAACTTTTTCTCAACTAATCATGTACCTGCAATATTTTAACTTCTCTTCATTGGAACATTAAGCTTTATTTAGTTACCCTAGAGCTTGCGCCACCACACAGTCCAGTCGATTTGTTAAATGGTTGGACCTAAATTTTCAATGTAATCACTATGTCGGCTTCGCACCTTTTTGCTGTTTGTTTTTGCTGTGCAATAATGGAGAACCTTGTACTCTCGTGCCTCATATGAGGGTTTAACTGAATGAATCGTCACGACATGGGGAACTCTGTGTACGACATATTTATTGGTCTCTCTGACCACTTGAGTACTGAAGTATATTTTTAACCTTAAATTTTACGAGTGTTTATGATATTGGGTGGCTGCAACAACCCACTATGAGGATTAGTGGCCTATAAGGGAGGCCAACAGCCCTTACTAGACCAGGCCAAGGATATACAGATTAGTCGGAACTTCAACTTCATTGAAGACAGGAATGTTTCACCATAGGAATGATGCTGTTACACCAAGTGGAGGCCATTTGGTCGTTGGCCTTCACTACCCCTGAGAATCATGTGCTCTCTACTGGCATCCAAACCTGGTATTTATTTATCCCATTTCTATCCAGGTAACCTAACCTGCCATCCCCCTTGTGTCATGAACCACTACCCTTCCAAACATCAATTGACTTGCCCAAGTATTGCTTTTCACGAACATTCATTAGGGGCATTACTTCCGAACGTCAATTGGCACCACAACTAGTGTGGCTTTTCCTTTGTTAGTGAACCTCAGTGCCATATTTTTAACCCATTTCCTGAGCATTCCTATTTTTCGAGGTTTCTTTGCACGTGTGCCTATATGCATCCACGTGCTCATGTCAACAATATCCTTTGGACTTCACAGTCTCATACTGGCGACATTTGCCAGACTTTCTACATTACCACAGCCAGAAACCATGGACGAATTTGCATTGGAACAGGAAAATCGACCATGTGCAGCATTTTGGTGCTAGAATTCGCCATTGTTAAGAGGAAAGTTACCAGCCACTATTTTGGGACTGGTATACCATGCCGTGATGTCAGCTACCCTCCGCCATCATGGGAGCATTACCAGTCTAGAGGGGTGTACCGCCTACCTCCCCTCTCTTTCCGCACCACGTCATCCACTCTCTTCTGTGCCGCATCGCTGGGGTGTCTGCCACAAGCAACAAGACCACATGGTCCGGCGAAAATAGACAATAGCTGTTAAGACAACATCGGTGATTTCGTCGCATCAACCATGCTGCGTTTGTGACCCCAGTTGGGTGAACTGGAAACTGACAGAAGGGCAAATGTCGACTTTGTGTGACAAGTTCCTCTGACTGGTAGCGAGTCCTGATCAATTTTCTCTGAAATTCTTGTTGGGAAAATCTTGAGTCTGCGACAACCCTTCTGTTGCACATCAAGAGGAAGGGAAACCAGATGATGTCAACACAAAACCATTATGGTTAACCAACTGTACAAACTATGTGGCCAACGGCATTCGTGCGGCCCATACACCTCAAAACTAAACAGTTCCAAGAAGCAGGCACAGCTTACCAGCCACGTGAGTGGGCTTTCCCGCCAGGAAATGTATTCATCAGAGGACAACAACTGCACACGTCAACTCTAGCCCTGTCACAACAACACGCTTGGTATCCGGGACTGTCACCGCTGCTGACACAACTAATGCATTCAACACTGGTGGGACTATCTACTGTTTCCCCAATGAAAGCAGCCAGACATTATATCACAGTAAACCCTATCATCATTAATCAGCCGAGTACTACACCCGCCATATTCCAATCACTATTTGTTTATACCGGTGTCGCAGAAAAAGATCCCACAGCGTTTTTAGAAGATTGTGAAAGTCAATTGTTCTGGCATGGAGTGGACCAAGCAGACTTGCCTAACAGTATTAGAGAGTATTTTTCTGGTGATGCTAGGTATTGGTGGCGAGGTGTCAACTGGTATGGCATCACATGGAAGAGTTCAGCGAGGTTTACCTTTGCGGATTCGCAAGTTCATTCATGTCGCTACAAACCTGCAACAGTGTGATTTTAGAGGAACAAGGCAAGGAGTCATTGTACAATTTTTTAATGCATAATATCAGTCTGGTTTGCACATACCACCCAAATCTGTCTCTGAAAGAAACATTAGAAGTTGTCGCAAGTACAGCTCGCCCTAAATACCGAGCAGCCCTTGCTCCTGTTATACATGCTAGAGAAAAATTCTTTGTTCAGACTATACAACTTCTAGATGCCAGCATAGCTACCAAGGTGGCCAGTGAACGAGTTCCCACTCATCCGCATCGCAATCTGGGCACTGCCAATGAAGAGCCGAAGGCAGAAGAGGCTACAACAGCTGCACCAAAGACGAATCCAAGGCAAGATGTGAACCATCCAGAGTATGTTCCACGCAATTCCAAGAGCCGAAGTCAAGATGCACCCTGCACCGCAACACCTACAACCCACGGTAGGACAATAATCAACCAGCAAGACCTTGCAGTAGGTGTGGAGGCCCACACTGGGAAAACAGATTTCATACCTGGGCAGACTACCCAGCACAACAGCAAAGTCAATATCACTCGGGAAATTGAAATATGGGGAGAAACGACCTGGTGCTACTTGCCTTAGGTGAATGACTCTAAACAGTCTCCACAAGCCATAGTGCTCCCCAAAAAGGTTATGGAATCAAGGCAAGTGATAGTGGTAGTGGTTGGATGAAAACGATGGAAACTATTCAGGTGAAAAGTGAGTAGTGTGGCATCAAGATGACAAAGAAAATGGACGACCTAGAAAATCTTGGAGAAGATAATTGGTTTGCATGGTTGAGACGAGTGCAGGTAGCATTAGAACAAAGACGATGGTGGGAAACAGTTTAACCGGGATATCTTGTTGTTAGAGATGAAGATCTGACAGTGAAGCAGGCATCGAAAGACAAAGATGCACATTATTATGTCATTCAAAAGATTGGAGACTTGCTGCTCATAGATATGGTGTTTTGCAAAAGATTTGAAGATATATACACACACTGGTACATGACACAAACACACTATGCACACACGTGTGGAGCATTGGCTTGAGCACTAACACTTCTCACACGATGGTGCATGGTTGTGGATGCTGGAGCGAGGGGTGTGCACAACGGTCTAAAGTGGGAGCATATGGTACACGTCAGTATTTAGAACATGCATCAATTTTAGTGCTGTATAAAGGATATGACATGCCACCTTCTATAAGTAAAATTAAACGTACATACGTGTATAAAAACTGACCTGAAAAATATTTTTTCTGGAAATATTTTTTTATCGGCTAAACTTGCTACATTTTTCCAGTATATGAAAAACAAATTAAAATTAATCTCATAGCAAGAAAGAATATCAGTTACAATGTACACTTAGAAAAAGTCAGCAGCATGCCTTCATTTATCTCCCTTCTAATGTTACCGCTTGGTAAGAATAATATATTTCAATATTAGATAATAATCATACGCTTTCATCTAATACAATACATAAGCTATAAGTTACACATCGGTGCTGTACAGCAGCAGATCATTAAACTGGGTGAGTACGAATCTTCGTACATTTCCCAAGTTCAAGTAATTATCATTTAATAATAAACCAAAATACAAATAATTTTTACAGAACATAATAAGTTACAAAAAGACTTATGCTCAGAAAGTAGTGACAACGTTTACTGTATAATGTAATTGGCAGAAACTGGAAATTCTTTACCATACTGAAACTAAGGTATTTACACAAGTTTCACAAATATTTACTTAGAATATTTTCGAGATGTAGCACAGGAAAATTATGGGTTTTGCTATGTTGGAAAACAACAAAACTATATCTCAAATACGAAAATACTCGAAGTTATGCTGGAACATATAACGACAATTATTATGAAATATAATATGTTTGCCAATGGGGCAGAAAATAGATGGTGACTATTTATTTGCATAGGAATAGAAACTGCAAATATGTAAAAACATTCATTTGGGAAATTTATTTGAGCAACATTCTTTTCTCTTTTATATACAACACTGTGCATATGTTGGCTATGTGGGTACCTCAACAAACACACAATCATACAAATATTAATATTCCTGTTTGCCACAACTATTTAATGCAACAATTTTTTCTTCTTTTAATATATTCACAGCAAACTGCAACAAACAACATATTTGCATTTGGTTGTTAAACAGTCCTCTTGATTCTATTTTTTTTAGTAAATGAGTGTATGATGCCAACCACAGATTTTCCCTAGACCCACCGCAGCGAGGGACCTACGACTTGACACTAGTCTGAATTGGATTATGGGGGTAATACAGGTTATGTGGACTGGTTATAATACCAATTGAATTTCTCTGGTGGGCACCAGTGCTCCGTGGTGGGTAGTGCACAATGTTGAGAAGATCTTGGGGTCGTTCTGCTGCAGACACTTAGCAGTCACGTGTTTCATTACACCTCTTTCCCCAATGGGGCACATATAATTATACTACTGCCATTCAAGCCAGGCAAGCTCATAAATTGTAAAACATGGCTATATGTCCTACAAGGTTAAGTTGTACATAAGCCTCAGCCGTGTAAAATATGGACCGAGGTGTGAGCGACTGAGTACTCTGGGCTAAAAACGAGAAAAGGTTCTGGTAAGCTATGTTAAACATACAGAATTACATGATGATTGAAAGAAAAATGTAGCAATGCCCAGAGCACCGGTACACGGTGGTCGTTTCAGAATGTCTAGGACGCTACTACTGTCCTTCTTGATGCAGAGCTCGTTCACTGGTTTATGCTCCCACCAAAGTCATCATGTGACATAATTTACATAAAATGAATTAAATGTAATGAGATTATATAAATCCTACAATGCTTATTAACAAAGCACAATTGCACACAGTTAACATATAACAGGAAATATTTCAGTTCAACCACGCTGCATTGCCATTGCAACCTAACCTCACTTGTTTTACTGGTAAATACGTAACACTGTCTTTATCGTGCCTCTCCCTAATAAAGTTTATTGTGTCTACACATATTCTATCCCTGTTAAAGTCCTTGAGTTTATCTTTAGTTGACAATAAAAAATGTTAAAAAAGATTTGTATTTATTAGCGGCATTTTGGCCATGTGCCTGTGCATACCTGTCCACCTTGGTGTGAGGTTGCAGAGTATAACCTATAAGGGCAATATTCCAATACTGACAGTACCGTCTTTACTGGAAAAGACAATCCAAAAAAATGGAATTATTTAAGAACCCTTAATATGCATTAAAACTGACTTGAATAGATTATAAATAATATTACAAAACATAATGCTCGCCACAGAGGCGTCTCCCACGTCCAAACTGACAACACGTGAATAAATGAATACAACACTGGATGATGTTTAAATTGCATTAAATAATAATATAAACAAAGGGAGACTATTTGTTTTGTACTTACATGCCATACAAGGTGACATGGGAACAATTAAACAACACTCGTGACATATCACTCGGCAACATACACATAACCATGAAAATGTAATATTGTAATCATAAACATTGGCACGTGGCCATCAGCTTTGGCGTGCGTGACATTTGCAGGTTGGAAAAGTACGTACCTGTATTTCTATGAATATTGTATATACTGTGTCGGTATAACTTAACATATCCCAAGTTTTGTAGTGAACATCAAGACTGATAAGCTTTGTGAACAACCAGTCGTGGATGTTAGTTTACATTCTTAATCATATGTAGTCCATAACATATGGTTATCGCTAATAGAACTTTCGCTCAATTTATAAGTGTACGTGGCTACGTAACTAAAATGTCATACTTTCTTTTAGTTATATTAGTGTCAATATTACGAACAGTATTTTTTTTATGTATCGGGAAATTATAACATAATTACCTGCAAAGTATGGAATTAACTTTTACTCGTTTACTTCTTAAAATTATGTGCACATAAAACTCTTAAATATTACAGTACTCGTGTACTTAATTGCCTCAATACTTCTTATGCATATCCATGGATTACTGCTTAAATTCATGCGCAGGTCAAGGGAAAGGACGTGTAGAGGATGAGCACGTGTTGAGTGTCTTCTACGGGTTTTTCCTTGACCTCTGTTTACTGCTTTCTGCTTTCTGCTTTCAGGTGCCGCCATACGCTGTGTTCCAGGGAGTTAGAGCCGCCTTCCACGGATAGGTGGCGACACCGTTCCTTCCGCCTGGGGGGCGCTGCGGCGCGCCACAGCTTCCAGACCTTCGCCGCTGGAGGGGAGCTGCTTCGCCGAGGAGATTCCGGCAATTAAAATATAGTGTGCTCTCTTTTGTTTTTATTTTTCAGGTTCGCCGACGACAGGAGTGCCGTGCAGCGTGGTTCCGTGGGACTTTCCCGTTAATTTCTATTTAGGTGAACCCCCGCAGCACTGCTTACTGGACTCGGCCGAGGGGGAGGTCTGGAATGGACCCCCCACCCGTGACCCCGAGCCAGGGCGTAAACAGGATGTCGTCCTCCGGGACAGGCACCCACCCCCCTCCTGCTAGTATTATAAATTTGCAGGGGGACAGCCGCGCCCTGATTTTGGCGATGCGAGAGATCGCGTCGTCCACCGCCGCCACCACCCCCTTGACGGGCGGCGCGGAGGGAGGGGGGAACCATTCCTTCGGCGTCGCTTCCTCGGGGGACGGGGGCGTCGTTCCTCCCTCCCCACACAACACACTTCCTTCACGCCACCGCACCCTCTCACCCTGCTACACCCGCACCCCATGCTACACCCGCACCCCGCGCAATTGCGCCCCCTTCATCAAAGGTTCGTCGTCGCTGCCGACGCATTCCTCCGCCGCCACGACGGCCAGCGTGGTTACCACGCTCGCCTGCTCCGCCACGACTACCGTCACCTCGTCGTTGCCCCGGACGACCATCGCCGCCACAACATCCCGCAGTTCCGGTCGCGCCAGCCCGCGCGACCGTGTCACGCGCTGCGCCTCGCGTGACGCGTCGTTGGAATTCCCCGAACTCCCGATGCGTCACACGCACCAGTCCCAACCGGCCGAGGCCGGCCAACCGCTCTCATCATCCTCGCACCTTTCAACCTCCCTGCCCCACATGCCGCCCCTCGATTCTCCGCCACCATCCCTCTATCCCACAGTCACCGTCACCTCACACCCCTCGACTAATATTTCTTCTTCTTCCCACAGGCTCGCCGGCCCCTCGACGCCTATGGACCAGGACGGTTTCGTCGTCCCCAAGAGGACGTCCAAGCGCTCACGCGTCGTCCGCCCCACCGCCCAACTTCCGCTCGACAACAAGTTCTCCTCACTGGACTCCATCGTCGCGGACACGGATGACGCCACATCCGAACGCTCGCCATCACCTTCGCCACCGGACCGCCGCAAGCCGGCCACTCTACGTGTCCCGGCCGCCACCGCCGCTACCGACGCCGCCCCCACCATCACCCCTCCGACACCGAAATCGTCTACGCCTCGTATGCCGCCCATTGCCTGCCTCGTGGCTATCGAGAAACAGCCGTTTCTCAACGCCAAGCAGCTTCAATCCCTTCTCACCGGCCCCCTCTCCATGACCTCCGTACGCGATCGCACGTCGTTCTACACCACGAACGCGCGCGATCACGAGTTTCTTTTCAATCACCTCTCATCACTCGGCTTCTCGCCCTACACGTCGCGTCGTCCTGACGAACGACAGGACCGCGTCGTTCTGAAGCGACTCCCCCTCACCACCCCACCCGAGGAAGTCCAGGCGGAATTGACCGCCCTCAAGCTGCCTGTATCCTCAGTCACCCGCCTCCGCTCTTCAGACACCGCCGCCACCGCATCATTCTTAATCACTACGACACGGGTAGGAGAAGCCTCACTCTTTTACCCGCTTCGCTCCATCGGCTGCTGGGTCGTCTCCATCGAGCCATATCGCGGCTCATCACGCACCCCACAGTGCTACAGATGCCAAGGCCTTGGACACTCGTCACTGCGCTGCGCCCGCCGTCTCGCCTGCTTCCGCTGCGCCGGGGAACACTGGTCCCGGGACTGCGCCTCCAAGGACGCCGCCCCCAAGTGCTGCCTCTGCGACGGCCCTCACAAGGCCACCGATCCCACCTGTCCCAACCACGTCCGCTACGCCCTTCGTCATCCTCGCCGCACACCCGCCGCCGCCATCCCCTCCCCTTCTCGCGCCTCCAGACCTCACGTCCTTGCGTGAATTCCCCGCCGCCCCCAAAGGTCAACCCTTGGCTCGCCCGCGCGCAAGCGCGCGCCCAACCCCCCGCCGACGCCTCCTAATCTTCCTCACGAGTCCCGTTACCGTTACCTCGCCCGTCCGCTGCCCACGTCCCGTTACCTGCTCCCCACGCCAACCCGTCCTCGGCTCCCGGTCAACCCCGCGCGCCTGCTCCAGCTTGCGTTCCCGACGCGCCCGTTTCCTCCCTTACAGACTCCCTGCACGATATCATCGCATTCATCCGCCAATTCCTCCCGCTAATACGCTCCACCATCACCGCCCTTTCCCGTGCCCGCTCCCCAACCGAAAAACTGGACATTCTCCTGAAAGTGTTCCTCCAGTTTTTCGATGGACCCCCCTCCCCCCCTTAAGTTCCTACTCTGGAATACGTGCTCTCTCCTTCCCAAACTCTCCGACCTTCATTCCCTTCTCCGCGATCACCGCCCCGACGTCGTGTTCCTCACCGAAACCTGGCTCACCCCCGCCCTTCCGCTCCACGTTCCGGGGTACGCCGTCCACCGCTGTGACCGCGCCGGTCACGGGGGTGGGGTGGCCCTCCTCCTTAAATCCGCCATCGCCCATCACCGCCGTATCGTTCCTACCTCGCCCGCGGCTGAGACGGTCGCCGTGCGTCTGCACGGCCGCCCCTACCCGATCACCCTCGTCGCCCTCTACCTCCCGCCTAATTTTCCTTTCCCGACCGACGCCGACGAAGCCCTCGGCAGGATCGATGTACACGTCGTTCTTGCCGGCGACTTCAACGCTTCCCACCCGTCCTGGGGGTGCCCTTCCACGAACCGCCGGGGCACCTCGTTACGTCAGCTACTCCGCCGCTCCAAACTCCAGCTCACCGCCCCCATCACCCCCACCTATCATCCCGCCCACCGCAACCGCCGCCCTTCCACCCTCGATTTCACAATATCCACGCACCGTCCTATCGTCTCCGACGTCCGCTCCGTCGCCGCCGGCCCATCCGACCACTCCCCCGTCCACGGCCTCATCCACTACCGCCCTCACGCCCGCCCCATTTTTCCCCGCTTCAACTTCCGCTCCGCCGACTGGTACGCCTACCAAACCTCCCTTCACGATTCCCTCGACCTCGCCGCCCCCTTCTCCACCCCCGCCGACATCGATCGCAACACCTCCCTCCTCACCGACGCCATCACCGCCGCCGCCGCCGCCCACATTCCCCTCCTCCGCCCGGCCACCGGCCCCCCTCCCCTCCCCGAGAACGCGTTCGCAACGCACTGTCCCTGCGGAACCGCTTCCGCGCCCGCTGGCAGGCATCCCGCCTCCCGCAGGATCGGAGCTCGTACCTCCTCCTGCGGGGCTGGTGCCGCCGGCTGGTCCGGAAGTGGAAAGCCGACCAGGAGACTTTGCGCCTGCAATCGCTCACTCACTCAGACGGTTCCCTCTGGACCCACCTCCGCCGCCTGAAATCCGCCCCCACAACCTTCCCGCCTCTCGCCACTCCCCCTACCCTCGCCGAGACGGCCGCGGAGAAATCCGAGGCCATCTCGGCGTTCCTTCACACCACCTTCGCCTCCGTCCCGCTTCCCGCGCTTTCCTCCGACTCTTCCGAGGACGAGGAACATCCCTACATCCTCTCCGATCACGTCACCCTTCCCCTCCTGCCCGCCCGCCCGCCTTTCCGTCTCGCGACCCCGCGGGAAATTTTCCTCATCCTCTCTCGCCTCCGCCTATCCGCCGCCCCCGGCCCCGACTCCATCCCGGCCCGCCTCCTTCGCGCTCTCCCGCGCACCGCCACCGTCTTCCTTACCCGCCTCGTCAACGCCATCCTCCTCCAGTGTCATTACCCCACCCCCTGGAAATCCGCGATCGTTGTCCCGATACCAAAACCCGGCAAACCCCCCGAACTCCCCTCATCCTACCGGCCCATCTCCATCCTCTCCAAGGTGGCCGAAAAAGTCATCTACAACCGCCTCCTCCTCGCCGTCTCCGCCGCCGCCATCCTCCCCAACCACCAGTTCGGCTTCCGCCCCCTCCACTCCACCTCCCACGCCATCGCCCGGGTGGGACGCGTCGCGGTGACTGGTTTCGCCCGGCGCCAACACACGGGCATGGTGCTCCTCGACCTCGCCAAAGCCTTCGATTCCGTTCCGCACCAGCAACTCATTTCCCGCCTCTCCTCCATGGCCATCCCGCCTCACCTCACCCGCCTTCTCTGCTCGTACCTGGGGGATCGCTCCTACCGGGTGCGGGTGGAGGGCTCCCTTTCCGCCCCCCGGCGCATTCCGGCCGGGGTCCCGCAAGGCTCCATTCTCAGCCCCCTCCTCTTCTCACTCCACATCGCCGACCTTAAAGTCCCTCCCGGTACCCACATGATCGAGTACGCTGACGACACCTGCCTCCTCTCCTCCTCCGTCCACGAGCACATGCTCGGGGACCGCCTCAGCCGCGGCCTCACCTCCATCCAGACCCAGCTCCTAGCCCACGGCATCGGACTCAATCCTTCCAAGTCCGAGGCCGTCCTCTTCTCCCGCCTCCACCCCGCCGAGGATCACCCACCCCGCCTTTCCGCCTCCGTCATTCCTTGGAAACCCCAAGCCCGCTACCTCGGCGTCCTTTTCGATTCCCGTTTCAACTTCATCTCCCACCTCGACTCCGTCACCACCAAAGCCCGCACCGCCATGATCCACCTCGCCCCCGTCCTCCGCCCTTCCGCAGGAACCCCGTCCTCCGTCCGCACGACCGTCTTCCGCACCTTCGTCATCCCCATCCTCACCTACGCCTGCCCAGCCTGGTCCCACGCCACCACCCACGCGCTCCGCCCGCCCACCCACATCTTCTTCCGATCCCTTCGCCTCATCCACCGCCTCCCCCTCCTCGTCACCCGAGACCAGGTCCTCGCCACCGCCCGCGTCCCGCACTTCCTCACCGACCGTTTCCGGCGTTCCTGCACCCGTCACCTCACCAACCCCCTCATCCGACAACTTTCCAACCCGCTACCGCCTACCCCGTATCCTCGCCGTCCGCTCCTCTCAACGCAGCACTTGGTTCCCGCCGCCGAGGAAGAAGAGGACGCCGAGGACCATGGACCACCGCCGGACACCTGACGAAGGCCAAGGCCAAGGCTGACTTAGCGCTGCCCCCATCACCCCCGTCACTTTCTTCGCCCCACTTGACGTCCCATCACCTTTTCTCCCCCCCCAATTAACTGACATACATTTCTGCCCCGAATTAAAAATGAAATAATCTCCCCCTCATGCGTGCCCAGTCTCCAAGGTAAGCACGCTCCCCAATAACTTGGTAAGATTTTTCCTCCCCAGCAGCCCCGCCCTTACACTTCTCGCCACCTCATCCTCATTCAAGCCCATATGTACCTCCCGGTCGGAGGGGCTTTTCCCCACACGAACACTCCAGGGCTCACAACAACAACACACTAAAAAAAAAAAAAAAAATTCATGTGTTAAAAGTGATTTTGATCTTATTTTTAAAAACTATTTCTCTCAAAATTAAAATTATATATGAAACTTTCTGAGTTTTTCTAAAACTCTATTCACAGAAAAATCTTAATTCTATATGCTTTAAAATTTCTTACCCTGATAGTGATATCACAACACCATTAAACATGGTGGTGCAGTATGGTCCTGGACAAATATTTTCTTTAGTCGCACATGACGTAACCCATGTGCCTGTCTTCTTCTTCAACAGGTGAGTAAGTACCCACTTGGCTTACTGCTAATTGCATGTTGCAATGCGATTGCTCAATAAAGAGATTCTGATAAGTTTGACATACATGTATACTGTTATCAAAATTAACAAAAATACATTGCTCATTGACACACACTCACTGGATAAAAATGTAAATATTTTATGAGTCGGCAGCATGTTTACATAGACACAATTTGTTGCATTTGTCAAAATAGGAAATTCAGCATGAGAAATGGACCAGTTATAATTTAAATCCATTGTGATAATTAAGAAGTGTATTCGTAATTGCATGTGCAGCTGCAGTAACTCAAAATTAACTTGCTCAAACCAGTGGATAGGAATAATCGTGTGGCTGGACAATAAGTCTTGTGTTTGTGTATCACATATCATAGTGGTGTCAATAATCAAACTCCCATTTACAAATACTCTGCAACCGCACATTATCTCTATTTCTACGTGTCCAACATCGTGACATTTAATTGGTGTATTAAGTGACTGATGCATGACATAATCACTGGACCTGGAGCATTAGTAATTATAAAGTAATGTGGTGGTAATTTGCTGATTGTAAACTCATTATGTTTCTGACACTTATATTTACATGTTGCAAAAAGTTCCTCATGACTGTGTAAAATAATGGCTGCTCTAGCACATCTGTATTCCTCCGCCATAGCGATTTCTTTGGGGATGTGAAAGATACCCTCTTTAATTAGTGAACTATCTGATATTTATTAAACTACATGAAACTTGTAATTAATTGCAACAGGTCGTTCTTATTTGTGCATAGTACACGTTTGTTTGAAAAATCCGCAAGGCGTCCTAATTATTTGATATATGTTCCACTCACTATCTGTACTCTGTAAGTGGACTTGAAGTTTGATTAAAATCTTTGTGTTTGACAAGGCACATTCAGTCAGCAGTTGCCTGTAGTATTTTAACACATTTTGTCTAGAAATTCTTCATTTCACATTAATTTGACTTAACGTTTGTTCTAACTGCATTAAGTTTGACATGAGAACAATCCTGGGAACAGCCTGCAATGGCAACCTGTTCTGTTGACAGTGTTGCAGAAATATATTAATTCTTTGTTCATTCACCAAATTATTGGTCATGTGCAAAAAATAGTAATAAATAAATGTTGCAGTTTGACACCGCGCTCTATTGTATCAAGAAAATGCCATCGATTTGATATCATTTGAGAAAAATTATTAACAATATGTGACAGTTAATTAATTTTCCAATCAACCTGAGATTTTATCTGACTAGTTGCCTGTATTGTAATGTTCAAGTTCTTATCAGCTGTGGTGATTCAATTTTTCAAATTGTTAAGATATTTGATTAAAATCTCGTCATTGCCGATAAGCGCCTTAAAATGCTTGTTTGTCAGTAATTCACAAAAAAACCATGCTCCAAACTCACCGAAGAGCTCGATACCTCTTTTGCACATGATGTTTCACTAAGAAGCTCGTCAATCAAACTGTCCTCAATATCCTCGATGTACTTATAGATTTGCTTACCTATTTGGCAACTGGATGAGTTGCTCGATTGACATGTAGTATACAACCGTCGATCAAGTGCATTAAGAACAGAGTGCTGAGGGAGAGGGATTTGGTAAGTAAGTGGTACAGCCTCCTGGTAATAAACATCAACTGAGAGTTGCTCCCAGATAATACCTGTGTGTGTTTTGTACGCCGCTTGTACAGAGTAATACAGAATAATACTAAGTAAGATATGTGCTGTCAACTGGCGAGGATCACCCATCTTGTTTCTTTGGCATGATTCTTACTGCAAAGCATTTAGTGTGCCAGCCACCTCTGCGATGTGGAAGTCGTCTGCATGTGGTATTGACTGTCATTCCGTTACGGATCTAGTTGCACGAATATTGCATTCTCTCACATACACACTCTGTAACAAAATAATATACATATTAGCATTGTGAAAAAGTGAATTATAAACAATGTACTCCCACCTAGGTAATTAATATTGTGTTCTGGCATGAGCAAGTTTCGTGTTACGTGTACAGAGATAATCATATTGCCATGTATCCTTCTTGTTTACTTTTATTTTGAGAGTTTAGGGTCCCATAATACCTTATACTGCATGCGGCCCTTTATACTTAAAAGAATATGCCTTATTGCGAGGTCTGTTTTTCAACCAAATGCGGTCACCTACTTGAATATTGTTTGGTCAGACTTTATAATCGAAATATTGCTTTTGTAAACTTTGTGCCGCCATTAAATTCGCTTGTGCTTGTTCGCATTCTTGGCATAACTTATCACACCAATTATTAGCTCTTTCAGAGTAATGTTTTGTGAGTATGTGTGTAACAGGTAAAATGGAGACTGTTTAGTGCTAGAACTGATTGATGTTTTGTAATTAAAAATTACGAAGGGTAGGTAATCATCCCATCCTGTGATATCGTCATGGGCACACGCGGTTAACTGATTTGATATTACCTTGTTCATAGATTCCGTTAAACCATTGAACGCTGGATTATAAGCTGTTGTTTGCAATTTTTTATTTTTTATTTATGAAGCAATTCTGTTATTAAGTAATTATTAATAACATCTGTTCGGGACATTCGAATTACAATATTACCTCCTTAATGAAGTTGGTGGATGTTTTGGTGTCTATGCTTTTGACAGCTTTGTCAATAACGTACCTGCTAAAGAATTCTGTCATAACGGGAATATATTTGTTGCCCGGAAGCGATCTTGTGAGCGGCCCTTTCGCACCTAGAGACCAACTGTGGAACAGAGGTAATAGCTTTATAGGTTGTAATTCCCCTATAGGTTCTGGTTCGTCGCCTTAACTTTTTGACATGGTTCACCATTTCTAATATAGACTTTGGTATCTTTTAACATGGTGTCCCAGTTATGGTTGGATTTTATTTTTTGTAATATTTTGAACACCCCAAAATGTCCCCCGTCTAATAGTGCGTCGTGGTGTACCTGAATTATTATTTATATATAATATTGGTAAACTAATGTCAATTTCGTGATTCCGATGGGTGTATTTTCTTTCAGGTAAATTTCTCCATTTCTGGAAATGCCATAACGCCGAGCTTATTCCGTGTACCTTGTATCAGCATTAGTAGGGTCCGTGAGAGCCTCCTTAAGTTTTCTTAAATGTGGGTGGTTTTCTTATCCACCCGTAAACAGTGATGTGTTCACTTGCATAGGGCATAGAAACAATTAATTATCATTTATTATTTGATTATATTCATTTTCGTGTTGATAAATAGGCAAAAAGTTAACTACATTATTCATAGGGTTTTCTTGCATTAACACAGCCCCTATGGCTGTCTGTGCCTCATCAAATGCTAGTATTGTGGTGTAATACTCTTCAAAACATTTCAGAATAGGAGCATTTTGTATAGAATATTTGAGTTCGCTGAAAGCCTTTTGTTGTGCTGGCCCCCATGTATATATTTTAATGTGTTTAGTGAGCTCTATTCTGGGGGCTGCCTTATTAGCTTCTATGGATGTATCGCCGCAAGTATGATGTCATCCCCAAAAATGTGCTACTTTAATATTTAAGGGTGGTGACATACTATTTATTGATTTGTCTTTTTCAGGGTCTGTAACAATTCCATTGGGTGTGATGTAATGGCCTAATATTTTAACCTCTCCGGCGGCGAACGAACATTTCTTGGTATTTACTTTTACATTGAATTGCTGCCGCCTTTGGAATACTTTCTCAATGTTATTTAAGTGCTCTTGAAATGTATTACCTAAGCTAAATATATTGATGCGATTTCTCTCTCCATAAATTAATTGGGCTATATCAGGTTCGCTAAGGAATGAAGGTCTTAATAAAATAAAATGATTAATTATCATTTCCTTATTTTATTTACAATAACTACAGCAAAATTCTCTGAACTCAAATTCTCACAATGAATTGAAATCACTATTGACACTGTTCACAATTGACACCAATTAATAAAATTTATAATTACGACAAAGAAATCAACGAAATTAAATAATTAAAAATCAGTCCCAATAGACAATGTATCAACCTATTCAATTATTTTATAGTTTATGTGTCCATATTTGACAGTTAGAATATTTACAATAAAATCGGTATTACACTTCCATCCAGTACCACCTCAGTTCAGTCCATGTCCCGCCAGTCGCAATGTTCTAGAGTCATCCAAGCGACCTCATGTACAGTAGGCTTAAATCGTCGGTTTCACACCATTTCGTCCCTTCATGCCACGAACACTTCGATCGATGTCATCCCGCAATCTCCTGTCGTCATTCACACTTCATTTCACTCGCGCACGCTCGCCAGGCGACCTCTGTCAAAGACTGCCGGCCGCTGGGTTATAGATCTGATAGATCTTTAATGTTTCCTTTTAGCATATCATCAATTTGTTAAAGTAATTATTCTCTAATCTTGGGGCTTATATGATATGGTCGTGTGACTATCGGCTTATCTGTGTCTAGTTCCAATTTTGTTTCAAAGATTCGTGTTTCTGTAAGATCTAATATGCTTTTTGCAAACCTGTCCTGATATCAATTTATTACTTTACATATTTCTTGCTTTTGAGACACCTCAAGGTGGAGATTAATATTGGGTTGAAAACATTCCTCCGATTTATATGCAATAGTTTCAATCTCGTGGGTGCAACTTTGAATATTTCGTATGTCACAATCCTGTATGTCTGTTGTCCATATAGGTCGTGTCATCACTGCCGCCCCTTGGTTCCGTGTTGATGTTTTCCTATACCTCACGGCCAACGTTCTTGCTGATGCGGAGTGTGATGCAACTTATACCAAACCTGTTTTTAAATTTCCGAAACCTTTCCGCAAAGTCTGTTTCCAAAACTGTGTTGTAGCTATATGGGCTCAGATTGCAGTGTTTGGCTTTATGGCCGGTATACAGACAGATTGCATATGTGTATTACGCGATATTTCTTGGTCCGATAAACGCTTGCTTTTTCGCTGCTTTGTCGTCGTTTGTTGTCTGTTTATGGTTTACCTGATGTGGGGTTACACTCCCTATGTTATGAACCAGTGCGTGTTTTGGAACGACTTCCTGCTTCTGCTATTGTTTGATTTCCTGGTTAGGTATGCAGTTTTATCCTTCCTTGTTTGCAACCAGCCTGACGGTTCGCCCTGGATTTATTGTTTTATATATTACCCTGAATGTGAAGCCTTGGTGGTGAAATGTAGTTTACCGTCCTTGCGATTTCCTGTATGGGTGCTTGTTCCGTATTTCTGAGTTTTTGTTGCCGATGCCGTGTGTGTGGTTTGACAATGTCCACATATAAAACCCCTGGTACTTTGTGATAAAAAAAAATTTTTACATGCATTTCTGATCCTTTGTTCGGCAGGGGAAATGCCATTTGTGGCTGGAGAAACACTACTTTTTACTTGTCTGTTCTTTGTATTTTAAATTCCCCAATTACTTTTTTGATTGCGGTACTCGTGGCTGTACTCATCCCCCCTTCTTTGGTATCCATACTGGCCTCTATCCTGATGCATTTGAAGCCCTGACTGACTATGTGGCCTATTTGTTTGATACACTGTACTTATTTCCCTGGGGCAAACGAATGCCCTTCGAATGGGGGCAATTGCTTCCCTAAACTGACAATATTTGTGGCTAACATTATGCTGCCACGATTTGCCCACATTATGCTGTATTCTACCGGAATGGGGTATGGCCTGTCTCGATTCTGTGAGTCTATTCACTTCCCCCTATAATGATGCTAATTCTTCCTGAAGTTTATGTGTTTGATCTGTGTTCGTGTTGTTTGCCAGTAACTGACTGTAGTCTGGTTTCTATGGTAAAAATTTTGAAGCAGTTGTGCAAGTGTATCATTGTGCAATGGAATTAATTTTTCTGCTACTGCCGGCAATAATGACTCCCAAATGATTCTTATAAACTCCTGTTCGTATGATTCCTTGTTGTATTTGTTTT